>JALJCO010006760.1:0-1200000 GCA_023101725.1 Atherinomorus stipes
TGCACTGACAGGTCGTCATGATGATCAGACATGCCTTATTCATCATTCATTGTGACCTTGAAGTTAGAATATATTTTTTTCCAGGTCTTTCCATTCAGTTTTTTTTTTTTTTTTTTTTACTTAATATGTCCTGGTTGAACTCTGGGAAAGGGATGAAATATCGATGCAAAGCTGAACTGTTTTTATTACAGAGATTAGCGGTAACTGATGAGTTACAGAAAAATAACTAATCTGTGCTGCCATATATATATTTATATAATGTTTATAGGCTATATATATATATATATATACATGTGTGTGTGTGTATAAAAGCAGAAAACAGCTACTTCTCGCTTCATTTTCTCTCCCTCCCCCTTTTCCTTTTGGTAGCCTGATTTTTCTGTCTCGGTGAGAGACACGAAACAGTGGCAGGCATGGACAAAACCATATCAAACTAAGATGAATGTCTTCTGTAGGTTATGCTGTCTTATCCCCTTTTATCCTCACTTCTGACGGTTAACTTCTGAGATGGTGACGTGTGACGATATTACACTGGAAAGTGTCGCAGGCTTTTATATTTTTAATCTGTGTTTAACAGTTCTCTTAACATTTACTTTTTTAGATTCTTGCCTAAATAAATATTTTGCACAGGATCCAGGTGACAGGAGAATGTCTTTTCTTGCAGAAATGATTCGGTTTCTGTGCCTGGTGGCTGTAGGCCTCATCTTGTGCACGCATTGCCAGGTGGACGCAAGTGAGTATACAACTCGGAAATAGCTTTGAATTCATACGTTTTTAAAAATTAAAAATAAATAAACATGAAAAAATCCTTGTTGCTACGAACATTAATCCTCTCTCGTGTAGGCCATATGCCACTTTTTATGTCTGAAAATATATTGAAATAATTGTAAAATCCTGGAAATGCGATAGGTAAATCATAAAAAAAGATCAGTAGCATATTAAAACTAAACTAAGAAAGAACATTTTCTTTGTTTCTAGAGTCTCGTTTGAGCAGGAGTTTGATTGAAAAGGCTGTGAACGAAGCTAAGGCCAACGTGGACGCGGCTTACACATACTCCAGGCAGGAGTGAGTGCAAGAATTTGCTGAAAGGCTTTTCCTTGGTCGTTTGAAATTGGGTAAAAGGTGTTAAGAATGAAGATAATTATAAGTCCCCTCTACACAACACAGGAGCATCGAGCGTGTGCGGAGGAATGCAGCAAGCCCCGCGGACGTGCTGCGCCTGGAGAAGCAGCCTGCTGGACCGTCCCGTCAAGCCGTGCGTGCTGCTGATTACATGGCCACTGCGCTGACTATCATCAAAAGATCACTGGAGAGACGCCACAGGCGCTCAATCAACGCCACAGGTCTCTGCCTATAATCACTTCTTTCAGTTTGGCCTGAAAAAGAGTTGCCTTCAGTTTAAATAAACTTCTCCTTTCCCATTTCAATTAGATCTGGTCTCTGATGAGGATCTGGAAGTCCTTTCGAGACTGACAGGATGTTCTGCACAACGCAGACCACCCTCTTGCCACACAACCCCCAATTTGAATACGTATCGTACCGCAGGGAGCGTCTGTAACAACCTGTAAGGAAACTATCACGCTACTGACAAGCTTTATATGTGGGCTACTCATATATGAACCCTGATAAAAACAAACAAACAAACATAGATGATGATGATCATAGATGATGCTCTGTGTAAAACAAAATGTTTTATTTCTACTGGTCATAGTGAAAACACACGGTGGGGATCCTCCAACATCCCGTTCACCCGCTGGTTGCCCTCTGAGTACGAAGATCACATTTCCACTCCTAAAGGATGGACCGCTGAGCTGAGAATCAACCGTCACCTTCTGCCCTTGGTATGGCTTCAGAGTTGCCTTTTATTTCCCCTCTGTCATCTTCCCCCAAACCTGTTCTCATTGTTTCCATCCTGTCCTCAGGTAAGAGAGGTGTCAAACCGTATCCTAGCAACAGCTAACAGTGATGTGGAAAGCGACCCCCTCTACACACATCTGGTGACGATCTTCGGCCAGTGGACTGACCACGATCTGACTTTTACCCCCCACTCTCCCTCCATCCGCTCATTCAGTGACGGCATTAACTGCGAGGAGAGCTGCGCGCGCACCGAGCCCTGCTTCCCCATTGAAGTTAGTGTCCCAACATTTCTCGAGAAGAGCCATGCATAGCCTACATATTGTTTAAAAACTAACTAGGCCTACTTGTCTTTTCCGCAGATTCCCAGAAATGACAGCCGCTTCAGAGGACACGAGTGCATGCCATTCTCCCGCTCTGCACCAGCTTGTGGTTCTGGTAACACAGGACACGTCTTCGGCGGCAGCAACGTCCGCCAGCAGATGAACACTCTCACAGCTTTCATCGATGTAGGTCAGGTCTACGGTTCCGATGAAAACAAAGCTCGCTCGCTCCGCGACCTCACTTCAGAGCAAGGTCTGCTGAGGGTCAACACAGAATATGATGACAACGGCCGCGAGCTCCTGCCCTTCACCAGCATGATGGCTAACTTTTGTGCCACCCGACGCGGCATAACCAGGGACAATAATGCTCAGGAGGTGCAGTGCTTCCTTGCAGGTAAGTTTTAGTAGCCTAGATACCCAGAAACTTAGTAGCTATCTAAAAAGCTCTTTTATCATTTCCACAGAACTGACAACACTTGATTTTCACTGATGTTTTCTGTTACTTTTCAGGTGATGAGCGCGCCAATGAAAACATTGGACTGGCTTCTTTACACACTCTTATGATGAGAGAGCACAACCGCCTGGCACGCGCCCTTGCCAGACTGAACCCTCACTGGGGTGGAGAGAGACTGTACCAGGAAGCACGCAAGATCATGGGGGGATACTTTCAGGTAAGGAACAGGCTTACATAACTCTTAATGCCAGTTATCACAAATTTGCGACACAACCCTCTGACCTTTAATTATTTTATTTCTTTTTAATCAATTCCACTGATTATTTTTTTTGCTTTTACCCACCCTTATCAGTTTTTTCTTTTACTAGAAATTCTGTCTTCCTATTTTTTTTTTTTAAATTAATTGTTATCAACTTGTTCAATTGTTATTTTTTTATCCCCCATAATTCCTTTGCTATTATATAATTGTAAATAAATTCAGGTATCAAGAGGTTCAGCAAGTCCCCATAATGTCGTTTTGGGAAAAGGTCTTTTGTTTGGCAGGTGTATACCTCCCAAAGTCTAGAGATGGGGGTGGAACATTTTCACCTCTTAGTGAACTGAAATTTCCTTTTTGTGTTCCAGGTTCTGACTTACAGAGACTTCCTCCTTCACATTGTGGGACCAGACTTTATTTCCAGGCAGCTGTCCACCTACCCTGGATATGATGAAAATGTGGATCCTAGCATCTCCAATGTTTTCGCAACAGCTGCCTTCAGATTTGCTCACCTGATGGTTCAGCCCTTCATGTTCCGTCTGGATGAGAATTACCAGGATCACCCTGATTACCCCACTGAGCTGCTGCACAGAACCATGTTTACACCATGGAGGATTACCTTTGAAGGTATCATGTTGTACTTGTTAGTGTTTCCCAAAAAAGACAGTGAATAAATTGATCAAAATTAAATGGTATCATGTTTTCTTCAGGTGGTTTGGACCCAATCCTGAGGGTCTTGTTGGTCGCCAAGCAAAGCTGAACACACAGGATCAAATGATGACTGAGGAGCTAACAGAGAGGCTGTTTCAGTTCTCTATGGAGCTGGCACTGGATCTGGGTTCACTGAACTTGCAAAGAGGCCGAGATCATGGACTCCCTGGTATTTATTTAGTCTTTGTCTGTAATTAATTTGGACATAGTTTGAAGTCTGCAGCGGTGCAACACAATCTGCGTCTTCATAAACTGTATGTGTCCCTTTTAGGCTACAACAAATGGCGTGAGTTCTGTGGGCTGTCACAGCCAAAAACTTTGAGCCAGTTAGCCAGAGTGCTGAACAACACAGACCTGGCCCACAGGCTGCTGAATCTCTATGGTACACCTGACAACATTGATGTGTGGCTGGGAGGAGTGGCTGAGCCATTTGTCCGTGGAGGAAGAGTGGGGCCCCTGTTTGCTTGTCTGATTGCTACTCAATTCCAAAGGATTCGCCAGGGAGATCGGTAAGCAGACAGGAAGTGATGCAGTTTGGAGTGTAAAAGTTGTAGTTTTACTCTCAGAAACTTTAAACCAGATCAAACTGTCCTGTTACAGTCTCTGGTGGGAAAATGATGGCGTCTTCACTGAAGCTCAGAGAGCATCTCTGAGAGAAACGTCACTTGCCCGCATCATCTGTGACAACACCAACATCACTGAGGTACCAGAAAAACCCTTCCAGTACCGTCCCCGAGGCTCTGGTTACGCAAGTTGTGATGACATCGCCGCCTTTGACCTCACTCCGTGGAGGGAGGGCGGTGAGTTGATGATCAGAGATTCTCTGACACACAGTGACAGCCATCACAGTGTTTAACCTGGTGTATGAATCACTTTTCCTGACTTTTCCTTTATTTTCTCTGTGACCAGAATCTGGCGTAACTCCAGAGCCTGCAGGTAAATTTATTACTTTCTCTACTATTATCCACAGATACTGATGTTGACATACATTAAAGGGCTGCAGGTCCATCTCACATAAGCATCAGAGCTCTTTAAAAATTCTAAATTTTTTCTGTCATTTTCTTTAGAAGGTGCACGAGGACCCCCAGGGCCACCAGGTAACTCAATCTCCTTATTAAGTATCTATAAACACTGATATTGACATGATTTGTTTATTTATCACTTTGAAATACTGAAAGAGGAAGTATTGAATAAAACTGTACTTATGTCTTTGTGCACAAAGGACCCAGAGGACCACGTGGGCTGAGAGGCCCTCCAGGACCTCCCGGCAATGCTGAGAAAGTCGCCTTCTCTGTGCGCCTTGGCAACAACTTCCCCAAAGCAGGCTCTCCCATCCCCTTCCATGATGTCATCTACAATGGACAGGACAGCTACAACCCCAAGACAGGCTTTTTCACCTGCGAGCATCCAGGCGTGTATGAGTTTGAGTTCCACTGCACGATCTTCCAGAACGCAGCCAGCGTGGATCTGCTGCGTAATGGGGAGCTGGTTCTGCACTCATTCACCACTCGCCAGAGTGGCTACATCACAGCCAGCGGTAGCACCTTCATCAAGCTTCAGAAGGGAGACAGGGTCTGGCTGGTGGCAAACCACGGTGGTAATGGCCTCACCAGTGACAGCTTCTTCTCTGGCCACCTGCTGTTCACAGAGTAGACATGATGACCCACAAACCTGCAGAAAATCAGATTATTAGTTATTTTGTGTAACTTTCACCCCGAGTTTGCAACACAAAATGAGATGATTAAAAATGTGAATAGAATAGAGGCCATGGCTTCACCTTTACATGTTCCAAACTGTGCAAGCAGAAAATTATTTAAAATTTTTTTGTACTGGTTGAATGCTTCTAGTATTTGTTTTGAATGAAGGAAGACATAATGCACTAAAACTGTATCTGCACTTATTTTTGTGAAAGAGAGAGAAATGCGTATTCCCCATGTTGCTTTCCCTAATTATTGTCTTCTCTAAGAACAGTACCAAAAAATCCAATGTGATTTGTTATAAATGTATTCCGATACTTTTGATGGCAATAAATTAATGTTAAACAAATCAATTCCTGCCTCTGAATTAAATACTGTGCATGTTAATACGCAACATTTCTGTAATTCCTTTGGAGAGTGAGAAGACAGTGTTTGTAACCAGAACACTTGATAACACACATACACATTAATTAAAGACTGTAAAGCTGGCATCAGTACATTATTTAGCGTACTACAGTACAAACAGGAATTACTGCTGGCTTCTTAGTTGAAATGTAATTATCAGAGGGTATAGTCCAATAACAAATAAAAAAAAGAGAAAAATTTAAATACATTTATTATTTGCTATTAACACAGTCTTGTCTTAAGTTGAAGAAAAAAAAACAATTAAGTTTTTCCTTTAGAGTTAATTCAAGAGAAATGGGATTTGGAATGTGTTTACATCGTATGTTCTATATCTCAACCTGCAGCTCTTCCCCTGCAGTCCGTCATGTTTCTAGTAAAGACCATACAGGTAGAAACTCAGTTCATTAGCTGGCGAATTTGTTTTTTCTTCATTGTAAGTAATTTTAAAAAAAATATTGACATAACCTGTGATTTAAATTGATGATTAAATCTTACCTTTATAAAGTGATTTTTGGGAAAAGATCATTCCATATATGAGTTTACATTATGACACAGAATCTAGAGAACGAATCCTGTCACAGTCTGGGTCTTTGCTGTCCAGGAATGTAGATGGGAGAGACTGAAGCTGGGTTCAGAGGATAAGTTGTGGCAGTCAAATATCGCTTGGAATATTGAAGTCTGTCTTTCTAACAGATTGGGAAGAGAGAGAGAGAGAGAGAGAAAGGAAGAGGGAGAGAAGAGCTCATGCGAAAAGGATTGAGGAATGGACAGTGACATCTATTGACCAGTTTAAAACTCACCAGCAACTTTTTTAAGTACACCCATTTGATTGCTTGTTTACGCAAACAGCTAATCAGCCTATCATATGGCAGCAACACAATGCATTTAGGGATGCAGACATGGTCAAGATGGCTTGAATTTTGAACTAAGCATCAGAATGGGGTACAGAGGGGATCTAAGTGACCTTGAACCTGACACCGTTGCTACTATCAGATGGTCTGAATATTTTAGAACCTGCTGATCTCCTGGAATTTTTCATGCACAACAATATTTAATGTTTAGAGATTGGTCTGAAACAGAGAAAATATCCAGTGAGTGGCAGCTGTCTGGTTAAAAAGGCCTTGTTGATGTGACAGGACAAAGAAGCGCCTGAAAAGGATTCGATCCCCAGACTCCCAGGTGAGAGTCATGTGCATTATCCAGTCAGCCAGAGACACATCCCCTAGGTCAAATAGCCAGGGTGCATTATCACCTGGAGGCCTATAGGCTAGGCCTTTTCCATAGCAGCTGCACAGGGCATGGTACAGCACAGTACAGCACCACACGCTAAAGATGACCAGGACGGTTTTTGTTTCCACACAGGAGAAGCAGTAGTCTACCTCGAAGTGGGTGGAGTAGGCGCGGTCAAGACTGACGTGACGTCACTGCCGTGCCACGCGGTGGTCAGTAAAGTTTAGTTTAGTTTAGTTTAGTTTATTTAAGATCCCCATTAGCTGTAGCAAGCTACAGCTATTCTTCCTGGGGTCCCACAAAAAAATACAATAAAAAAACAATTAAAATAAAACAATAATAATAAAATTATATGGACATTAAAACAAAATCTCGAATAATCTATATATATGTATATACATAGATACATACATACACATATATACATACATATACATATACATATACACCTATACATACACAGAAACAATCAAAACAAACCATAAAGCACAGCAAGTCAAGACGACTGTGTACTTCCTCACAGTCATAGAACCATGTGATCTAACCAGTTCAATTTACTTTTGTCGTTGCCATTACATTCTTCTCTACATACACATACACTTTTCTAATGCACACTAATTCACACTAACAGTCACATCCAAGTGTATGTGTATATATACGTACCTACACACATATATACACATACATAAACATATCTACATATACATACATACACCCACGCACATGTATATATGCATATATATACACCAACACACATACACTCATTCTCTACATGTGTGCATATATATATATATATATATATATATATATATATATATGCACACATATATATATACATACATACACAGTACACACATATACACATACATACACACACACACATACATATATACACTGTACATACATGTACACCTATATACACACATACACACACACGTATACATACCCTTACACATGCACACACAAACATATCCATGTCTAATCCTCTATAAATCATTTTAATCATGTTTTATGTGACAACCTTTGATAAATGTTCTTTCAATGATCTTTTAAATTTTTTTTTAAATCAGTTATCAATTTAATGTATTTTGGCAGTGAATTCCATGCTTTCATACCTCTATACATAACAGTTCTTTTTATGGCATTTGACTTTGCTTTAGGCAAACTAAAATTTCCTTCAGTTGCATGCCTGGTTATGTATTCATGATTCTCAGAACTAAAAGTAAGGTTTGTAAATAAAGTATAAGGTATTTGTAATACAGATACATTTCTAATAATAACAGTTAATGAGTATGAAAGTCTGTCTTTGACCAATAACCAGTTTAGCTTTTTATGCATTGTTATGATATTCGTCCTTAAGTCACACCTCAATATTATTCGGGCAGCTCTATTTTGTACATGTTGTAATTTGTGTAGCATCTCTCCAGGGGCATTAGACCAAACGACTGGGCAGTAATCCAGTTGAGAAAATATCAATGATTGAGTTATCATTTTAAGAATATTTGGGGACATAAAGGTTGCATGTCTTCTTATGACTGAAATTCCTCTACCCATCTTTGCAATCATGTTAGTAATATGTTTTCTCCATGATAATTTGTTATCAACCGTCCCTCCCAGAAGCTTGGCCTCATGCACATTCTTTATCGAGACATTATTGATATTAATATTTAATACATGATTACTGTTTACGTTGTAGTTTGACCTCACAATCATGCTGTTAGTTTTTGATATATTCAATACCAGCTTATTTGCTTTCACCCATTTATCCACACCTACTAGTTCATTATTCATAATAGTTTCTAATTCATTATTTGTTCTTGCTGATGTATATATAGTGGAATCATCTGCATACATAATTATTTTAGTTCTTTCGAGGATGTAGGGTAAGTCATTTGTGAAAATTGAAAATAATAAAGGACCCAGACAGCTCCCTTGAGGTACACCACATGTCACAGTTTGTTTTTCAGAAAATGAACCATTAAAATATACCGTTTGTGACCGGTTAGTTAAATAACTGTAGAACCAAGTAAGTGCAGACTGTTCAAAACCATAGCAGGAAAGTTTTTCTAATAGTAGATAGTAGTCAATTAAATCAAAAGCAGCTGAAAAATCTAGAAACACAACTCCCACCATTTCTTTCATTTCAATACTTCTAAGCCAGTCATCAGACATACTAATTAGTGCTGTTGCTGTAGAATGAGCCTTTCTATAAGCATGTTGAGAGTGACAAATTATGTTATTAGCTGAGAGATAATTATTAATTTGCTCATATACTATGGTCTCTATTATTTTTCCTAACACAGGTAGTAGACTTATCAGACGACTATTTGAGCTGGAAAAGGGCAGTTTCTTATTTTTCTGTAATGGGATAATTTTTGCTGTTTTCCAGGCTTGTGGACACACTGAAGACATAAAACTTAAGTTAATAATGTGAGTGATTACAGGAGAGATTTCATCAGCAACCAGTTTGAGAAGCCTGCCATCAAGTTCATCTACACCCGGTGGTTTATCTTTGCAATTTTTCAGGCAATCCTTTACTCTCTGCAAGTTAACCATTTCTAATTTAAACTTGGACCTTTTCCCTTTCATTATTTCATTTCTTATTAATAAGTGAGATATTTCATTACTTAGGTTTGGCATATTTTCTCTTAGTTTTTCTGTTTTACTAATGAAATAATTATTTAAATAATTAGCAATTTCTCTAGGTCCAGTTATGAAGTCATCGTTTGTCTCAAGAAATAATGGATGTGTTCTATTTTTCCTACCTGTCAAATCATTAACTATATTCCACATTTTTTTGCAATCATTCCCCGCCTTCTTTACTCTATCTTCATAATAACTCTTTTTTTTCTTTTTTTTTTAGCTTGGTCACAGCGTTTCTTGCTTCCGGTGGCCTCCACAATCAGATCTCTGTCTAATAGGACCCCTTGGTGGAACAGGAGATTTATATCATGGATGTGCAGCTGACAAATCTGCTGCAACTGTGTGATGCTAATATGTCAATATGGACTAAAATCTCCAAGGAATGTTTCTAAATCCTTGAAATCATGCTACAAAGAAATTAAGGGAGCTCTGCAGGCAAATGGGGGGGGGTCTAACCCCCTTTGTTTTTTTTTCTTTTGTTCAATTATTTTATTTTTGGTCATTTTGGTATTCCAGGTATTTCGTAGATATCTTGTTATTTTTAATGAAAACAAATCATCCTTTTTATTTTTTCTTTCTTACTTTATAAACAGACACAGCTTTTGACAATAAACATCGAGTTTACAAACATGAGGCAGAGACAACCCACACACATTTGCTTCAGTATTTGGCAAGAAACAGGGAAATCTTTTTGTTAGCAAGAAGGAACATAGAGTATTTAAGTTGGGCAACTATTTACCTCCAAACATTTCACAACAAAACACAGCTTGGTTTCCATGTCTGATATATGGAAGTCTTGTTTTACACTTGTTCTAACTTCACCCAAGAAAATATCTGATGACAAATGAAAAAGATACATAGAAAAAACAAAACAAACAAACAACAACAAAAAACAAACACTGGATTGAATTTAGGTTACCTTGAGAGGAAGTACTGTATGTGACTTGCCAGAAAACTAGGTAATTAATTACTGTTAGCTAGAAAGCTAATAAGTTAAGTCTTTAGTCTTGCAATCTGTCTCTCCCTCGATGGATATGCCTCTTCAGACCATCACTAACCCACCCACCCACATACACTGAATGATGTAGAGGCAGTACAGTAAAACATTCATGGTTCTTCAGATCCTTACTAGGGGAAGCCGGTATCTGTATCTATGTTTGTTGAGGGGGGGGGGGGGGTATTTGTATTTGTGTAAAATTCAAAGTAGACAGTCATCATCAGTCAGTCACTTTCTGTACCGCTTATCCAATTCAGGGTTGCGGGGTTGCTGGAGCCTATCCTAGCTATTATCAGGCGAGAGAGGCGGGGTACACCTTGGACAGGTCGCCAGTCTGTCGCAGGGTGAACACAGAGAGACAAACATTCACACTCACATTCATTCCTAGGGGAAATTTAGAGTAACCAATTAACCTAACATGCATGTCTTTGGATGGTGGGAGGAAGCCGGAGTACCCGAGAGAGAGCCCACGCACACACGGGGAGAACATGCAAACTCCACACAGGAAGGCCACTGTTGGAATTGTTCGAACACCCTCCCCAGCCGGGAATTGAACTAGCAACCTTCTACTAGCAACTGTGAGGCTGCGGTGCTAACCACCACGCCACCGTGCAGCCCCTCAAAGTAGACATATTTTTTTTTTTTGCATTACACTTCTTATTTACGTTAATCTAAGTTTTGGATTAAATGAAGCTAATAGATGATTGAAACTGACTTGCAGAGGCAGAACATGTCTGTGATGATGAATTGGTGCTGGTGCTTACGTTGTGAAGTAAAAAAAAAAAAAGAAAAAAAAAAAAAGGAAATAATATATTGAATTGCCCCTGTACTTTGTGTTGATCTCAAAGGCAGTGGCAGATCTAGAAAATTTTACATGGGGGGGCAAAGGAGAGGCAAGAGGTCCAAGCAGGGTGGCAATGTTGTATGTCCTCAATGAAGTACGTGAACATCTCCTATACTGTAATTAAATGGAATAAAGAAAAACACCCTTAAACAATTTAGCAAAGTGTCTTTTACTCTTGTTTTGCTTTGCAACTTCACTGTTGTGTTTGGTGGTTTATTTATTTATTGACAGATTGTACTGTTTGTTCTGCTCAGCAACATATAGCAGACTGACAAGTTCAGAAATGCTGTATTGCAGCTAAATGGGCTTTATGAACACTCCACTACTTCCTGAACTCAAGCCTGCTTCTTTATTTTCTGTCTTTCATTACTGGACAAACTGATTAATCCAGGTGTGCCAACAATGGTCAGACACACCTGGATTAATCAGTTTGTCCTGTAATGAAAGACAGTCAACAACGAAGCTGCTAAAGTTCAGGAAGTTGTGGAGTTGTGCATGAAGCCTATTGTGAGAGGAATATCAAACTGAAAGAAAGCTCAAACTAAAATTAAGTCCATCAGGGGGAATCAAGTGCTTTCTTCAAGTGTAATTAAAAAAAAAAAACAAAAAACTTATCAAGTGTATTTATGCTCCCAACATTTCTGAAACTGTGATACTCAAGGGTGTGAAAAAGTACAGATATGACAAAAAATAGATGTTCAAGGACTTCACTCTTTACCATCACACAGAGCAACTATACTGTAGACTGCTAGTAGGACTACAAACAAAAAACAGAATTACATTAGTGTATTGAAATATTTAACCTTCAATACACCAATATATTTGACTGAAAAAATGTTTCACTGTCACATCTAATGTTTCAGCACTAACTTTTATGGAGAATAAATATCCAACACACCAGGTGGTCCAGCTGAAATACAGGTGGATTCTTTGACACTGTGCCTTCCTTTTCTACATCAGCCTCTTCTCCACTGTCTGCCTCTTTGACTCCGAACCCTTCTCCTCTTCACGTCACTTTCGTCATCCGCAGTCCTGTCTTGCCCTGTTTTTGCTTTCAGTGAAAGCACAACAGGGCAGGATGTGGTGGTGTCCAACGTTCTGCTGCGCGAGGCTTGCTATTTCATGGTTGTTGGTCAGCCTCATTGCACACGAGGGCTGGAGTTTGATCAATGTTTTCCAAGATCAATTAGAAGACCTGACCTGTATTAGCAAGACAGGTTATACTCCAGGTCCTAATATAAAACCATCAACAAGACTAATTCAAGGTGTTGCACAACATATCTGTCTTTTCTCAAAAAAACCTAGGATTTTAGATTTAAATAAAATAAGTTAAATACATTGTTTTTAATTAACAAAAATAACAAATTACAGCTGTGCTGTTTTTATCTAACTTAATTAAATTAAAATGTCTTTTTAAACTCTGCTGCTCTGTATGGCTGTTATCCTCAGTCACATCAGGAAAACAACTGTGTGCTTCACAGTGTAAATGTTTCACAATGTGCTTCTTGATGCTACGGAGCCCGTCTGGTGACATGGACAGAAAAAAAGTTCACAAGATGTCAACTCGTGGCCACGCATTAATAACTCGTGGCCACGAGTCATTAATGCATGGCCACGAGATAGTATGTCCAGTATGTCTGATCCAGATCAGATAGTGAATTGTTTAATGAAATGGCTTATAGCCTATAAGGGCCCACTACAAGTCCCCGCGCCCTCTGCAATGTGACTCTTCCTCAGCGCCTGCCGCACATCCTCCTTTTTTCGCCCTGATGCCGTTCATCTGACATTTCTTGTGCATCCACCTATAACCATGCACTCTCCTGGGTCCTTGCAGCTCCTTCTGGATGAAGTCAATATCTTGGCCAATGTCTGCATAGTGCATACTATTTTCATCTCAATCTGTATGCTTTCAGCACCCAAATTAAGTGTCTCTTACTAATTACCACCCTGTGTTTGATTGCAAGAGATCGCAGGATATCATTATAGTTCATTCCAAGGTTGAAATAATATGAAATCAAGTCTATATTCTCTACTTACACGACTCATACTATCTTGTTCCCACGCATTAATAACTCATGGCCACGACTTAAACTATCTTGTTCCCACGCATTAAAAACTCGTGGCCACGACTTATGCTATCTCGTGGCCATGCATTAATGACTCGTGGCCATGAGTTATTAGTGCGTGGCCACGAGTTGACATCTTGTGAACTTTTTTTTCTGTCCATGTCACCAGACGGGCTCTGTATGATACAGCCAAGGCATTTTTTATTGGTCCTGAACCATTAACAAAAGTTTTCTTCTTAAAACCTTAAATGCTTTTGTTTTCACATTTTACAAAAACAACATAAAATACACAAGAGAAACATTTAAGAGGAGACCACGTGTTGTTTCCACATACACTGAGAAGATTGCAAAAGTTACCTTAAAGCAGAACTCAGTAACTTCAGCTCGGGGCTCCCCCTAGTGGCGTCCTTTCACTGTCGTAAAGTTCAACCCCCCCTGCACCCCCACAGCACACAGACGGCTTCTCTACCTGTCTTTCCTCTATTTTGATCCCTGGATATATTTCTAAGCATTTACTAGCTTGTTGATGCTACTTTGCTGCGTTGGTAGCAGCACCTCGTCTCCCTCTGCTCAAAGCAAAGACCTGTCTCTTCTGAAACGGGACGTTGTACCCGTGATTGCGGGCAAATATGCCGTGGATTATATTTTTCTCTGGTGTTGGCGGGTAGCAGGTAAGAATACGAACTTTTATTTACTTTTTGCGGACGTGACAAGTGATTATTGAGCCTGGAGCAGTGATGCTTCACCCGGCGCCCAGGCAGCGCAAGCTACGCGAATCACTCTGGTCCAGCAAAGAGTTGGTTATGAGCCAGGAGCCGGTGTTTAGGTGGGGTGAAGCTTCTGCGTGTATGTCTTTGATGGATGTGTTTGACTTCATAGGAAAGTTTACAGATTTTACAATTCAAGTTTTAATTGCATAAAAGTAGATAGAAGAAACTAGATATGCCAGCAGTATGTATAATATAAGTTATATTATACATACTGAGTTGAAAAAGTGGCGGAGCCAGACTTTTATTGTTGGGGGGCCAGGGGGGGGGGGGCAAGGCTATCTCAGGGGGGTCCACTGTAAGACTGAAAACTAACACAGAAACGGTACTTTCAATCATATTCGTGATGGGCACTGATTAAAATTTTCACTCGCGATTAATTGCATGTTTGATGCTCAGTGTTTTTCCCCTTTAAAAGTGCTGCTATATGAAGAAAATGCTGCAACCATTGGTTTACCAGTTAAAAACTAACAAGACAGAAATCTGGGACTAATCCTGGACTCAGACCTGAATTTCAGCATCACATTAAAGGACTGATGTCTCAGCAGGACTAAAAAAAAATTTGTCCATGCATTCATCTTCAGTAGTCTACAAGTTCAGTAATGCTGTCCATACAGGTCTACCTATAAAGTCCACCAGACAGCTGCATGTAAAGATACACAATAATTATCGGGTCGATAATTACCGGGCTGATATCGGAATGACGTCATAATATCCTGTTAAGTCAGATATCATGACGACTCACCCCAATAACTTATGTCCCAGTAAAGTTGGAATTGTAAAGATTGGACATGCAGAAGTTGAAAATCCCACTTTATGCTTTTCTCGCTGAGATATTGGGATTGGGGAAAGAAAGCTGCTGCTTCACACGGGAGGCCCCAGACTGCTTCCAAACCACTTTCCCCATCTTATTTTAGACACAAACTAACCCATAAAGTTGGAATTTTATCGGTATCGGCCTTTAGGAGCTGAAATTGATCGGTTATCAGTATCAGTTTAAAAAAATGTTTATCGTGCATCCCTATTAAGATGAGTACATCGCCACCTACTACATAGTGCAAACTACTGTACAGGAATGACCGGGTGCTGTGACATGTCAGTCATCTGGGGGGGGGGGGCACCTGGGGGGGCCAATCCAATGTCAGGGGGGTCCAGTGCCCCCCTGGCCCCCCCTCTAGCTCCGCCTATGAATATAACTCTGTTCATTGTCCTGTTGGGACTGATTATAGTGGTGAAAAGTAAGTAAGTTTTTTATTTATTCAAAAGGAAAAAAGAAAAAAGTATCACAATATACTGTGTCTCTTATACAGACAAATTACCCTGACTCGTTTTACAAATGTAGATGATTAAATAAATAAATAAACTGGCAAAGAATACGACCCCCCCAAAGACAGATCCAAGTTACGCCCTTGCAGGCATGCATTGCTGTCTTATGAGGAAACGCAGCTTTTTGATATAATGTTTTTCTTCATCCCGAATACAAATATCTTTTAAAATATTTGTTTGAAATAAGTATTCGTAAAAAAACAAACAAACAAACAAAAAACATGCTATTTGTGCCATTACAATATGGTATTCGGGTTCGGCTCCACCCCTAATCCTTACACATACATCATTGAGGCAAACCTGCACTCATTAGTGAGAAGCACAGGCACCAGTGGTGGGTCTAACAACTCAGTTTTTCAATGGCAAATGTCAGTTGAGCTTCTCGGTACCAGGGACAAAGCATGGGACCAACTGGACATCAGGCCCACAGGCCACCTTCATGCTGTCTATTGCTGATTGTTCTATCAGAGGCAATTAAATCAATGGCCTGATGGAGGAAATTTTGTGGGTCTCAGGTAGTGCTTATCTTGTTTCTTCTTGCACAGAGAAACAGATACTGGTTTCAGCATATCTGCTTAAATGGGCAAAGGTTATGAACCTTCTTCAGTTCTGTCCAGCTCTCCTTTCTTCTCCATGCTCTTGAGACTGTGCTGAGAAACACAACAAATCTTTGGGCAATTGCACATATTGATGTAATTTGGACTGCCTCCAGGTATCACTTCCAGACTGCATGGTGACTTCATGGTTCAGTGACACTGAACTTAACCAGATGCAAAACGAGTGAAAAAAAAAAAAAAATCCAGAAAAGATGAGGAGGAAACAAATGTCAGCAGTCTTCAACCTGTTTTCTGAGGGTTGTCTCTTTGTTGCCCCTTTTAACCTTAATTTAGTCAACACCAAAGTAACTAAAACTGATTAACAACCCCCTCTACTTAACTGTACAGATCAATATTCAAAACGTTAACTGATCTGATACTATAATCTGATTAAAAAGTGTTCCTTTATTTATTTTTTTTTCTAGTGTATTTGCTACAGGGTCATGTTGAAATTGTTGGTGTATCTGGGAATCCAACTCTCCTGCAAGACAAATAAACATGTTGCAAATATCATATTTAAAATTGTTTAACCTTACTCACTGCCTAAAGGCTATTGCTGTCATTGTATATTTGAAGTTATTGTTAGGTCATTTAATTTTTAATCACAGAGGTGGGTTATCCTTGATCCAGGTGTGTAAACTTGATTTTGTCAAACAAAAACTTGTTTTTGTTTGACAAGCAATGTCATGTTTGGCATTAGAAGTGACATGCACATCATTCAGTAGTCTAGTAGTCATACTGACCTGCAAGACCACATGTGAATGCACCTTGTGATCTTTGGAAAGAGGCTTTTTCATCGGTTCTAGTCGCTCAGAACAATAAAATTTTTAGTGACTTCTTTATTTTTCACGCATGCTTACTGTTTTATTGTAGCTAATTGCTGATTTTATTATGCTGGCCTGTTATTTTTTTGCTGCTTTTTGCACTTTGTAATTTTTATTGATAAGTAGGGGACGTTTTCAAATATTATTTGCACAAAGAGAGCAGCAGGCATGTAAGTTAGACTATATGCTTACTTCCCTTGAACACCGAATTACCAGAGAGCCAACATGCTTTTATGGATAGGTCTATATATTTTGACCTTAGCGCCCCCCCCCCCCCCCGCCCTATATTACAAACTAAAATTTTCAAACAAAAGTGAGCATTTACATTACATTAAATCAAAACCTTCAGGGTTTGAAGTTATATTTAAGGTGGTTCTAATTGGTAATCTGTGAGTGAAGTTACAAGCATTTGAAACATGATCAAAATTCAATGAAACTCAAAGTTGGCTGGAGACCAACAGGAAAATATGATCTTAATTATTTTCCTTTGTCACGTTGAGTTTCCAACCGTGTTTTCTATTAAACCTGGAATGTTTTTTCTTCTTCGGGAAGTTGTGTTATAAGTTTTGTTGTTAAACTGCTTGTTTTATTTTAACATGAAAAACGCAAAAGAAAACATCAACAACAAAAAGAAAATGCAGGCTTCTAATTAATAAAACGACATGTATTACTACATTTAAAAAATAAATAAAAATCCCAGAATAAAATGTCCAGTTGACGAAGTATGATTAAAACAAAACAAAACAAAACAAAACAAAACAAAACAAAACAAAACAAAACAAAACAAAACAAAACAAAACAAAACAAAACAAAACAAAACAAAACAAAACAAAGCAAACAACAACAACAAAAAAAGCAAACCAAAACACAACACAACAAAACAAACAAAACCAGCCTCAATCCCCCATTGGTTTAAAGAAACAAACAAAGAAAGATCAGTGGAATAAAAACAAAATCAAACAGAAACAACAACAATAAAACATAGCATTCAAAATCATACAGCCTCTATTACAAACCTTATGTGAAACAATTCGTATGTCAGTCATGTTGGTAAAGTCCAGACGTTTCTGTTAGCACCCACAAAAAGGACTAAGAGAACTGTCTTCATTTACTTATTCAGAAACATATAGATGAAGTAGCCATACTGAAATTGTGTCCGCTTGGAGTAAGAAAAAAATGCTGTATTATTTCAATACATTCCTAATGGACAACAACGCTGTTTTTTTTTTTTTCCTTTTCTTTTTTTCTTTTTTAAAAAAGACGATTAGGCTAATTGAGAAAAACGCACTGTCATGTAATCACACGTTTGTGGTTCAGTAACGTCGAAGCTTTCGGGAATGACAGCAGAGGAACTCGGAAGGAAATAATTAACGGTAAGAGTCTTGGCAAGATTTGTAACAGCAAATACCGCAAGAAACGACGCCCATCTCTGCCTATAAAAACTCTGATGTTTGGCTGGGAGAGACAGTGGTCTCTAGCAGCAGCTGGAAGTCAAAGCGGATCCAGAGGGACATCAGATACTTGAGCATTAACATTTTTGAAGGTAAGTTACAATCTTGAATTTTCTATTCATTAACTTCTTGTCTGTGACGCAGGGCTCAGGCACAGGCCCCTCATTACTGAGATCACATTTTAGGGACCTGCTTAAAATGAGCAATGTTATTTTCCACCTACTTCCATTTGCTAACCCAACTGTTACTGCTGCCTCTGAAAAACTGCTGCTGAAACTTAAAAATACCTAATATAAATTATGCTATAATATAGTTGTAAGAGTTTGTGAAAATAATCTTTTGTGTGCTGTTAACCAAACGTGAAACATACAAATAAATAATTTTTAATAGGCGTATAATCAAATGTAGAAATTTATTTTTAAACTTAAGTGCAGAATGTGTCGATCCAAAAAATGTAATTATAATGTCTTTGACAGACCCAATTCAGAGTGACACAAAATACACCTCCATGTTTAGGAAATACTGGCTTGAACAACTGCACCGTTTTTAGCTTGTGTGGACAGACAGTGTGCTGGCTATAATGTTTGTTTGTCTGTTTAGTAATTTGTCTGTTATTCTTATTTACAATCTCCTTTAAAAAAAAGAGAAGAAAATATCATTTTAATTATTATTATTTTTATTATTGGACTTGATGTCTGTAAATATAGTTACTTACTTAATTGGTCATTTAAGTTAGAATACTTCCAATTAAATTTCAGATTGTTGTGGTAAATGTATCACATTGCCTAATATCATTTTTATCTCACACATGAATTTGGAGGTTACTTAAAAAACAGCATAGCAAAAGTCATATTAGACTTTACTTATACTTGTATTGTAACATGGTACCCGTTAGTGAATTTCTTCTGCTTTGTGTCTTATAACATGCAGGCTAAACACTTTTATGGTGGATAGTACTACCTGAAAACTTTATTTTCTAGTTATTTTGGAGATGCATTGAATTAAGCAATTAGCTATTAGCCTGTATCACTGTTATAAAATAGCCCTTCTACAGGTCACCAATGACCTGCAGCCTGGTAGATGGAACATTATTATCATTGTTGTAAAATAGAACTTTTCGAGACACTATTTCAAGACAGTATAGTTTATCATTGGCATTAAACCCCATTTACATGCACTGACAGGTCGTCATGATGATCAGACATGCCTTATTCATCATTCATTGTGACCTTGAAGTTAGAATATATTTTTTTCCAGGTCTTTTCCATTCAGTTTTTTTTTTTTTTTTTACTTAATATGTCCTGGTTGAACTCTGGGAAAGGGATGAAATATCGATGCAAAGCTGAACTGTTTTTATTACAGAGATTAGCGGTAACTGATGAGTTACAGAAAATAACTAATCTGTGCTGCCATATATATATTTATATAATGTTTATAGGCTATATATATATATATATATATATATATATATATATATATATACATGTGTGTGTGTGTGTATAAAAGCAGAAAACAGCTACTTCTCGCTTCATTTTCTCTCCCTCCCCCTTTTCCTTTTGGTAGCCTGATTTTTCTGTCTCGGTGAGAGACACGAAACAGTGGCAGGCATGGACAAAACCATATCAAACTAAGATGAATGTCTTCTGTAGGCTATGCTGTCTTATCCCCTTTTATCCTCACTTCTGACGGTTAACTTCTGAGATGGTGACGTGTGACGATACTACACTGGAAAGTGTCGCAGGCTTTTATATTTTTAATCTGTGTTTAACAGTTCTCTTAACATTTACTTTTTTAGATTCTTGCCTAAATAAATATTTTGCACAGGATCCAGGTGACAGGAGAATGTCTTTTCTTGCAGAAATGATTCGGTTTCTGTGCCTGGTGGCTGTAGGCCTCATCTTGTGCACGCATTGCCAGGTGGACGCAAGTGAGTATACAACTCGGAAATAGCTTTGAATTCATACGTTTTTAAAAATTAAAAATAAATAAACATGAAAAAATCCTTGTTGCTACGAACATTAATCCTCTCTCGTGTAGGCCATATGCCACTTTTTATGTCTGAAAATATATTGAAATAATTGTAAAATCCTGGAAATGCGATAGGTAAATCATAAAAAAAAAAGATCAGTAGCATATTAAAACTAAACTAAGAAAGAACATTTTCTTTGTTTCCAGAGTCTCGTTTGAGCAGGAGTTTGATTGAAAAGGCCGTGAACGAAGCTAAGGCCAACGTGGACGCGGCTTACACATACTCCAGGCAGGAGTGAGTACAAGAATTTGCTGAAAGGCTTTTCCTTGGTCGTTTGAAATTGGGTAAAAGGTGTTAAGAATGAAGATAATTATAAGTCCCCTCTACACAACACAGGAGCATCGAGCGTGTGCGGAGGAATGCAGCAAGCCCCGCGGACGTGCTGCGCCTGGAGAAGCAGCCTGCTGGACCGTCCCGTCAAGCCGTGCGTGCTGCTGATTACATGGCCACTGCGCTGACTATCATCAAGAGATCACTGGAGAGACGCCACAGGCGCTCAATTAACGCCACAGGTCTCTGCCTATAATCACTTCTTTCAGTTTGGCCTGAAAAAGAGTTGCCTTCAGTTTAAATAAACTTCTCCTTTCCCATTTCAATTAGATCTGGTCTCTGATGAGGATCTGGAAGTCCTTTCGAGACTGACAGGATGTTCTGCACAACGCAGACCACCCTCTTGCCACACAACCCCCAATTTGAATACGTATCGTACCGCAGGGAGCGTCTGTAACAACCTGTAAGGAAACTATCACGCTACTGACAAGCTTTATATGTAGGACTTAAGTGGGCTACTCATATATGAACCCTTATAAAAACAAACAAACAAACATAGATGATGATGATCATAGATGATGCTCTGTGTAAAACAAAATGTTTTATTTCTACTGGTCATAGTGAAAACACACGGTGGGGATCCTCCAACATCCCGTTCACCCGCTGGTTGCCCTCTGAGTACGAAGATCACATTTCCACTCCTAAAGGATGGACCGCTGAGCTGAGAATCAACCGTCACCTTCTGCCCTTGGTATGGCTTCAGAGTTGCCTTTTATTTCCCCTCTGTCATCTTCCCCCAAACCTGTTCTCATTGTTTCCATCCTGTCTTCAGGTAAGAGAGGTGTCAAACCGTATCCTAGCAACAGCTAACAGTGATGTGGAAAGCGACCCCCTCTTCACACATCTGGTGACGATCTTCGGCCAGTGGACTGACCACGATCTGACTTTTACCCCCCACTCTCCCTCCATCCGCTCATTCAATGACGGCATTGACTGCGAAGAGAGCTGCGCGCGCACCGAGCCCTGCTTCCCCATTGAAGTTAGTGTCCCAACATTTCTCGAGAAGAGCCATGCATAGCCTACATATTGTTTAAAAACTAACTAGGCCTACTTGTCTTTTCCGCAGATTCCCAGAAATGACAGCCGCTTCAGAGGACACGAGTGCATGCCATTCTCCCGCTCTGCACCAGCTTGTGGTTCTGGTAACACAGGACACGTCTTCGGTGGCAGCAACGTCCGCCAGCAGATGAACACTCTCACAGCTTTCATCGATGTAGGTCAGGTCTACGGTTCCGATGAAAACAAAGCTCGCTCGCTCCGCGACCTCACTTCAGAGCAAGGTCTGCTGAGGGTCAACACAGAATATGATGACAACGGCCGTGAGCTGCTGCCCTTCACCAGCATGATGGCTAACATGTGTGCCACCCGACGCCGCATAACCAGGGACAATAATGCTCAGGAGGTGCAGTGCTTCCTTGCCGGTAAGTTTTAGTAGCCTAGATATCCAGAAACTTAGTAGCTATCTAAAATGCTCTTTTATCATTTCCACAGAACTGACAACACTTGATTTTCACTGATGTTTTCTGTTATTTTTCAGGTGATGAGCGCGCCAATGAAAACATTGGACTGGCTTCTTTACATACTCTTATGGTGAGAGAGCACAACCGCCTGGCACGCGCCCTTGCCAGGCTGAACCCTCACTGGGGTGGAGAGAGACTGTACCAGGAAGCACGCAAGATCATGGGGGGATACTTTCAGGTAAGGAGACAGGCTAAGTATAAAAATACTATATAAAACACTGAACACTGAGAACAAAAAGGTGTGATTTACATATATTTTATTTCTTTTTAATCAATCACTGATTTTTTTTTTACAATGTTTACCCACCCTTAAAAACGTTATAATTGAGCTTTTACTAGAAATTCTGATCTTGCTATTTTTTTTTTTTAAATTAATTGTTATCAACTTGTTCTAATTGTCTATTTTTTTTGCCCCATAATTACTTTGCTATTATATAATTGTAACCATAAATTCAGGTATCCAGAGGTTCAGCAACGTCCCCATAATGTCGTTTTGGGAAGAGGTCTTTAATGTTGGGAGGTCTATACCTCCCAAAGTCTAGAGAGGGGGTAAATGACACATTTTCACCTCTTAGTGAATTGAACATTTTCTTTTTGTGTTCCAGGTTCTGACCTACAGAGACTTCCTCCTTCACATTGTGGGACCAGACTTTATTTCCAGGCAGCTGTCCACCTACCCTGGATATGATGAAAATGTGGATCCTAGCATCTCCAATGTTTTCGCAACAGCTGCCTACAGATTTGCTCACCTGATGGTTCAGCCCTTCATGTTCCGTCTGGATGAGAATTACCAGGATCACCCTGATTACCCCACTGAGCTGCTGCACAGAACCATGTTTACACCATGGAGGATTACCTTTGAAGGTATCATGTTGTACTTGTTAGTGTTTCCCAAAAAAGACAGTGAATAAATTGATCAAAATTAAATGGTATCATGTTTTCTTCAGGTGGTTTGGACCCAATCCTGAGGGGTCTTGTTGGTCGCCAAGCAAAGCTGAACACACAGGATCAAATGATGACTGAGGAGCTGAGAGAGAGGCTGTTTCAGTTCTCTGTGGAGCTGGCACTGGATCTGGGTTCACTGAACTTGCAAAGAGGCCGAGATCATGGACTCCCTGGTATTTATTTAGTCTGTGTCTGTAATTAATTTGGACATAGTTTGAAGTCTGCAGCGGTGCAACACAATCTGCGTCTTCATAAACTGTATGTGTCCCTTTTAGGCTACAACAAATGGCGTGAGTTCTGTGGGCTGTCACAGCCAAAAACTTTGAGCCAGTTAGCCAGAGTGCTGAACAACACAGACCTGGCCCACAGGCTGCTGAATCTCTATGGTACACCTGACAACATTGATGTGTGGCTGGGAGGAGTGGCTGAGCCATTTGTCCGTGGAGGAAGAGTGGGGCCCCTGTTTGCTTGTCTGATTGCTACTCAATTCCAAAGGATTCGCCAGGGAGATCGGTAAGCAGACAGGAAGTGATGCAGTTTGGAGTGTAAAAGTTGTAGTTTTACTCTCAGAAACTTTAAACCAGATCAAACTGTCCTGTTACAGTCTCTGGTGGGAAAATGATGGCGTCTTCACTGAAGCTCAGAGAGCATCTCTGAGAGAAACGTCACTTGCCCGCATCATCTGTGACAACACCAACATCACTGAGGTACCAGAAAAACCCTTCCAGTACCGTCCCCGAGGCTCTGGTTACGCAAGTTGTGATGACATCGCCGCCTTTGACCTCAGTCCGTGGAGGGAGGGCGGTGAGTTGATGATCAGAGATTCTCTGACACACAGTGACAGCCATCACAGTGTTTAACCTGGTGTATGAATCACTTTTCCTGACTTTTCCTTTATTTTCTCTGTGACCAGAATCTGGCGTCACTCCAGAGCCTACAGGTAAATTTATTACTTTCTCTACTATTATCCACAGATACTGATGTTGACATACATTAAAGGGCTGCAGGTCCATCTCACATAAGCATCAGAGCTCTTTAAAAATTCTAAATTTTTTCTGTCATTTTCTTTAGAAGGTGCACGAGGACCCCCAGGACCACCAGGTAACTCAATCTCCTTATTAAGTATCTGTAAACACTGATATTGACATGATTTGTTTATTTATCACTTTGAAATACTGAAAGAGGAAGTATTGAATAAAACTGTACTGATGTCTTTGTGCACAAAGGACCCAGAGGACCACGTGGGCTGAGAGGCCCTCCAGGACCTCCCGGCAATGCTGAGAAAGTCGCCTTCTCCGTGCGCCTTGGCAACAACTTCCCCAAAGCAGGCTCTCCCATCCCCTTCCATGATGTCATCTACAATGGACAGGACAGCTACAACCCCAAGACAGGCTTTTTCACCTGCGAGCATCCAGGCGTGTATGAGTTTGAGTTCCACTGCACGATCTTCCAGAACGCAGCCAGCGTGGATCTGCTGCGTAATGGGGAGCTGGTTCTGCACTCATTCACCACTCGCCAGAGTGGCTACATCACAGCCAGCGGTAGCACCTTCATCAAGCTTCAGAAAGGAGACAGGGTCTGGCTGGTGGCAAACCACGGTGGTAATGGCCTCACCAGTGACAGCTTCTTCTCTGGCCACCTGCTGTTCACAGAGTAGACATGATGACCCACAAATCTGCAGAAAATCAGATCATTAGTTATTTTGTGTAACTTTCACCCCGAGTTTGCAACACAAAATGAGATGATTAAAAATGTGAATAGAATAGAGGCCATGGCTTCACCTTTACATGTTCCAAACTGTGCAAGCAGAAAATTATTTAAAATTTTTTTGTACTGGTTGAATGCTTCTAGTATTTGTTTTGAATGAAGGAAGACATAATGCACTAAAACTGTATCTGCACTTATTTTTGTGAAAGAGAGAGAAATGCGTATTTCCCATGTTGCTTTCCCTAATTATTGTCTTCTCTAAGAACAGTACCAAAAAATCCAATGTGATTTGTTATAAATGTATTCCGATACTTTTGATGGCAATAAATTAATGTTAAACAAATCAATTCCTGCCTCTGAATTAAATACTGTGCATGTTAATACGCAACATTTCTGTAATTCCTTTGGAGAGTGAGAAGACAGTGTTTGTAACCAGAACACTTGATAACACACATACACATTAATTAAAGACTGTAAAGCTGGCATCAGTACATTATTTAGCGTACTACAGTACAAACAGGAATTACTGCTGGCTTCTTAGTTGAAATGTAATTATCAGAGGGTATAGTCCAATAACAAATAAAAAAAAAGAGAAAAATTTAAATACATTTATTATTTGCTATTAACACAGTCTTGTCTTAAGTTGAAGAAAAAAAAAACAATTAAGTTTTTCCTTTAGAGTTAATTCAAGAGAAATGGGATTTGGAATGTGTTTACATCGTATGTTCTATATCTCAACCTGCAGCTCTTCCCCTGCAGTCCGTCATGTTTCTAGTAAAGACCATACAGGTAGAAACCCAGTTCATTAGCTGGCAAATTTGTTTTTTCTTCATTGTAAGTAATTTTAAAAAAAATATTGACATAACCTGTGATTTAAACTGATGATTAAATCTTACCTTTATAAAGTGATTTTTGGGAAAAGATCATTCCATATATGAGTTTACATTATGACACAGAATCTAGAGAACGAATCCTGTCACAGTCTGGGTCTTTGCTGTCCAGGAATGTAGATGGGAGAGACTGAAGCTGGGTTCAGAGGATAAGTTGTGTCAGTCAAATATCGCTTGGAATATTGAAGTCTGTCTTTCTAACAGATTGGGAAGGAGAGAGAGAGAGAGAGAAAGGAAGAGGAGAGAAGAGCTCATGCGAAAAGGATTGAGGAATGGACAGTGACATCTATTGACCAGTTTAAAACTCACCAGCAACTTTTTTAAGTACACCCATTTGATTGCTTGTTTACGCAAACAGCTAATCAGCCTATCATATGGCAGCAACACAATGCATTTAGGGATGCAGACATGGTCAAGATGGCTTGAATTTTGAACTAAGCATCAGAATGGGGTACAGAGGGGATCTAAGTGACCTTGAACCTGACACCGTTGCTACTATCAGATGGTCTGAATATTTTAGAACCTGCTGATCTCCTGGAATTTTTCATGCACAACAATATTTAATGTTTAGAGATTGGTCTGAAACAGAGAAAATATCCAGTGAGTGGCAGCTGTCTGGTTAAAAAGGCCTTGTTGATGTGACAGGACAAAGAAGCGCC
This sequence comes from Atherinomorus stipes, assembly GCA_023101725.1. Classification (NCBI taxonomy): domain Eukaryota; kingdom Metazoa; phylum Chordata; class Actinopteri; order Atheriniformes; family Atherinidae; genus Atherinomorus; species Atherinomorus stipes. Next base: position 26,526 of record JALJCO010006760.1, read on the forward strand.
TGAAAAGGATTCGATCCCCAGACTCCCAGGTGAGAGTCATGTGCATTATCCAGTCAGCCAGAGACACATCCCCTAGGTCAAATAGCCAGGGCGCATTATCACCTGGAGGCCTATAGGCTAGGCCTTTTCCATAGCAGCTGCACAGGGCACGGTACAGCACAGTACAGCACCACACGCTAAAGATGACCAGGACGGTTTTTGTTTCCACACAGGAGAAGCAGTAGTCTACCTCGAAGTGGGTGGAGTAGGCGCGGTCAAGACTGACGTGACGTCACTGCCGTGCCACGCGGTGGTCAGTAAAGTTTAGTTTAGTTTAGTTTAGTTTATTTAAGATCCCCATTAGCTGTAGCAAGCTACAGCTATTCTTCCTGGGGTCCCACAAAAAAATACAATAAAAAAACAAATAAAATAAAACAATAATAATAAAATTATATGGACATTAAAACAAAATCTCGAATAATCTATATATATGTATATACATAGATACATACATACACATATATACATACATATACATATACATATACACCTATACATACACAGAAACAATCAAAACAAACCATAAAGCACAGCAAGTCAAGACGACTGTGTACTTCCTCACAGTCATAGAACCATGTGATCTAACCAGTTCAATTTACTTTTGTCGTTGCCATTACATTCTTCTCTACATACACATACACTTTTCTAATGCACACTAATTCACACTAACAGTCACATCCAAGTGTATGTGTATATATACGTACCTACACACATATATACACATACATAAACATATCTACATATACATACATACACCCACGCACATGTATATATGCATATATATACACCAACACACATACACTCATTCTCTACATGTGTGCATATATATATATATATATATATATATATATATATATATGCACACATATATATATACATACATACACAGTACACACATATACACATACATACACACACACACATACATATATACACTGTACATACATGTACACCTATATACACACATACACACACACGTATACATACCCTTACACATGCACACACAAACATATCCATGTCTAATCCTCTATAAATCATTTTAATCATGTTTTATGTGACAACCTTTGATAAATGTTCTTTCAATGATCTTTTAAATTTTTTTTAAATCAGTTATCAATTTAATGTATTTTGGCAGTGAATTCCATGCTTTCATACCTCTATACATAACAGTTCTTTTTATGGCATTTGACTTTGCTTTAGGCAAACTAAAATTTCCTTCAGTTGCATGCCTGGTTATGTATTCATGATTCTCAGAACTAAAAGTAAGGTTTGTAAATAAAGTATAAGGTATTTGTAATACAGATACATTTCTAATAATAACAGTTAATGAGTATGAAAGTCTGTCTTTGACCAATAACCAGTTTAGCTTTTTATGCATTGTTATGATATTCGTCCTTAAGTCACACCTCAATATTATTCGGGCAGCTCTATTTTGTACATGTTGTAATTTGTGTAGCATCTCTCCAGGGGCATTAGACCAAACGACTGGGCAGTAATCCAGTTGAGAAAATATCAATGATTGAGTTATCATTTTAAGAATATTTGGGGACATAAAGGTTGCATGTCTTCTTATGACTGAAATTCCTCTACCCATCTTTGCAATCATGTTAGTAATATGTTTTCTCCATGATAATTTGTTATCAACCGTCCCTCCCAGAAGCTTGGCCTCATGCACATTCTTTATCGAGACATTATTGATATTAATATTTAATACATGATTACTGTTTACGTTGTAGTTTGACCTCACAATCATGCTGTTAGTTTTTGATATATTCAATACCAGCTTATTTGCTTTCACCCATTTATCCACACCTACTAGTTCATTATTCATAATAGTTTCTAATTCATTATTTGTTCTTGCTGATGTATATATAGTGGAATCATCTGCATACATAATTATTTTAGTTCTTTCGAGGATGTAGGGTAAGTCATTTGTGAAAATTGAAAATAATAAAGGACCCAGACAGCTCCCTTGAGGTACACCACATGTCACAGTTTGTTTTTCAGAAAATGAACCATTAAAATATACCGTTTGTGACCGGTTAGTTAAATAACTGTAGAACCAAGTAAGTGCAGACTGTTCAAAACCATAGCAGGAAAGTTTTTCTAATAGTAGATAGTAGTCAATTAAATCAAAAGCAGCTGAAAAATCTAGAAACACAACTCCCACCATTTCTTTCATTTCAATACTTCTAAGCCAGTCATCAGACATACTAATTAGTGCTGTTGCTGTAGAATGAGCCTTTCTATAAGCATGTTGAGAGTGACAAATTATGTTATTAGCTGAGAGATAATTATTAATTTGCTCATATACTATGGTCTCTATTATTTTTCCTAACACAGGTAGTAGACTTATCAGACGACTATTTGAGCTGGAAAAGGGCAGTTTCTTATTTTTCTGTAATGGGATAATTTTTGCTGTTTTCCAGGCTTGTGGACACACTGAAGACATAAAACTTAAGTTAATAATGTGAGTGATTACAGGAGAGATTTCATCAGCAACCAGTTTGAGAAGCCTGCCATCAAGTTCATCTACACCCGGTGGTTTATCTTTGCAATTTTTCAGGCAATCCTTTACTCTCTGCAAGTTAACCATTTCTAATTTAAACTTGGACCTTTTCCCTTTCATTATTTCATTTCTTATTAATAAGTGAGATATTTCATTACTTAGGTTTGGCATATTTTCTCTTAGTTTTTCTGTTTTACTAATGAAATAATTATTTAAATAATTAGCAATTTCTCTAGGTCCAGTTATGAAGTCATCGTTTGTCTCAAGAAATAATGGATGTGTTCTATTTTTCCTACCTGTCAAATCATTAACTATATTCCACATTTTTTTGCAATCATTCCCCGCCTTCTTTACTCTATCTTCATAATAACTCTTTTTTTTTTTTTTTTTTTTTAGCTTGGTCACAGCGTTTCTTGCTTCCGGTGGCCTCCACAATCAGATCTCTGTCTAATAGGACCCCTTGGTGGAACAGGAGATTTATATCATGGATGTGCAGCTGACAAATCTGCTGCAACTGTGTGACGCTAATATGTCAATATGGACTAAAATCTCCAAGGAATGTTTCTAAATCCTTGAAATCATGCTACAAAGAAATTAAGGGAGCTCTGCAGGCAAATGGGGGGGGGGGGGGGGGGGGGGGGGTCTAACCCCCTTTGTTTTTTTTTCTTTTGTTCAATTATTTTATTTTTGGTCATTTTGGTATTCCAGGTATTTCGTAGATATCTTGTTATTTTTAATGAAAACAAATCATCCTTTTTATTTTTTCTTTCTTACTTTATAAACAGACACAGCTTTTGACAATAAACATCGAGTTTACAAACATGAGGCAGAGACAACCCACACACATTTGCTTCAGTATTTGGCAAGAAACAGGGAAATCTTTTTGTTAGCAAGAAGGAACATAGAGTATTTAAGTTGGGCAACTATTTACCTCCAAACATTTCACAACAAAACACAGCTTGGTTTCCATGTCTGATATATGGAAATCTTGTTTTACACTTGTTCTAACTTCACCCAAGAAAATATCTGATGACAAATGAAAAAGATACATAGAAAAAACAAAACAAACAAACAACAACAAAAAACAAACACTGGATTGAATTTAGGTTACCTTGAGAGGAAGTACTGTATGTGACTTGCCAGAAAACTAGGTAATTAATTACTGTTAGCTAGAAAGCTAATAAGTTAAGTCTTTAGTCTTGCAATCTGTCTCTCCCTCGATGGATATGCCTCTTCAGACCATCACTAACCCACCCACCCACATACACTGAATGATGTAGAGGCAGTACAGTAAAACAATTCCCATGGCTTCTTCAGATCCTTACTAGGGGAAGCCGGTATCTGTATCTATGTTTGTTGAGGGGGGGGGGGGGGGGGGGTATTTGTATTTGTGTAAAATTCAAAGTAGACAGTCATCATCAGTCAGTCACTTTCTGTACCGCTTATCCAATTCAGGGTTGCGGGGTTGCTGGAGCCTATCCTAGCTATTATCAGGCGAGAGAGGCGGGGTACACCTTGGACAGGTCGCCAGTCTGTCGCAGGGCCAACACAGAGAGACAAACATTCACACTCACATTCATTCCTAGGGGAAATTTAGAGTAACCAATTAACCTAACATGCATGTCTTTGTATGGTGGGAGGAAGCCGGAGTACCCGGAGAGAACCCACGCACACACGGGGAGAACATGCAAACTCCACACAGGAAGGCCACTGTTGGAATTGTTCGAACACCCTCCCCAGCCGGGAATTGAACTAGCAACCTTCTACTAGCAACTGTGAGGCTGCGGTGCTAACCACCACGCCACCGTGCAGCCCCTCAAAGTAGACATATTTTTTTGTTTTGCATTACACTTCTTATTTACGTTAATCTAAGTTTTGGATTAAATGAAGCTAATAGATGATTGAAACTGACTTGCAGAGGCAGAACATGTCTGTGATGATGAATTGGTGCTGGTGCTTACGTTGTGAAGTAAAAAAAAAAAGAAAAAAAAGGAAATAATATATTGAATTGCCCCTGTACTTTGTGTTGATCTCAAAGGCAGTGGCAGATCTAGAAAATTTTACATGGGGGGGCAAAGGAGAGGCAAGAGGTCCAAGCAGGGTGGCAATGTTGTATGTCCTCAATGAAGTACGTGAACATCTCCTATACTGTAATTAAATGGAATAAAGAAAAACACCCTTAAACAATTTAGCAAAGTGTCTTTTACTCTTGTTTTGCTTTGCAACTTCACTGTTGTGTTTGGTGGTTTATTTATTTATTGACAGATTGTACTGTTTGTTCTGCTCAGCAACATATAGCAGACTGACAAGTTCAGAAATGCTGTATTGCAGCTAAATGGGCTTTATGAACACTCCACTACTTCCTGAACTCAAGCCTGCTTCTTTATTTTCTGTCTTTCATTACTGGACAAACTGATTAATCCAGGTGTGCCAACAATGGTCAGACACACCTGGATTAATCAGTTTGTCCTGTAATGAAAGACAGTCAACAACGAAGCTGCTAAAGTTCAGGAAGTTGTGGAGTTGTGCATGAAGCCTATTGTGAGAGGAATATCAAACTGAAAGAAAGCTCAAACTAAAATTAAGTCCATCAGGGGGAATCAAGTGCTTTCTTCAAGTGTAATTAAAAAAACAAAAAACTTATCAAGTGTATTTATGCTCCCAACATTTCTGAAACTGTGATACTCAAGGGTGTGAAAAAGTACAGATATGACAAAAAATAGATGTTCAAGGACTTCACTCTTTACCATCACACAGAGCAACTATACTGTAGACTGCTAGTAGGACTACAAACAAAAAACAGAATTACATTAGTGTATTGAAATATTTAACCTTCAATACACCAATATATTTGACTGAAAAAATGTTTCACTGTCACATCTAATGTTTCAGCACTAACTTTTATGGAGAATAAATATCCAACACACCAGGTGGTCCAGCTGAAATACAGGTGGATTCTTTGACACTGTGCCTTCCTTTTCTACATCAGCCTCTTCTCCACTGTCTGCCTCTTTGACTCCGAACCCTTCTCCTCTTCATGTCACTTTCGTCATCCGCAGTCCTGTCTTGCCCTGTTTTTGCTTTCAGTGAAAGCACAACAGGGCAGGATGTGGTGGTGTCCAACGTTCTGCTGCGCGAGGCTTGCTATTTCATGGTTGTTGGTCAGCCTCATTGCACACGAGGGCTGGAGTTTGATCAATGTTTTCCAAGATCAATAAGAAGACCTGACCTGTATTAGCAAGACAGGTTATACTCCAGGTCCTAATATAAAACCATCAACAAGACTAATTCAAGGTGTTGCACAACATATCTGTCTTTTCTCAAAAAAACCTAGGATTTTAGATTTAAATAAAATAAGTTAAATACATTGTTTTTAATTAACAAAAATAACAAATTACAGCTGTGCTGTTTTTATCTAACTTAATTAAATTAAAATGTCTTTTTAAACTCTGCTGCTCTGTATGGCTGTTATCCTCAGTCACATCAGGAAAACAACTGTGTGCTTCACAGTGTAAATGTTTCACAATGTGCTTCTTGATGCTACGGAGCCCGTCTGGTGACATGGACAGAAAAAAAGTTCACAAGATGTCAACTCGTGGCCACGCATTAATAACTCGTGGCCACGAGTTATTAATGCATGGCCACGAGATAGTATGTCCAGTATGTCTGATCCAGATCAGATAGTGAATTGTTTAATGAAATGGCTTATAGCCTATAAGGGCCCACTACAAGTCCCCGCGCCCTCTGCAATGTGACACTTCCTCAGAGCCTGCCGCACATCCTCCTTTTTTCGCCCTGATGCCGTTCATCTGACATTTCTTGTGCATCCACCTATAACCATGCACTCTCCTGGGTCCTTGCAGAGAGTAATATTTGCCAATGTCTATAGTGATACTATTTTCATCTCAATCTGTATGCTTTCCACCCAAAGGTCTCCCACCCTGTGTTTGATTGCAAGAGATCGCAGGATATCATTATAGTTCATTCCAAGGTTGAAATAATATGAAATCAAGTCTATATTCTCTACTTTTACGACTCATACTATCTTGTTCCCACGCATTAATAACTCATGGCCACGACTTAAACTATCTTGTTCCCACGCATTAAAAACTCGTGGCCACGACTTATGCTATCTCGTGGCCATGCATTAATGACTCGTGGCCATGAGTTATTAGTGCGTGGCCACGAGTTGACATCTTGTGAACTTTTTTTCTGTCCATGTCACCAGACGGGCTCTGTATGATACAGCCAAGGCATTTTTTATTGGTCCTGAACCATTAACAAAAGTTTTCTTCTTAAAACCTTAAATGCTTTTGTTTTCACATTTTACAAAAACAACATAAAATACACAAGAGAAACATTTAAGAGGAGACCACGTGTTGTTTCCACATACACTGAGAAGATTGCAAAAGTTACCTTAAAGCAGAACTCAGTAACTTCAGCTCGGGGCTCCCCCTAGTGGCGCCCTTTCACTGTCGTAAAGTTCAACCCCCCCTGCACCCCCACAGCACACAGACGGCTTCTCTACCTGTCTTTCCTCTATTTTGATCCCTGGATATATTTCTAAGCTTTTTCTAGCTTGTTGATGCTACTTTGCTGCGTTGGTAGCAGCACCTCGTCTCCCTCTGCTCAAAGCAAAGACCTGTCTCTTCTGAAACGGGACATTGTACCCGTGATTGCGGGCAAATATGCCGTGGATTATATTTTTCTCTGGTGTTGGCGGGTAGCAGGTAAGAATACGAACTTTTATTTACTTTTTGCGGACGTGACAAGTGATTATTGAGCCTGGAGCAGTGATGCTTCACCCGGCGCCCAGGCAGCGCAAGCTACGTGAATCACTCTGGTCCAGCAAAGAGTTGGTTATGAGCCAGGAGCCGTGTTTAGGTGGTGTGAAGCTTCTGCGTGTATGTCTTTGATGGATGTGTTTGACTTCATAGGAAAGTTTACAGATTTTACAATTCAAGTTTTAATTGCATAAAAGTAGATAGAAGAAACTAGATATGCCAGCAGTATGTATAATATATATAATAGAGACTCTTACTGGCTCACCTCAACAAGCAAGTGAACACCTTTCAGGACCCATTACAGTTCGCATATCGTAATGGGCTTGGGGTTGAAGACGCCATCATCTTCTTGCTTCAGAGAGCCCACTCTCATCTGGACCAGTCAGGCAGCACTTTGAGGGTCATGTTCTTTGATTTTTCAAGTGCATTTAATACTATTCAGCCTGCTTTGCTATGTCAGAAGCTCCATAACTTCCAGGTGGATCCCTCCACAACCACCTGGATTTACGACTACCTCACAAACAGACCACAGTTTGTGAGACTGAAAGGTTGTGTGTCTGAGATGGTGGTCAGCAGCACTGGAGCACCACAAGGGACTGTACTCTCACCATTCCTCTTTACACTGTACACCTCAGACTTCCAGTATAACTCTGAGTCCTGTCATCTGCAGAAATATTCTGATGACTCTGCTGTTGTGGGGTGTATTAGTGATGGACAAGAAGCCGAATACAGGGAACTTGTCAATCAGTTTGTGAAATGGTGCAGTAACAATCAGCTCATCTTAAATACCAGCAAGACTAAAGAGATGATTGTTGACTTCAGGAGGAGCAAGAATAAGCAGCATAGTCCTGTCTACATCCTGGAAGAGGAGGTGGTAGAGAACTACAAATACCTTGGAGTTCAGCTGGACAACAGACTCGATTGGAAATGCAACTGTGACTACATCTACAAGAAAGGTCTGAGCAGACTCTTCTTCTTAAGGAAGCTAAAATCATTTAATGTCTGCAAAAAGATGTTGCAGATCTTCTATAAGTCTGTGGTAGAAAGTGCAATTAGCTTTGCAGCCATCTGCTGGGGCAGCAGCATCAGAACCAGAGACTTGAAGAAACTAAACAAGCTGATCAAGAAAGCTGGTTCTGTGCTGGGGATAACTCTGGAGCCGCTGGAGCTGATCGTTCAAAAAAGAATGCTGCACAAGCTGATGAAGATGATGGAGGACACTTCCCATCCTCTCCACAACACGGTGAAGAATCAACAGAGTGTGTTCAGTGGGAGGCTGCGTCAAGTTCGCTGTAGGACGGAGAGATACAGGAATTCATTCCTGCCAGCAACCATCACCCTAAAGAACAAGACTAACTGACTTTTTGTTTATTTATAAAAAAAAAAAAAAAAAAAAAAAGTGAGCTTTTACAATACTGAATTTCCCTTCGGGGATGAATAAAGTATTTTTCATTTCATTTTTTCATAACCAGTGGCGGAGCCAGACTTTTATTGTTGGGGGGGGGGGGGGGGGGCAAGGCTATCTCAGGGGGGTCCACTGTAAGACTGAAAACTAACACAGAAACGGTACTTTCAATCATATTCGTGATGGGCACTGATTAAAATTTTCACTCGCGATTAATTGCATGTTTGATGCTCAGTGTTTTTCTCCTTTAAAAGTGCTGCTATATGAAGAAAATGCTGCAACCATTGGTTTACCAGTTAAAAACTAACAAGACAGAAATCTGGGACTAATCCTGGACTCAGACCTGAATTTCAGCATCACATTAAAGGACTGATGTCTCAGCAGGACTAAAAAAAATTTGTCCATGCATTCATCTTCAGTAGTCTACAAGTTCAGTAATGCTGTCCATACAGGTCTACCTATAAAGTCCATCAGACAGCTGCATGTAAAGATACACAATAATTATTGGGTCGATAATTACCGGGCTGATATCGGAATGACGTCATAATATCCTGTTAAGTCAGATATCATGACGACTCACCCCAATAACTTATGTCCCAGTAAAGTTGGAATTGTAAAGATTGGACATGCAGAAGTTGAAAATCCCACTTTATGCTTTTCTCGCTGAGATATTGGGATTGGGGAAAGAAAGCTGCTGCTTCACACGGGAGGCCCCAGACTGCTTCCAAACCACTTTCCCCATCTTATTTTAGACACAAACTAACCCATAAAGTTGGAATTTTATCGGTATCGGCCTTTAGGAGCTGAAATTGATCGGTTATCAGTATCAGTTTAAAAAAATGTTTATCGTGCATCCCTATTAAGATGAGTACATCGCCACCTACTACATAGTGCAAACTACTGTACAGGAATGACCGGGTGCTGTGACATGTCAGTCATCTGGGGGGGGCACCTGGGGGGGCCAATCCAATGTCAGGGGGGTCCAGTGCCCCCCTGGCCCCCCCTCTAGCTCCGCCTATGAATATAACTCTGTTCATTGTCCTGTTGGGACTGATTATAGTGGTGAAAAGTAAATAACTAAGTTTTTTATTTATTCAAAAGGAAAAAAAGAAAAGTATCACAATATACTGTGTCTCTTATACAGACAAATTACCCTGACTCGTTTTACAAATGTAGATGATTAAATAAATAAATAAACTGGCAAAGAATACGACCCCCCCCCAAAGACAGATCCAAGTTACGCCCTTGCAGGCATGCATTGCTGTCTTATGAGGAAACGCAGCTTTTTGATATAATGTTTTTCTTCATCCCGAATACAAATATCTTTTAAAATATTTGTTTGAAATAAGTATTCGTAAAAACAAACAAACAAACAAACAAAAAACATGCTATTTGTGCCATTACAATATGGTATTCGGGTTCGGCTCCACCCCTAATCCTTACACATACATCATTGAGGTAAACCTGCACTCATTAGTGAGAAGCACAGGCACCAGTGGTGGGTCTAACAACTCAGTTTTTCAATGGCAAATGTCAGTTGAGCTTCTCGGTACCAGGGACAAAGCATGGGACCAACTGGACATCAGGCCCACAGGCCACCTTCATGCTGTCTATTGCTGATTGTTCTATCAGAGGCAATTAAATCAATGGCCTGATGGAGGAAATTTTGTGGGTCTCAGGTAGTGCTTATCTTGTTTCTTCTTGCACAGAGAAACAGATACTGGTTTCAGCATATCTGCTTAAATGGGCAAAGGTTATGAACCTTCTTCAGTTCTGTCCAGCTCTCCTTTCTTCTCCATGCTCTTGAGACTGTGCTGAAAAAACACAACAAATCTTTGGGAAATTGCACATATTGATGTAATTTGGACTGCCTCCAGGTATCACTTCCAGACTGCATGGTGACTTCATGGTTCAGTGACACTGAACTTAACCAGTTGCAAAACGAGTGAAAAAAAAAAGAAAATCCAGAAAAGATGAGGAGGAAACAAATGTCAGCAGTCTTCAACCTGTGTTCTGAGGGTTGTCTCTTTGTTGCCCCTTTTAACCTTAATTTAGTCAACACAAAGTAACTAAAACTGATTAACAACCCCCTCTACTTAACTGTACAGATCAATATGCAAAACGTTAACTGATCTGATACTATAATCTGATTAAAAAGTGTTCCTTTATTTATTTTTTTTTCTAGTGTATTTGCTACAGGGTGATGTTGAAATTGTTGGTGTATCTGGGAATCCAACTCTCCTGCAAGACAAATAAACATGTTGCAAATATCATATTTAAAATTGTTTAACCTTACTCACTGCCTAAAGGCTATTGCTGTCATTGTATATTTGAAGTTATTGTTAAGTCATTTAATTTTTAATCACAGAGGTGGGTTATCCTTGATCCAGGTGTGTAAACTTGATTTTGTCAAACAAAAACTTGTTTTTGTTTGACAAGCAATGTCATGTTTGGCATTAGAAGTGACATGCACATCATTCAGTAGTCTAGTAGTCATACTGACCTGCAAGACCACATGTGAATGCACCTTGTGATCTTTGGAAAGAGGCTTTTTCATCGGTTCTAGTCACTCAGAACAATAACATTTTTAGTGACTTCTTTATTTTTCACGCATGCTTACCGTTTTATTGTAGCTAATTGCTGATTTTATTATGCTGGCCTGTTATTTTTTTGCTGCTTTTTGCACTTTGTAATTTTTATTGATAAGTAGGGGACGTTTTCAAATATTATTTGCACAAAGAGAGCAGCAGGCATGTAAGTTAGACTATATGCTTACTTCCCTTGAACACCGAATTACCAGAGAGCCAACATGCTTTTATGGATAGGTCTATATATTTTGACCTTAGCCCCCCCCCCCCCCCCCCCCCGCCCTATATTACAAACTAAAATTTTCAAACAAAAGTGAGCATTTACATTACATTAAATCAAAACTTTCAGGGTTCGAAGTTATATTTAAGGTGGTTCTAATTGGTAATCTGTGAGTGAAGTTACAAGCATTTGAAACATGATCAAAATTCAATGAAACTCAAAGTTGGCTGGAGACCAACAGGAAAATATGATCTTAATTATTTTCCTTTATCACGTTGAGTTTCCAACCGTGTTTTCTATTAAACCTGGAATGTTTTTTCTTCTTCGGGAAGTTGTGTTATAAGTTTTGTTGATAAACTGCTTGTTTTATTTTAACATGAAAAACGCAAAAGAAAACATCAACAACAAAAAGAAAATGCAGGCTTCTAATTAATAAAACGACATGTATTACTACATTTAAAAAATAAATAAAAATCCCAGAATAAAATGTCCAGTTGACGAAGTATGATTAAAACAAAACAAAACAAAACAAAACAAAACAAAACAAAACAAAACAAAACAAAACAAAACAAAACAAAACAAAACAAAACAAAACAAAACAAAACAAAACAAAACAAAACAAAACAAAAAACAACAACAAAAAAAGCAAACCAAAACACAACACAACAAAACAAACAAAACCAGCCTCAATCCCCCATTGGTTTAAAGAAACAAACAAAGAAAGATCAGTGGAATAAAAACAAAATCAAACAGAAACAACAACAATAAAACATAGCATTCAAAATCATACAGCCTCTATTACAAACCTTATGTGAAACAATTCGTATGTCAGTCATGTTGGTAAAGTCCAGACGTTTCTGTTAGCACCCACAAAAAGGACTAAGAGAGCTGTCTTCATTTACTTATTCAGAAACATATAGATGAAGTAGCCATACTGAAATTGTGTCCGCTTGGAGTAAGAAAAAAATGCTGTATTATTTCAATACATTCATAATGGACAACAACGCTGTTTTTTTGTTTGTTTTCTTTTTTTAAAAAAGACGATTAGGCTAATTGAGAAAAACGCACTGTCATGTAATCACACGTTTGTGGTTCAGTAACGTCGAAGCTTTCGGGAATGACAGCAGAGGAACTCGGAAGGAAATAATTAACGGTAAGAGTCTTGGCAAGATTTGTAACAGCAAATACCGCAAGAAACGACGCCCATCTCTGCCTATAAAAACTCTGATGTTTGGCTGGGAGAGACAGTGGTCTCTAGCAGCAGCTGGAAGTCAAAGCGGATCCAGAGGGACATCAGATACTTGAGCATTAACATTTTTGAAGGTAAGTTACGATCTTGAATTTTCTATTCATTAACTTCTTGTCTGTGACGCAGGGCTCAGGCACAGGCCCCTCATTACTGAGATCACATTTTAGGGACCTGCTTAAAATGAGCAATGTTATTTTCCACCTACTTCCATTTGCTAACCCAACTGTTACTGCTGCCTCTGAAAAACTGCTGCTGAAACTTAAAAATACCTAATATAAATTATGCTATAATATAGTTGTAAGAGTTTGTGAAAATAATCTTTTGTGTGCTGTTAACCAAACGTGAAACATACAAATAAATAATTTTTAATAGGCGTATAATCAAATGTAGAAATTTATTTTTAAACTTAAGTGCAGAATGTGTCGATCCAAAAAATGTAATTATAATGTCTTTGACAGACCCAATTCAGAGTGACACAAAATACACCTCCATGTTTAGGAAATACTGGCTTGAACAACTGCACCGTTTTTAGCTTGTGTGGACAGACAGTGTGCTGGCTATAATGTTTGTTTGTCTGTTTAGTAATTTGTCTGTTATTCTTATTTACAATCTCCTTTAAAAAAAAGAGAAGAAAATATCATTTTAATTATTATTATTTTTATTATTGGACTTGATGTCTGTAAATATAGTTACTTACTTAATTGGTCATTTAAGTTAGAATACTTCCAATTAAATTTCAGATTGTTGTGGTAAATGTAGTCACATTGCCTAATATCATTTTTATCTCACACATGAATTTGGAGGTTACTTAAAAAACAGCATAGCAAAAGTCATATTAGACTTTACTTATACTCATATTGTAACATGGTACCCGTTAGTGAATTTCTTCTGCTTTGTGTCTTATAACATGCAGGCTAAACACTTTTATGGTGGATAGTACTACCTGAAAACTTTATTTTCTAGTTATTTTGGAGATGCATTGAATTAAGCAATTAGCTATTAGCCTGTATCACTGTTATAAAATAGCCCTTCTACAGGTCACCAATGACCTGCAGCCTGGTAGATGGAACATTATTATCATTGTTGTAAAATAGAACTTTTCGAGACACTATTTCAAGACAGTATAGTTTATCATTGGCATTAAACCCCATTTACATGCACTGACAGGTCGTCATGATGATCAGACATGCCTTATTCATCATTCATTGTGACCTTGAAGTTAGAATATATTTTTTTCCAGGTCTTTTCCATTCAGTTTTTTTTTTTTTTTTTTTTACTTAATATGTCCTGGTTGAACTCTGGGAAAGGGATGAAATATCGATGCAAAGCTGAACTGTTTTTATTACAGAGATTAGCGGTAACTGATGAGTTACAGAAAATAACTAATCTGTGCTGCCATATATATATTTATATAATGTTTATAGGCTATATATATATATATATATATACATGTGTGTGTGTGTATAAAAGCAGAAAACAGCTACTTCTCGCTTCATTTTCTCTCCCTCCCCCTTTTCCTTTTGGTAGCCTGATTTTTCTGTCTCGGTGAGAGACACGAAACAGTGGCAGGCATGGACAAAACCATATCAAACTAAGATGAATGTCTTCTGTAGGTTATCTGTCTTATCCCCTTTTATCCTCACTTCTGACGGTTAACTTCTGAGATGGTGACGTGTGACGATATTACACTGGAAAGTGTCGCAGGCTTTTATATTTTTAATCTGTGTTTAACAGTTCTCTTAACATTTACTTTTTTAGATTCTTGCCTAAATAAATATTTTGCACAGGATCCAGGTGACAGGAGAATGTCTTTTCTTGCAGAAATGATTCGGTTTCTGTGCCTGGTGGCTGTAGGCCTCATCTTGTGCACGCATTGCCAGGTGGACGCAAGTGAGTATACAACTCGGAAATAGCTTTGAATTCATACGTTTTTAAAAATTAAAAATAAATAAACATGAAAAAATCCTTGTTGCTACGAACATTAATCCTCTCTCGTGTAGGCCATATGCCACTTTTTATGTCTGAAAATATATTGAAATAATTGTAAAATCCTGGAAATGCGATAGGTAAATCATAAAAAAAAGATCAGTAGCATATTAAAACTAAACTAAGAAAGAACATTTTCTTTGTTTCTAGAGTCTCGTTTGAGCAGGAGTTTGATTGAAAAGGCTGTGAACGAAGCTAAGGCCAACGTGGACGCGGCTTACACATACTCCAGGCAGGAGTGAGTACAAGAATTTGCTGAAAGGCTTTTCCTTGGTCGTTTGAAATTGGGTAAAAGGTGTTAAGAATGAAGATAATTATAAGTCCCCTCTACACAACACAGGAGCATCGAGCGTGTGCGGAGGAATGCAGCAAGCCCCGCGGACGTGCTGCGCCTGGAGAAGCAGCCTGCTGGACCGTCCCGTCAAGCCGTGCGTGCTGCTGATTACATGGCCACTGCGCTGACTATCATCAAAAGATCACTGGAGAGACGCCACAGGCGCTCAATTAACGCCACAGGTCTCTATCTATAATCACTTCTTTCAGTTTGGCCTGAAAAAGAGTTGCCTTCAGTTTAAATAAACTTCTCCTTTCCCATTTCAATTAGATCTGGTCTCTGATGAGGATCTGGAAGTCCTTTCGAGACTGACAGGATGTTCTGCACAACGCAGACCACCCTCTTGCCACACAACCCCCAATTTGAATACGTATCGTACCGCAGGGAGCGTCTGTAACAACCTGTAAGGAAACTATCACGCTACTGACAAGCTTTATATGTGGGCTACTCATATATGAACCCTGATAAAAACAAACAAACAAACATAGATGATGATGATCATAGATGATGCTCTGTGTAAAACAAAATGTTTTATTTC
Organism: Atherinomorus stipes; assembly: GCA_023101725.1. Lineage (NCBI taxonomy): Eukaryota > Metazoa > Chordata > Actinopteri > Atheriniformes > Atherinidae > Atherinomorus > Atherinomorus stipes. Next base: position 42,178 of record JALJCO010006760.1, read on the forward strand.
TACTGGTCATAGTGAAAACACACGGTGGGGATCCTCCAACATCCCGTTCACCCGCTGGCTGCCCTCTGAGTACGAAGATCACATTTCCACTCCTAAAGGATGGACCGCTGAGCTGAGAATCAACCGTCACCTTCTGCCCTTGGTATGGCTTCAGAGTTGCCTTTTATTTCCCCTCTGTCATCTTCCCCCAAACCTGTTCTCATTGTTTCCATCCTGTCTTCAGGTAAGAGAGGGGTCAAACCGTATCCTAGCAACAGCTAACAGTGATGTGGAAAGCGACCCCCTCTTCACACATCTGGTGACGATCTTCGGCCAGTGGACTGACCACGATCTGACTTTTACCCCCCACTCTCCCTCCATCCGCTCATTCAATGACGGCATTGACTGCGAAGAGAGCTGCGCGCGCACCGAGCCCTGCTTCCCCATTGAAGTTAGTGTCCCAACATTTCTCGAGAAGAGCCATGCATAGCCTACATATTGTTTAAAAACTAACTAGGCCTACTTGTCTTTTCCGCAGATTCCCAGAAATGACAGCCGCTTCAGAGGACACGAGTGCATGCCATTCTCCCGCTCTGCACCAGCTTGTGGTTCTGGTAACACAGGACACGTCTTCGGTGGCAGCAACGTCCGCCAGCAGATGAACACTCTCACAGCTTTCATCGATGTAGGTCAGGTCTACGGTTCCGATGAAAACAAAGCTCGCTCGCTCCGCGACCTCACTTCAGAGCAAGGTCTGCTGAGGGTCAACACAGAATATGATGACAACGGCCGTGAGCTCCTGCCCTTCACCAGCATGATGGCTAACATGTGTGCCACCCGACGCCGCATAACCAGGGACAATAATGCTCAGGAGGTGCAGTGCTTCCTTGCAGGTAGGTTTTAGTAGCTACATACCCAGAAACTTAGTAGCTATCTAAAAAGCTCTTTTATCATTTCCACTGAACTGACAACACTTGATTTTCACTGATGTTTTCTGTTATTTTTCAGGTGATGAGCGCGCCAATGAAAACATTGGACTGGCTTCTTTACATACTCTTATGGTGAGAGAGCACAACCGCCTGGCACGCGCCCTAGCAAGACTGAACCCTCACTGGGGTGGAGAGAGACTGTACCAGGAAGCACGCAAGATCATGGGGGGATACTTTCAGGTAAGGAACAGGCTTACATAACTCTTAATGCCAGTTATCACAAATTTGCGACAACAACCCTCTGACCTTTAATTATTTTATTTCTTTTTAATCAAACTGATTTTTTTTTGCTTTTACCCACCCTTATCAGTGTTTTCTTTTATAGAAATTCTTCTTCTTCTTTTTTTTTTTTTTTTAAATTAATTGTTATCAACTTGTTCAATTGTTTTTTTTTATCCCCCATAATTACTTTGCTATTATATAATTGTAAATAAATTCAGGTATCAAGAGGTTCAGCAAGTCACCATAATGTCGTTTTGGGAAAAGGTCTTTAGTTTGGGAGGTGTATACCTCCCAAAGTCTAGAGATGGGGGTGGAACATTTTCACCTCTTAGTGAACTGAAATTTCCTTTTTGTGTTCCAGGTTCTGACTTACAGAGACTTCCTCCTTCACATTGTGGGACCAGACTTCATTTCCAGGCAGCTGTCCACCTACCCTGGATATGATGAAAATGTGGATCCTAGCATCTCCAATGTTTTTGCAACAGCTGCCTTCAGATTTGCTCACCTGATGGTTCAGCCCTTCATGTTCCGTCTGGATGAGAATTACCAGGATCACCCTGATTACCCCACTGAGCTGCTGCACAGAACCATGTTTACACCATGGAGGATTACCTTTGAAGGTATCATGTTGTACTTGTTAGTGTTTCCCAAAGCGGACAATGAATAAATTGATCAAAATTAAATGGTATCATGTTTTCTTCAGGTGGTTTGGACCCAATCCTGAGGGGTCTTGTTGGTCGCCAAGCAAAGCTGAACACACAGGATCAAATGATGACTGAGGAGCTGAGAGAGAGGCTGTTTCAGTTCTCTATGGAGCTGGCACTGGATCTGGGTTCACTGAACTTGCAAAGAGGCCGAGATCATGGACTCCCTGGTATTTATTTAGTCTGTGTCTGTAATTAATTTGGACATAGTTTGAAGTCTGTAGCGGTGCAACACAATCTGCGTCTTCATAAACTGTATGTGTCCCTTTTAGGCTACAACAAATGGCGTGAGTTCTGTGGGCTGTCACAGCCAAAAACTTTGAGCCAGTTAGCCAGAGTGCTGAACAACACAGACCTGGCCCACAGGCTGCTGAATCTCTATGGTACACCTGACAACATTGATGTGTGGCTGGGAGGAGTGGCTGAGCCATTTGTCCGTGGAGGAAGAGTGGGGCCCCTGTTTGCTTGTCTGATTGCTACTCAATTCCAAAGGATTCGCCAGGGAGATCGGTAAGCAGGAAGTGATGCAGTTTGCAGTGTAAAAGCTGTAGTTTTACTCTCAGAAACTTTAAACCAGATCAAACTGTCCTGTTACAGTCTCTGGTGGGAGAATGATGGCGTCTTCACTGAAGCTCAGAGAGCATCTCTGAGAGAAACGTCACTTGCCCGCATCATCTGTGACAACACCAACATCACTGAGGTACCAGAAAAACCCTTCCAGTACCGTCCCCGAGGCTCTGGTTACGCAAGTTGTGATGACATCGCCGCCTTTGACCTCACTCCGTGGAGGGAGGGCGGTGAGTTGATGATCAGAGATTCTCTGACACACAGTGACAGCCATCACAGTGTTTAACCTGGTGTATGAATCACTTTTCCTGACTTTTTCTTTATTTTCTCTGTGACCAGAATCTGGCGTCACTCCAGAGCCTGCAGGTAAATTTATTACTTTCTCTACTATTATCCACAGATACTGATGTTGACATACATTAAAGGGCTGCAGGTCCATCTCACATAAGCATCAGAGCTCTTTAAAAATTCTAAATTTTTTCTGTCATTTTCTTTAGAAGGTGCACGAGGACCCCCAGGACCACCAGGTAACTCAATCTCCTTATTAAGTATCTATAAACACTGATATTGACATGATTTGTTTATTTATCACTTTGAAATACTGAAAGAGGAAGTATTGAATAAAACTGTACTTATGTCTTTCTGCACAAAGGACCCAGAGGACCACGTGGGCTGAGAGGCCCTCCAGGACCTCCCGGCAATGCTGAGAAAGTTGCCTTCTCTGTGCGCCTTGGCAACAACTTCCCCAAAGCAGGCACTCCCATCCCCTTCCATGATGTCATCTACAATGGACAGGACAGCTACAACCCCAAGACAGGCTTTTTCACTTGCGAGCATCCAGGCGTGTATGAGTTTGAGTTCCACTGCACGATCTTCCAGAACGCAGCCAGCGTGGATCTGCTGCGTAATGGGGAGCTGGTTCTGCACTCATTCACCACTCGCCAGAGTGGCTACATCACAGCCAGCGGTAGCACCTTCATCAAGCTTCAGAAGGGAGACAGGGTCTGGCTGGTGGCAAACCACGGTGGTAATGGCCTCACCAGTGACAGCTTCTTCTCTGGCCACCTGCTGTTCACAGAGTAGACCTGCTGCAGATTGACCCACAAATCTGCAGAAAATCAGATCATTAGGTAGTTTTTCCAGGTTGTAGCCCTACCGAACGCACAAAATGAAGTGATGAAAAATGTGACTTTGTGTGATGAATTGTGCAATTAGAAAATAATGTTTTGAAACTGCTGGTGTCCTTAATATTTGTTTGGATGAAGGAATTTACATTAGGCATTGAAACTGTACCTGCACTGATTTTATAAAAGAAATAGAAATGCCTATTTTTATGTTATCTTATTTAAATAAGTACAGTTCAAAATCAATATGATAAATTATATTTTGTTCCAATATATTACTCTTATTGTCTTTTAATCTTAATGAAAGCATTGTTTTTTGGCCTATGCCTGGCATAGTAATCTTAAACATTTGGTGTATGTAAAACAAGTAGTATAACAACTGTAATATCTAGACTTTTGCTTAAATATTACTGTTCAAATATTATTGTTTAAATATGATTTGCTTTTGTTTGTGTTGTTAAATTTGTGTTGGCCTGAAATTTAAATGTAAAACTTTAAGGCACTTTAATTTTGGTGATCATAAAGTCATGCTGACGAATCTCTGCATCTTAATAAAATATTTCATTTGTAATCACAAGACAGTGTTTCTCTGGCCACTAGATGGCGCCAACGTACAAACGTTGAGACAGGAAGAGACAGGAAACTGGTATGAGCATCCACCTCCTTGTATATTTCATTCAATACCCTCCAGATGCTGCTGGTTTTTCATTGAAATGTGACTTTTTGACCTTCTCGCACACACAAAAAGAAAAAACTTTTTTTTGTTGTTGAGAAACCCAGTTCATTATGGTGATGCGTTTCATTTTCTGTTACATGAAACAGCCCCGGACTCTAATTTATTTATACATCCATGACAAGTTCTATGATTTAATCAGATCATAAAACCTTTCTATTATTATTAGCTTTAGTCTTTTACCTTAGTATGGGCACCAAAAATATCATAAGTAGCAAAATGCTCGAATTGAAAAACAAACAAACAAACAACCCCCCCCTCCCCCCGCCCCCCGCCCCAAACAAACAAAAAACAAAACTTTAAAAAACCGGTTTAGTCCTGATTTATTAGGCCTATAGGCCTACAATCATCAGATTATTGATTATCAAGTTTTACTGAGTTATACAGGTTAGCTGCTCTAGGTTGGGCTGGTTTTAACTCTTTACATACAAAGATGAAAAAAAACTTCTTCTTTTAACCTTTAGAAACTTTGTAGTTTAAAATAAGTAGCCTATGTTTTCCCTGTTAGGCTTGTGAGATCCTTGTAAATGTATTCGTAGAAAGACCAATCAATGGAAATTCAATCATATGGGAACTCATCTGAAATTTGATTCTTATTTAATGACAGCAGAAACCAAAAAGACTTTAACACAGTGGTTTGATCTTTAAAATTAGCTAAAACCTTGACATTTTTGCTGTGCAGAAATCTTCTACTTAAAAGTAACTTGCAATAAAACTGTCACAAAAATTTTATAGATTAAATTAAGTATTATACAGAGTGTGGTTCATACTTTATAACTTTCTTGAGTTCATATTATTATGCCAGCTGTCTAAAACCTACTTATCGTTGCCGTCGGATAAATTTCACGAACATTTTGATATTGTTTTGGCACCAAAAATGCACCGGTAATAAACAAACTGGCACACGCAAACTATGACGGAAGAGTTGCTACAGTTGTGGCACCTGTGCTTATTATGGTCGTGTATTAGCTACAAGTCACACCGCCTGCAGTGAAGGTGAAAAGTTGGGAATGCGCAGATGTTAAACTGCATCCATCATCGTCCCAGTTGTCCACAAAACACAAATGTCTCATTTTGTGGATCATATTTCATTCAGATCTTAATTTTAAAAATTGCTGTTGCGTTTGAGTAGGCTACACATATATTTTTTTCTTTTTTTTTTATTTAACATGCTTTTTTATTTCCTTTCTCTTTACCAGACATTTTTTCTTTAGTAAAATCCATTATAATATAATAAACTGCTTTGAAGAATGTATCCAATGTTTTCAAAAGGAGATGCTTTTGTGATATTAAGAAATGAGGCTAAAGACTCCCACCTCACTTTAATTGCATGCCAACACTCCCGTGGGGATCTTCATCCTTCCCTAAATACGCAAACAAAAAACGAGTACAATATATGGAGATCGATAGGTGACTTGGTGGGTCGCATTGGCTCTGTGGTTGTTTTCCACACACAGGAGAAGAGGGACGGAAACCAGCTGCTGAGTCTCCAGCCACCCTCCACCTCCCATTTGCACACGTGCACACGCATGCATGCACACACGCCACGCCCCCTCCTGACCTCTGTGGACACAGTCCCATCCGCACAGAGTGGCTCTGCGTGTCCCGTGGGAGCAGGGGAATGCTGGAGAGGACGAGCGGCACACGATACCCCATTGTTTAGTGTAGCAGTCACTGATGCCCCCCCCCCCCCCCCCCCCCCCCCGCGCCTTCTCCGGCTCCCTTAAAAACACACGGGCTGGCCGTCTCAGCGGGTTAAATTGATTAGAAAGACGTTTGTGGTTTCACTAATCCCCCATTTTCGCCCCGGCTCTCCGCTTCACCAAATTACAAAAGCCACACGGTTAGACTGCAACTCTTGCGGGTTGCAAAAATCTCAGCGGAGTCTCGCGCGCACCTGTGGGGCTGATGAGAAGGCATAAGTCGGTGCGCAACAGTGAACTAACAGCAGAATATCTCTCTTCACTTAAATGCAACATCCAATTTTGCTGTAGGCTGTGCAGCAATTATAATTCCAGCGAATACAGAACTGAACAGAGAAGAGGAGCTGAAGATTTGACATATCAACAGGAACAGGGTTCCTCAAAATAACTTTCTTTTAAATGGATAAGCACCCCATTAGCCTGAAGAAAAAAAAACATTCAGTAAAAGGACATGCGAGTTGTTTTGCCTCTTAACGAAATAAAAAACGTCTCACCGGCTGAACATGTTTGATCATGACGAAGAATTTCTGATAGGCTTTGACGAGGAAGAACATAAAAAAAAAAAGCTCGAACTTTTAATCTCACAATTTCCATGCGTAATTGTAGTGTAGTAAACGTATATACAAATGTTTACGTGAATGAGCTTTTCTTACATTCTGACTAAATTTCCTAGAGATTTTTCTAAAAACAAATATCCGCAGGCGCATGACACTGACACAAGTGTGAGCTCCGGTTTTTGTGTGGCCCTTCTCTGATGAGACACACAGAGAGCCAAAACCAAAGAAGCAACTAACTGACCAATTAGATATATTTCAGTGAGCATGCGTCTTTTTTATGGAGTGAAGGAATTTTACAAAAAATATATGTGATTTCTATAGATCTTTCATGGTTTTGAGGTAAAGCATAGCTGTCAGTCACGTTAGCAGAAGTGTAAGAGAGACAAGGCGACAAGGCGGAGACTCGCCAGCGGGATTCCCTAAGACTGCTCTAGTAATTGGGGGAACATCTGACTTTGTCCCGCGCTGGCAGATGGTGAGCTGAGGCGGGATCCAAGGGGGGAGATTTACATTCATTGTCCAGGCGCACAAACTCCACACAGAGACAATAGTCTCGGCAAGGAACCCAGATTAAAAAAAAAGAAAAGAAGAAAAAAAAAAAGTAAAGAGAACAACTTTCATTTTCAAAGCCAAAATTGATAAGTGAAGAAATTAAATTTAGCGAACAAAATGTCCCCAGAACATTAAACAGTTTCTAAAATGAATCTAAACACGATAAACTCCAATAAGCGGTATAAAAATGAACAAACTGATGATTGGTCTGTCTTAAAAAATCCTTCATGAGCTTCACTTCTAAGGTTCATTACACCAGTTTGTCCAGATTGCTTTATTTGAGCTTTAAATAATTAGATAATGTATTTCAAAAGGAAATGAAACTGGACTGAACGAGATATTAATCTGATGTAGTGTTTCTGTATGGATTGTGAAGGCTCTGAAGAGAAGAAGCATGTCATCGTTATTTGTGATTCAATGACTAGTCAGAATTTGAGATGATGGTCCGTTGTACTAATTAAGAACTCATTTCGGGCTCCGCCAGGCAGTAGTCCAAACTCCAATCAGAGCGCAGCCCTGTCGGCTGCTGGCGGAGATTGATGGACCAACCAGACTGCCATTGTTGCGGTTGACACTGATGCGATGCGTCCTCAGCGGAATCACCGCGTTCAAAGCAGCAGACGGTGGAGCTGCTGAATACGCGCCTGTCGAGAGCGCACTTGTGTTAAATGCTGACTTGAATGAATAGAGCAAACAGGATTTGCTGTAGCTGCAGGCTTCTGAGAGCAGTAACTGCCCAGCAGGAGAGAATCCAAACCCACATTTTTTATAAGTGGCTCGAATAAACAGTAAATCACTTAGAGCTGCACATTGTCTTTACAGCCTGGATTTTTATGTAAAACAAAATGTAAATATTGATATTCATCTCTTTAACCAGATGCACAATAAGATGATCTATATTTTTAGAATGCCAAACGAACATCATGTTAGCTGCATAGCTATAAATGCAGCTTTAAAACTCCAAACTGTTTGCATTTTCTCATTAAGAAATCAGCAGTAAAAACTATTCAGGCTTATGTGTCAAGTTTACCGAGAGAGTCACTGGATGATGAATATGGCAGGACTCCAAACAACGGATGCACTTTACACCAATGAGAGCTTCCATTTCAACAATCGGTCCCCCATATGGCACTAAGGCCCCTCCTCCACGCTGTATCCCGATTGAGGGTCTCATTCATGCTTCAAGACAGCGGTTCACTACAAGTCCCCTGGCCCTCGAATCAACTGTTTTGATCCGATCTGGCCTTGTGACAAAGGAAGACTTTCTGCACACAAGTAATTTTGAATAACATCAACACTTGGTCTCATCTTTCGTTGGATCTGACCTCACCGCGCAGATGATCAGTAGCGCCCGAACTGACGTTGGAGATGTGCGCGTGGACAATGTTTGCAGTCTGTGGAGAAATATATCTACACTAATCTTTGATCCTTAAAAGAAAGTCTGCGTGGACTTCTCCTGCGGCTTCCGAGCCTTCACACAGCACGACTCATTTATTCTCAAAGATCTACGAAAGCTCCGTTTCTTTCTTTTCCCGGCGCTCTGGGGAGCGCAGCGCCTTGAAGTGGACCTTCTGTTGTTTTCCAAAGTGCTTCAGCTGTCCTGCGCATCTTTTACTCCAGAAATAAAACAAACAAACAAACAAACAAAAAAAGTTAACCAAACGACCAGGACGGGGGTTAAATGTTCGGGATCCAAGAGCAGCTGATACGAGAAGTGAGTGGATTAAAAGAGAGAAGTCTTGGAGAAGAGATGGATCCAATCCGGTCGTGGGTGCGTAACGTCGGGGTTGTGGATGCCAACGTCGCAGCGCAAAGGTACAATGCAAATTTAATTTATTGGTTTGGAGTCCTTAACGAATTTTGATCAAGTGCTCACAAAGTTGTCCCAGAAATTATTTAATGATTATCATCGCTTAAAATACAGAGACATATCAGTAGAAGTGAAATCCAGTCCGAAAAAAAGCTGCAAACTACTTGTTGCAAAATATGACATGGGTCTTCTGTAAAATCAACTATTCCCTAACATTCTAGGCATATTAAAACGTCAAGTATAAACAAGTGACACTATCGACATGTTTTAAATTGTTATGGCTCTGTCAAAACTATAATCACTTTTAATTAAAGTTACACACACGTTCAGAAAATTCAAGGACAACTTTCATATCTAATTTTTACGAACTACATCTCCAAAAAGTTAAAAGCAAATAAATTAAATTAAACAGAATATTCATTTTTTAACCCCTATCAACTCAGAAATATACACGTCCATCTCAAAACTCACACTTACACATAAGATATTTCAGTTTATTTTTCAGAAACCCGGTTGATACAAGATTTTTTTCCACTTCGGATGCTGACAAATTATGACACATATCCTCCCAGATGTTCAGTCAGCATCTTGTCCCTTTTACCATAAAACGTTCAAACGCAGCAGCGTTTTTCAAACTGAGCGCAAAGTTCAGACAACAGTATTATCCTAAAACCGCAGCGTCGTCTTCAATAAGTCCAGAAATTAGTTGGATTGCGTGATTAATATCTGAACTTATGAACATATCAGCCACCATTTGTTAGTTAAATTGATTAAAAAACAATTATTTTTGTTGGCGTTAAATATAATTAGAAATTAATCATTACAGCAAATAAAAAGATTTCTTTTTTTTTTTTTTATTAAAAAACGTAGTTAGAAATGTTTTTTGAGCATAATTATTTTTCTCACAAGAAACCTTCAGGGCTTCAAAGACAACATGCACAAATACTCCAGTTTCAAGAAGATATTAAGTATGAGGTTTGACTGTAAAAAATGGAGCTACAGATTTGGTCTTTCGTTTTCAATGCTGAGATAAGCATTTTATATGCACAAATCTTAAATTTATTGTCATGTTACAATTACTGGCAGTAATTAATCAGTAATTTTGATCCAGCTGTAGATTTTCTTTCGTTCTTTTACAGTTTGTGGGCAAAAACTAAGTTTAAACAACTATCTTAAATCAATGTTGAGTTTTTCTGTATAAGTAGCCTACTACTAATTACTGAAGTATATTTTCATTTATCCTGAAAATATTATTTTAAATGCAAAGTAAAAAACAAACAAACAAACAAAAACCCAAGAGTTGCTATAAATCCAAAATTGATTTGATTTAAAACTTTTTAAATGTATATTTGTATAATTCATCATCAGTAAATCCAACATCTAAGATGCATGTTTGAAATTTAGTTTATATTATTTACAGCAGTAGAAAAACTCTCTTCCATTTTTGTTTTATTCACAATTCCTTTATATATTTTCCTCATGGCTTGAATTAGCTGTTGATTTAATTTGAATAACAAGGTAATGCTGTGCTTTGCTGTATAAATCTGCTTCTTAAACAATGAGTTGAGTTTAATCCAATTTTCCCTGCACATATTGTGTCCTGCTGTTGTGTCCTCAGTGGAGTTGCTCTGTCAAGAGCCCATTTTGAGAAGCAGCCACCCTCAAATCTCCGAAAGTCCAACTTCTTCCACTTTGTTCTGGCGCTCTATGACAGACATGGCCAACCTGTGGAGGTGGAGAGGACAGCATTTGTCGACTTTGTTGAACATGAAAAGGTGTGTGACACTTTTTAAATCTGTGTCCTTCTTTAAGATTACATGAAAATTTCATTTTTACATTTCTTTCAAAGAGAATTATAACACTTAAAATACAAAAACAAAATAATAAAATAAATTTACAAAAATCTGACTGGGAACAAAATTACATATTAATAATAAAAAATATTTCAGTTGTAACCAGGTGCTTGACTTAATCTTTCCCATTCCAAGTAAAGCCAAGCATATCGAACAGCTGACGGCTGCATGTTTATACAAGCTTTAGCCTCAATGAGTTGATGATGTGGGATTGAAAAAGAATTTCTAATGACTAATTAGCAACTTGCCTCATTAGGAGGACATCACTACTTTTTAAAATGCAAATTATGCTTGCTCCTGTTAAGTTATACAGTGAACTAATCATCAAAGTGTCTTTTCCTTCATGCCCCCCTCCCATACTCTAAACACTGCTGTGGGGGGGTGAGGAGTGGGGGGGGTGGGGGGGGGGGGGGGGGTGAATTCCTCAGGTTGGACAAGCCCAAAATAAGGAAGGGTGCAGTGTAGAGACCGAGTTAGAAAAAGAGGGGCAACTGTCAGCAGGGAGCCTCATGTCTGGTGCTGATGGATGCCTTTGGCTTGTGGTGAGGGCTGAATCTCCTGAAGTGGCAGCAGCTCTCCTGTGCGTAAGACAAGGGGACACCATCCTGTCAAGTGAAGTAGAAACATAGTTTCTAGGCTGTAATTGATAGAGGCGGCAGCGCTAATGCCAGGGCTGAAAGCTGTCACCGTGCTGCTCTTTCTGCCACGCAGGCCACTGTAGACCCATATGATGGCAGCGGAGAAGTTCATTTTCTGCATGGTTACCCTGGCATCTGTTTTTGCCTCATGATTATGCAGCGGTAAAGCAATGGCATGGCAAAATAAATGCTCCGCTGTGTGTATTTACAAAACTTATGAAGCTAGACAACCATTTATCACTGGAGGTGTCTAATTCTCAGCTTTCATTTTAAGTTCTGAGCCTGTTACTTTCCAACTCTTTGTGCATCTTAATTGTCACACTTTTTCCTCCCCTCTTGCAGCTATCTTCTTTCCCCCAGTTTCTTTTCTCCCCCATTCTCCTTGTTTTATCTCCTCTGTTCTGCTCATCTCTGTGATGCCAGCCTCCTGGGTTATTGGACCAGAGAGCATTCCTTTGAGACCACTTAGAAAGACCAGCATAGGTAGAGGAAGAGAAAGAAAGAGGCGGAACAAGAGCTAGAGAGGGGGGAACAGGGAAGAAGTGAGAGGCTAGTGGAGAGCCTGGGGGAAGGAGGGATAGTGGGAAGGAAGTTTTTCTGTCAAGGTCGAATGCTGCTCAGTCTCACACACAGCAGTGGACCACTATTTACACTCACACACATGCACACATAACCATACCTCCTACCTTGCTACAGAGATGACCATTTCAATTTGATTCCAGGGTTTTAGGGGGTTGTTATCAGACATAATAATTCAACCTCTACAAAGAGCATCCAACTCAAGGTTAAGTGCTGAGCTTATGAACACAATGTGTCCCACATGAGCTTTGAGCTTACAACTCTCTGATCTCAAAGCTGCTCTATGGAAAGGACAAGCTGCAGGATTATGGGAGACTCACTGTGCTTAACACTGTGTACTGATGCCCAGCTGTACTTACCCCAATGTACTTAATTGTATGCCCTGTGCTTGTCTGTGTGCCTGTTTTGTGTTTTTCCAAGGAGCAGACAGGAGAAAAGACCAATAACGGCACTCACTACAAACTGCAGCTTCTCTACAGCAATGGTGAGTGTGTTAAGGCACCTTTGCTCAGATTGTGTTTTGATTCTCTGCCCTCTGAGGAAAACTTGGTGTGTTGGACTTGGTGCACTACCCTGAAAATTTTTAAGGTGATGACAGCTTCCTAACGTGATACACACACCTCTTCCTCCACATCCTTCCCTCACATCCTCACATAACTTGAGAATTACCTGCAGCTTATTGTCAAATTCAGTTTTTCCAAATTTCAAGATTTGCAAGCAGCCATGTCTGGATGAAAAGCACGGGAAAACAAGCGGCATGGTGCCTCTCTATCAGAACTCCCTTCCCAGCACTTCCACTCACCCCCGTAGAGCCTCCACATCAGATCAGGGGATACACAGAGAAATTTGGCTCCCATGAGCCACTGCTGCCCCTACTCTACCATCACAGCGGCACCCATGGGAGAAAAGATAAAAGACATGTTCTCGAGCAACCCCCTCATAGACACACAGATTCCCGAATACACTCACACACATACATACAAGCACAGCAACAGCACTTCTTTTACATCCCTTCCTCTCATCCCCTTCCCCCAAGCGATATCAAAGGCATCTCAATCGAGACTTTGATGAGAGGAACACATTTTTAAAAGCAATAATCTCCAAAGTCTCTTTAAAAAATCCATGGGTAATGCTCTCTTCTCTCATGAAGAAATTCATCACAAGTTGTTTCCCTCTGTTGTTTGATTTACAGTAAAGGTTTGAGAGCATTCAGAGGTTCAGGTGTTTTTTAATATCTCTTCCAGTTAAAAACGTAATTTTTTTCAAACATTTACTCTTCAGTTATATCCCTAAAAACTTCTTAAGTTCCTGTTATACTTCTTGGTTTATAATGTCAACCCCTGTCAGTCATCTAAACTTGAGGTAAAATCGCAAGTTAACGCAGAAACAACCACAAAAAGAACAGCCTGACAGACCGTGAGAATCTTGTAAATTGTGGGCTCAAAGCAGGACATAACTAATGACCATCAAACATCAAATAACTCTCAATCCCCTCAGAAACCATCAAAGAAAAAAATATGAGTGCATGCCAATCTAGTTCCTCTAAGTTGCCTGGACGGAGCTCAACATTTTTTTTTTAAAGAGACTCTCCAGACTTTGATAAAAAGAAAAAAAAGAAAAAAGATTTACATCATAAATCTGATTTCAGTTTGATAATCCAAAGCACTGTGTGCTTATTTAGTAAACAGAGAGCAGGTTTTAAAATTCAAGGATTCACTGCGGTTCATTACTGTAAGGATTTTTCAATCAGAATCAATTCAATATGTTTTGATTCATAATCGATCACTGATATGGAGATGATTGGGTCATCAACAACATTGTGTCTTCATTTTACAGGAGTTCGTACTGAGCAAGATCTATATGCACGACTTATCGACTCTGTCACAAAACAGGTAGGTCAGCTGTCCGTAAGTCTTTATTTGGTGGAGTTAATATCTTTCATATGAAACTGAATCCGTCCCTTTGCACCTTATATCCTCTTCTCAGCCCATTTCATATGAAGGACAAAACAAGAATCCAGAAATGTGCCGAGTTCTGCTCACACATGAGGTTATGTGCAGGTGAGTGACACACATACATGCACACACACGTTGAATGAAACCTTTGCCTACAGGGACCAAATCCAAATATCCATTACTCCCTTTCACTGTGTTTTTCTCAGTCAGCTTGAAATGTGGTTTTGGCACGACGCTTGAGGCTCTACTTTTTTGAAAATGTGCCTGTTGTTGAGCCATAAGTCTAGCCTGTCTGTCATCATCCTTGTTACAGAGGTAACCCCCCTGTTGCTTTCTGCTGTAACGCAGCATGTCATCAGGCCAGCTCCTGTTTCTTTTTTGGACCTTCTCTCTTTTTGGCCTGGGGTTTTGTAGCCAGACCTCAGCTGACAGCACCAGGCACTTCAGGGGAACAATTCGCCTCTTGCTCATTGAAATACAACTCCTGCAGTTATACTTTAGCCAAGACGGACTGTGTGTGAACATGGAAAGACAAGCGTAGAGGTGCAACTAGTGCTGAAGAGTTGTTTTCAAATCAGAGAAAGTTCAGTAAGTTTGTTCATGACTTAAAGATCATAGGGTTTCACTGATTAGCTGAAAGAAAACAACTGAAAAGAGGGTTACTGGTGGAGAGGAACATGAAGAGAGGACTCTGGAAGTGGGGTAGTGACCCAGGATTTAAGGGCAGAAGGGGGAAACGTAAAGGCCTGGGGAGTGGGACTAAGACGGACTGGGCTTTGCCATTGTGTAGCCAGCAGATGCCCGAATGTGACTCACAGCTGGCTAATAACAGAGCCGGGGAGGCAGAGGGCAAGCGTCACAGCTGGGGAGTGAGGCCGTCTGACAGGGGGGCGGAGGGGGGAAGGGCAGGGCCAAGCTGGGACACGAGAGGGTTGAAGCGAGGTGTAGGGGTGGCAGATGGTTAGGGGTGGGGGCACTTTTGTTATGCAGTGAAGGGGACTTTGGGGAGGAGGGGAGGGTGGCTGGCCAGCAGGCTTCTCGGACAGGACTGCTGACGAATGGTAGGATGTTGTGGGACGGTGCGTGTGTGCGTGTGTGCACGCAACGAGGCTGTATGGGGGCTGAGTTTGATTTCAGAATCAATGTGACAGATTGCCTGGCTGGCTTTTCACTTTTTCAATGGTCTCTCACTGTTTGTAGGGTGTGTTGTTGTACCTTTTCTTCCTCTTTTATTCTTTTGTCTATTCTTCCCCTCCCCTCTCATGCCTCCTTTGTGTGTTTCTGGATTTTGGCTGACTGCAGGGCAGAGTTGTCTGGGCCTGTGGATGTAGATGGGCCAGACGAACGATGGCTGCTCCAGTTTCATTTTTTTTTTGTCTCCAACACTGACTTTTACCCTTTTTTTCTGTTTCATGAACGCCCCACTCAGTCGCTGTTGTGAGAAGAAAAGTTGTGGCAATCGAAATGAGACACCCTCTGATCCAGTCATCATTGACAGGTAATGAAAAGAAACCATGTCCAACACAGTGCCCAACACCTCAGACAAGCACTTCTCCCCACCAAACGTTCAATTTGATTTCTCTAAGTGTTTACACACTTACAGGTTCATACACAGTGTCATGGTTTTTACCCACAACTTCTAAAAAACGGAGAAAAGCTCTACTTTATAGTTACGTGTACTATCCTTAAATGTATGTGTGTAATCTAACCCTCACAGAAAGGCATCAACTTTTCGGTCACATCCCTTTATCCATCAATATAAGCAGGCTGCAACATGCAATAAGGAGTCTCTGACTTCTTCACTTTTCTGTTTATCTGTACCCTCAGCCTGCTGGGATCTGTTTCTATCTGTTCACTCATTTTGACTTTGCACCTGAAACCTGACATAAGCATAGATTCCTTTTTTATCAAAAGCATATGCATCTTTCATTCCTCCAGAAAGCCTCACACATGTAATAAATGTTCACCTTGACAACCAGTTATCGGACTTAAAGGCAGATGACCACCCCAGTAATCAGCGTGTGTGAGAGCCTTCACGTCTACGGGTTTCTGGAGGCCTCGCGCTGTCTGCCTGGCATTAACCAGCGTGATGAATGCTCACAAGCAGACCGCATGTGAAATAGTTTCTCTGTGATGTCAGAAACACAACCTTCATCACCTCTTCCTCCCTCACTCCCACCTTTCTGCTGCTCTTCCTTCTCTCCTTCCCTGCAATTGTCTGTCTAGAAAACACTCACTTCATATACGTCAAGGACCCTTTTCTTTCCTCTCCTCAGTTCAAGCTGGCTGGCTGTTGACAGTGCGTCTCCAAGGATATCAGCTGAAGATAGTTTTCATATAACGGAAAAATTGGACTGTTGTCTTTTGAATTTTCCCACAATACACTGGAGCAGCTGCTTTCCCCATTTACTGTTGCACAGTTCTCTCACAATAACCCCTTCCTCCCCCTTTTTAATACTCCCTCCTAACATGGGGGACATCATCAGAATTTGTTTGTGAGTGGTTTGGTGAGGACAGGGCCATTTTTGTAACTTTGAATGTGTGTGTGCATAAGCTGGTGTGCAGCTCTCAGGGATTGATTTAAATGAAATCATTGACCTACTGTACTTTCTAATCACACTGGGCATATCCCATCTTGACGGGGGCTTCTCCCTCTTGACTGGCCTGCAAAATCCTCTCCTGAGGGAGCAGCCTATTAGCAGCCAGTTAATTTCTGATAAGCCAGTAGAATTTTGCATGGCCCTTTTACCCTTTTATCCCACTTTATGGGCACTTTCTTATTCCAGTAAAATGAATGGCTGGTCATTATGCATTTGCATGTCCACACAATGTGTGTGTTGTTTCTGTGCACACTAAAGGATGTTTATTTTCATGTGAATGTGGGAATCATTGCACCTTTTTTTATGTATGTGATGTGGATGTATGTGCGTTTGTCTATGTGTCTCTGTGACCCCTACTCTGACCTTTTCCCCAGTCACCACTTGGTGCTTAAATTATTCATCTGCATGTGGGTGTGTGTCTGCAGCAGTGTATGTGTGTTCCTGAGTGTGTGTGTTTGTGGAGGAGACAGTCTGTTTCTGTGGCTTCAGTAATCAGCCTCCTGCTCCCAGCCCCAACACCTGTTCTCCAATTAACATGCAGCATGCTGGGGCCCACTTGCTCCTGTCGCCCAACCACTGCTTTCCACCCTTTTCCCTTCGTTTTTTCTCTTCATTCTCACTCTCAGCCCTTAGTTCCTTTCCTCTCAGCCCGGCTTGTATCTGCCCCTCTGCACACCCCTCTTGCCTCTTGCATTTGCTCTCACATGCTCCTGTGTGTGCTCACTATTTTCTCTCCCTATCGCTTAATTCCCCTGCTCCTCTTCTTTTTCCTTTACCATCTCCTTCACCACCACCACCCCCTATTCCCTTTAGCCTGTCTAATTTTGCCATAATTAGGCAGTGTCATTAGGACACCTACCCAAGCACAAGGGAGTTTGCAATTCCCCAAACGGCCCAAACCCCCACTTTTCTAATCTCCTTTCCATATTGTTTCAGTTTTCTCTCCCCCTTTCTCCTCCTGCTGCTGCTGCACCCCCGCCACCCCCTTCTTCTTCTCCCTAATCCTGATTTGAGAGAAAAGAGAAAGAGAGGATATCACAGCTGATCCATGGGGAGGGGTGGGGGGGGGGGGGGGACAAAGGGTGGAGGGACCAAGGGATGAAGAGGGCAAGGGCGGCCGGTGACAAAGAGATGAGTCAAGTTGCTTATTGCAGAGAATTATCTAGTGCCCCACTGCCTGCTGGGTCTAATAGTTTTACATCTGTCTAATCTTAACACTGGTGAACTGTTATATTCACAGGCCTGATGTGACTTTTCTGTTGGCAAAAGGCCACTTATCTTTGACTGATGGAGTGACCAGTTCACTGATTGGTTTGATGATTGATCGATAAAGAGAGAGAGAGAGAGAAAGAAAGAGAGAGAGATCAATGTCTCAGGGCTCATCATAATGAATATAACTCTTCAAACTGCTGCAAACAGATTTTAACACTCTTTTTTGTTTTAGGTAAATCTGTTTATCATAATATCTGTGCTAAAATAATTAATGAATTATTTGAAAGAAAATTTCATTCTTTAGCTTTCAGATTATTTAGCAAACAAATCAGCCATGCATTGACTGCACAGAACAAATTGAAGATGAAAATATATTACTTACTACTGTGATTTCCGAACCATATCATGATCTGGAAACAATATATCAAATACATAATCGAAGCCTCCTTATTTTGAAAAGTTATATTTTTATGAGTCTTCATTGCTCTCCCTGTGTTTTCAGTATTAACCCAGGCAGCTCTGTTAATGGTGGCGTTATTACCATACTGACCTCTGACCTCTTAGAAACTATATTGGTTCAGGGCCAAAGCTGGCCTCAGTATTTATGAGTGAACCATGGGTTTTACAATGGAGACAAGCAGATGTCAGTATTAGTATTAGTCTGTGTGGTTTGCATGGAAAGGGGTTGCCCTCAGTGTGAGTGTGTGCTTTTAAATTTGGCCGAGAAGCTGAGATCAATAGTTGGTCATAAGGAGTGTGTGGAGGGATCCATCGTAAGGCAAGAGCCTTGTGAGGGGCAGTCGAGTGATCAATGGCAAGCACTATCTCACTAATTGATCGTGTTTCCAAGAGGGTTTTTTTTTTTTTTAACAAGCTGAAGCTCAGAGAAAAGAAGAATAATCAATAAGAATTTTCCAATGTTGTCAATATGACTCTTCCCTCCCCCAGACTGAAAATGAGCTTACAAAGATTACTTCATTCTCAGACCTATGCCATTTTTGTATTTCACAAAAGGAAAAAAAAAAGGGGGGAAAGTTTCTTCATATTTTGATTAGTTGCTGCTTCATATCAGAGTTCAGCTCTTTTACTCTTTCAACAGTGATTACTTGTCCTGAGAAATGACTTGACTTCAGATGCTCAGTTCCAACAGGAATCCATTACTCTTAATTTCAGGTTGTGGTTTGTATTGATCTGTTTTGTAGTCTTGCTTCTGGTTATGTGCATGTACCACAGGTTTGTTTTCAACTAGTGAGCATTCTGCCTTTACATTTTTTGTTCCCTTGCTAATCAATATGCTGAAAATTGCTTTAGTTTAAACTCAATTGCAAAATCCCCCAGTTCAGGGTATTTTATTGCTTTTATTAATTTTTCATTTCTTACACTGATTTGAATTCTTGAAGTAAATCTCTCATGTAAAAACACTGCACCCTATTGTATGATAATGCTAACACACATGCAGTCTTAGCTCTGCAGAACAGTAAAACATTGCTTCATGGATTAACACTTGACAAAGTTTGACTGTTTTGACCATTTGTTGCTTTATGTAAATGTCTGCTGATTTGATGGGCTATGTGAGTCCGACCATCTGTTTTAAACTTTTATTTGTCTCTGCTTGTCACAGAATATTTTGAAGGAGTAATATTTGACGATGCAGGGCTTTCCCCTGCGTTTTTATAGCCCATCTACCTGCCCTCGCAGCATGCAACATAGTTTCTCGTTATCCTGCTAATGGTGGGGAACAGCGGCCTCCTCATTCTTCTGCTTCAGCCAAAAAGAAAATAGAAACTACATGTCTTTGGGAAAAGAACATTAAACTATCAGCCAAGGAATAAATGCAGCAACATTTTTTGGACCGTGTCAGAGGTCGAATTCCTCCCCTTTCCCAGATGCATAATCAAATTCTACCACCAAGTCGCCCTGTTAGGTCGTCATAAATGCACTTGAGAGTTTTATGTGTGAGACAATAATGTCATTTTGGGAGACCGTTTTCTCATACTCCCATTATAAGAGTCTTATTTACTGTGTCTTTTAACTTAAAACTGCACGTGGATAAAGACACGCTGTACCGGTCCTGCTGTTATCATTCCTGTCTGGTTATTTTAACATGACTTTCTGAAGTTAAATCAAAAGCTAAAAACTTCAAGGTGCAGTAATGAGGGGATTTTTGAGTAAGACATTTTACAAATCACAACTCTGTTATATCCTCTTTAAATATTCAGATCTTTTTGTCAAGAAAAATGAAAATTCAGTAAAACTGCTTGATGATTAGAGGAATGAGTGTAATGTTTTTTAGGTGATAGATGAGTTTGTTGGGAAATGCAGCTGTAGAATTTGGCTGGTTATCCTAAGTCCAGAGCTTGGACAGTAGTGGAGCGAGGTGTAGCGGTAAAAATTGTTCTTGGTTGTGGAAGGCTTTGTGATTGAAGGGGCCAACTTCAGTTACTACTGGGATGGCAGTGAGGCTGCTTAGGAGCACATGATGTCAGCATGAGAGCTTTTCCAGTTTAATATATTTAAACCTTTTGATATAGTTCACTCTAGAACAAATTACTGGCTACAAACAGTTTGACAGCTATTTGGATGTGAAAAGGGGGCATTTTCTCTTCATTGGAGCACTTTGCTACAGAAAGAGCCACAAATGAGAGTAAGCTGGTGAAGCAGTTGCAAACTGACACAAACTTCAGCTGAAAATAGTAATACTAGAGCTGTTATGAGTTTAAGTTTAGTGATGGAAAGAGCTAAGTTGGAGGAGAACTGGATCTTAGATTTTTTTCGTTGGGTTAGATATCTCATAACAAGCTGACACTGTATGTTTGCTTATGTAGGAAATAATGAATGATGAGATTTATCTAAGATAACATGAAAAATGAAGCGGCAGAGATTCTGTTTGGAGATCCACACACGCTCAGACTTACAATGCTCGTCATTTACAGGTATTATTGTTATTTGTGTCTTTCTTTTGTCCATTTCACAAGTGTAATACATATGAGAGCCACATCTAAGGAGCATATATGTATATAACTCAGAATTAAAAACATCTTACTCAATACATCTGTGTTCTTTAAGCTAATTAGATGCATTGATTTTTTAAAATGAATTCTTTTAAAGTATGCTAGCCAAGTCTGCTCTATAGTTTCTGTTTTCACTTTTCACTGATCAGGTCAAATAGTTTTCTGTATTGCACTCAGAAACATCCATGAATGCATAAATTACCTGTCTGTCACAAACATGTGCAGAGACAAAGTCAGACACAGTGCGCTGCTCAGTCCGCTGTCAGAGGTCTCTCCCTGGTGGGACACTACTGTCCGGTCCCTCCAGACCCCCTGTCAGCGAGCCCCTCAGGCAGGGGGACCAGGCAGCGTGGCGACAGGGCCCTGAAGCTCTAATGCACACCCACCTCACACAGTGAAGCGGCACACAGGCTGGACCACTGAGCAGCTGGCACAGGCGCGTGGGGATGGCTCTTCCCTTGGGGCAATGCAAGCAGTAGAATGACACAAAGACAGACAGGGGGAGACGACGCAGTGTCTAGAATATCAAACTCTGACAGGCACTGCTTGAAATGGTGAGAGCCTCATTCAGAGTTGGACAAGAGAAAATAAGTTCAGGGACCTTTGCTAAAGCTGCTTTCTACAAAGTGGTCTTGTGTGAACCAGAAAGCTCCAGGACTCCAGTGTGCACAGGAAGTGTATAACGTGTAGGAGGTTATAGGCTGAGTTTGTGTTTGGTCACCTTTGCTCTTCTTCGGCTAGCATTAGCTGTTGTGGCTTGAGCCCTGCCACACGGAGTAAGCCTGGTTTGTTTTCTTAGAGAACCTACAGAGGGGGCATTAGGAACCAGAGACCACTGGAGAAATGTTTTGACAGGAAATAGGAATGGACTACCAATGAGTTAATGTGGAGGAACAGCAGGGGGACTTTGAGAATGGGTGGGATGTAGAGGATGGTGGTGGTGGTGGTGGTAGTGGTGGTGGTGGTGGTGGTGGTGGGGATTAGAAGTTTTGAGTTGCCACTCAATGGCAATTTAAAAGGTATCACACTTCCTTAGTTGCTGGTACAAACCCTCCAATTTGTCTGACCTCTTAGATGGTACACCTTTGGTTGAGCAGTGAAGAGATTAAATAGGGGCACTTGGAGGATGGTAAAGGAGCAGATTACTGTGATTTAGAGGTACTTCAGACTGAAATCAAGTGGAGAGAAGGATAGCTGTGAGTGTGATTTTGGATACAGCTGTGTTCTGGTTTGTTCTTCATGCACAATTCCTGCATTTGCCATTTATTTTGGATCTTATATCAGTGTAACCAGGATCTTTTGTCTGTGTGTGTTTGTGTGTCTATGTGTGGGTGGGTTTGGAGTCAGAGGCCAGCTAGCAATGGTATTTAGGAACAAGGGCTGTTTTCTTTGGTTGGATGCTGCCGCTGGGGGTGGAGCTGTGGTGTGTGTGTGTGTCACTGGATTTGGTCAAACTCCTCTGTAAAGGTCTTAAATTTCACTAATGACTTAACAATGCCCCCTGGTGCCGGACTGACCCTGCAAATCACCTTGTTTTTTTCTTTGTTTATCTGAGACGTGGACAGACTGTGTTTTTCTGAGGGGGTTAGATTTCTCTAAAATCCCCTCTATTTATTTTCTGAAACCATTTCCAAACACTAATATTTACACGTCTAGTGTATTTTAAGGTTAAATTTGATTAAGTAGTGATGTTGGCTTTCATTTGGCTTTATTGTGGGTCAAAAGCAACTAAAAAAGGAAGATACAAAGATACAGTTAAAACAATAAAGTATGTGTGCTTTTTTCGTCTTTCTGTAATGTTATTTTAGTACACAATACCAACAGAAAAAATGGCATGGACCACCATGGATTTTTTTTTCCATTCAGATACAACATACTAAGTATCACTTCTATTCTGTCTTGATCTAACTGCATTTGTCAGCATGATATAACTGATTAAAAAAGGTTTGGGGTTGTTGTATCTCATCTAGGTGGCACCAAATGTTGTAGACCAGGAGCACTATGACCATCAAAGACTGTTATTTACTCATTATTTGGCAGTTTTTACAAGGCTGGAGTAAAAATGGGAAACTCAAATGACAATAAATAAGTATTATGTTCCAGTAGCAGTAACTCAAAGTGATTCAGTTAGAACTATAAAGCTGTTAAAGACTGAAATTTGCTGTTTTTCTGCCTGAATTACTTATTCGATAAAGGCTGTTATAGAAAACACATTACCTTGTAATGGTTGGTAACTAAGGTGATTTTGGAATCAAAGGGTTTTATAGATTAACAGTTGCTGATTCAATGTCCCTATCCTAAATTATGATGGAAAAGTGGACTATCTGAGCATCCCTAATTCCTCAATTCTACACATATTCTTGTTGGTTACAAGGAAATCATCAAAAAGGTTTGTAAGGGATGGTGAGTTAGGTATGTGGGATGCTGAAAGCTGTAATAAAAGAAGGATAAGTGAGATAAAAGGATTCCTGGATTTGAGTTGTCTTTTTTCAAGCAGAAATTCCCTGGTACTTTTCTGATATTAAGATGGGACATTTCCTTATTACAGACCTAAATTGTTGTGTTTTTTTAAAAATCTGAAATTATATGGTGTAGTTTAACAATTGGAGTTTCACTTAAATCTTTTGTATTTGTGTGTGCGAGTATGTGTCAGTGTGTGTGTAATGGTCCTGATGAATCTGTCAGGGCTGAGGGCAGGGGGTGATGTGACTGCTGACAGGCTCCCAGCATGCATGCTGAGAGCCCCGATCGTGTGCGTGCCCTCCCTTTAGCTCCCCCCAACCACCGGGCTCCCCTTCTCCTCTCCCAGTCCTTTGCTCCCACACATTTGCTGTGTATTAGCTACGGACAGTAAATTATAGCACCCTAGACCTCTGACCGATTTCATTCCCATCTCTTCACACGTTCCTCCTCTTTCTTCCTTCAGCACCATTATCCAGCTCACCTTCTCAGCGTCTGTCTATCTTCCTCATTTTCTCTCAGTTTGATCTGTTTTCCTTCCTCTGTCTGTCATATTCGTCCTGGCTCTTCGACTCCCTCAACCCTGTCAGATTTCTCTTCCCTGTCTGTCTTTCTCTCACTTCTGTTATACTTCTCATCCTCCGTTCCTCTATTGTGTCACGCTACACAGCGTTCCCTCCCTTCTACACATCCCCTCCACTCCCCATTTACTTTCTTACAAGCAGGTCCCTGTTGTCTGGGCTTCACAGGTTTCTCAGCCGCTTCTCTCTCTCCTGTCCTCCTTCATATACCTCTCTCAAACCTCTCCTTCGCTCTCCCTCTTTCACCCCTCCTTCTCCTCCCTCTTTCTGGAAACAGATGTTGTTTGTCAGATCTTATCATTACTGGCTAATTAAGAAGACATCTCTTCTCCTTCTGTTGTTGCTTCTCTTTCCTCTCCTCTCCCTCTCAGTGGCATCCATCCCAGATTCATTGTTCTTCTTTGAGAAAGGTTTGGGTTGGGGTTTGATACACACGTTATTAATAAGTCTGATTAGTGGCTGACTGATTGAAAGGGTATTGGAAAGGTAACATAAGTGTTGTTATGTACTGGAGATGACTTTCTGGTATGTTTGAAATCTATTCATTTGTTCAGGGTACTACGTGTCTCAATCTGACAGTTATGAGAGTATATTTTGAATCCTTGTCCCTCAGGACTCACCAAGCATGCTGGGAGAGGTCAGGCCACTGATGGGACTTCTATTCCCTGTCCTGGTTGTGAATTCATGTTCTCTAGACTCTGAATATCTATCCATATCCATCTATTTGGCAGAGCGAATGAAGTCCCCTGTGACCAAGCTCTGTATGCATTCTATACTTTTGGCTTAGCTCTAGAGACTGAAATGGTAATTCATTTGAAATTGTTGAAATGCACATTTAGCAGCAGGCGAGAGGTTATGCAGTAAAACACTTTTTGCACCCAAGAGAAGCCTTGCTGAATTGTTGGAGGGCCTCAAGTGTACCCTTTCCATCAGCCTGCTTTTCCTCTCAGCTCCACTGTGCCACAGTGTGGTGGCATGCCTGAAGGTTTTACAGCAGTACCAAGCTCTATAAATCACCAGTAGTGGTTAAAATGTTTGGCTTTGTCACAGTTCTCAAGTTTTGAGGCAGGGAGGGTCTAACTTGAGGTTGTAAGAATGAAGCCAGCCTGGGAGGCAACAGAGAAGAGGCCAGAAGGGACACAAACAATCTGGGTGAATGGATGCAATAAATGGGTAAATTTACAGTATAAAGACCTGGACTCGTGTCAAATGTCTGTGTAAAGATAAACCTGGATATGATTTACTTAGCTTTTTATTTTATTTATTTATCTATCAATTTATTTTTACAAGCTATCAGTGTAAAACAGGGTGCTTGATCTTTTTCCGTGACACACTGCATCTACTTTAACGGATATAACCGGAGCATCAGTGAGCAAATCTTAACCACATTTATTTAGAAGACCAACTGTCTGTGTGAACAGAGTCAGCCTGCCCAAATAAGATACAGTCTAAAATAAGTGTGAATTTAACATTTGACAAGAAAGTGTCCAAGAATGAATTTGACCTTACAGTTTGTTTGCCTGAAGTTGTTTACCCTTGAGTACATTTCCATCTACACAGTTGTGTTCCACATGGGCAAAAGATCTGATTTGTTTTTTCCTCTTACAGTATTTCACTTACCTGGTTTTGATGCTGATGTTGTTTAACTTCTGTCAAATGGCAAGGTAGTGTAGTGACCAACTGCTCAGAGGAAGTATGATTCGTATTTGTGCAACAAGGGAAGATCAAGAAAAAAAAAGCACATCTAATGAATATGATACAGATGACAGGATGTATGTTTATCAGGACATAGTTTAAAAATGAGAGTAGATGCTACCATGAGTTTGTGTGACATTTGCTGGTGTGGGGTGAATGAAGCTGATGCCATATCCCTGTATGTTTTTGGAGGAGGAGGGGAGCAGGCTGGGAGGACCAGTGTGAAAGGTCCTGTGGTGGTATGCGACAGAGGGGGTATCAGTTCGTGGAGGGTTTTCTGTGCCCCATTAGCAGTGTCAGAGGTCATGTGCCCCGGGTGTTAACCCTGGTGACCAGTCTAGCTTCCAGTCTGCCAGGGGACCCTCGTCCAGGGGTATTTATTACCTACCACCCCTCACCCCCCCTCCCACCAGCTCAAACAATCACACATACACACCACCCTGCTCCATCCCCCAAACACAATCCTCCTTGTGGAGGAAAACAAATCACCCCCAGTCGCTCCTCATGTACTAATTGGATGCATATCCATACAGTGATGCATGACGACCCATCTGTAGATCTGTGCTTCGGCATGAAACATTCTTAGATCAACAATGGTTTATCCAAATCTTCATCCATAGCCCTGAGATGCAGCGTGTTTGACTAACTGCATGCACATTTTATTAAAAATCATTGAACACTCAGATTCACATGACTTTTAGACTTTAGTTTTTGAGGCATCTTTTTTACTAATGTATGTAATTTTGCATGACTGATTGTGCACACATGGTTGCCTGCCTTTGTGTATTTTTCTGTGGACACATGCATGTGTATGTAGTTTGCACAACCTTTGTGTGACACATGCATGCATGTATCTCGGCCTGCTGTATGAGTTAGTGCTCTCTGTGTGTGAGTGTGGCAGAGGAAGGCCCTCAGCATGTCAGTATGTTTTAATGCTTCACATCTGGTTTCCTAATTTTCCTCTCTCCCTGCCCTCCCTCCAGCTCCCCTCCACTGCGATGTCAGGACACTGTTTTGTTTTTTCAGGGTGGCGGCAGGGGGGTGATGGAGGGGATGTCTGATGAGTGATGGCCCTGCATACAGGACATCAACATTCTCCCTCTCCTCCTCTGTCTCTGCCTCTTCTCTTCCTCTTGTGCATTAGAGTGGATCAAGAGTAAAACATATAAAGAAGATAAAGAAGAGTTCTTTGTCTTTAGCCTTCTTCACTCTTTCACTGAATAGCATCTCCACCTTCTTCTCCTCCCCCTCATTCTTTCCTTTAAATCTTTCCTCCTTCATTTTTATATTAGAGCATCAGTTTATCATCTTTGTTTCACTAAATCAAACTGGGAAACCCAAAGCCAACTTCAGAAGAAGCAATTTTTTCTACTTTTGAGAGTTTTCCAGCTTTGCTCCTGACTAACCTGAACTCTGTATTAAAACCTTTTGCATCACATGCTTCAAGAGCTGCTGCTACCAGTAAACCTGCATTTACAATGAGCGCAGAGGGTGATGTGTTTTATGACTATGTGAAAAGGCAGTTTATGTCAACAGTGATTAGTGCTGATGAATGCCTATGAAAATTTTTGTTAAGTCCTGTGCTTCTTAGGTGCTCATTGCATGATTAAGGCCACATGTAAAGCAGAGAGCAACACTTATGTGTAACAGATGCCTCAATGGACTTAGAAATGTGAAACTGAGCGTCCACTCCAAAGAATGAAACTCTTTTAAAACATGACCGATCCTTCATTATTTTAAAGGTTATTACTTGCCATTTTGTCATTGAATTAATTTTGATCAAGCAAGTTGTCACTAGTGACAACTTGCTTGATCACTGATGCCGTGATGCTTAGGTCATACTGCAAGGCCCATGTTTAGTTTTTGAAACCCACAACGATGCAGACAAAAGATGTGGGAGGCTCTGAAAAAGATGCAGAAGTAGAAACCGAAAGGAGAGAGCGAAAGAGGAAAAAAAAAAACACACTCCCCATGGAGCTATAGTGTAAAATGATCCCAAGGTTTAAGACTTGGTCTGTGCTTTGTTTGTGTTTCCTCCTTTAAGTGTGTGGATGGAAGGTGTTGCAAAGGGTGGAACTTAGTTTTAAGCCTTGGCAGTGAGTTCACTGCAAAATAGCTTTAAAGTGTCATAAATTTCAAGCTTGAGAAATTACTCTTATAAAATTTTGGTCAAGTTAACAATGATCTGAGAAGCTTTTTTAATTTCTAGTTCACGTCTGTATAAATCTTTTCACTTGAAATAACATGTAACAGTTTACAAGTTGATTCATACTTCCTATTAGTTTTGTTTGCAGTGTGTTACTCACTTGACAGTTTTATACAAAGAGAATCAATTGATCTATATAATAGAGAAATTTGCAAATATAAAGTGTAGCATTAACACATTAGATACAAACACATTTACATTAGAGAAGTCCTTTAAAAAAAGCATTCTTTGCAATATCCCTGTAACACAAGGATCACCTCCATTTCTTTACATGTTCTCCTCATCTCTTCCCTGTGCATGGGGAGGTGTGTGGGTGTGCTACTTTATCAAAACAAAAACAAACAACGGCAATATTAAACTTTTGCAACCACAATAGAAAAGGGGATAAAAAACAGAGGGTCCTCGACTTCTTATTAATTATGCAAGATTAGTCTAATTATAATTCAGCAAATGAATGTGTGGCAGAAGGTGCGAGGCGACGGGGCTGGGAGATTTGCATGTTAAGTGGGCAGGGGGAAGCGGCTAATGCATGCTAATATATGCGTCAATGTCTCGCTTTAATTTCAGCATTTGCAGCTGTGTGCGTCCGAACTGAGGGGGGTGAAAAGTTGACTCAATGGGTTTTTGGGAGAGGGGTGTGTCAGTGTTTCAGAGTGTGTACATGCATGCATGTGAGCATGTTTGTGTGCATGAGGCATCTGGTATCATATAAACAAGGAATGATGAGAAAAAGTCAACAAACAAGGTCAAGAACCCTCAAATAGTGCACAAAGCCTGAAATGGATGTAGACAACCTCTGAATCAGGGTTGTAATGTTTTGGTACCTCAGGCATCACTTCATTGGAAATTTGTCATGTCATGTTAAATGAGTGATGGTTCCTGGTGAGACTGTGCAGTGAGTAAGGGACATGATGTAAGTATCATAGCCCAAGATTTAATGCACACACTGTATGACTCTCAAAAATAGAGTAAAATGAAGCCAAACACGGGATTTTGGTCAGCTCAAAGAATCAAGAAAGAAATTTCACAACTTTTCCTTCCATATGATGAATTTCACTCCTGATAAACCTCTGCCAAGGTGTCCACAAGTCAGACATCAATGAGGAAAGAAATGAAAGGAGGATGTGGGAGAGGCACAGATGTGCCCTTTACATGTTTCCACCCCAAACTGAGGTTGGAGGTCTGAGCCCTCACTGGTATTTTGTAATCACCATCTGCCAACAACAATATTAACTGTCCTTCTATGAAACAGATCAAATCAAGAAATATTGGACACGCTGTTAGAACTGAGAACTGGTTGTAAGCCAGGTTCTGTTCACATGGGAGGAAGCTGGAACAAGTGATGGAAGAATGGTGAATACAAGTTGGGAGAGTGAGGGAGAGACTAAAATTCAATGGGGGGGGGGGGGGGGGGGATTCGGGGCTGCGGGGCCAGTATGAAGTTCCTCTCCAAACAATCACTCTCCATTATGATGACTTATATTTTCAGAGAGCACAGTGTGGGTGGGATTGGAGTGTACCATGTAGCCCAAAAATATTGTCTCCTTTTGCAGCACGTTTCTCTTCACTGTTTTTGTTTGTTTAGCTGGAACAATGACAGTGCTGAAATAAGTACTTTGGTTTGTATTTAGGTAGAAGTACTATTATCTAAATATATTCCATTAAAGTTTTAAACCAAAAATCAACTTCAGTAAAAGTTTTCTTCACAAAAGTAACTGGTCTGTGTGAGAAACAACTTTATTTTCTTATTGCCAATAAAGCAGAAGCAGATGGTTAGATGTAACTATTATATGGGACACACAAGTTACACTGCTCTGTGCATAGCAAGGAACATACAGTAAGTCTTTTAAAGTGATGGAATCTGGGGAAGTTTAAATCTGCATAGGGCAAGCCAAGAAACCAGCGTGGGATGTGCATGACCTTAAAGCCCTCAAAAGAAATCATAATGCCAACATGATCAATATACAGTATAAGTACAGTACACACACTGTGGAGTACCTTGAAAAACCATTTTCATTCTGTATGGTCCACATCCAGAAATAGAACTTCAAACTATAAAACAGAAGGAGGAAGCCATATATCTGCTCTGCTCAGAGACACCTCCAAGTTCTTTGGACACAAACCTATATCAGTTGGACATTAAGGCAGGGAGTATGCGTTCTGTGGTCAGATTAGCCCATGTTTCAGCTGCTTTTAGAAAGAACAGACATCTGGCCGTACTTAAGATAATAAAAGACCATCCTCGCTGTTATAAATGAAAAGTCCGAGAAGTCAGGGTCTGTGATGCTGTGGAGGTGCATTAATGAATGGCATAGGTTACACATATTTGTTGTTTGCATTCCACTTGAGTTCTGGAGACTCATCAGCGAAGGTGGCAAAATTTCCCAGTAGGTGTATCATTTCTTTTTGAAGAGGACAGAAAACTGCAACAGTTTGCTCTTTGTAAAATTATTATAAAGAGTAATTCAAAAATACATTGATGTAACATTTAAAAACATGCCTCATTTTCTTGCTTTGTTTTTCTTTAGTGTGTAGACAACATCAAATTGTATTTTTTTTTTTTTTTTGTGTCAAAGCAGAGTTGGTCAGTCACATGCAGAGTGCAGAGTTTTTGTACACGTCACATAAATAAAGGTTCAAACATATTTGGAATATATATATATATATATATATATACACTCACACACACATATACACACACACACACACACACACACAATATATATATATATATATATATATATATATAAATATATAAATATATGTATGTATATATAACTTTCTTTTCAGAAAAGTTGGGAAGTTGCAGGTGGGGCACTAGTTTTACAGTATTTACAGTTTTAGAACTAAAGATAGCTGTTAAATCTGAGAGGCTGTCAGCAGATGTAGTAATTTCCCCAGACTTTTTCTTTGCCACTTGAGACAATAGATCACTTAAAAGTTTATTCAAACAAAAACATTTGTGTCATTTCGAGAAAACAATTACAATTTGATGGAGGTGTTAATATGCTCATAGACATGAAATGTGCCAGATTTTTGTGTCACGTCAGATGCCATAAAGGTTTGAAATATTTAAGTTCTCCTCTTCTAAAACCCAAGATTTTAACCTTGTTAAAATGTTCTTCAGGACTAAAAAAAAGGGGGAAAGTTTTATGTACTGTGTTATAGATAAAATCAGCCAACAGTGCTGAGGCTAAAGACTTCTGTTTTGAATCAGTAGAGCACCACCCACAGTCTCAGAAAGGTGAGGTTGGACAGCCCATATGTTCCACATTGGAGGAAACAGTCCTAACTACAAAGGTGCTGTGCAGTTAGTCTGAGTACACTGTGAGGTAGTCTACTGATGAACTGAGAAGCTATTAAGCTAGGGGGAAGAAGTGTGCAGAAGCTAGAGAAGTGGCTAAGTGTATTTTGTTGCAAAGATTGCAGACCTGTTGTATTTATGGCTGCCATGGCATAAAATCAGATTCCGTAAGCCTTTTACAAATGTAAAACCCAAATAGTTTCAGTGTATCCAGAAACATTGCAGTGTCCCATCAAAATATTAGCTACTATGAATAAGCCTAACTATTTTAGCATACTAATAGGTACTTTTACTAAACTGAGAAACATTTGCAGATTCACCTATGGGTATTCATTTTTTTTTTCTTAACATACATTTTTGGGGAATACAGATAATTTGTCTTTAGTAAATTAACATTTACACTGACTTTAAGGCTGGTTTATTCTCCAGCAGTTTATTATACTGTATCTGATTAGTAAGTTAGATTATTAATTGTGGAAAACTGTATTCTCAAAAGTAGCCAGTCACTAAAGCTAATAAAAGAACTTATTGGAGCTGAAGGTGTAATATTTTGGTATGAAATTTAGAACTGTTACATAAAATAGAGATACAAGTAATGAATAAGCAGTATTTTCTCATAGAAATGTCTTAATTATTGCAGACCGGATTATAAAATGGGACATTAGCACATATGAATAGTGAATAGTTTCCGGATGACATCATATTGGATTGGAAGAAACTAGCTGTGATAGAATAACATAATTGAATTGCATTATAAATGTAAGCACTTACAATTAAGTTAATTGTTGCTTTAACAAAATTACAGTTACTTATTAAAATGCTAGTGAATCAAAAGAAAAGCCATCATAGCCCCATAGCCAGTATGCAGTATAGGCTACTGGAAAATAGAGGACTTACTTGGCTGCTTTGCTCCTTGAGCAGGCAGAAAGGCCTTTGTTGGTTCATTTTGAGGCAGTAGCAAAGCAGCAAATACAAATGCAACACCATTAAGGGTAAAACAGATTTGTATTACCCCTCATCTGACAATCATTAAACATAAAGTACTTTTAACAGCTTGTCTAAAACCGGACAATCACCAGCTGTTCAACTTCAACTTTGATTCCTGTACCTAAACATTTACTTAAAAAGTGTTTGAAAATTAATCAAATATGGTTAAATTTATAATGTGAAGTAATTAATAATTTCTTAATAATTAATTTATGAATTCAACAAGCACTAGTAAGCCATTTCTTAGCTGACTGAACAATCACACAAGTTCTCAAAGTGTCTACTGTTGTGCAGTTCTTGATTAAATGTATTCATTTAATAAAGGACCAGGATTCATTGTCAGACACTTTGAAGGCTGCATATTTGCCATAATTACATACTGTATGTCATAACTTTGCCATATATCCAGGCTCACCTGTTTTATTTAACACAAATAGTCAGCTTGATTTCTCTCTCCGTGACATTTGGATGGCTCTCCTCATCCTCACCTGCACCTGCTGTCTGTACATACCATTATGCCTTTCAGCTTGCCAAGTCTTTCTCCTTCTTGCTGTATTTCAGTGATGGAATGTGGTCTTGTTGCTGCCTTCTCTTTCCCATCGCTGTCTTTTGCTTCTCAGCATGGGGACTTTGGGATTGCGGCAGAGCTGCGTTGCCATGGCAGCTGGCTGCGTTGCCGAACTACGTACACCTGGGATTTGGAGTCTCTCTCTCTCTTCTCAGTATCTCTCTCTTATCTATTCCACCTTTCTCTCAGGTTTTCTCCAGTGCAGCAGAGGCTATCAGCACTCCTATTGCCTTCTGTTTCTCCACAGTCTATCACACTAAAACATAAACTCACATAAACACCGAGTTGCATAAACTGCAAAACAAAATTTCATGTCCATACTTGTGACTGTATGTGCTTGTATCTCTACCTCTATCTTTCCACTTCCTGATTTCACTTTCTCTGTGGTTGTCTCTACTTTGTCTCCATTCCCATGTGAGGGTTCAAATACGACACTGCGGGATACCACAGTCCCCCGAGTCTGCTCGTATACATCACTGTCTCTGCTTTACTTTGAAACACAGCAGAGCTTTCCACTGGACTGTGCTTCAAAATCTCATTACTTGATTTAAAGTGTAATAACATTGACTTTAATACTAAACTAAACAGCTGTGATGTCAGTACTGTAATCAGATATGCACACACATACTCTGGCCAGCACACATACACACATACCCATGCACACATTCAAGAACTGTCTGTGAGAAAATAATTAATGTCTCCTTTGACTGCTGCTGTGTTGCTGAAAAGCAAATACTCACATATAGGATTCTTTCATGAGATTTCTTAGTTGCTGATTAACAAACATGCCTCCTTTTGTTTCCCTTTGTAGGTTTTTCTTGAAGTTTTTTCTGAAATGTAACCAGAATTGTCTGAAGACAGCAGGAAACCCAAGGGATATGAGGAGATTTCAGGTACAAGTGAAGCACGTACTATATATGAATGTGTGCTTGAGTATGAGTAGAAAAATAGAAGGTGATAACATTATAAAAAAAGACACCCCCCCAAAAAAAAAACCAACACTCACACACACAAACAACCTTGATGTTCTTCTGTTAGTGATTGAAATATTAATCTCTTATCCAGTAGATTTGCTTGTAATATTTGTAACATAAACCCTCATATGGCAAAGCTCTTGAGAAGTTTTCCATGAGGAGACATAAAAGTAGGAGTTAAAGGTGAAAGTTAGAAATCAATAAGGAGTCAGAGAGATGGAAAGACAAACGAAAAGAGTTTGATATGTGGGAGACATGGTCGTGGGGGTGCCGGGGTGCAGGAAATAGGTTGAGGTGTTTCAGGAAGTTGTCAAGAATTGAATGATTGGCTCCAGATGGAGGAGGTCATGCTCCGTGACCCAGGAAGTGGTCACAGGGGACACTCCCGCCTCACTTCCTCTGCCGTCTTTCAGCACCAGCGGCCTCTGTCTGGCATTCTCCTTCTCCCGGCAAACCCTCTGTCCCTTCTCCTTCTTTGTGCTCCCCCTGTCTCCCACCATGTTTGCTTTAACTCCTGTGATGTGACACATGCTGAGAAGTTATGAGCACACAGGCTCCAAGACTCTCATCTTTGGGTTTAAAGGTGATCAGAGCTGGACAGGAATCTGCTGCTTGATCGATAATTTACAGTTATTTTTCTTTAGGCTTCACTTCCTTTCTACCACCTATGGACATATGCTTCTTGTGCTCCTTAAACTGCAAAGTTACAGTCGTATGTTTGTTTAAAAGAACTGAACGGTACTTCAAAATGTGATTGCCAATATATTGGATCAAATATTCACAAAATGCTATCTATTTGAAATAAGTTCTTACCGACTAAAAATTATCCATTACCTTTCTCCTTTTCAGCCTTAGAAATACACACAAATACTTTATGATACAAACCTACAAGTATTCTCTCATTAATTTTATGTGTCATCTGCAAAAGGCAGATGTGAGAAGGGACGCACACATGCTGCAGCCAGAAAAATCACATTAGGACCACAATATATCATTCAGTACTTTAACAGCCAGCTAAAATGGGAGATTTGGTCCATATGTTTGGTGTCATTGAAGGATCAGGAAAAGACAAGGATGAGCCCACTGCATGCCGTATGAATCAAAAAGTTAGGCTAGAGGCAGAGGAAAGGCCATATGGAGGCCTGATGGAGGAGTGTGTGTGCAGTGTCACCCCCAGAATGCAGAAATATTATGGAAATCCCAGGCATGTCACATTACCTTTTAAGAAATATGACTATCACCTGTACTGCAAAACAAATTGTTGCTCAGGGATTTTGCGATTGTAACCTGAGATTTTGACTCGCAGCATGCTGTCCAAGTGCTGCATATACACTCATGTATCTTTCTCCTGGCTCTTGTCCTCTTGTTCAGGTGGTCTTATCCAGCACTGTGAGTGTGGATGGCCACGTCCTAGCTGTGTCTGACAACATGTTTGTCCACAACAACTCTAAACATGGTCGGAGAGCTCGTCGGCTAGAGCCAGGGGAGTCTGTGGAGAATAGTATGGAATATGGTAAGTGAGTGAAGTTACAATTTGACACAGTCAGTTTTTTTTATTATTATATTTTTATCATTCACACTTGGGAAAATAGGGCATACTTTGGTATTATGAATTATGCAATGTCTACTGAGGTCAATAAGTAACGCATCAGACTAATACTTGTCTTCAGAGGTTATTTGGATGCAAGCAGAGAGAATAAAATCAAAGTAATTTAAAGGCAGTCAAACACCTAATCAAAGAAAAACATCAGTTTTCTACATCTTTTGCTTTATTTAGATAAATAATATTGTAACATGGCTGTAATGAAGCTTTTCCTCATTGATTTATGGCAATTTTTACATTAGTAAAGGATCCCATCACTTTTTCAGCAAGTATATTTGCATCTTTGTTCTGTGATTTATTTGATGTAGTATTCAAAGTTCAAGGTTCAAGGTTACTTTATTAGTACCCGTAGGTAGATTTGTTTTGCAGTTTTGTATATGATTGCATTATTTTCAAGTCATATGATCTCTCACTTATCTCTGCAGCTACGCCGTGTATCAAAGCCATCAGTCCCAGTGAAGGATGGACCACCGGAGGGGCCATGGTCATAGTCATTGGGGAGAACTTTTTCGATGGGCTGCAGGTGGTGTTTGGAAGCATGTTAGTGTGGAGTGAGGTAAAAGTTGTCTTCAGAACATCTCACTAATGATGGCACATATTGTGAAATGAAATACACAGCATATGGCTTGTCTCATTATTTGGATGATTTATGAGCAGTTTTAACAAATTAATCTTTCTGCAGTAATGTGGTAGCCTAAATATTTACATGGCATGGGAAGGATGGTTTGTGACACAGTTTCTGTGCGTTTTCCTTAGCTGATCACTCCGCACGCTATCCGTGTCCAGACACCTCCTCGACACATCCCTGGGGTCGTGGAAGTCACACTGTCTTATAAATCAAAACAATTCTGTAAAGGAGCACCTGGACGTTTCATCTACACAGGTATTACCATGCATCATTATGCTCCTTCTGTCATCCAGAGTCGAGGCTTGTTAGATTATAATTGATAACAAAACGTTTAACGGACTATTTGTTTTTCATTTTTAGCCCTCAATGAGCCAACTATAGACTATGGTTTTCAGCGTCTTCAGAAGGTAATTCCTCGACATCCTGGTGACCCTGAGAAACTAGCAAAGGTGAGAGACTGTTAAATGAAGGGCCTTTCCATGCATTTTCCAAAGAATATAAAGGCTGTGCTCATGTTTTTATTTTTCAAATATTAATGGAATCAATCCTGTTTTTGCAGGAAATCCTTTTGAAAAGAGCAGCAGATCTTGTAGAGGCCCTGTATGGAAATCCACACAGTAACCAGGTAAACAGAAACATATTTGCCCCAAAACCTAAAAGATGACATATATCATCAACAATGAACTGCGCTTGGAACATAATGATCTTTGAAAACCTGCAGCAGAGGTTTGCATATTTAGTTGCTTAACTTTAAATAGTGACTATCACACAATACTGCATTATTGCAGACCTTTTTCCAAAGCGATGCTTAAACTACCAGAGTAATTTCAAGCAGCCACAAAATTTCTGCCATTTTACAACTGTATGAAATGACTATAGGTAATTTTAAAAGCTTTAGAAAGATTTGTATGATGTTTCAAGAAGCTTTATCAACCAGAAAGTGTGGCACTATGACGTTGTGTTGTCAGGAACAAAGCTCATTAGGTAAAACAACATGCAAACACCACATTATACTAAGTCTGTGTGAGCCAACTGGCTGTTTGGCAGCTGATTCCCAGTCCACAGATGAAATGAGAACACTTGAATGCACCAGCATGAGTCAGAAAGTTGTCAGCAGAGCTGTATACTGTAACTTGCACTTAATGGGCTAATTGGGTGTAGCTCACACATTGTCAGTTTTAGAGATCAATTAGTGGACTCCTGTTTACTGTCAGGATTAACAGCACAAACTTCTTGTTAGCTGATCAAAAATGTGTTACTGTATATTTTTGTGTCCATGGGACTGACTCATTGCTGGCCATCAATGTTTTTTATTTGCAGGACATGTTGCTGAAACGTGCTGCTGACATTGCCGAGGCACTCTACAGTGTTCCCCGTCCTCACAGTCAGCTGCAAGCTCTGCCCAGCTCACCAGCACATGGCAGCGTCATGGGCCTGGGCTCTTATCCCTCTCAGTTAGGCGTTAGCATTGGAGAGCCAGGACAGAGCAGCCAAGGTGAGTGAATTGAGCCATGAAGTAGTCTGCTCTTGTGTTTTTGCCACTAATGAAGCTCAGAAATAATCAAATATTTTCCTTTTTCCTCAAGGTTACATTCGTAACTCCAGCAGTTTGTCTCCAAGGGGTTACCCATCAGCTTCCACTCCTCAGCAGTCAAGCTACGGTGGCAGTGGGGGAATGACTGGAGGCTATGGAACAGTTCCCATGACAAGCCTGGGAGTGCCTGGATCTCCTGGCTTCAGCAGTGCCTCGCCTACAAGCTCTCCCTATAGTAAGACTTCATGTTCTCTCTAATTGCCACAATGCTGATTCCATTGGTCTGATTTTCAGGGTAAACACTGACTTTGACTTTCTGCTTTACAGTTATGCCCTCCAGCCCCACCATACCAGGAAGCTCAAGCTCCTCCTCATCTCTCTTGCCTTTCTCCTCCTTTCCCTCTGCTGCTAAACAGAAGAGTGCTTTTGCTCCTGTCCTCAGACCCCAAGGTTCTCCCTCCCCTGCTTGTCCTGCCTCAGGGGGGAACAGCTTCAGAGGTAGCCATCCAACTCACTATCTGACCCCGCTGTCTGAACTCACGAATGCAGTCTAACCCCTGTTACTAACAAACTCGAAAGCTATGACTGAACAAGACAGAAAACACTTGCTGGATGTACAATAATGAAAGACCTGACTGATCAGAATCATAGATTTTGTATATGTTTTTCTCTCCAGCGATGACGGGCCTGGTTGTTCCCCCGATGTAGCAAAGCACCCACCCCCAATCTACCCCAGACCACTGCTTCACTTAGCCCCTCTTTTGGCACTGAGGAAGTGAGAAGGAGAAGGCAATATTGATAACTAGCAACTTTGTATAATTCCCCTCCATGAACCCACCCACCACCTCTTAAGTCCTTTTTCATCCAGTTGGATGAATCGGATGGGGTATGAAAATGTCCAAAGACCAGCCACCTACTTCAGTTGGAGGAGAAAACTCTACCTACAACTACAGATAGACTCCTCCATAGCAAATGGACTGGACCATGCACTAAGTGTGTGTATGGATTGAAGCATCTGAAAAGAAACAGAGGAAGGCTCACTCGAATTTCACCTCAAGCTTCAAAAGGATCAGTAATGATCTCTGGACTATCACAACAAGCAGTATTCGGTTCTTGCAGCATGTCCACAGGCCCTGAACAGACCTACAGGACCGGCTGTGAGAGCACTGAGCGTTGACAAATAACAGACAACTCGGATAAAATGTAGCAGCTCTTTTAAGCAGGGTGCTAATTTGTCTGTGTATGGACACCTTAGATGGCATGTGTGTACACTGTCTGTGAGGTAGCAAGAGTTTTTTTTTTTCTTTCTTTTTTTTGGGTAGACTTTTTGAATACAATTTACATTCCAGACAAATAGACCCTTTATATATTTTTTTTCTGAACTCTGGTTTTTCAAGAGAGAAATTTTTGTTTCATGGGTTATTACTAAATGAATTCATATATTGATTTATTTAAGAACAAGCAATTTAACTTATTATAGTTAGTTTAGGGAATAATATAAACATGTTTTTTTTTATAAAGTGGTCCTTTTTTCCAACTGTTATTGAAATAAAGTCATCTAGACAATTTCCAATTACTTTGATAAATGATCAATGGGAATAGATTTTTCAGTGAAAAAAACTTCATTTTTTAAAGTAATACTAAACCATTCCCTATTGCAGGCTATGGCATAACAAAATGTACATGTTATGCTTACAGTGAAAGAGGGTTATTGTCCTTGTGTAAAGGAAAAATGTTAGTTAGCCTTATATTTTTTAATTTCACTTAAAATGCATGCTTTGTTACACCAATGCCCTGACTTTGTTTCATGCCACATTGCAAATTTAAACTTGTATAACTAGTTTGAGGTTTTTCAGTTTCGTCATCAATGTTTCAGCCCAGTGCAGGATTATAGTTCCTATGCAGTACAGTAAATGAAAGCACAACTCAAGAGAAAAGAACCTGGCTCATTAGGGTTTCATTGTCATCCCACTGACACAACTTTATTAATTTTTGTCACCAAACTACATTCTCAGGTCGTGAAATAAAGAACACAAAGAGTAGATTACATTTACAAATTTGTTTCTAGAGTTTGGTTAATGTTATTTATTTAAAAAAAT
Source organism: Atherinomorus stipes (assembly GCA_023101725.1). Taxonomy (NCBI): domain Eukaryota; kingdom Metazoa; phylum Chordata; class Actinopteri; order Atheriniformes; family Atherinidae; genus Atherinomorus; species Atherinomorus stipes. Next base: position 81,605 of record JALJCO010006760.1, read on the forward strand.
ATTAGCAATTTATCATTGTTTTTTTTTTTAAAGCCATCTTTCTTTATAAATGATACAAAAATGGTGCAAATGTGATTTGTAAATTTTAAGGTGTAATTATATTTTGTGCTCCAAATAAAAACAAATAAGAAAAAAAAAGTGGTGGAGAGTTGTTTCAGTTCTTGCTCCACACTTTAAATTGTGCGCAAAAACATAGTTCCACTATGTTTCACATGTACTGTATAATGTGATGTCCTGAACATTAAGATTTTCCTGCAAGGCTCCACATCTCAAGGTTGTACTGGATCTATTTTTGACTGTGCCCATCACCTGTGTGCTCGTGCAGCTTGTTACACTGTTTTGTATACATAGCTGATGAGCCGCAGCGTCTTAATTGTGATGCGAGCGTTAAAGACTGAGTAGAGCATGTCAAGATAAACAACACCCCCCTCCCATCTCTCTCCTCTCCAATAAGCCTGCTTCTCTCTGAGGACCAAGCCTCTGGGGGCCCAAGTGAGAACCACATGAGTCTCCCTCAAACGCGGCCTCTTCCTCTCTGTCTCTCTCTTTTAAAACTCACACTCACACACACACACACACACACGCATACAGGCATGTGCCTCACGATTGCCTTGCTTTTCAGTCTTTGTTTAGTACAGCTTCATCCCTTCTTTCTTTTTCTCCTCTCTTTTGCTCCTTTGCAATGGCCCTTCTCTGTTAATGTAATTAGCACTGCTAAAGAAGGGCAGTTAATTACCCACTCTATTTTGATCGGGTAATTAATGTTATGCCAGGAAACAGCAACTGTTTCATTAACATAGCCCTCAAAGCAGTGAGGGGGTAGGGTAGCACCCAGTGGATACAAGTCTTCATGCGCCATGTGAGTGTTTGTATGAAACACCAATGGGCTAACTGTATTTCAGCATTGACAGAGAGAAACGTGGACTTCAAACATCTGACACTGTGAGGGATCTGACCTCAACAGCAAGTAGCTGTTTGTGTCTGTGTCACCATAGACTTGCACTTGGCACCTGCCTCTTCCTCCTCATCTTTCCTTTCCTGCTTTGATATCCTGTTAATTTGACAAGTTAAAGTCAGCTTTGTTGCCAGCACCTCAGCATTCATCTTGCTGAGTGCTCCTTCTGCCCAGTGGTGCAGGAGCCATATGCTCCTCTTCCACATGACTGTTTTGTTGTTGCTGTTGTTGTGAGTGCAGCAGCGCCATTTACCGTTTTCTGATCACAGTTTGGATAAAGACAGCATGAGATGCCACCTGCCACCAAGTCATTTCACATCACACATCCACATCAGAGCATCCAGCTGCTGGGTATTTGAGAGCACAACCATGTCATCTTTCATTATTGATACTGAGAAAATATGATGAGTTTCTTGTTTAAGTATGGTTTCCGACAATAGATGCAGGACAAAATACACCCTTCCCTTCTTCCCTCTCCAGGGATATGTTTGTGTTTATATACCCAATTAGCCCTCTGGCCACAGCATGGCCATGCATTAGGCTGACATTAGCCCCGGGTGTGTGTGACGATGTGTGTATGTGTATAAAATACAGTGCACCCCTTTCTCATTTGAGGCATAATTTCAGGGGTGTGAGTGCCTTATTAGGCAGACTGATGCAGAACTTGACAGGGGTGGCCCACTGTTTTGTCAAATAGATTGGTAGATTGGCTTCCACACACCCAGTCAGTGTCCTTTGCCTTTGGTCCATCATCAAAACCAGCATTGTCGCCCATTAGACCGATGGACCCCGAATCTTTTATCCAAAATGAATCCCCCTCCCCTTCTTTTTCTTTCCCTTGGGTGTCAGCAGAGTGGGGTGGCAGATGGGACAGACACAGAGCTGCCCCATGAGACTACCCCCCAACCAAAAAGACACAATATGCACACACATATACACACATGCATTCACAAATAGGTGCACAGACGTACACTCAGACATGTAGTTCACAAATGCATTAGATTGCGCACACACAAAAATGCACACACAACCCAGGAGCAACTCATAGATCTCCAGCCCCTAGACACAAACCTCATCTGTTAGCCTGCTGCTTTTGTCCAGACCACAGGAGTGAGTTCTGCGAACACAGAGTGACGTCTCTGTAACTGGCTTCACAGTCTGTGCCCTGTGTTTGTGGGAGGGCAACAAAACTGTACAGAAACAGCCTCATGGGCGAGAGGTGTAGGTTAATTAAAATGACACTTTGAAGGGAAATTAGATTAAATAAGTCATTGTAGGTTCTTTGTGTTCTATCGTCCTTTAAAAAAATCTTCCTAATACAGGCAAGTGAATAAGAATTATTTTCATTTGGAGGCCATTTGTCATTTCCTCTGATTAAACACAAGGTAATATACCTTAAGCTTAAGATATGTAGAGATTTGTTTTTTTAAAAAACTCTCTTTTTTCAAAAGTGGAAAGTCCAAATGCAGATGTTCTCACACAAATCTACCCATATTTACTTAGCTACTGGTTTAAGTTACACTTTCCTTTTCCTCTTACCTTAATAGAAAATGAACATGAGCTACATGAAGTGTTGTACAGAACTGCTTCAGTATTGCATGAGCATGGAAAAGTAGGCTAGGAAAGAGCTGTTTGTTGGCAGGGAGGCACTTTATTTAAGGATCTTTGTCCTCCTCTGGGTACAATATTGACAATTAGCCAGATTAGAGGAGTGGAGATGTAATTTTGGCCAAACCTACGTATTGGCTGTTTGTTGGCGTGGCTGCGTGAGGTGAGAAGGCCTCGCGCTGGTGATTAATTACAGCCTGGCCGCGTGACAGAGGTGGGAGCTCTCCCAGTGCTGTCTGCAGCCTACATGAAGGGAAATCCAGCCCGGCTAATTGACCCGGCTTCTGTAAGGCCATCCATCAACTGTGGCCCGAGTGGCCCTGTAAGAAACACATTATTCAGAGGTAAGTTAGTTAACCAACTAACGCTCCACCATTCATTACTGGTATTAGCTGTGGCCTGTCTGTCGAAGCAAACCGTGCGGCACCTCGCTAAATGTTCAAGTATCAAAGTGAGGCTTGATAGAAGTTTGTTTTTGTGTATGTGTGTGTACTGTAGTTTTGATATATTTTGTATAAATAACACTCATTTAGACTTAAAGTTTTATGGCTGCAAGGCCAACATTTAGCAGAAAACAGCTCTTAATCCCCATGCGATACCACTGCTGTGACCTGTAGGAAATACTTTTTTCCAAACTTTTTAAACAAGTAAGATTATCCCGTCTTTATTCCTTTTTCCAACATAAACTCATGAGGCGGTTCTCTAAGAATAAAAATAGGAAGTCTTGTCTAAGTTGTTCCAAATCTGGAAGACTTGATAATATTTAGAAAATATGTACTAAAACAATAGAGACAGTTATCATATGGATAAGCTGACAGAGCAGTGAATAGTAGGGGAGAGGGATGACCAACCCTGGGGTCTCAGCGCTTCACACCTTGTCAGGGCCCCCCACATGTGCTTTTACTTGACTCCCCAAATGCAACAGCAGCCCCCCCCAGATATCTCACAAGAGAAGAAGAGAAGACATATGGAGACATATATTAAGGTCAGCTAGCAGTGGGGATGTTTCAAAGTAAGCAAGAGAAATGATTTCTCATCCCCAGAAGGTGACTTCTCATACTGGAGTCTTTTCCCAAATATCCGCTCTCCCCCCCTCAAGTAAAGAGTAATTGGTGCTCACATCTAGTTGTCACAGTTGATCATCTGCCAGTGATGAAGTTATAGCTCAGTGTGTGTTTGTTGTGACAAGTGAGAGTGTGGACCATACAGTATGGGAGTAGAAGGGGAGCTTTTTATTGCTGCTTTAAATGAAGCATTTAGTCCACTGCTGTGAAGTTGTGGACTAATAACTTTTTGTTTTGTGGCACTTTCATAATGAAGCGCATTCATCAGTTTTATAATAATCTTTATCCATTGAGGCTTTGGCTTCAGCCTGCATGACACAGCCCCATAGTGCCACCTACCTGTGAACAAGCAAGGCCTGATTTTTGTTTTCTGCTAGTTTTGCACAACACCAGGCAACAAAGGTGAAAAACCTCTTTTGACTTTCTGGTTGGTTTCAAGTAATTTTACATTTTTTTTTCTTTGTCTGTGTATGCTAGAGCTTGTGAAAAGTGTAGTTGTGGTATTCGAGTAGCAACACTAACAACCCCACACAAACATTTTCTATGTCTTGCTCTGTACCAGCCTGCATAAATATGCAGAAGGATATCTAATCAAATAAATCCATTCATTAAGGGAGCTGCTGGTATTTCTGCTTTTGCATTAATTACATAGTCATTACCATATCAATTAGAGAAATCAGAGATCATGTAATTAAGGTTTAACCAAAAGCACCTGCTGCCTCAGAGCTGTGATGTGTGTGTGTGTGTGTCTGCTTCATTCCTAATCTAATTTCTGGCCTTTGACAGCACTCCCCCTCATCAATCCTCAGCTGTCGGAATTCAGCTTGTTTTTTTTGTTTTTTTGTTTTTGTTTATGGGGGTGGGTGGTGGCAGCGATGTTGGTGTTTTGTGGGGGCGTTGCACGAAATGTTGTCATGGTGATCAAATTGATTGGCAGGAACGCCTGATTAGAAAGGAAGAATAGGAGACAGGTGGGAGGAGGCGGGCTGTACATCTAAAAGAACAGATTGGGACAAAGTGAGGACTAGCTTGGTGTCACGAAGCGAGTCATTGTCTTTTTTGGGCTGTAATTACACTTTGTAAAAGAAAGCCAGTAATTATGTTTACGTTATGCAGAGGGGATTTGTGTATCTGGTCTGGAGGCTTGTGGGTAAAACATATCGCCAGATGCTCATGTGCTTGGCTTAAATGTAACTAAACTGAACAGAAGCAGAAATATTTCTACTATTCGTTATAGTGACACACTTCTACAAGCTCCGGAGGCAAGTGTTTTGTGCTTTGTGGTGTTGGTTTCCCACCTGTGAGTAAAAGATGGATGGAGCTGAGGGGAGGTTGGAATAAATTCTTTTAAGGAAAGGGTCCAAGGGGGCGATGTGTAAGGAAGCTTTGGAAGAAAAATACACACACGTGGAGATATGGGTTTCAAGAGGAGATGAGGAATGACAGGAGGGAGAAGTGAGAGGAAGGGAATTGGACCCAGGGGGACGGGTCTCGACTGCTGGGGTGACACCAGCCTCCGGTCTCCTCCTCCTATGCACTTCCTGTTCTTTTCCTCTCTTCTCTTAATTTTACCTCTATGGCTCTCTCATTCTTGCTGAGTATTTTTCTGCTCATTGGGCTATCCTTGGGTCTGTATTTAATTCATGAAATTTGTTTAAGATGAAGATGTTGACCCAGTTCATGGTATTAGTGGGTTTAGTCAAATTAATCTTAAAATTGATTAATATTTCCCCAATTAAAATAGATCCTTTCCTGAAAAAGATCTTAAGTTTTTTTTCCCCCTCCATATTTCCCGTCTCAGTCCTGTCTCAGTGGGACATGTTTTCAACAATCAAAAACATTGAAACAGTTTACTTTGTAAGTGTATCCATGTTTTCTCTCTCTCTCTCTCTCTCTTTTCTTCACTCCTTTCTCTCTGTTCCACTTCCTATCATTTCTTTTTTAAATTTTCATTTCCCCTCTTGTCAAACACAGCAAAATGATGTAAATAGCTGCTATTAACAAGTGCTTGATTAAAGAAATAAAATGAATAAACACAGGATATCAAGGGAAGCCTTACATTCATAAAGCTCCCCTTGGCAAAGAAAATCTCAATAAAGCAGCCAGATCATCATTGTGCTTGCAAAGATGCTGGACAGGACAAGGTAAAAAGAAAAAAAAAAGAAAAAAACATTTTCAACATTTTCTGTGGATTAGTTTAATTGAAAACATACTGAACTTAATTTTCCTTGCATCAGTAATATCACTGCTTATTTCCATTGTTAAGAGTTCATATCTATTAGTACACTTGGAGATGAAATGAAGAACATTTGAGCCTTAATACAACAAACTATTATTTGCTATGTGAAGATATACTTGTTTAATGATAATCTCATCAGTGTGCAACCTCTTTTATTCAGTACACCTTGAATGTCCTGCTCATAAGCTCTGTTTTCAAAATAGGCATGCTTATGTGTTTGGGCACTCAAATTGCTGTTGGAGCAAATAAAGTTCCAGCTTCTCTTGAAGCTTGTACCCATTGGTGTCCTAATGTTGCTCACTATAGGGTTTCACTGAATGTCAGGGTTTGTTTAGATGTCATATTGTGTTGCTGCTTGTGCTGAGGGTTTCCTTTATATGCACAGATTTTTAATTGTAACAAGGATTTTTCTATACACAAATTGCAGGATGACAATCAAAATAATCAGATCTCAGTCAATGCTGCTCCTCGTAACAAACATACAGTATGAGTCCTAAACACCTAAACATATCAGTCCACAACCAGTTAAAAGAAACATCTGAGGTTTAAGAAGAGAACCAATCCATTTTTTTATTTAAAAAATAATTAGTCATGTGTCTCCATAAAATTAGTATAACTTTAATGTATTTGGAAATATTAGAATTGTCTACTCTTATAAAAGGGGTCATGATATACAGTAACGTGAAAATGTCAGGGAAATATAATGTTCAAGTCCTGTTTTTTAAGAAACCCACTGATTTCTTTAAAAAAAAAAAAGAGTCTCAAAGATTTTTGGAGTCAGGTCCAGAGATTGTGAACTCATTTTTAACCTCAGGTGTTTTCCCAGAGCCACTTAAAATAGCTGTAATTAAACCTCCAATGAAAAGGGACAGTCTAGACAAGACACAAATCAACAACTCCAGGCCGATCTCCAATCTTCCATTTTTAAGTGAAGCCCTTCCAATCAGGGCTATTTATTAATCCCACACCTAAGATTAGTCACAATTCTTTTGAACACTTAATTCAAAGCCTTTCTCATCCTAACTGGAAACCAGAGAAACCACTTTTGTTAGCTGTAGTGTATCGTCCACCTGGACCTTACTCAGCGTATCTGACTGAATTTTCAGACTTCTTATCAGATTTAGTGTTGAATACTGATAAAGTTGTCGTTTTGGGCGACTTTAATGTTCATGTCGACGATGACAATGACAGCTTAAATATTGCTTTTAAGTCTAAGCTAGACTCAATCGGTTTTTCACAAAATGTTCACGGACCCACTCATTCTCATAATCATACTCTGAATCTCGTCCTGACGTATGGTATTGACAGTGGAACTGAAAGTTTTTCCCCATAATCCTGTTCTGTCTGATCACTTCTTAATAACTTTTGAGTTTACTTTACTTGACTACACGATGGCTGAGAATAAATTCCATTACAGTAGAGGTTTATCAGATAGCGCTGTTATCAAGTTTAAAGAATCTATTTCATCACTATTTCCTACAATGCCAGATGTTAACTTCACAGAAAGCATCTATTCAAGCTTTACTCCAGTTCAGATTGATCAGCTTGCTGATAAAATAGCAGTTTCAACCCGCACAGTACGAGATAATGTTGCCCCGTTAAAAAAGAAGAAGCTCTGTCAGAAGAAGCAGGTTCCCTGGTTTAATTCCCAGCTATGAGCTTTAAAACAGACATCTAGACATTATGAGAGGCAATGGCGCGCATCTGGCTTAGAAGAGTCTCACTTAGTCTGGAAAGAAAGTCTAATAGTTTATAAAAAATCCTTACGTAAGACTAAAACAGCTTATTATTCATCATTGATAGAGGAAAATAGAAATAATCCCAAGTTTCTTTTCAGCACTGTAGCCAGGCTGACGAAGAGCCCTGGTGCTGTTCGTCGCAATGCATTCCCCCGACTCTCAGCTGTGACGACTTCATGAGTTTCTTCACAAACAAAATTGTTTCTATTAGAGAGAAAATTCATGACATCCTTCCAGCTACTAACGACGTCTTACCCCCAGCAGATTTAGAGACATCTGTAGATGCTGATTTTTGTCTATATCGTTTCTGCCCTGTACAGATTTCTGAGTTAACCAAACTAATTGTGGCATCCAAACCTTTTACCTGCATTCTTGACCCCATCCCAACCAAGTTGCTAAAGGAAGTTTTTCCTTTGATTAACACTTATTTACTAGATCTGATCAATTCATCTCTTCGCAGGATACAGGGAGTGCAGAATTATTAGGCAAACGAGTATTTTGACCACATCATCCTCTGTATACATGTTGTCTTATTCCAAGCTTTATAGGCCGAAAGCCTTCTACCAATTAAGCATATCAGGTAATGTGCATCTCTGTAATGAGAAGGGGTGTGGTCTAATGACATCAACACCCTATATCAGGTGTATTAGGCAAACATAATTATTAGGCAACTTAACAATAAACAAATATATACCCATTTCAATTATTTATTTTCACCAGGGAAACCAATATAACAACTCAACATTCACATATATACATTTCTGACATTCAAAAACAAAACAAAAACAAATCAGTTACAAATATAGCCACCTTTCTTTGCAAGGACACTCAAAAGCCTGCCATCCATGGATCCTGTCAGTGTTTTGATCTTTTCATGATCATTATTGCGTGCAGCAGCAACCACAGCCTCCCAGACACTGTTCAGAGAAGTGTACTGTTTTCCCTCCTTGTAAATCTCACATTTGATGAGGGACCACAGGATCTCTATGGGGTTCAGATCAAGTGAACAAGGAGGCCATGTCATTAGTTTTTCTTCTTTTAGACCCTTTCTTGACAGCCACGCTGCGGAGTACTTGGATGTGTGTGATGGAGCATTGTCCTGCATGAAAATCATGTTTTTCTTGAAGGATACGGACTTCTTCCTGTACCACTGCTTGAAGAAGGTGTCTTCCAGAAACTGTCAGTGGGACTGGGAGTTGAGCTTGACCCCATCCTCAACCCGAAAAGGCCCCACAAGCTCATCTTTGACAATACCAGCCCGTACCATTACCCGACCTCCACCTTGCTGGCGTCTGAGTCTGACTGGAGCTCTCTGCCTTTTACCGATCCAGCCACGGGCCCATCCATCTGGCCCATTAAGACTCACTCTCATTTCATCAATCCATAAAACATTAGAAAAATCAGTCTTGAGATATTTCTTGGCCCAGTCTTGACGTTTCAGTTTGTGTGTCTTGTTCAGTGGTGGTTGTTTTTCAGCCTTTCTTACCTTGGCCATGTCTCTGTGTATTGTACACCTTGTCCTTTTGGGCACTCCAGTGACGTTGCAGCTCTGAAATATGGCAAAACTGCTGGCAAGTGGCATCTTGGCAGCTGCACGCTTGACTTTTCTCAGTTCATGGGCAGTTATTTTGCGCCTTGGCTTTTCCATACGTTTCTTGCGACCCTGTTGACTATTTTGAATGAAACGCTTAATTGTTCGATGATCACGCTTCAGAAGCTTGGCAGTTTTAAGAGTGCTGCATCCCTCTGCAAGATATCTCACTATTTTTGACTTTACGGAGCCTGTCAAGTCAATCTTCTGACCCATTTTGCCAAAGGAAAGGAAGTTGCCTAATAATTATGTTTGCCTAATACACCTGATATAGGGTGTTGATGTCATTAGACCACACCCCTTCTCATTACAGAGATGCACATCACCTGATATGCTTAATTGGTAGTAGGCTTTTGGCCTATACAGCTTGGAGTAAAGGCGGATTTCCACCGGGTCCGTGTGCGGTGCATGACGGCTGCGGTGCGGTGTAGTTCCGACCTCTACAGAGCAGCAGCTCCCACCGCGACCGTGTCAGACACGGCGCGCCTGCGACTGCAGTCCGTGCTACCACCAGATAAATCTGATAAATCACATTTGCAGGATCACATGATAATGATCAGGAGGACTGGTTAAATGTCCAGTGGTGTGTGCGCACAATAAATGTCCTACATACAGTCACTTTTCCCTTCATTGTCCAACTTAAACCAGCAGACGCGTTTCATTCATAATATATTCTCATTTATTGTAGGCTACAGCCATACACAACATCTTTACATTTTTAACATTAACTTACCATGCATAATCTATCCCAATAATTGATCATACCATCACTTTCTTGCTTTCTTCGCTGCAAACTCAACAATAAGTCTTTATAATCCAGTGTGAATGTAGGCTTATTACATTTCTAACGAATAATAGTGCAAACCTGCACAGTCCATTAGGTGCGCAAATAATTTTTTATTCGGTTAGTCTCAACTTTAAAAAGCTTTGCTTACCTGATGCCGCCGTTACAGGAAGAGTTAAAATCCTGAGTGCAATCACATGGTTCCTTCAATCTGTTTGAGCTAACAAATTATTTTCAAATCACACATCAAAGTTGGAGATCTTGATCAGTCTTTTTCCTATTTGTAAATCCACTGTGATGGTATTTTTTATTTAGTTGTTTTATGTGACCTAGACAGAGAGACGAAAATCAAATGTGATTAATGTATTTATCAAAATGAAAAAACACACACAGCAGGAATGCAGGCGCGAGGTCCTGGATGTGCAGGTCGCACAGTCCATGCTTGACTTCTAAGCTGGAGTCACTGGTAATGTTACTGTAGTTTATGCCATCACAACTCTCCGGGAGGCTTTTATTCTTAAATTTACCGGATGCGTTACTCTGCTCCCGTGTCTGGTTTCCCGTCTGGTCCGGTCTGCGCTGCAGAGCTTGACGCGCTCTGGGAGCGTGCTGAGATAGGAGCGGAGACGCACCAGGGACGGATCTGGGATGCATGTGTCATGTGTCTGGTGTGAGCCACGCCACTGACTATAACGGCCGCGACTTGCTCCGGAAGCCGCACCGCAGCCGTAATGCACCGCACACGGACCCGGTGGAAATCCACCTTAAGACAATATGCATACAGACGATGATGTGGTCAAAATACTCATTTGCCTAATAATTCTGCACTCCCTGTATGTACCTCAGTCCTTTAAGACTGCAGTAATAAAACCTTTACTTAAAAAACCTACTCTTGATCCAGGAGAGTTAGCTAATTACAGACCAATATCCAACCTCCCCTTTATGTCTAAAATTCTTGAGAAAACAGTTTTAGCTCAACTTTGTGCCCATCTGAGCAGAAATAATCTGTTTAAAAAGTTTCAGTTTGGTTTTAGAGCTCATCATAGCACAGAGACGGCACTGGCGAAGGTTACTAATGATCTACTCATGGCTTCAGATAAAGGACTCCTGTCTGTACTTGTCCTGTTCGATCTTAGTGCTGCATTCGACACCATTGATCACAACATTCTGTCACAGAAACTTGAACATGTTATTGGAATTAGAGGAACTGCATTAGACTGGTTCAAGTCATATTTATCTGATAGATTTCAGTTTGTTAATGTAAACGAGTCTTCATCACACACCAGAGTAACTCATGGAGTTCTCCAGGGTTCTGCGCTCGGACCAATTCTCTTCACATTATATATGCTTCCTTTGGGTAATATCATCAGATGATATAGCATAAACTTTCATTGTTATGCAGACGACACTCAGATATACTTATCGATGAAGCCTGATGAAACCAATCAGTTTGTTAGATTACAAAAGTGTCTTAGTGACATAAAGACCTGGATGACCCTGAACTTTCTGCTTCTCAATTCAGACAACACCGAGGTTATAGTCTTTGGACCCGAAACACTCAGGACTAAATTATCTAGCCTTATAATTGGGGATTATCACACTTCCTGGAACTTCCCGGTATTTGGGCATTTCCTCTTCCGGGCCATTTTACCAACAGCCGTTCCTGCTCTGTTATACTGTTTAAATCGGATAAATTCCAAACATACTTAAGTTTTCATTCCAGACTGAAGTCATACTAAGGAAGAAGTGGATCAAAGCGATAGATTCGCTGCAGTAAAGGGCCGAACTTTATAATAAAACAACACACGTTTGTTTGTAGCCGGTGGGGCACAACACCGGCACTTCACAGCATGCTAGCATTAGCCAGCTAGCGTTTACTGACTTGCTTAACATTGTGCGTCTTAAAACACACAAACATCTGAAAATCGGGGCTGTACACCCCCCCCCCCCCCCCTTTCCAGTGGAACAACTGGGGACTGCCAAGAAAGGAGACGCTTTCAGATGCTTGTGTGTTTTCAGCCGCACAAAGTTAGGCGTGTCATCGAGCTGGCTAATGCTAACCTGCTAACACGACTGTATAGTCTGCCAGCTACAAACAAACGTGTGTTGTTTTATTATAAAGTTCGGTCCTTCACCGCGGCGAATCAGTCGTTTTGATCCACTTCTTCCTTAGCATCACTTCAGTCTGGAATGAAAACTTGGCATTGGCGTTTATCCGATTTACAAAGTTTAACAGAGTAGTAGCCAGTAGGCTACTGTTAGCAGGCTAGCATTAGCCAGCTTGATGACGTGCCTAACTTTGTGCGGCTGAAAACACACAAGCATCTGAAAGCGTCTCCTTTCTTGGCAGTCCCCAGTTGTTCCACTGGAAACGGGGGGGGGGACACAGACCCAATTTTCAGATGTTTGTGTGTTTTAAGACGCACAAAGTAAAGCACGTCGGTAAATGCTAGCTGGCTAATGCTAGCATGCCGGTGTTGTGCCCCACCGGCTACAAACAAACATGCTACGTTGTTTTATTATAAAGTTCGGCTCTTCACTCTGGAGAATTGCTTTGATCCACTTCTTCCTTAGTATCACTTCAGTCTGGAATCCGTGAAAATTTAAGTAGGGTTGGCGTTTATTCGCGTTATATATGAAGTAAGGCAGGGACATTGAACTAGGCCGGAAGTGGGCCGTCTAACTGTTTCAAACCGGAAGTTCAGAACATGGAAGCGTGATAATCCCCCATTGATCTGGATGGCATTAATTTGGCTTCCAGCACTACAGTGAAGAATCTTGGAGTCATTTTTGACCAGAATTTGTCTTTCAACTCCCATATAAAACAAGTTTCTAGAACTGTCTTTTTCCACCTACGTAATATTGTTAAAATTAGGGACATCCTCTCCCAGGACGATGCAGAAAAACAAGTCCATGCTTTTGTTACTTCCAGATTGGATTACTGTAATTCCTTATTATTGGGCTGCCCCAAATATGCCTTGAAAAGTCTCCAGCTGATCCAGAATGCTGCAGCTAGGGTTCTGACTAGAACCAGCAGAAGAGATCATATTTCTCCAGTTATAGCTTCCCTTCATTGGCTCCTTGTTAAATCCAGGATAGAATTTAAAATTCTTCTCATATATAAAGTTCTCCATGACCAAGCTCCATTATATATTAAAGATCTCATAGTTCCATATATTCCAAGCAGAGCACTTCGCTCTCAAACTGCAGGCCTTCTGGTAGTTCCAAGGGTCTCTAATGGGCCTTTTCCATTAGCACAGGTCAGCTCAACTCAACTCAGCTCATTTCAACTTGGCTTGGTAGCTTTTTATTTACAATCCCTTACCCCGAGTGAAGCTGCTGCGACGTACTAGACGTACATTGTTGTCATGGCGATGTCGTATTGTTTTCCCTGACCCATGTTTTACCGTCTTTTGCTCGGCTTCATTGATTATAATGACATCTGGTTTGTTACCAACGGCCGTCTGCCCGACTGCACGTGAACCCAGCATCAGTGAGACGCTGGTTTCTCCCCACTGCAGCGCGGTGACTTTTTAAAGGCATTACCTTGAACTGAGCTGAAAACTCCGGTGTGTCCGGTGAGTTTCTGTGTTTTCCTACTGTCACGCTTCTCCTGAACGCAAAAACATGGCGATACGACATGGCAGCCTCCACCGAGCCGACCCGCTCGATGTGTAAATGACTGATACGGACGGCAAATTTAGAACTTAGAGGAGCACTTCAGTTTGTTGATGGGAGTGATTACTGATTAATGAAAAAACACTTTTGAACCAAATCAGTTTTTGTGAATAGATAACAGGAGAACTTACACAATATCCCTTTAAGTTCAGGAAGTAGAGTCATGCATAGAGCCTATTGGCCATCTTGGCGCCATAAAGTTGACCAGACTTAAGATACCAGCAGTTTGTGGAATCAACTCTTCTATCTTCTATTCTATGCACATGATCTGTGACATTTGACTCAACACTTTGGAGAGTTGTATTTATAATGAAGAAACCACAATCATAAATTCCATTTTTAGATATTTTGTAAAGTTGTACCTTTTTGAATTGTATTCTGACTTTCAAAACACACATTTAGCATTTTGTGATTTTACTCAAATAAAAATTAACCTTTTTTCTTTATGCACAGTTTTAGATGATATACGTTCATGTGCGTGTACACATGCATGTTTTAAAAGACATTAAAGCAACCCTTACCAATCTTGCATTTCAGAAAGCACAGAAAAAATATTTGGAAAAAAAAAGGTCCCCCCCCCCTACAAAACACCCCCCCTCTCATTCCTTTTGCTGCAGAAAAAGAAGAAACAGAGGGGGGGACAGGGTGGTCCTTGGGGGTCCAAGGTGTGAGGGATTGTAAGAGGATTGGATGAAGAAATAATAATGGGGGAAAAAATATATTATTAATAATGTTTGGTAGTGATGTGTCTTGTGTCCATAATCCATAATACAACATTAACAATAAAAAAAAATAAAAAAAGAAAAAAGAGGCACGGCTTAATCTTACCTCACACAGTTGCCTTGGAGTGTTCAAGTGCACTGTAACACCACTAGATGGCAGAAGCACACTGGAGAAATGTCCCTCAGCTTTGGGCTGCTTTAGTATCAGACCTGCTGTGAAGCCTTTCCTGTTTTTCTGTGTTCCAGTATTTCCTCAGTGCACAGAAGCTCTGTGGAATATGCCTCAGTTGGTATCTTGGAGCTGTTTTCTCTTTGTAGATCGGCTGCTCAGAGGTGTTAATGACTGGCTGATATTTGTAGTTAAGACATTGTGGAGAATAAAACTGACAGCTCTTTTTACTACTTGCTGCTGTTTTCTGTGTTAGAGGTTACATTGATAATCTTAGAGGTGTACCCTTCACACAGCTTCTGTTAATTCTGCTGTCATAGTTTCACCTAAATTGGTGACTAAAACAAAGGGTCTCAATCTGGATTTCTTTTTTTCAGTTTAAGAGATTCCCAATGTGCAGTTAGCAGATAGTAGCCATTATGTAATCATTACAATCATTAAACAAGACCCCCCCTTTTTTTTCTTTTTTTTTTCCACAACAAATAGAAACAAAGCTTTGCCAGCCCACTGCCGTGTTATGCACGGCATTCTAAAGTAGTGATTGTGTGTCAGCCTAAGGCCATTGTCTCTCCTAACTGCTGTGGTGGTGATATTCATTTCACAGAAGCTCTGTCATACTAGTGAGCTGGGATGCTACTGCATCTCTAACTCTCATGGCATATTTACACTGAGATCTGATCTACATGCTCCTCGAATGCACGGCCAAATCAGATGAGCCCTTTAGATGAGATGGCTGGATGCCCGAACACAGTGTGGACATGAAGCCTGCCCTTGGTTTGTTACCTGCCATATGGCTTTCCCAATCAGTGCTATCTCTGCTGGTGCAGCTCCAGTAGAGAGGCAGAGATACTGTGCGTGTGTGTGTGTATGTGTGTGTGAGAGAGTGTCTCTGATTTACCAGCACTATCTTTCTGTCATTGTTAGATGTCTAGGGGTTAAAGGGCCGTCAACATAATACAAAGGAAACAGAGGAATGTAAAAACAAAGCCATTTGTTTTACAATAAAATCCAAAACTATACAAATAAACCAAGTTTAACATAAAGATCCAACCCATGGCCTCCAACATACCATACAAAAACATAACCAACACAGAAGGGAAACACAAGCGCTGCTTGTCCAGAACTAAAGGACTGAATTTTAAACTAAACCAAAAGGAGAACAAGCACAAAAGAGTAGCAGATCAGCCAGGAAGGCTGATCAGGCAACCACTGCTTACGCAGCCTGCTCTTGGCTCCCCAAGGTGATAATAGCCCCATTTCCACCTGTGGGTCTGGGTTAGGTCGGGCTGGAGCGGTCCATGTTTTCTTGTGTCTCCACAAATAAAAACTGGGATGGGTACCCTTATATCTGACCCAACCCGGCCCTAATTTTTGGTACCCTTCAGTAGGGGTACTGATCTAACCAATCTGGACCAAAGAGGTGGAGCTAATACACAGCAATCCATTGATTCGCTGAAAAATCTGTCACTTCCCGCATGACCTGGCGTAAAAACCAAAGCAGGGGTGACTCCTTTGTTTCTGTCACATGTGGTGTGGTGCTTTAGATTAAAAGGTGTTGCACGGCGATGATGTCACGCGATCACGTAGCAGCGCTGACCAGTTAATACTCCGCCTACAGGGTAAGAGGATGGGGACGCAATGTGAAATCAACACATCTGTACCAAAACCCACCCGATCCGACCCGACCCAGACCCGCAAGTGGAAACGAGGCTTATGTCTGGAGTGGAGTTATATACGTAGTGCATGTGAGGGTGATGATGAATGACAGTTTCAGGAGCCAACCAGAGGTGGAGGAGGGAACTGTAGTCCAATCAGGAGGGAAAGATGAGTTGATGGCAGGTAATGGGTAACAGGTACAGATGGTTGAATGGTGATGAGCTGGGGATTGGCATTGGAAAAAAATTGTCATTTGAATGTCCAGGCCACAGCCTGGGATGTAACACCCCCTACTAAAATATAAACCCACGGTTCATACAACACAAATAACATCCACTCAACACAAATCACTAGGCTGTGGCCGGACCGCACAGTTTTGAAGGCGTCTGCTAGAAATGAGTTTCCATTTCCTTACCTTAAAATCCCACACCACAAACCTCAGATGGAAGGTGAGAATGTACAAACAGGTTAGGAAAATTAACACAAAAGAAGGTGTTGCACTGACTGGAGTTAAACTTCAAAAGCAGTAAGGGAAAATGGCAGAGTCTCTAATCCCAAGACGAACTGTCATTAACAAAGTGAGACAAAAGTGCTAAATGGCAGATACAAATCAAGTCTTCCACAAACCTCTACTGCAAGTTGGTATTGTCCATCTTTCATACAGACGCATGACAAAACACTGATGAAAACTAATCAGGGTGACACGCATCACCAAGTTCCACCAGAACAAAGTAAATGCTTGCACCCTTATGGAGTTTATGCCCCATGGCACAGGCTTGCAACAACTGCAAGTATTACAAAGTCAAAATCACATAACGAGTACTACCCCAGTACATACAGGTACTACCCAAAAAATTAGAATATCCTGAAGTTCATGTATTTCTGTAATTCAACTTAGAAGTTGCAATTTACATACTGTATAGGTAAATAATATGTGAATCAATATATTTCAAGCCTTTTTTTGTTTGGATGTTGCTGATTTGGACTTGCAGCTTCAGAAAACCTCAAATTCAAAAACTCAAAAAATTAGAATACCATGAAAAGCTGCAGTATTGTAGGCTCAGACTGTCACATTCTAATCAGGTAAGTAATCCAAAACACCTCCATAAGTGCCCCAAGCCTTTAAAAAAAGTCCCTGTCTTGGTTTAGAAGAATTCACAATCATGGGGAAGACTGCTGATCTGACAGTTGTGCAGAAAACCATCATTGACTCCCTGCACAAGGTGGGTAAGACACAAAAAGTGATAGCAAAAGAAACTGGTTGTTTCTCTGAGTGCTGTCTCAAAGCACATTAATGGACAGTTAAGTGGAAGGAAGAAGTGTGGAAGAAAACGGTGTTCAAGCCGGAGGGCTGACAGCAGCCTGGAGAAGATGGTCAGGAAAGGGCCTTTCAAAAGTGTGGAGGACTTCATCAGGAATGGACCTGTGAGCTTCATTAAGTCCAGCATAAACGCAGCTGTCTACCAGGAAATTTTGGAGCACTTCATGCTTGCTTCAGCAGACCAGCTGTATGAGGATGCACACTTCATCTTCCAGCAAGACTTGGCATCTGTCTATACAATAAGTAAACTGCACCTTTTAAGTTGAATTATAGAAATACATGAATCTTTTCACAATGTTCTAATTTTTTGGGTAGTACCTGTAAAGTCTCACAAACATGACTTTCTAAGTGATTACACGCACGAGAGCCATTGGGATGAGTACTACAGGGTTCCAAAGCACATAATGAAGGACAAACTATACATAACCTAATCCTTATCACAAGCAGAAGAGAAAGTTGTCCTAGGTCTTTCTCCAAATGCTACGTTCTTAACCACCAATTTTACAAATACAGTACCACTCGCATTAGCGGAGTTCCATTCACATTAACTTTATTGCTCTCGTCAGTTTTGATTGTAAAGGGGATCTGATGCCGACATTACCAAACACAAATGATAATTTTAATGATGGTGCCATCATTAACTACACACCTACTCACAACACAGATGTAACTTTAAGTCCTGAACGGCTTTTGCTCTGCAGACTCTTGCTTCTTCCACACTTAAAGACACACAACAGAACTTTTAACAGTTTTCTTAGTGACGCGCCCCCTATGGACGGCTAAACTAGCATCCATCTTGTATCATACCTGTACTGTTATTCACTCCATCCAGTAAAAGACAGTCTTATCTTGACTCTTTTTATGTCCCTTCCTCTCTTTCTTTTCCTCTCTTCCTCCAGTAATGCTTCCTTGTATTTCTTTACCAAATCAGACATGATGTGCGTTCAAAACACCCGCGGTGTTCATACCTGGTTCATATCTGTTTGCTAGTGAGTGACGCGGTGCACAACCAATAGTCGTCCAGGATTAGAATCTTATATACTGCTGTCTCTGAGCCCTGGGACGCCTCTGGGCAGTGACAGCTCAGAAATGCGCATATTGAATGTTGGTGTGCCATCAAAACGAGTCAGAAAAGCATATTTTTATGGTCTAAAAGTTCCGTTGTGTGTCTTTAAAGCTCCTGAAGTAACGACGAACAAGTATTTCCCCAGCACAGTGAGTCACTTAAAGGCCCTGTACCTGATTTTATTTTAATCTCTCTAAGAAAAATGCTTTCTACACGGTATAATGTGTGCTTAAAGAGGTAATTTCTTGAAAATAAATCACTCATTGATTGCGTATATGCATAAATCTAGGCCTTTTTAGTTTAGACTTCTAACGCTGGCGTGACGCTCTTCTCATGCCAATGCGGTTCATTCTACAGAAGTTTCGGTTTCCAATAAGCCACTCACAGTGTTTTCTAACTAGGAGCTCCCTCCCCTCGCGCGTGCATGGCAGCACTTGTAAACAGAACCGCATGGCGTCTACCGAAGGGAAAGTCGCCATACCCCAGCAAAACAGCCTGAAAGCATCAAAACTGAGGAGGAGAGAGACTTGAAACGCAGGAGAGACCAAAGAGGGAATAAAGTTTGTGTAAATCTCGGTGGATTGTACTAAAGGTAGAGAGCAGCTGGACGCCTCGGACAGAATGTGGACTGAAAATCCACCTGGACAGGTATTTTTTTCAATAACTTTCTTCTGAGTAACATTTTATATGTCCTCGGGTGCTGCCGCTGCCTCTGCTGGTCTACCAGCAGATATAATACAGAGTGATGTTTACACTGTAAGGCGACAAAGCTTTACATCACTTTTTCTTGAAGTGGCTGGTTAGAAACTTCATTAGGTTGTCATGTTGTAATGTCGTCTATAACATCATAACTCGTCATAATTGTGCATCTGTGTACATAACTGTAGTTACGGTAAACTAGTGGTTATGACAGAAAATGTCATTTAGCTGATACGCAGCCGTTTACTGCAACCAAAACAGGAAATTCAGTGGAAGATGCAAGTTTTCTCTGGAGAGTTTCTTTGTGCACAAGTATGATGTGCACGTTATTTCATGCATGTCGAGTGGGAGGAGAGAAAAAGAAGGGAAGGAGTGTTTCTCACTGGGAGAAACAGTGAGGGGCGGGGCTCACAGTTCAAACTACACTGTTCACTCTTGGTTCGCACCTGCAAAATCAGGTACAGCGCCTTTAATTTAGGCTGGTGGTGCAAAACAGGGGACGGAACATGACCCATATCTGAACTTGTACATCAGGAGTCATGTCTTCTGTTCTGACAGCAGGCCAAGTTCTAAAAAGGAGAAAATACATGGTCAGATCAAAAGCACAGTCCTCTTATGGCACAAATAATCAAAGTTACCTTTATTCAAAGTACATCTGACCAGAATGCATGTTGTCACACTCACCATTTGAATGTCCAAGCCACAGCCTGGAACATAACATTCATGCTCTACAAACTAAATGTCAGGGCTGCAATTTGTCCATTTTGTTCAAAATGTTCAACAATGTAGGTTTTTGTTCTTGATATCACTTTCTCTGATAAATTATTTAGTCATTCTTAGTCAATACAAAACAACTTATCTCCATATCGTATTCTGTTCATAATAATGCGAAAATGCAAACCAGATATGAGCAAAGAATCCTTACATTTGACAAATTGAAATGAGATTTAAAAGCTTTATAAAGCTTCGAAAGCTTGATAGAAGTTAATTTTCTGCTCTTTGATTATAAACTGTTTGTGATAACATCTAACTTGTCTCTCTGTCTGCTTCAGCTAGTTTTCTTTTTAAATTTTCCAGCATGGCTTGTGTGATTCAAGTTACTGTACACCAACAGAAAGATAGTCGTGAAGTCATATACATTAGTACTTTCCAGTGCTCTCAAACTGAACCAGCATTAAGACACATTCTTCCCATTTCACTTAATGTGGCAATGTTGGTGGGAAAACTAGAATTATAGTAAGGTTTTTGTTGCTGGGGATTTTTTCTTTTTTAACTGTAGAATAAAGTCCCACTTTAACTTCTAGTGCAAAAAGACTTTCCACAAACACTTTTATAAATGTGCTGGATTATTAAGATGCCATACTGTATGCAATGAACATGCAGCCTTTCAAGGATGTACAATGCCAGTACTTGATAATTGCTATGATATGCTATTACCCAGGCCAGAATTTGTCTACATGTATCTAAAAAGCTTCTCCTGAAATGAAATGAGCTACTTTTTATGCTCATGTTTCAGTACTTCATTCTTGGTTTCATGTACAGTACAGCACCTAATGTAGTGTTATATTGCTATATGCACACTTGCTTTGTTATTTATGCAGTATTGATTGACCATTTTTAGCTTCTCTTAAAAAACAGTTTTTAAAACTTTATTGTATTTATCCTTTATTCATAGTTAAATAATTTTAGTGCAAGTTAGATGTTAAAATTCTGCTTCTGTTCATGTGGAACTACTTTATTCTCTGCATGTGGACATGTGATCGTGTGAGAATGTTGTTTTCTCATCAGAGCAGCTCTGAGCTGTGCAGTCTTGTGGTGCTGCTCTGAGTTGGCTGCATGCTGCAGTGCAGCGTTGAGCTCTGCTGTGTGTGTACAATACTGTCATCCACAGGGGGCGTGATGATCCATGGTGTAATCAGTTTTATGGATTGCTCTGGGCTCAACCACACTTGTTGTTTCAGCTTCAACAAAGGTGTATTTTTGGGTTCAGTGAAGCTGGTTTTATTGTTGAGCATCATCTAAATAAAGCTCCCTAAATGACAGTTTTCAACTGAAGGCTCTTATCAGTTTTTTTCAATTTTTAATTGATCTTGGTTGCAGCATCACCTTTCAATCAATAGAGGGTGCTGTCTGGCCTTTGGTCTCATAACTTTTTTTTCCATTTACCTTTCTTTTGACACGCAGCCATAATCCTTTTCTTGGGCTTAAAAGGAAAGTAATATGATCCTTTGATCCACTTTAAATGACTAAATTTTCCATTGTGCGACATTGTTAGCATACTGTGATAGTGCAAGTTGAGCAAGGCCTTTTGTTCATCCCCTCATCTCATTTTGGCTGATAGTGACTAACGCTGGTGCTAAAATAACTCTGCTATAAGCCTCCGTTGATGGTGCAGAGGATGGCACAGGCTTGCAGAATACTGTATCTCACTGTAGGCTGTGGACCTCTGCCAGCAAACACACTAGAGACTCTCGGTATTAGAAATGTTGAGGTGGATTCAACATGAGCGGCATAGTGAAAAGCTACAGCATGGTTGGCTGCTTGTGCACTGATGATGAGTAGATATGTTAGTAGCTTTCCTGTCATTATGTCTGACTTTGATTTAATGAAGTACTGTATTTGTTTCAAAAATGTTCTCCAGACCTGTATGTTTTTTTCGTGATTTGTCCATGATGAGGAGAATGACTAAATTAGATCAGGAAATGAGAATGTTGTCCCAAGAGATTCACCTGTGGTATAAATTAGTGTAAAACTGCGCCTGACCTTCAAGACTGGCTGCCCTTGCACTTGCAGAACACTCTTGACTTTCTTTATGGTGTTTATCTTGTGGCAGACCACCTTGGTGTAAGTTTAAGTTGCATTTGAACACCTTCATGACTCTTTGTGTTGCATGTAGGTGGCATGTACAGTATGCTTCCATGTGTTAAATGGGCTTTGTTCTTGTCTCTTTTTAATGTTTGTGTGATGGTGTAAGTGTGTGTGTGGCTCTGTCTTGTTGTATCCACTGTTTTTAGAGGTGCAGTAGAGCGGTTAATGTGCTAGTGGGTGCTGGCCGTCACACTGAAGAGAGCTGGGCAGTAGCTGTGTGTTTCTTTCTCCCCTCAGGTCCACACAACCTGTCCCTTTGTGTCCCAGGCAGGACCACCCAGTTCTTGTACAGTGGAATCACTCAGAAACACAAGACTATGCTTGTAAGTGGTTTATGAATAGATTTGTTGCATTATGAAATTTTCCTTTGAGATAAAGTATTTTTCAATTCATTTTTAAAGATCTGTTTAAGTGTTTTTGTTTATTTAAGCTTATATTCCAACACAAACTGTGATTATATGTATAATGATTATAAACTGTATTTATTACACCTGATAAGGAGAGAAATTACCACAGCATGACTTATAAATAATTTGAAATATATTTGTAAGCTTTTTTTAAAGAGTCTCTTGTAGCTGTCAATAACATTACAAAACTTTCCTGAATCACCTAAACTTTACTCAAAGCAAAGAAAAGAACGCAGTGCTTATTTGGTCCCTCATAGATCTACACATTGTTTGATCACAGTTATTGAAGCTAACCACAAATCACATTGCATAAATGTTAAAAAAAAAATTCATTTTACCTAAATAAGAAAAGCTGGATATACACATATATAACAAAAATATTACATTTCTATCACTATGTTACATTTTGCATCCCATTCTTTAATGCTGCTTATGTGAACAAACTTCTAATGTTTGACTGTCTGCTCTTCACCAACAACTTCAAGCATTAACTTGTAAAGCCAAACTCTGCAGCATGTCAGTGTTCCCATGTTGGTTTTAAGCTAATTTATATAATGGAGCCCAGTGAACTTGAAGAGGTGATTTGTTGAATTTGCTGGTAAAAGGTGCTGATCAATGGTTATTGTCCCACAGATCTACAACCAGTATATGTACAAACTGACTTCTGAGAGCTGTGATGATAGAAACACCATGTTTCACAAATGATCAAATTTGTAAGTTTTACCATGTTTGGTGAATGGTTGTATTTGTAACTTCTAAAAATGAACAAGACACAAATACAGTATATCTCCAGGTTGTAATTCAAACGTTTCATTTTGTAGATCCTCTGATCTTCAATTAAGATTATGTTGGTAGCCATCTTGTCAATATGGGGTACAAACATTTATAGAAAATTCCAGAATTTTCAAGCTTGTCATTCCAATGTATGTTTAAGTTTACAAGTCAAACTAAATGGGGTTAGACTGATTTACTTGCCACTTGCTTTGTACAGTAGTATTGCTTTGTAAAAATGTTGTTTTTGGTGCATCTAAGGCGGGGACGTGAAACTCTAGTCCTCGAGGGCCAGTACCTATATGCTTTTGTGGACAAATTTGTAATATTTGATTAAAATCAATCTGATCAGAGATTCCAGCTGACATGGTTACATGGATGCAAGATACATGCGGGCATGAAAAAAGTTCTGCCTTTTTCTGCCAGAAGTGGTGCAGTAATAGTGCACTACTACTGCACTATCACTGGCTGAACGATTTGTCCCATAAATACGTCATCACGCACGGTGTCCAAACTTGGCGTGTGGAAACATCCTTGTTACGGGCATTTATTTATGCTCTGAAATCGTTTCCCCTGGCACAGGCGTTTCTCTGTGCGATTCAATTAGCAGACAAGTCGCTGGTAAGTGGCTGGCAGTTGGCAGAAAGGGGAACTTTGTCATGCCCGCATCTGTAAAGTGATGTTATAAGTTATATGTTAAGAGTCAGTCTCAGGCATGGCACAAGGATTGTTTTCTGTCATGGTGGCCTACGAATGGGGGACTTGATCGATTCGTGGGGGTGCTAAGAAAATAATAGATTTTTATGACTTCAGTTTCTCTATACTGAGGTTATGAAAGCAGCTGATACACAGCACTTTAACTGGATTTGGCCAAAGAATTCAACAAAATAAGTAAGCCTAATACAAGCGACCACAGCAACGGCAAAAATGTTTCACGTGGAAAGGTGAGAGATTCAGCACCGGACAGCGACCATGCAACGTATCTTCAGTATTCCAAATGCATAATTAATGAGAACAAATAACTATCCATTGGAAATATTGTTTCGGATCACAACATAACTTGATAATGAGAGCTTGGAAATGAAATTGATTGTGAAATTAATAACATAGGCTACAAACTGCAGCTACAACGAGAAGTGCAAACTGTTTTTGTCTTATGATTCGAAAGCACATTATTATGAAGTCAAAAATGAAATTCATACATAAAGCCCAGTGAGAAGTGCACCATGTACCTGTTTCGTGGAAATGTGCAAGATTCAGCACCAGACAGCGACCATGCCATGTAGCTAAGGGATAAGCCCGATGAGGTATCTATTATCAGTATTATTGGACAACCTTGAAGGACATTATTTCACTTATGCCATGGTCACTTATAGAAGAAATAAATATTAAGCCAATTATTGATACGTTAAAGCCCCTGTACCTGATTTTATTTTAATCTCTCTAAGAAAAAGATAACAAAGATGGGGGAGTGGATAACCCAGTGGCAGCGTCGTGGGCTTGGGCGTGGAGGACCCGGGTTCGATTCCCCGACACGACTCCTTGGTTTACCACTGTGGACCCCTGAGCAAGGTCCTCAACCCCCCACCAACTGCTCCCCGGGCGCCTTAAGTAGCAGCCCACTGCTCTCTGATCACTACTCACAGAGATGGGTAAAATGCAGAGCCCTAATTTCCCCTCGGGGATCATACAAGTATAACAAAAAAAAAAAAAAAAAAAAATGCTTTCTACACGGTACAATATGTGGTAAAAGAGGTAATTTCATGAAAATAAATCACTCATTGATTGCGCATATGCATGAATCCAGGCCTTTTTGGTTTAGGTTTCTAACGCTGTCATGACGCTCTTCTCATGCCAATGTGGTTCGTTCTACCGAAGTTCTGGTTTCCTATCAGCAATGTTGTATAGTAACGAAGTAAAAATTCTTAGTTACTTTACTTAAGTAGTATTTTTTTATATTTGTTCTTTACTACATCTATTTCTGATGACTTTTACTTTTACTTCACTACATTTTCCCAAAAGAAGTCAATACTTTTACTCATTACATTAACCTGAGCATCTTAGTTACTCGTGACAAAATAGCAAGGAATGTAACAGCCAAAGGCCAATCTTTGTTTTGTTGTAGTGGGACTAGTAGCGACTAGTAGCAGCCTTGTATAAGCTGTCTCTGAAGCTAAACACACTTTTACCTGTCTCAGCAGCAGGTGAAAGGCTGTTTAGCATCGAGTTCTCACCATTTTGAGAGCCAACTTCATTTGAGGTTGAACAAAAAGTTTTTCAGGGTTCAGTCATGACTGGATGGACAGTTCAGGTGCTGTCGCACTGCAGTCATGTTAAAGTTCAACCAATCAAGTTTTATGTTTGTTTGCATCACCTCCGAGCTCTAGTTTATTAGGAATGATTTTATATCAAATGCACGTAGGTATGAATATTGGTAGGCATGCATGCAGGTCTGTAAGGATGTTTGTGTGTATTTTTCTTTACGGTTGGGTTTATGTAAGGAGGTATTGAAGCTCCTTTACACTTTTCAAATTAAACAAAATTTAAAGGTTGAATATGGAATACGAACAGAACAGCGACATCACGAGTGTCTAGGTTGTAGTTGCAACAGCAGAAAAACAACTCCAGCTGCTGGGATGCCAGCCTCACTGCCGATATGCAAGTGACCAACAGCCTGCAGCATGTCCAACAAGTAACGCAGAGGAGTTTATAACTGACAGCTAACATTAGCCACGTTAGCAAATCAAAAAGCTAGCTTGTTTGCCTAACGTACGCTCCCAACATCTCCAGGGCTCTGAAGCAGCTGCTTCTCTCTTCATCTCCACGGTTTTCCCCTGTACCAGTCAGACTGTGCACAAAATATTGTTTCCACACAGAAATCGTATTTGGCAACCCGCAATGGCGGCGTGTATTGGCTTACAAACGTAAATATAATGCCATTATCGAACCCGTTAAAATTTATTTTATAATAATTTTTAGGCTACATATAGTTTTCTAGGAAATGTTGAACTTTCATTCTGTAACCCCCCCCAAACGACCTGTGTGGAGGTTTTTTTTTTTTTTTAATATAGCTTTTAATAAAAATGTTACCGAACGTGCAAAAGTTCAGACAGGTAAGGAGGGGCAAGACCATTAAGCGCTTTAAAAACAAATAATATAATTTTAAAATCAATCCTAAAAGAAACGGGAAGCCAGTGAAGAGAAAACAGAACCGGGGTGATATGCTGACGTTGGGGAGTGTTGGTTAGAAAGTGGGAGCTGCGTTCTGAACCAACTGAAGATGGTTGATTGATAACTGAGAAACTCCAACATAGAGTACATTACAATAGTCGAGTTTAGAATTTATAAAAGCATGAATAGCTTTTTCGAGATCACTACGATTTAAAAAAGGTTTTATCTTTGTTAAAAGACGTAGTTGATAAAAACTGCCCCTGACCACACTATCAATCTGCTTATCAAATCTGAAACTGCTGTCAAAGATAACTCCAAGGTTCTTGACAGCAGGTTTCAGTTTAGAGGGCATAGATAGTGTGCTCTTATTGGAGCAAATGAGTTATGTAGAATGATAGAACTACGTATTATAGTGCCCTACACGGGCCTAATATCTGAGCCCGAGTCCGGCCCTGGCCCGAAGGGGTGGAGCCCCAGCCCGGCCCAGCCCGACAGATTTTCAAAGTTCTCAGGCCCGAACCCGAATAAAGCCAGTCTTTTTTTGGAAGGCCGTGGGCCGGGCTTCCATCGGGGCCCGCGGGTTTGGGGCTCCAGTGCAGGGCTCTAACGTAGAATGATAAGCTGCTGTCTAATTCAACTGTTTCTGAACAGAGACAGAGTTGACTGACTATGAACAGGGACTTCGATACTCACTCTGGACATTTACATGGCCTCATCAGTGCACAACAGATCATATACCCCCAAAATCCCAGAAAAGTGAAATTTGATGTCATGGCACCTTTAGTGAAGAAAATGTTGCCCTAACCCCAACTGAAATACAATCAGCTAAGGCATGAAGTGTTCCTCTGGTGTTTGGGAACACAAGGAGATAAATCTGCAGGTCATCTGCATAGCAATGAAAGGCTAACTGTGTCCGGCTATGATGGACCCCAGTGGCAACATGTAGAGCGAGAACAACAGTGGCCTCAAGATGGAGTCTTGAGGCACTCCACAAAAAAGAGAGGCAACAGAGGAAGATAAATCACCGATCATTACAGAATAAGTTCTGTTTGATAGATACGATTTAAACTATTTCAGGGCAGTACCCCAAATACCAACGCACTGATCAAGGCGAGACAGAAGGATTGAATGGTCCACCGTGTGGTGGACATGGTTTATTTTTTTCTGTTGATCAGATTGTGGACAGGTTTAAACCATCCCTCTTGGATAGAAATTTTTTCCCAATTGATTGGATAGGCCAGGGGTGTCCAAAGGCAGTTCTTAAAGGCCGCTATCCTGCAGGTTTTCTGTGTTTCCCTGCACCAACAGCTGACTCAAATGAAATGGATCCCACAAGTTTTGCACAATGACTCAGTGATTTGATTCAGCTGTGTATAGGGACAGGGATACACTGAAAACCTGTAGGATTGTGGCCCTCGTGGACTGCAGGACTCCCCTGGGATAGGCTAAGTCGCTTACTGGATGCGTTTTTATTCCAACTGGACAACTGGAATAAAGTGCTCCATGTAAAAGCAGCTACTGTCCTGAAGGTTTTAGATGTTTACCTGCTTCAACACATCTGGCTCAAATTAATGAGTCATTGAACAGAACTTGCCAACAAGCTGTTGGATCAATTTAATTTGAATCAGATTTGTTGGAACAGGGAAGGATCTAAAAACTACAGGACAGTAGTCCTCGGAAAATGGAGTTTCAGACCTCTCATCTAAGGCAACTGATGGGAGGAAAACACTTAATAGTACCGTAGGTATTTGAACCAGCATTCTTGAAAAGCATCTACTGACCGAAAATATTTATCAGCTATCAATTGTTGATTGTCCCATTATTGACAATAAATTATTCATAATATTGAAGGAAAATGCTACAGGACAAAAACGGTCCTCTTCTTTTCTCCATGATAGCCTTTCAGACTTGACTTGCACCCTTTGTACCTCCTCCCGGTAGTAAAGCATGAGACCCGAGCTCGTTTTAAGAACAGGGTGTATTCACAGTCATCAACCGACCCATGAGAACTAAGGAAAAAGTGAACTATCACATAAATATGCTAATACAGCTGTAGCTTAATGTAATCACACAAATACACAATAAACACATCTCGTAAGCTGCAATCTACCAAAGGTGCTGAATCTTGTCCTTTCTTCTCTGTCTTCGTCTTCTGTTTACATTTAATGTTGTAACTCTTTCTTTACTTTAACGAGTGTGGAGACAACTGACTACATTGGTTCTCCCTTGCTGTGCTCTGCCAAGTGTGTTATTAAAGTGATACCGTGTAGAAACAAAATAATGAATGAGTCTGTTTTAAGTAAAGAGCAGGTAGGAACCAAAAATGAATAAATAGATAAAATAAAATAAATGATAATGCGTTAAACTGACATGGGTCAGTTACACCCTTCAAAAAGGCTTCAGCTTGCAGCTCTACACTTCAGCATGTTTTTGTATTTATAAGGGTTACGGCAACTGATTAAAATGATAACTAGAATACCAAATATTTCTGTAATACAGTATACTATGACACTGCGGACTTCTGATAGTTTCTGAGCTAGTTACTGTGCTGTAAACCTTACTTGAAACAGTAAGGTTGTCAGAGTGAAATGGATGTGGGACACCTTGTTCTCTACAGGGTTCGGCCCAAATGAACTTTAAGTAGCTCCCCTGGCAATGTTAAAATCCATTGTATAACTGCCCCCCATTAGTGCAAAAAAAGTATAGTTTAACAAGACCAATTTAGTTAGCAAAGCACAAACTTTAACCGTGCAGTAGGTTCCCCCCTGGTGATTAATTTTGTTATGTTCCCCAGGGGTTCAATATTGTGATGGATCTGTTGCCACAGACCTGTCAGCCCATCAGTATTTGTGTTTGTTTGTGTCATAGCTAGGCCACATGAGCAAGTGATTTGTGTAGTAGCATTGCAGACAGAAGGCAATATCACCACTTCAATTCATTAGTATGCTGCAGTATAGCGAGGACTGCTATCTGAGGGGAAGCCTTGATGGTGAAGCAGAGGAAAAATGGAGTTATGGATGGAAGATAAGGAGTGAGGATGTAGTTAAAAGAATAGCAATGTCAAGTTGGTCATTTAATAATAAAGGAGGAATGGACTCTTAATTTTCTTCCTGCAACCACGTATCTAGTGATTTGGCTGATGTTTTCCAGAAATGACTGATAATTACTGTAAGAACAGGAAAGAAAATTACAGATCGAGCTATCCGACAAGCAATTAATTATTTGTTGTTGGTGTTTGTCCATTTTCTTACAAAAATCCCAGAATCGCCAAAAATTCAAATGTAGCTGCACAACAGTCCAATAGGAATCATTCACAGGCTGTTTATGTCTGCATGTGTGTGCACACTGAAGAACATGTGCTGGCATTTGTGTGAGCTTGTGTATCTAAAGGATCAGTGTGAACTGAATGTATGATGTATAGTGAGCCAGGGAAAGAGAGATGTTAAAGGATCTTTTTTGCCTGCGTCAGCAGTTTCAGAGGGAGGAGGAAAAGGGAGGAGAGGGGAAGGAGGCAGTGAGAGCGAGAGAGAGGCAGAGCCATACCAGTAAACAGGTGCTGACTACATTAGCACCTAGTTTCCCTATGCACTTGCTTTTATGTACTCTATGCATGAGTGGACAGTCCATTTTTACTGTAATATGTGTGTTTTTATTACCCTTTGTCCTCTTTTTTGTATAGAATCATAAGGGGTGATTAGGTGGGATCAGGACAGGAATATTGAAGTAGTAGTCAGTGAAGTAAAGGTTTTATGACTTTACAGCAGATGGGCAGAGACTGATATGAAATAGACAGACATTTCTCCCAGCATCATTCTGACACATACAGGCACACTGCACCAACATCCTTGTTCGGGTACCAATCCTGCCTGCTGCAGCGCCTGAACAGTAGAGAGGGAGGGGAGTAGAACGAGAGGGGAGACAGTAAAAGAGTAGCAGCTTCCCCCCTCTCATGCATGTTTTATTTTTTTTTCTTTTTTGTCTCCTCTGGTATCTTGGTGTGTGTGTTAGTGATGATGTGATTGGCTGTTATGAAGATGGGGTCCCCGTGTAGACCAGTGATCCTACACAGATGGACACACAGCGGGTCAATGAGATACTGAGAAATTAAATACAGGAAAAGGAAACAAAATCAATGCAGTGTGAGGCAAGAGAGCTGACTTTGATTTAAAGCTGCTCAACCTATTTCTCAACTGTCAGTGCATCTTTTTGCAATCTTTGTTGATAGGGATGGTGGCGGGAGGCTCGAAGCAGTTTCACAGCAAGACCAACCAATGAAGGGAAGACAGATGCAGTGAAGAAAAGCAACGATAAAAGAAGGCAAACCTGTTTGTTCTCTGTTATTTACCCCTTGTCTTGTGCGCAGGCAAGGAGGGAGACCATAGAGGAGACAGGAAAGAAAAAAAACTGACTGAGGGTAGTGAGATAGTGAGAGAGAGCACAAGCATCGAAGAGAGGGAGGAGAAAAAGAGAGCTGCGCTGCAGTAGCATCCCACAGCAGACGGCTGAGGATCGCCGGTGAGTGTGTGACTGCACTGCTGAAGAGGAGGAGGAGGAGGAGGAGGAGACAGAGGTTGAGCACGCTTGCAGACTCTGCAGGACCACAGAGAAACACACAGCAGCAGTGCCACCAGGTAGAAGCCCCAGCGCTGTCGCCGACAGACCACAGTTGTAAGACCTGGACACAGCAACGCCGCCGAGACCTCCACCACCCACGCCATGGCACAAGCGGCCAAACATCTTCGCAAGAACAAGGATTTAGAAGCGCAGTTAGAGCAGGAGAAGAAAGAAAAGGAGGAGGAGAGGGCCAAAAAGAGGAGTCGCTCACGGGATAAGAAGCGCAAGGTACTGGGACCTTTCGCAGGTGGGGGGTAGCCAGGGGTGGGGTGACAGGGGTGTGGTGGGGAGGGGAGGGGTGGCAGGAAGGTTAAGACGACCCCCCTTCTTTCTCTGTCATTGCTATGTCAGGGATGCCAGGGCACACATGGAAACCCAGTCCTGAGTGTGTTTCCACTGTGTGTACACAGTCTCCCTGGCTCACATGTATGTCCTGTGCATACAGACGCAGGGAAACGGTACAACACACTGCATGCTTTCCTACTCCTCTTGACTGCTTTATACCTGCTTTATTGACTGTCCTGCCTGAGCTGCCTGATAAGGCAGCGGAGAACTCTATCTCTCACTGTGTCTCTGTCCCTTCTGTCTCGTTCCTTCTCTCTTTCTTTGTTTTCACATTGCAGTATGCACTAATCTTCCATGAGGACAGTAGGTTTGCTCTTCTGCAAGAGACCAGTCTGTTCTGTTTTCTCCTTTGCAAGACATTGTGATGACTGCAGAGCAATACCTGCAGGCTTCTGAATTAAAAGTACCAGGCACAAGTGAACAACTGGCAAGGTTCATTGTAAACAATAAATCTGTCCTCTGCCAGTCACTGGCTGCAGGGACACATCATCCAGTCTTCTTTATACCTCTGGCCGCTTGTCGCATTTCACTCAAACTCATTACTGAAAATGAGTCATCTGCACATTGTGTATTGGCGGCAGTTTGGTCCTCAGTAACCGAGTGCAGCCGCCCTGTGAGCTTGCTCTGTGCCAGGCTGGCTGTAAACCAATCTGATGCTGATGCAGAAGAGACAGTGTTATAGACAGAGACACAGTACAGCTTCCTCTAGAGGGGAGGCAGAAATGAAAGGCCAGTGGAGGGAGGTTAATGGATATATTTGAGCAAAATGTTGACAGAAAATATAGAGCAAAGAGAAGGGAAAGATGTTATGACTCAGATACACCTGGGTGAATTTTCTGTCTGTAGGGGTTTGCCCCTCAGCTCACTCTGCTGGATAGTCAAACAATGTCCTGTTATCACACACACATACCATCACTCTGTGATGACTGACATAACCATTGATTCCCGATTTAGTGTCATATTCTTCGCCTCTAAGCTCTGTGAAAGACAGTCCTTAACAACCTTTAATTTGTTTTTAATGAGTTAGAGTGGAAGTCGGTGCAGAGATGATTGTGTGTGTACATAATGCATGTGTGTCAGAGGAGTTGGTGCATGTCTGAGAGATGATGTTCAAAAAGGGAAAGCTTGCAGCTGTAACGGTATGAATGGAGCAGTGGTAGGAGCTCTGCTGAAGGTGCTAATGCTGTCCAGCTTTGACTGAAAGTGTACGGTTTCAGAGGATGCCATATCAATTACGCAACCATGCAGCTCAAGACTCCATAAATAAGCTTCCCGAGCCTCCCCTCCTTCCAACTTCTCCTTCCTTTTAATACATGTTATTCCTGGTTTCTGTAGAAAATCTAAATACTGGGGGAGATCTCTTGCTTTAGTTGTTCCCTCTCTGATGCCTTTAGTGTGAAATGTGTTAAAACTCTGCAGGCTACAAAATAATAAGCTGACTTTGTGTCTATGTGTTGCTCACCTGCCAACAAATCAGTGTTGTACTTGGCTGTTTTCTATGTTCAGCCCACCCCCCAACACACACACACGCCTTTTTTATTGCTGTCTTTTGCATCGATCTGCACCTCAGGAGTTTCCCTGTCCTCAGTATCACAGTGCTGGCAAGGTCAACACTTTCTCTGTTACAGAAGCATATTCTTGATCTTAGATTATTTATTCAGGAATACTCACCATTACATCAAACCAGCCTCCTCTTATATAACCATTAGTTTCCTTCAGGTTGTTTTATCTGTGACAATGTGTTTTGACTTATGATATGAAATGTTACTCTGCTTCTTTTATTGATTTCTACATGTCCTGCACATTGAAATGTTTCAGTCTCTCGTGGTTCTTTTTTTAGTCTCAGTGGCAGACGAAGACTTTCCTTTTGGTTTCATTGAGTGTAATGATCACCTCTAGGTGGCAACTGGCCATTCATTGTCAGATGCCTCATTTATTCTCTGATATATTTTCCAGGTTTCTTTTTATCCACCTCTGTCATCACTTGAATCATTTTAACCTACCCGTTGTAGCTAAAATTTGTGGGTGTATTTCATGACTTTTCTATCCCTCTGGGGACATAAATCTGTGCCTACTGATGAATGTCCAGCATCATGAAATGAACAATTCGTCATTAAAGGGGGAAAGCGTTGTTTTAATTGGCTTGATGGTGCTATGGCATTGTACAGCACAGGTCAGATGCTGAACAGTGGATAATGTTGTCCTCAAATTACTTTTATTGATGAGTTTGCTTCTTTTGAAAAATGAGCATTGTCAGGATGTGAACAACGCCCTATTGTCCCAGTCAGCACCTATTTTCACCTCATTCTGCATGTGCATTTGTGCCTTCATCTGAAGCTGCTTTGATGTGTTGGGGGATTACCTGGCGACTGTGGCCATGAGGTATGAAGTAGTGCTGCTTTACTGTGTGTCTTTACTGCATGACAGATGATACCTGAAAAAGAAGAAGAAAAAATACATGTGGTGTTTTTTTTTTTGTTTGTTTTTTTAATTCATGTTGTTCATGTGAGTTTTAGGAATCTTTCAAGGTCACAGGAAATGTACACCTTGAATTTGTTACTTTTCTACCATTAGTGTTATTTTTGCCTCTGCATTCAAAATAACTTTGCAGCTGAAGAACAAAAGCTCTTTTGTTGTAATTATCCATCCTTATTACATTATGTTGTCCCATTGCTTCAGTACCACATTGCGATTATGTTATTCAGCAAGATGAATAAGTAAGGGTTTAAGTGAGTACTGAATAAGTAAGCCCACCCATGTTTTCTGTGGTTCTTTCTGGTGTCCTTTGCATTTCACTCATTTGGCTAGAACATGAGAATTTTTGGTTTTATGTTTTTTCTTTTCATAGATTTAGAAGAACTGTAAATGGTCTTAGTTTTCAACCCAAAAGCCGACGTAGTCCACATTAAACTTAAAAGTACAAATATTGATATTTATGAAACTGGAAGACTGTTGTTATCAAAACTATAGTATTAGAAATTGATTTACTCATCTTTCTCTCTGAAGTCTCATCTTGGACACACATCCAAATATCTTAAAAGGTTCCAGCACAAACTGCAGTTAGCTTGAGATGGTAGATCTTTTCTGTAAATGTGCCTCTAGTGAAGATGAAGATATTCATCTTTCAATGACTTTTTCATGTGCAGCAATTAATGGCGACAGTGGCTCAGGTGGTAGAGCAGGCCGGCCAATGATCAGAGGATTGGCGGTTCAAATCCCGATCCCCCAGCCATATGTCGTTGTGTCCTTGGGCAAGACACCCCATTGCCCTGTGCCGTAGGCACAAAATGGTAGCCATGCTTCCGTCAGTCTGCCCCAAGGCAGGTGTGGCTACATACATAGCTTACCATCACCAAGTATGAATGAGGAGTGAATGAATAATGGACGTACTGTGAGCGCTTTGAGTTCCTAGATAGGAAAAAAAGTGCGATATAAATCTAATCCATTATTATTATTACATTTGATTGTGTTGTGACTTAATAAAAACAAGATGCTCATCATCTTCGAAAACCATCAGATACTTTCATCTGTTTTTTAAATGACATGAATAAGTTGATAACGCAAAGTACATTCCTTGGCAACCATTGCAATTATTTTGTACAGTGTCCCTTGAAGTATATCTTGAGTGTGCAAAATGGTGGTACCAGCATTAGTGTTAACATATAGATTTTGGGTGATGAAGTGCAAAGACGCGCTGTGGTAGCTGGGGACTGACCCATCCATGGTGCTGCTGCTCAGAATCATCAGTACAGTAAGCCTGTTCAGGGTGCATTGTGGCTGTTATGTTGCTGCATATTGTCTGGCAGTCTGTTGACTGTAACTGCACAGCAGCCCAACCTTAGAGTTAAAACCCTGCTGGATAGACTTCCCTTAAAAGCTACACTAGTGCAAGTTACTGCAGCAGATACAGGGCTGTCAGTGAATACTGCAATGTTAAAAGTGTTGTCTAACTCCAACCTCAAGCTCCATCTTCATTTAAACCAGAGGAGGCGGCAGCACATCAGCATTCCAAACTTGTCGTTGTCTGTCCTCCAAAATCTCTTACCCTCCATAGCTCAACAGGAAGCAGAGCTTTCTCTAAGGTTAATGTGTTGATTTCGATGACTGATTGGTATTATAGTGCTGCAGAGGCGTTGATGCTGGGTTCATGTGTATATGACTGAGTGTGCTGAGGCTTTGTGCAGTGGATTAAAGGTGCTGCAGCAGCGGCTAAACCCATCAAAGCCAATGCTTGCACCACTGTCTGTTGCTTAGCCCCACTTACCTGTTCCTTGGCTGCCATAGTGAAAGTAAAAATGAAAAAATACAAAACAACAACAAATAAATAGATTTACATGTGGAATTAAATGACGTGCAGTTTCATGCCTGCATTTAGTTACTTTCGACAAAGGCAAGTCATTGCTGTAATGCCAGATGTTTGAAACCACTTAAACCAGTTTGGGTCCTGGTTGAACTGAGAGGAACATGGAGATCCATTCAGTTCATGAGATCAGTAAGTCAAGGTTCCTGAAATACTCTGAACTTTCTATGAAAGCCTTTTTCACAATTTAGCAGCCTGTTTGTGGCTAAGGGAATGTGGTACTGAGATTATTTCCGAAGTTTCCTTTTCAAGGCATCAGTGGTTATTTCCATCCTGCCGTTTCTCTTCACCTCTTTAATTTGCACAGCAAAACAATGAGATGGGAACGAAATCAAAGGCTGTGACTCAACAGAAAGGACTGTGCAAGATTTTCTTAACCAAATATAGAAAGATCAATGCATACAGTTGATACGTACAGTACATACAGTCGTCCTCAAAATTATTCATACCCTCCAATTAAAGAAAAGGCCAAATTAACAATAGTAATTCAAATAACAAGAAACTAAAGAAACTAATGATAAATAAAAATGTATAAAATTATAATTTAGTTAAATAAATTATTGCTTTCGAACTGTGATTGAAAATAATCTTTTTTAAAAAAACGAAACAAACAAAACTATCCCAGACACAGTACAGATCCTTTTCCATGAACAGAGGACCAAAATACTTCAGCAGGTGTAGAAGTCTTTAAGTCTGAACGTTAAAGAAAACACCAGATTGCAGTGATTGCCTCAAAGTGTTGCTCAACAACATTTTAGCTTTGGAGCCCCGTCATGCTTTTTTACTTGTGAGTTTGTTTTTAATACTTTTGAACTACAATTCAAAATTAATGTCATGATTTTCATAGAATTTTTATTCATTATTACTTTTGTCAATTTCAACTTATTTCACTGGTAGGTGATGTTTTTCTTCTGTAATTGAAGGGTATGAATAATTTTGAGGACGACTGTACATATATATCTATGCAACTTCTACGATGACTTGACAGATTTACTTATATTGATTGTTAAACTAGTCTTACTCGTCCTGTAGACTTGAAAGCTTAACAGTTCCCTCATACATTCAAATGGCTTATACAGTCGTTGTGTAGTCTTGTGGAAATTGGCTGTGATTTAGAAGGAAGAGGTTGTCATTTGAGCCCAGGATTACCCAGACCACATGGATGTATCGTTGAGGAAGACATTGAACTCCATTGTGCCTCTGGTGCATTCATTGGCATGTGTTTATGATAGAGAAAAGCATTATCTTTCTTTCTTTCTTTTTGCTTGTGGTGGGTGACAGACATTTCTTTGTTTTTAAATCAGGATACAAGATGGCCACCAGAGGTACAATAAATAAGTGAAGGTGCAGTTGGATGTTTTTTTCTGAGATTGCGTAATCATAGTTGCAGCTGGAAGTTTGAGCTGCTGACTTTCTACTGCCAGTCTGGGGCAGCTGCTTAAGACTATTGTTGGGTTGAATGATGTTGCAGCTTCTCTTTGACCTTGAGAAAAGCAATTGAATGCTTTGGTGGTTGCTCAAGAGATTGCTGCATTGTCTTATGCTAGACTCTTTTACAATGCCCTGATGTTTAGATGTGCAGTACAGGATTTGTTAACATCTTCCTGAGTACAGGTGAGTGAGGCACTGCATTTATACCTGAGGTTCCTCTTGATAAATTTGAAGGATTCTCCATGAAGGATGCATATTTCTGTGTTCTCTCTTTGTCCCTCCTTGTGTGACAATCAGTCCAGCAAAGGGTTGTGATCTTTCTCATTCGGAACTCTGGCAGCTGTATTTCCCTATGTGAACAGCCATCTGAGCACATTTACTGCATTGTGGCATGATTCTGTTAAAACAGTAACGCATACAGTATGAGCCGATTGGGATTTCAATAAAGTTGTCATTTGCACATTTTTGTTGCTTTTGTCACATTGTGACTGAAAAACTGCCTGATAATATTGTTGACTTGTGGTCACTTGAAGCATTTCCTGACTCTTCTTACAGTATCTAGCAAAAAAGCAATTTTATAACTGTAGCAATATCTGAATTCCAGTTCAAGTAACATAAAGACAACGATCTGTGCAGTGAAGTCAGTTATACTTTCTTGCATGATGATTGCCCACAGAGAAAGTTAGAAGCTGTAGACTTGATTACCTTCCAGGGCATGCTGGACAAGGACAATGGTTCAATTAAATGGCCAGGTCAACTGTGCATGCAGCTGTACTGAGAGCGAACCATAACAGTAAAGTTGGAGGTTCAATAGCTACATGATGAGGTAAAGACTCTTTAATAAACTCTGTAGAGATACTGTTATTAGCTTTTGATCTTTAGTTAAGGAATGTCTTCATGTCTTTATGTGAGCTGTGTTTGTGAAATCAATGTCATTTTACTGTGCTTGAAATTCATTCATGTGTGTTTGTAAATCCCATGCCATGCATGGGTGTGTGTGTGTGTGTGTGTGTGGCTGGCCCAGGTGGCCCTGTGGAACCCCTCAGACAGATGACTCAGCAGGTCTAGCAGAGGCACTCACTCATGGTGATGGAGCCCAGGAAGGAGTTTCACTGAGTCCAGCTCTTGGCCCCACACTAAGTGCTGTTGGTGCAAGGTGGCCAGGAGCTGCAGCCTACTCTGCTTTAATTAAAGCGCGAATGGAAGGCACATGTAAGGCCCACATCCCTCTCCTCCCGCCTGGTCCTCTTTCCAGAGTAATAGCAGGCTTTATTTATGATCTAGCAGGGACTGAGAGATTTTTAAAGCAGATGCCCTAGTATTCTCATTCAAGTTCATTACAGGGGAAACCCAGCCCTCCACTCAAAAGGTAGTATTCATTCATGCTCAAGATAAAATAAAAAGGCAAAATCACATGAAGCATCAAGCAGGCTGCCCCTCTTTGTAGAGCTGATCGGCTTTCCCAGAACTCTGAAGCTTCAGGATATTTTTAAATAGATGATCAAGGTGTCTCACTTTCTCGTCAGTTTCATCCTAACTGCAGCAGTTCCTTCTTTTATTTGAAGACCAAAGTTGCAGTCGTCTGAAGCTGCCTTTTCGAGGTTGATTGGCATGATAGATGAAAGCATGATGAATTATTTTTACAATTTTCAAATGTCTGAGGATCCAGACAATTATGTTTTCTGGCTGGTGAGTGTAAATGAAGCTGAACTGACACATAGAACTGCAGTGCTTCAGAGGAGCGGTTGTGTCAGTCAGGGGCTTGTGTACAAGTACAGTATTATGATCAGCCACATCTGTGCATGCTGGCTCTCCCACAAAACCTGAACTGATGTGTCGCATTTAGAGGGGCTTCCTTAGATATTCCTCCCTCCCTCTCATCATCTCGCTCTGTATCTCCCTCCTTGGCCGATTGCGCTAATCTCTTCTCTGAATTGTTATTCTGATGGTGCAGCTGTTATGTAACTGGCTGAAACAAGGATTGAGGGATCGGGGTTATGGAAATAGATCCTCATCATGCCCAAATAAAAAGAGAAATAAAAAGAGAAAGAATAAGGAATACATTCTGAGAGATATTTCATAAGCTAGTGCTGTACAGGTTGCTGTAAAAAAAGCAAGGTTTTTGGTGTCTGGTACTCACCCTGAGCTCTTCCCCTTTAAGCTCCTTGCCTTGGGGGGTTGGGGGCAGGACAGAGAGTGAGATAGCAGGCTTATTGCAGTTTGATGACCAGGTACTCTTGAGTCCTGCCTTGAAATCTTCAGACTCTTGGACTGGCATAAGCGATAGCTGGAGCCTCTGCAATGTGCTGCCTACCATTTACTTTATTGATCCGTTCCATGCTCAACTTTAAACAATACAACACGTAGGTGCTACAGTTTGATGCATCCGTATTCCCTTTCTACTGAACAAATACTAAGTATATCCAATGCAGCACATTTCTAGAAGAATTCAGATTATGAAGACTTCGATTTTTACTGCCATGAAGCTACCATCGTGTTTAGATAGACTGCCACAAAATCTTTTGACAAAGGTATTTTGACTTTG
This sequence comes from Atherinomorus stipes, assembly GCA_023101725.1. Taxonomy (NCBI): domain Eukaryota; kingdom Metazoa; phylum Chordata; class Actinopteri; order Atheriniformes; family Atherinidae; genus Atherinomorus; species Atherinomorus stipes. The sequence continues at coordinate 121,408 of JALJCO010006760.1, forward strand.
TTTCGTTTTAGCGGTCAATTAGAATGCTATTATGCAAAACTAACATTGTGAGCTGAGCTTGCTGGTGTTAGCATTTAGCTTACTGTTATCTAGTGTATTTAAGGCAAGCGTGACAGTGTAGGACTGATTTGTATGTGTGGGAAGTACTTCATGTGTTGGTCATTGTGTGAGGATGAGTATTCAAACTGAGAGAAAGCAGCCCTGAAAAACAACCATGAGGGAAGTGAAAGGAAAAAAAAAGGTGATATGAGGATGACTCTGTACCTTTTCCCTTGGTTTGAATGACTGATGTTACATTTACCTGATAGATGTGACAATTCTTTTCTTTTGCTGTCTACCAGAGGGAAAAGAAATAACTCATTTGAAAACTCCTGCAGTACAGTAGGTCATTACAACAGCATAGCTTCCCGGCTGTAATTCTCAGTTCCAGTTCCCTGAGTGCGGACAATAGAGAATGTCTGATTCATTTAATGCGATGTGCAGAACAAGATTGAGTTCACGACTAGAGTCTGAATTTCCTGACTGAATTAAACCTGCATTGTCCAGTGTGGAACCCAGAAATACCGTCTGTTACAGGAGCACAGACTAAAGGTTCTCCTTGAATTAAAGATTTTGACAGAATAAAATTTGGCCTTGATTGGTGCCTTTAAGTGTCACCGTTGGCTCCCTTATGACAAATCTTAGCAAAGTGCAGATTTCTTGAGTCATCTAATCCTCATGTCAGGTGTCATCACAGTGTTGTAGCACCACGGACCTGTTATTAAAAGCTTAGCCATTTGTAAACCCCTTGATCTGATTCCCCTGGAGGGAAAAGTGGTGTCAGTGTGATCTGATGCTCTTTACGTCTCATCTCACTCAACATTCACAGTGATGTTCTCTTCTTAAGGGTTGCAGTTATACACATATCAGTTGAGAGGGCAAAACATGTCAGAACATCCAACAGCCTTCATTCCCTTATGTAACATCTCCAGCAGGCAGAAAAAATAATTGCATTTTCTCAGATTATTTTATTTAGTCAACTTGAACTCGTAATGCTTTTAGTTAACACTTACCCTGTCTAGCTGGCAATGGATATGTAATAAGGTACACTGTGGATAGATCACTAGTTCATCAGAGGGCTAACACAGAGAGACAACCTTTTATGCTCATACATTAACACCTACTGTACAGCTCTTCTAGAATCAGTGGCAAAGTTAAAGGGGATGTATTTTGACAGTGAGAGAGAACCTACATGTACATAGGGACAATGGGAACATGCACTTTAAACCAGATGACAGGAATAACCACTGCACCACTGAGGCATCATTGGATTTATGTCAGATATTCGATTCCCTTTTTTTTGCCCTTGAAAGTGTCATTTAGTAAAATTATGTGAATGTTTTAGCTTTATTCCACTGCAGTTGAGATAAATGGAGTTTTATTTACTTTTTATGTGCCTTTTTCTTTTCTAAAAATTAATGTCCTTGTTTGTTAATATATCAGTCAGTCAATCAAACTTTATTTATATAGCACTTTGAATATAATGCAACACAAAGTGCTTAAAAAAAATAAAATCAATAAAAAGCATGAAACCCCCATCCCTCCCACCCCCCACATAAATGGGTACCTAACTGCAGTTACGATGACCGACAAGGGTGCCGCCATATATCCAATCCATACAGGAAGTCTCATGCGGAAGTTAGTTAAACACTGCCAAGAGTAACTATCTGCAGCTTGAAAACAGATGCGTGTAGTGTAGTCGGGTGGTTAGGGTTAGGAGAAGGGTCAGGGTTAGGGTTAGATTTTAGGAAGTTACATGAAAAAGAAACTTCCGACTGGGACTTCTGGCTTGGATTGGATACAGGGTGACGTACCGTGACTGCAGTTGGGTCCCTCTCACATAAAGACCCACATACACATATATGAGCACACACACATGCACACACCCATGCACAAACATTTGTTTTTATATCACCATGAGGTATATCATTGAAATAATGCATTCTAGGGATGGGCATTAGCGATTGTCTTTTTGATCGATCGTCGGGAGAACTAACGATCAATTATCGATTAATCATTAAGAAATGCATGTTAAAAAATTATTACACTTACCACAGGCAGACTGTTTTTTTTTTTTCTCAAATACGTATTTATTTGAACTCCCCACTGCTCTACGGCCTCAATCATCATCTCTGCGAGCAGGTTAGCAGTGGTGGTATGTGATGGTGAGGTAGCTCTCTGTTGTTATGGCAACGCTAGCTGCTGTTGCTAGCTTGTTTAGCAGCTCTTGCTCTCGCTTCTCGTGTTTCAGTAAGCCTGATAATGATGGGCTGTGAAGGAAGCCAATAGACTGGTTCGAGTAAATTCATCAAATCTGGGAAACCTTTTCCATTGACAACACTTCTGGGCAACATATCCTCAGAAATAATTTTATAGAGTCCCTCCATGTCTGCCCGCTTAGCATCACAGCTCCTCCGGCTTCAAACCAAAGCTATGGTGAATTTAAGGCAGGATTCATTAACTTTAAGCTCGTCAGATGAGCGTTTTTTAAATGGTATGTCATGGGAGTTGCTGTTGAGTTGTTTTTATAAAACGTGTAAGGCAAAAATATCCCACAGCAGACTTCACTGCGGTGACGTTGGTTTCAAGTTGGATATTGGTTCTTCGCGATCCGCGGAGTCAGCAGCGTCTTTCTCACGACTGATATTTAACTTGAAATCAACTTCACCGCGGTCCAGACTTCACTGTGCTCGCTTCATATTGGTTTAGACGAGTCTTCTTTCAGCTACTATGATGGGGAAGACGGCAGCTTGCAGGCAGCTTTCTCTGCTGTCTTTAGGCTACATCGCCCCCCGCTGGTAAGATGTTTTATTACCGCCACATAGTGACATTTATCACAGAGCTCCAAGACGTACACTAGGCCTACATGAATGAACTCTGTTTTATAACACCATCGGATGATCGGAAAAAAATCATGTGATCGAAAAAATTCTTAACGATCAATTATCGATCATCGATTAATTGTGCCCATCCCTAATGCATTCCCTAGCCCCTTACCCTAAACCTAATGCCCATAACTGATTGCCTAAACCTAACCCTTTCCCTAACCCTAACCTAAACCTAATTCTAACCTAAACTCTAAAACCAAATCTCAAAAATGGGTTTTTCTTTGGCTTTTTTAGTGAGGACTGGCCAAAATGTTCTCACTTTGCAAAAATGTCCTCACTTTGTTGGTTAAAGATGCAAAATGGTCCTCACAATGTAGCAAGTACAGGAACACACACACATACACACACAGCATCCAGCAAGAAAGTCTAATAACATGGCAAAGCACTGAGGATCCAGGTGAGGAAAAACCACTAGGAGGCCATCTCTGCTGAGAGGCACCATAGTCAGAAGACACAGGGAGCGCTGCCAAAGAGACAACCCCAACCCAAACAGACCAGGGTAAGCCCTGCACACGGTATGGCATCCCCCAGTCCTCCATGCTCAGGGGATCCCCAAGACAGCACCCCCGCAGGCAGACCGGACACAACTCCCAATGTGGAGGGCCCCCTTGAGGAAACACTTGAGCTAAAAGCTAAAGGATTAAAAGACAGTTTTTAAAAAAAGTCAGTAAATGTGGTAATTATAAATAACTACTGTATAAAATATATAAAGGCTTGGTATTTAACAATACCCCCCCCCCCCCCCCCCCCCCCCCCCCCCCCCACCATTAGCAGGCCTGTGTACTTACAAAGAAATGTCGATCTGTGAGATATAAACTGAACCATTTAAAAACAGTACCAGAGAGGCCGACCAGGTTTCTAAGTCTGTTTAATAAAATGTGATGGTCTACTGTATCGAAGGTGGCACCAAGATCCAGTAAAAGCAAGACTGTAAGTTGATGCATACTGTATCTGTGTTGTACCAGATGCCATTTAAGATCTCTTAAAAGGGCTGTGTCAGTACTGTGGTTTGTCCTAAAATCAGATTTAAATTTCTCTAAAATATTTTTTCTATCAAAAAAAATAAAACAAAAAACATGTGGATAAAAACTAGTTTTTCTAAAACTTTACTTAAAAATAGTAAGTTGGATACTGGTCGGTAATTACGAAGAAGTTTAGGGTCTAAATGACTCTTCTTCAGAGGGGGCTTCACCACCACCGTATAAAGGCACTGGGGAAGACGCCTGTCTGGAGAGAGGAGTTTGTAATATTTATAATCTGTTCCTCAAAGAAATCATAAAATATTTTTAAAAGTGTTGTGGGGATTGGATGTAGAAGACAGGTTGTTGGGTTTACTTGGGAGAAAACTCGACCAAGTGTCCTTGCATCAACCAGGGCAAAACTCTCCAGTGTTTCCTCGGGTAAAACTAGTACCTCGGGTGTGTTTATCTGGTGGGGTAAAAGACTGGATCTGATATTATCAATTTTACCCCTGAAGTGGTCTGCAAAATTCTCACAGAGGGTGTCTGTCGGTGTCATAGAAGATTTATTAAAAACAGCATTTGTTAAAAGGTTAAAATCTACTGCAAACAGGCTGACTGAGGTTATGCTAGACACCAAGACAGCTACCAAAACAAATATCTTAAAATTCAAGAAGAATCAACCCACTGTTCCCTCTCCCCATACCACTGCAATTTCTGTTTATGTCAGATAATCTTCCTTGGAGAATTCCCCTCTCGACCCTCAGTCCACAATCAAGTTGTCAACTGAACCATTCAAAACGCATATTTTAAATCCCCTCCAAAAATGGAAAGCTAAACATTTATGTGCATGTGTGTCGACGCACACTGAGGAACATCATGTACTAAGGAAGATTGATGTGACAGAAAACTCCTTAGTTGGCTTTTTTCCTTGCTATCAACCAATAGTTCTTTGCTTGATTGGTGCTCCATTCATAACTGCTCACTGTCGGGTTCATGTGTAATTCAGAATGACAGGGAGAGCAACTCAAATATGGTTAACTACCTTCAGTCTCACTTTTCTCTGTCTTCTTTTTTTATTACCGTTCTGATTCATTCATTAAACAGACACGTGGATTGTCTTGTGGCACAAGATTTACAAGCTAGCTGGGAGGATAGTAGTGTCACCCAGCATCTAATTGGCTGACCCTGGAGATTTTTCTTGAGCAGATGCAGAGCCCGTTGCCCACCCCTTCCCTCTCACCCTCCCTTCCTGCTGGAGTTCAGTCCTTCATCCCTTCCATAATCAATTCTCCTGCTTCAATACAGGCTACAACTCCATCCCTCTTCCCCTCTCTCTGCTGCAGTTACTTGCGGCACATTGCAACACTGCAAGATCATGGATTCCTAACACCTCCCTCTCCTCTCTCTGAGTTTGCGCTAAACATTGTGGATCCACATTTAGAGAGATTAAGTGAGCAACAGTGAGAGGAAGGAGGGGGCATGAAACATCACTCACTTTTACTGTTTTAGCAGCCTAATGTTTTTAGTAGGCAGGAAAATGGGAATGCAGGGAAGGTATGTGGAGAAACCAAGTTCCTTCTCAGACATTTATAAATCCTTTGATCTTGTTATTAGATATTTGTCGATATATTGTTTTTTCCATCTTAAACTGAATGGGGGGGGGGGGGGGGGGGGGACTGTAGTGGTAGCTGCATATGATGAAGGTGAATCTTCGTGTATGCAGCAGCTTTACAAGGTCAACCGCACCTCGTATGCGATCACATGTAAGCACACATGTATATAGACTTGGCACACACACAGCGGCTGCCAGCCAGCCCTTAGTCAGCAAAGTAGTGGCTGCTCTCTGAAAGAGTTGCATGTTGCCACCTAGTGTTCATGAAGAGGAGTTTCCAGTTACAATAAGAAATCTGACATCATCTCATTTCTTCTTTAGGTTCTCTCCTCAAAATAAACAGCTTTTGTTTTAGGACCCCTACATATTTTCTCGATAGGGAAGTACAATCTTGGTAATGTTTAAAATATTCTTAATACAAATGATTAATCCAAAAATAACACCACAACCTAGGTTAAATGATCTGGGCTGCTTCACCTGATTGGGCCTTGGTTCACTAATTTCATGTGCCCAAAACTATAGATCAACTGGCTAGCTGAATGGACAGGCTTTTTCATCAGGAGTTTTTTCTCCCCCGATGGTAACAGTGTCTTACAGATAACAATAGGATTCCTGGAGTTATATTGAGAACGAGTGGTTCAGGCAGCATGAGACATCATTTTTACATATGGATTGACCATCAGCAATTTCAAACCTTAATCCCAGATTCACTGGGAAAGGAAGACCTGGTGCAGTGGCTGTCTATCTCATTGTCAATATAAGACCTTGATACATCTCAATATGTTTTGTGACATTGCAAATGCATGCTTTGATTAAATGTGTTTAACTTTGATAACTTTGCTTACAGCATGCATTTGATGACAGCAAATGCATGCTGGAATCAAGGCTGAAGGTAGACCAATAAAACAAAAGTGGCATTTTTTTTTCTTTTTTGTGGGCTAGACAGTGTGCTGTCAAAAACGGCAAGCTCTGTAGAAAAGGAAAGTTCAACTTCCATCATAAATGAGTTAAAAGAACGGAGCACAATACTTTGATCCATCTGCCCTTGATCCCTTTGTCACTCTGGGGCAGCGTTGCAGTATGTGTGTGCGTTTGTGTGTGTGTGTCGGCAGTACTCTGACCCTGCTGAACGCCAACAGCTGGCCCTGTGACGGCTCTAATTATCTCAGTCAGAAACACAAAAACACTGTCCTTTTAACTGTTGCCAACACACTAACATTAGATGCTCTTACACACATCCATACTTCATTTCCTGTACAACAACATTCTGCACTGAAAATCTATGTTTACTGTACATTAGACGGATCAGATCACCACTGCTGAGTGCTGCATCCTCTGTGATTGTTGCTTTTAGCAACCTATAGTTTGGTCAAAGGGACACAAAGAGACTGACAGACATGGAAAGATTGTCTATAAGGTGAATTATTTATCACTATTGGTGGCCAAAGTCAAAATTATGCTTACACTGAATTTTCCTACAGTTATCAAATTCACATCTATTTTCTGTTGCTTTCACTTCAAATAGTAACACCTTTTCCCAGCCCCTTTCTCTGGCTCATGCAGCCACTCTTCTTTTCATCCTTTCTCCTGCCTGTGCAAAGTAAAGGAGAAAATATTGTTGAGCTTGAGGCTGTGCAGTACAGTTACTGTGGTGGTAATGGAGGAAATGTTTGTCAGGGTATAGACCACTGTGACTTTGGTCTAAGCCCCTCTGGGCACAGAACTTAATTGCCTGCATAGTAGTGTAACACTTGCCTCTGCCACAAATGTATGTGTGAGTGGAGAATGTATATTCATGCCTATTGTGGCTTCCTCGTCATGTGACCAAATTAAAGCCTCTGGGTTGTTCTGGCTGACTAAAATAACTCCTGGATCAATAGTTTCCCCAAGTTTCCCAAGATATCTGTGATAGATGTATAGAAGACAACTAACTTGTGGTAACGGCACCTCTAAATGTTGAAGGTATTAACATGGGAGCATATTAACACATTATTTTAAGTTCTAGCACTGAAAGGAAACCTAATAAAAGCTCACAAGCTTATGCATTTCTTTTACAAATATGACTGGTATCTTTTTTTTTTTTTTAATTGAACTGAAATGAAGATATATGAACATAATCTGGTAATAAAGCTATAAGACATTGATTTCCTTAGCACACATGCAGTTTGATCACATTACAGATGCAAAATCCTTTGACAAATAGTTTCTGTGTATCTCACAAATTAGATGGACAGAAAATGAATCTGCAGCTATTTTACTGATCAAATGACGACGTCTAAATGAAATTTGTTCTATAACACAGTGGTCCATGGTCTAATATGTGCTATACAATAACTTTAATCTGTTTGTAGCAGGAACTGGTAGTTGGATGAATAAAGATATTTGAAGGCATAACCTTGTTTTCTTGAGCTTGTTGTGCTTTTGTTGTGCACCTATTATGGACACAGTTGATTATTTGATTAAGAATAACACAAAGTAACACAAGTTAGAGGGTTTCAATCTGAGTCCTGTTTATGCCTTCGTGTTCGATGATCTGCTTCAGTCTCTGTATCCTAGAGAACAGTATCAGTGTGTTCTCTATACAAAATATCCCCGGCTCAAATTATTTTATCCAGTTTAAAATGTAAAGAAGATGGTATCGTCCATGTATTCCTCTTTGTTTTTCTAGGATTCAGTGTTTGCCCTTGGTCAGGAAGTTGAGGCTCTCATAGCCTTGCTGTTTTCCCGTTCATCAGTTTTCTTGCCTCATAATCTCTGCCATCCCTCCATTCTAGTTTCTTTGCATTCTCGTTTTTTGCTGATTCTGTGAAACCAAATCTACTTTAACACTTGCTCCCCTTGTTTTTAACTCCACCACTCCTTTTCATGATCTCTATGTCTCACTTTACTCATATTTAAAAATATTTAGTATTTAAATCCTCATTATCTGGATAACATGCTCATGTTCAGGATTTGTTTATTGTCTTTCATTTGATGGAATTGCTTTAATGAAAATTAAACATATAGCACAATGTGTTAGCAAAGTTTCTATATCCATTAAGTGAGCTCTGTGATCAGTTTGCACCTCAGGTTTTTTATTATGTTTTAAATTTCATTCAGTCTCTAGGCTCTGTATTTCCACGTATGCAAATGATTTTGTCTTGTGTTTCAGTGGCCTGTTTTTACATGCTTCTGCACCCTTGAACTTGAGTCCTGTGGTTGTGTAATGTGCTCAGAATATGTCGATATTGCGCAGAGGTGTATGCGTGAGTGTGAAAATCTGGCCAGTGCGTTCAGCAAGAGTTCTGTTAAGCGAAAATCCTCAATATGAATACTTGATTTGGCACAGTTCAGTTTGATTTTTAGTTTTCTCGTGACACAACAGATGATTAAAACTGTTGGTATTTTCTATATTTAACAAGTTTTTCATGTTTTGTTTTTTCACCTAAAACATGTCTAAGGGCAGTTATCCAAGCATTTATTTCCCACAGCAGAAGTAGAAGCATTGCCAGAAATGACCGCATGAATGAGAAGATGAAAGATGTTTACAGAAATGTATATGATGCTACATCTGAAATGCTCCTAATGAGCAAACCAGCAAATCAACCAGATGTGTGGTCTTTTCCTGGTTTGTTACCTAAATAAAAATGATCCAATAAACATCATTTGGATCTTTAGGATGCATGTACTGTATTGAAGATTGATTCAGTGACTGCAGATTTGTGAGAGATGAGCCAGTCTTAGCTCCCTCTGCTGGTCAGAGCCAGGTCAGATCTTACCCTCAACTTCACTGTAACTTGGTGAAGATTTGAGCAGTTTTACACCACAGCATAGACATTGGGCTTATGTGCCTTTTTAGTTCAGGGATCATCTAAAAGCATAACAAAAATATAAATGTTGTGAAGATAGTGTGAAAGGCTTGACGACACTTTCTCATAAAGAATCAGTTGTGTTGCGTTGTGTGAGATGCTTGGAGGACTCCATCTTTATCCGACAAACAGGGAGTCACACATTGCCCCAGATACCAGCTGAGCATGCAGTACACACACAAGCTGTGTTCACACCCGCCTCTCCCTCTGATCCAGTGCAGCAATTTGAGGCTGTTCTGCAATACTGTTACGCAGAGTCATCAATTATTCATCAAGGAATTCTGCACTCGTTCAGTCATGATGGGCTTGATCGACAGAGATGGAGAGGTTGAAGAAGTTAAAAATTTATAGAGTTTTCCAAAACATTGAAATATTCCTTGTGTGTTATTCTTACACTTAAAAAAGGTGGAAAGATAATCACACAATATATGATCTAGATAATCAGATTTATCTGTGATGGGACTCAGTTGCGGCTCACTGCCAGTGAAGCATTGCTATCTCCCTGCACCTGGCTCATAAACTCCCCACATGACTCCATCTTTTCTGCATAACTTGGATGGCCCCTATAAATAACCACATCAGCATGATATATTATGTAGGACTCAGTGGTGAGGGTTTTAAGACTTCTTTCTTAAGTTCCAAGTGTGAGCAGATATTTGAGGACAGATACAGGATCTGGATGTTCATTTAGAGGAATTTGTTGAGAAAAGGTACCACCTGACAGCAAAAAGACAATTTGAGAAACTCTTCTGCTAAGGATTAGTTGTCTTGCAGACCCCTCAGCAGAGCTCATGAATATGGACTTGATTGATTCTGTGGGAACTGCCATGCAGATAAAGAGAGTGAGGAGAGGATTTGGACATACTTTATAGAGTCATAGCTGGTAGCAGAGGATACAGGTGTCTGGAGCAGGAGCAGGGACACACAAATAAATTCTGACTGCCTTAGTGTGTGTGAATTTCTACCTGCTTGGATGAGCATTTATAATTGCTGTCAGGGTGGGCAGGTTTTAGTGCAGAGAAAAAACAGTGACTCTAGTGGTATGTGTGCTTTCTGTCAGAGTGGAGACACAGATTAGCGGAGGCAGGTTTGGCACTGTGTAGTCCACAGCACTGCAGGGTCATGAATGATTTAATGGCAGGTGAACTCTGTCCTCCAGCTCTTAAGATGCACGTAGACATTTATGACCCAGAGAGGTGATTTATTTTCATGACCGGACAAACTTGTGCATCGATGGTCTGAATAAATTGGATTTCTTTCGGTATATGACAGTGGCTCTGCAAATTGTGTACTTGCTGCATTTTGTTGCACTTTATCAAAAGCGAACGACTCTACTCCTACGCTGTCACTACTAGCCTTGCTCATATTTGGGGGAGATCAATGTAACTTTAAAATAAAAAAGGTGAATCTGCGATCTTCCTTCATGTGGTACAGAATTAATCTAAATACATGTAACACCACACACACTGTACATGACAGCCTTGTGATAATGACATTGAATTACTCTGGGCTCATTTAGTTCATAGTAATATTTCCAAAGCACAATTACAGTTATGCCTCTGTGTGACTGCAGTGACCGAGGATGTCCAATATGCATGATATGCAACATACATGGATGTATTTATGTAAAAGGTCACATGTCTTGGGAGAAGAATTTAATCCTTCTTGTTCAACTTGCTCAGTTATTACGCTTGTTCCAGTTTGTCCTCCCTGTAAATCTTCAGAACTTAAATTAGCCTGTGTAATTTGCAGTTCTTTGTTCAACAGGATCATTTAATTAATGGATAATTTCTACTTTTATCAGTTTTTGTGTTTAATTTGTCAGCCTTTGGGTTGTTAATTATTAATGACTTATTAATGACCATCATAGTCTTTTCAATTAATTAATGTGTGGTGATGAATTGTGGATGTCTGTATGTCCTCTGGATGTACAATCGTGGTACAGTACAAGAGAAACAACAGGGTAAAAGACGTTATTTTGGAACTTTACGACCTTAAAGTTCTGCATTCCAGACTCCTTTGATGGCACAGTGACATCTATTATGTGCATTTCTGGAGCCATTGTTGCCCAGTAGCATCCCGAGGCTGAGAAACTGCACTACAGCTGAATAGGGGTGTAAATTGCTAGTTTGATCACGATACGATATTTTATCGATATAATGGATACGCAATTTGATGTTTGCCGATGTCTCCAACTCAGTCACAATACGATTTAGATTTGATTTGAATGCTGCTGTTTGCAAACAGAAATGGTGGAGGGACTCCGGACTCTACCTTTAACATAACTGCAAGCATGCAATCTCTCAATGTCACATCTATTCACTGCACAACTATAAACATGAATTTGTTGTGAAAATGTTGTGTCAGAGGACCTTCAGAATAAAGCCAGTTTCATGATAAAAGTGGGTTTGATATCGATTTTTGGTCGATATTGGGTTTTTGGATCAGTTTACGATCTATACATCATTCTATATAGATGTATAGATATAGACTGATGTATTGTCACACCCCTACTATGCAACTTTTTCATCCAGGATGCTGCATGATTTTGCAGCTGAGTTTTGGTTTATGTGCTGCGTCACATGCTAGCAAATGGATACAAACACACTGGCCATTTTGACTGGACACCATGGCTGATTCCGTAAAGAAACACAAGAGGACATTATTGGACGAAGAGAGGAAAACATTGTATTTGAAAATCAAACAATGAGCAATATTTTTATTTTTGAAGAAAAAAAATCTCTGAAACCATAACCTAAAAGTACTGAAAATGAAAAATTGGTTGGATAGAATAAGAATCTATTGAAGAAAATTATTTGGAAAAAAAATAAGGAAAATTCAAGTCTCATAAATACTGTATATGTCTTCATTGTCCTTTTTCGGATTAAGTTCATTACACAAAGCACTGCAAACTCAATGAACCTATAAAACTCCCATCACCTCGTTTTAAACTTTAACTTCAGAGATTTAGTGTTTTTTATGTGGGGGATGAATGAATTAATGAGAGAACAACCATTTTCTCTCATCACAGACTTGTACTCACTACCATTCATATTTCCTGAAGGATATCATTGTAAGACATTAAATGTAGCTGTGACATTTCTAATTCTGTAAATCTCTAATTCATATTATGTGCAGTATTCTTTATTGACTCTGCATCTTTTAAATAGTCTTTTTGACTCAATAGCAATAGCAGTTCAGCACGGTGCACACAAACACTGAACATCTGCAGTTAAATCTGCATCATTTATGTCTCATCATCTGTCTGCAATGCATTTTTTAGCAGTGCTGACGCCTCTGAAAAGTGATTATAGTAAATGATTACAGGAGTGTTGTTTGAATGATTCTTTTGCTTTTATTTAGTTTACAATGTAGGAAAACAAATAGTGTTTGCATTTCATAGTTTAGAGAATATCAATGACACAAGTTGAAACTCACCGAAGAGCAGGACTGAAAGAAAACATTACTTCAATTATGAATGATCAAATAAAAGGTTCACACAAATTTACTGCACTACAAAATAATTAGCATAACACTTTGGTGATTGAACTCCCATGTGACGTGAAGATGGAAAGATGGTAGGAAAGGCCTGGAGTTTAGATGTTGGTGGTGGACTTAAGAAGAAGTAAACCTCTGAGGCCCTAGCCTAGCCAATCAGCCAAGAAACCAACTGGCTTGGTGAGAAGTGCACATCACGATTAATGAGGAAGATGACAGAGAAAAACCAAAAAGGCAAAAAAGAAAGCAAACAAGAAGATACAGATCAAGCTTTTACAAGACCTTCAAATTTAAAATCCTTCTGACTTCAGCACCATGGACAGTTTCATAGCTTTACACACACATATTCGCAAATTGTTTTCAGGTCATGTACCTTTCTAGGTGTGTATATTATACTTATCTTGTTGTAGCTTGCAACCAGAATGCTGGGACTTGTCATAAAATGACCCCTGCCCAAACAATCACTTCATGAGAATCACTTAGCAGAAATTAATTGGACAAACATAGACTGAAGTACCCATCATAGCAGACATGGTTTGAGCTAACTTTGTTAAATTCCACTTATGGTTTTGAATAATTGGATACCTAAAAGGAACAGATGTAATTTTTCATCATCAGTAAGTTCAGGAGCCCTAGCCTGGCATGCTCCACAGCCCTAAACATATAATTCAGGTGCTGCAGTTTGTGTTAACAAGTTATTGTAATAGGCCTGTTTGTTGCTGTCCTGCACATAGTGGTAAAAAAAAAAGCAACAGTGATAATGCCTTAAGCATTTCTCAAGACTTGAGATGTCCATCTATGGTTCTATTAAATGAAATTGTCAACAAGAAAACTGTAGCACAGAGCTTACCTGTAAAACTATGTTAAGATATACTGTATATACATCCATATACAGCATAATTTTATCCATGTTCTGAAATACATTTAAAAGTACTTTTTGAAATGTGAAAGTTCTTTGTAATATTTTTCACTGTCTGCTCTGTTTGAAAGGTAAGGGATACTTTTTATTAAAGTACAAAGGACACCTCTGTCAGGTATACCAGTATGGGAACAATGTCAGACAGAAGGGCGAGTTTGACAGAGATTGATAACGCAGAGCCTGGGAACATGAGAATTTGATTAACAAAAAACAAAATAAAATAGATAAATCTAGTGCGCACGTGCATTTGTTAAAAAACAGATTGAGAAGGGCATAAGGTGGTGGGCATCTAGCGTGGCACTTCCTAAGCTGTTTCTCCATGCTCTTTCATGCTCCATTTATTCAGCATGGCAGCCAGTGTGCTGCCTAAGAGTAAAAGTATTTCAAGACATGGTTTCTGGTTTACAGTATGTTTTTCGTTTGCTGATAAGAGATTTTTTTTAAAATTTCTACATCCTTGGAACAGTATTTGTCCTCTTGTTGTTGTTTGGTTTTTTTTGTTTGTTTTTTTTAAAGAATCTGCAGCAAAGATACCAGTCATGCTTTACATTGGAAAAAGTCAAATAATGCTTTTAAAGTGTTATGTCCATGCCTTCTGTATCTTTTAGTCCATTGAAAGCAATAGCTGCAATAACTGTACCATTCTTACTCTGACTGTCACAGAAAAGTAAATCAGTTGGTTCTACCATGACTTGAATATTTTCTAAAATTGCTTATTTTTTCAGAGCATGCTTTGTCCTCCTCTTGTTTCAAATTACTGAACATCCTGTTGATTTGCCAGTTCACCTGACTAAAAATTTGTTCTCTGTACCCCACCTCTTACTAATGATAATTTATTCTCAATTCTTTAAAACCTTTTCCCACAAACAGAGCCTCTCGGTACAAACATCCTTCTTCAGTATTGCCAGAAGTGCATCACCTTTTTGGTCTTTGCTTCTCTTCTTCGCTCTTGACCCCTCTCATCGTGGACAGCTTCACTTAAAATGTTTGCTCTCATCACATCCAAACCCCACTGCGCTCCTCTCATGTGCACTTCTTTTCTCTATTTCTGTCCAGCTCTCCAGATTTCAAGATGCTCACATTGTTGTTTTCTCTCTTCTGCTTTCCTTTCTGTTTAGTCCTTGAACTGACCCCTGTGTGCTCCTTCTTATGTTCTCTGCTTTGACAACCCCCTTGAACCACTCTTGTGGATCAAATCTTGACTGAAGTGTTCTTTTCCTGTTTCAGAGGGCTTAGCTGAGGGTCAGGAACTTCTCTGTGGTTGCTATGTGTCTTATTTGGAGGGAGAATACAGGCTTTGTGAGAACAGAAGTGTGTTTTTCTCAGGCCACAGGTGTGCAGCAGTGGGGAATGTGTCCACTCTTGTTTGACTATTGTGAGAGGAAAGTTAATTTAAATGTAGAGTGACAGTGGGGAATGAGTTTGTGCAGGGTTTAAGGGCAAGGACTGTGATTGTTGTACTGATTAACTGTTTGAGCCTATATTTAAAAGGAGGAATCTCAAAGATATATATATATGTATATATATATATATATATATATATATATATATATATATATATATATATATATATATATATATATATATTTTTTTTTTTTTTTTTTTTTTACAGAAATCTGCATGAACTTAAATTCATCTTTTTTCTGTCAAGGCCACATCTGAGTAGTTATTATTTTTCAAAACCCAAAGACCAATGGCAAACTCTACAGGGAGTAAAGGTACCAGGACGTTAGTGCACATAATAATGTTTTACAAGGGATATAATCCACCTTGACAACTCTCAGGCTGTCATTGCTCTGATGAAATAAAATGGATGCGCTTCATATTAGTGGAGGTAAAATTTTTCAAAAAACACTGTCAGACAGTTTTTGTTTTTGTCAGATCATTTGTCAACATCAGTTGTGTTAAAGGGACTTGAGGCAATATTAAGAAACGAAACTTGCGACTGCTGCGACCGGCGCTTCAGGTAACTGCAGCCACGAGCCAAGCCGTCACGGGAGCGTGCACAAACTGAAGCTATAATGTTGTTTACTAAGCGTTTTCTTCATAGTTACACTTTTTAGTGTCTTTCAGTTGATCTGGATCGTTTGCTGACAGCAGAAGAAATCCATAACTATCGCTTACAGTGTTTGAATTTATCGCAACCGTCTTCTTCCTGTATCAAAACTGCAGATGTAGCGTCTTTTGACGTCACGTCCAGAGGGCAGCGCGGGAAATTCAGACACCGAATTGCAGCGCATTTTGCAGCACACAGCCTGTTCAAGGCAACGGAGAGAAACGTGGGTGGAAACGTTCTTTTTGGTATTTAGCGCTTCATCACCCATTAGTATTAAAAAAATGGACATGCATGTTTGTTTTTTTTTAAAATTCCTGCTTCTAGTCCCTTTAACCAGAGCTCATGCGCCCCAAGTCACCTCTCTACATCTTGTCAGAAAAATTGCATTGTGACTAAAATTTGAAATTATTTTTTCTTCACTTCTTGCAAACACAGTATCAGCTTTTGACTATTAAACTTCCTTTTGACAAGTAAAACTTCAAATACTTAGAAGACATTTTCACACAAGCAGTAGCAGAGCCAGAAATTTTTCACTGGGGTGGCCATAAGTAAATACCGCAGAATGCATGTTTAAAAAAAAAAATAAAATAAAATATATATATATATATTTATATATATATACAGCTGTGTGAAAAGGTTTTTGCCCCCTTCCTGATTTCTTACTTTTTTGCATGTTAGTCACACGTCATGTACGGAGGGCAGCGCGGAAAAATTTGGCCACCAAATTGCAGCGCATTTTGCAGCACACAGCCTGTTCAAGGCAACGGAGAGAAACGTGGGTGGAAACGTTATTTTTGGTATTTAGCGCTTCATCACACATTAGTATTAAAAAAAAAATGGACATGCATGTTTGTTTGTTTTTTAAATTCCTGCCTCTAGTCCCTTTAAATGTTTCAGGTCATCAAAGAAATTTAAATGTGAGACAAAGATAACACAAGTAAACAGAAAATGCAGTTTTTAAATGAAGATTTTTATTAGTAAGGGGGAAAAAAAATCCAAACTTAAATGGCACTGCGTGAAAAAGTGATTGCCCCCTAAACCTAATAACTGATTTGGCCTCCCTTAACAGCAACAACTGCAATCAAACGTTTGTGATAACTGGCAACGAGTCCTCTACAGTGCTGTGGAGGAATTTTGGTCCACTCATCTTTACAGAATTGTTGTAATTCAGCCACATTGGATGGTTTTCGAGCATGAACCGCCTTTTTAAGGTCATGCCACAGCATCTCAATGGGATTCAGGTCAGGACTTTGACTAGGCCAACCCAAAGTCTTCATTTTGTTGTTCTTAAGCCATTCAGAGGTGGACTTGCTGGTGTGTTTTGGATCATTGTCCTGCTGCAGAATCCAAGTGCACTTCAGCTTGAGGTCATTAACAAATGGCCGGACATTCTCCTTCAGTATTTTTTAAGACAGCAGAATTCATGGTTTCATTTACCACAGCAAGTCTTCCAGGTCCTGAAGCAGCAGGACCCCAGACCATCACACTAAAACCCCCATATTTTACTGTTGGTATGATGTTCCTTTTCTGAAATGCCGTGTTACTTTGTAACATTTAAAGGGACCAGAGGCAGGAATTTAAAAAACAAACAAACATGCATTTCCATTTTTTTGAATACCAATGTGTGATGAAGCACTAAATACCAAAAAGAACGTTTCCACCCACGTTTCTCTCCGTTGCCTTGAACAGGCTGTGTGCTGCAAAATGCGCTGCAATTTGGTGGCCGAATTTCCCGTGCTGCCCTCTGTACATGACATCAAATGATGCTACATCTGCAGTTTTGATACAGGAAGAAGACAGTCGGGGTAAATTCAAACACTGTAAGCGATAATTATGGATTCTTCTGCCGTCAGCAAACGATCCAGATCAACTGAAAGACCACTAAAAAGTGTAACTATGAAGAAAACGCTTAGTAAACAACATTATAGCTTCAGTTTGTGCACGCTCCCGTGACGGCTTGGCTCGTGGCTGCAGTTACCTGAGGCACCAGTCGCGGCGGTCGTAAGTTTCATTTTTTTTTTTTTTTTTTTTTTTTACTTGTCCTGTCCAGCATCGAAGCAAGCAGAATGGATATCTGATTGCTTTATTCTGTTGAACAGTTTTGCTTTACCAAGCGGAGCTTTATGAACATAAGGCTCCACTTGATATCCAGTTTCATTTTTTAATCTTGCCTCAAGTCCCTTTAGTGTGACAAACATGCAAAAAAGTAAGAAATCAGGAAGGGGGCAAAAACTTTTTCACACAACTGTATATATACAGCTGTATATACAGATATATATATATATATATATATATATATATATATATGTAGGGATCTACATATACAATTTTTGCACCATGGTGCTTTATGTCTTGGCTTTTTTTACACACTAGAAAAAAAGTTCCCATAGTCAGACTGTCTGCTGTACTCTGGTGTTAAATTGTCAACTCCAGTCAGTGCTTGGCATGACTCTCCAGACACTGTCAGGGGTACATGGTACATGTAGGAAAAAGGTTTTGATCATGTATCCAATGTGTATTTTGCTGTCATACTGTAGGTTCAGAGTGTAACTGCAAATTCCACACAATGACAAAGTTTTGCAAGCTGTTGTCACACATCCACTGGTGTCCTGAAATCTCCTGTTTCAGAGCAGTGGCACATAAGAAAAAAAAATGTTACAAATGTTCACTTTCTCTGAACCGTGTGTGGATATTTTCTATCCAGCCCTCTAGGAAAATCCCTGACACAACAGCGGATTAGATATGTGAACTGAACAAGTTAACTAAGTGTGCGTCCTGGCTGCTGTTCAACTTGTTCCAACTATTGTGTGTATGCTTAGATACTTACTGTAAGACATTGATATCAACACATCAACAGTTTTCAAGTAGCCTCACTTGCTATTTTCTGCATATTGTAAAGAAAGCACAGCTATTAAATACTCATCTGTAGTCCTTTCCTTACATTTCTCAGAGCTCTTCTCCAACATAAAATCTCCTGCGGTGAAGCGCTTGTGTGAAAAGAGTCTGAAAAAAACGAAAAAGGAAAAAAAGACTAGAGTAAACTGTCCAAATTCTCCAGAGTTCATGTGGATTTAGTCTCTGGCTGTAAGAGGAAACAAATTGTTCAAGGACTGATAAACTGAAAATATTCTTTTAATTTATTGCAATCATTTTTTTAAAAGAAATATTATTTAAAGGAGTCATCACCTGGAAATCCCACTTTTTCACGTTAAAACGTGTAATGGAACAGGACCTCAGTTAAAACGTGCCAGAAACTCCGGAGAGATATACGAGAACTAGAACGTGAACTACAGTGGAGACTAGGCTGCAAGCTGCCAAGCTAGCCTCTTTAGCACCACCTGAAAGCAGTGGATGACCTGCCGCGGAGTAATGTTATGACCAGCTTTGTCAGAAAGGATGACGACAACAAGGAGGTGGGGGGGGGGGGGTACGTGCTGAGTTTGTGCTTTAACAGGAGGGACAGCACTAACAGGGACCAGTGGGTTATATTTATTCAGTGAGGATGTGCAGTCAGTAAGTGTTGCTGCTTGTCCAACTTATCTTTTGTGTAAGAGACCAGTAAATGATGGTTGACGAATGGACAAGCTGCTAATGTAGCTACAGAAGCTAACACTGTTTGGTTAAATGGACCGCATACAGACAACTTTTTTTCTAGCTCGTTAATCTACTGTAGCACTTTTTACACATTTACCCATTCCCACACCCTCTTACAGCACAGCATAGTTTTTAAAGTAGAGTTGTTCCGATATCGATACCAGTATCGGAAATGTCTCGGATACTACTGAAAATGCTGGTAATGGTATTGGTGAGTACTGGAGTTCAGGAACTGATCTGATACCACATAATTTATTAAAATAGTAACTTATTTACTGAAAAATCCATTAGTTCTGACACAGTTCCTCTTCACTGCTCTTAAAACAGCTGCACTGTGCTGCCGTCTGCAGCCTGCTGCTTTAGAGGGGCGAGGAAGAACTGATCACCTGACACCTGTCAAAATGGTAACAGAACATCTCTGCTTTAAAGTTGTACACTGTGAAGTGCTTTTTATGCATTTCACAACATGGCTTATAATGCAGCGAGAAAAGTGAAGAAACAGACTTCAGCTGCCAGTTAACATTTTCTTTAAACATACTAAACAAACAATGATCAAAATTCATTACTGAAGACAAAAAGTGCGTGAAAGCAAATCAACGATTACAAAGAAAATCAACATCAAAACATGGCTATCTGCTGCAGAGGGTAGAGAGCAAAAGAGAAGCATTAATAGCTGTGATGTTTTAGAGACTTGCAACACAGGGACCAGATGTTCCCAGCAAACAGCAGATAAGCCACTGCCACCAAAAATCTGAAGAAGGCAACCAATAATTAATGCAAAAGTACAGATCTATGATTTTACCCATTCTAACACATATGACCACACTGGAGACAAAGGGCTGGATCTATCAAAGGTTTGCATGTATAAAAACATATTAAAAAAATCTTATTGCACATGCAAAAAAATATTCAAACTGATCTACTAACAGCATGGAAAAAGCGTTGCGTCTTTCTAAGGTGCTAAATAGAGCCTCTTACCCATTTAGTACAGTACATCTGCTGCAATGAATATGCAATATGGTGCGTTTACAAGCAATTGTGCACATGTTGGCTGGAAAAAATGTAAAGATTTTAATTTAACAGTCACAAAGCGATTTATCAATGGTGGGACGCATTGCCTTGCTGTGGTTTTTTGCATGTATTTTTACTATGTCTGAAAAGCAGGAGCAAACATGCAGCTTCGCGCACAAATGGCTTCAGCTTTTGAGGGGGACAACGCTGAACACACATAACTGATTCAAAATCATTTTTCCTGAGCAGTGAGGGTGACTTTTTTTTTCTTTTTTTGATTTACTGTTATGATCCCTGAGGGGAAATTAGGGCTCTGCATTTTACCCTACTCTGTACGGTAGTGCCAGGGGGCGGTGGGCTGCTGCTTGGGGTGCCCAGGGGGCGGTTGGTGGGGGTTGGGGACCTTGCTCAGGGGTCCACAGTGGTTCACCTGAGTGGCGTGATGGGGACTTGAACCTGGGTCCTCTGCACCAAAGCCCACGACGGTGCCACTAGGCTACCCACTTCCCCAATTCATATACTTACCCGTAGTGCCAGTAGCGGCAGTTGCAAGTCTCATCTCTTAATCTTACCTCTAGTCCCTTTAAATATTCTGGGAAAACCAAACAAAACATTTGCAGCTGCTATAAACTGATAGCCGGCATTAATTGTGTATTTTTATTTCCCCTTTTTGCCAATGTCACATTTTAACTTGGATTATAGAGGCTGGATACCACAGGATCACCCGGCGGGGAAAGCTGCTGGAGCTGCTGGGATTGTGCCAAATAGTGCGCACCTCGCGTGTAATAGATGTCAGAGACCATGTTCAAGGCTGCAGACATTTTCATTTGTTCAGCAACTCCTGATCCATGTCCTCATAAACTGGCCACTTCTTAGGCTCTGCACAAATACTGTACCTGTTGTATTATTTGAATTTTTATATATATCATACTTATTTTAAATTACATTTCCTTTTCCCTCTTCCACTAGTATCTCTGTCTCCAAAGGGTCCTATTTCCTTTTGCCTGTCATCTCTCACAATTTGCCACACTGCAAACCTTAAAACATGCAAAGCCTTCATTTGGCGTTTACAACACATTTGCACCTTTACTTTTAATAAATCACCCACAAACCATGGCTCAGCCCCTCACGCAAAATTCTGGATTGCACGGGCAAGTTGCTACACACAAATTTAGATCTTTATTAATCCCGCCAAAACTGTAGTGGAGTGTTTCGCACAAGGAAAGAGCCACTGACCTTCTGATTGGTTGACAGACTTTTGCTCCTGAAATTCGCACTTGCTCATTGTGAGATTTTTGTTGTTTTTTTCTATTTTTCACTTACATACAACATTTGATAACCATCATCAGATAAATCAATGAACTGATTAAAAGAAATCAATAAAAAGATCTAGAATATTTTAAACATAACAGTTCTGTAAGTTGAGCAGTGCTTTTTCATTTCTGAAAAACTGAAGAGGTTCAAGTTGCACACTGTTTGACAACACTGTGCCACTCTGTAAATTTTTTTTTTTTTTTTTTTTTTTTTTTGTCTTAAATTTATCTAAATCAGTGTTTTCCTTTTCACTTTTTGTCATGTGTTGCTGGTTTGGTGACATTACAGTTTCTGTTTTAGTGGTTTTACGTCGCTGAGATAAAGGTTGCCCTCTGGGACGCGACCTTTACTTCGCCTTCATCTTTTTCTCCTTGTATTGTGCTGGGTGTCACTTGTCAGTGCATCCCACTAAAAAGGCAGAGAGAGAAAGAAGATGAGGAGGGAAGAGAGGAAAGGGTCTTAGGGATGCACGATGGAAATATCAGAGAGAAGAGAGAGGGCAAGAACTGAAAAGAGGGTATAGTGGCGTTGTCGTTGGTGCCGATGGGGAGACGGGGAAAGCTCCATGAAAGCGGCTTCACTGTCCACCAGCTGAATGAGCTCCACACTGCTGATAAGGACGATGAAAGGAATTATGATGACAGTGGGGGTGCCATTGGGGTGCTATTTTTAGATGCATTCAGCTATCACTCCATGCAAAGGAACATTACTTTACATGGTGTTCTTTTTATATGTGCAGTCACTTCTGCAGGCATGCACACGGCTGCATTTACACAAGGGTGAATTTAAAGGTATGTCCAAGGGTGTGTGAAAATGTGTGGATGTGTATCCTAAAACCTGTCCTAGCGTGCACATGGGTGTAGGTTTAAGCCACGTGCCGTTAGTGCTGACTACAGAATCAGAGAAGAGCTGCAGAGAGGAGCTCAACGTGCCCTCCTCATGTACACACAGAAAATGGCTTTTCAACAGCTTTGTGCATGTATGTGTATGTGTATGTGTGTGTGTCTGTGAGAGCTTGTAATTATGGTGTACTGTGTGTTTGTCAATACTGCGGATAGAAAGACGTGTACAAATGCAGAAGGGAAAAAAAAGAGTGCAAGAGGAATATACTGAATAAAAATGGAAATTTTCTTGGACATAGACAGTCTAAATATTTCCTGCAAAAAACAAATACGAATAACATCAAAGGTGACAATTGAGATCTGATGTTAAAAAGGTAGGATTTAGTCATCTGATATGAATATTTGGTCCTGGAGTTTTTCATGTTCGTTCTTTTCAATCCACCAAACACGTATCATTTAGAAACACTGTGATTGTTAATCTTTATCAGTCACCTGAAAATTAAGAATTATTCTCTTCATTACCATTTGAAGAGCAGCAGGTCACTCTCATCGACCTCCACCATGTTGCACTGCAAGTTAACATGGTAACTCAGGAAGGACAAATTAAACACTAGCTCTGCAGAGAATCCTTCACATTTTCATACCCATATTAGGTTTTTAACGTTATACACTGACGTTCAAATCAGTGATTCCCAACATAGGATCCCTGCTCCCCTTAGGGGGCAGCAGAGATCAAATAGGATTGCTTGAGATTTTCACAGCACAAATGTCAAAATTAGATTTTCTCATGCACAGAATCATTAGCACATTTTGTTACCTCAAAAGGTAAAGCTGATATGCTGACACAAACCTTGCTTGTTTTGTGGGCAAACACTATTTTTTCTTTTGATTTAATGATGTACAGCTTTGTGTACAGTTGATTGATGTATTGTAAGAAGGCTTTCCGAGCACATACATTCCCTGTCAACAGTAATACCAGCAAACAGATGCAGGGTCCTGAATCACTGTTTGACATCTTTCCTACATGCAGTGCAAAGACATTACATTAACATGTATTAAATCAGGAATGATGTAGCTCTTCAAGGTGACACAGTGTAAAAAATACATTTTTCTGAACACAAACAACAAATTTGGATTGTCAAAGGTCTCCCAGCAGTACCCAGACTATCTGAACCCACAGTTTCAAGTGATACTCCCTCTCTCAGCACTACTATGTGTACCTGCCTGAGACCTCAGAAGCCTTAACAGCAAAAACAAAAATCTGTAACAAGTAGTCACAAACATCTCACCTGAGCCTCTTTCCTGCCCCGAGGTATGCAGGCTCAAGGTGGCCATTGCTTTTTCTATAATGAAAAAGTGACTGTTTAATAAAGTCGTGCAAATAGAGGTTAAAAAATGTTGAAAATGTATATCAGATCCCTCAAACTCAATAAACTCAAGTAAACTGTGCTGGGTTTGTACTGATTATTTACATGGTAGACATTTATCTTTCTATAATTGTCAGCTTTTCAAGTTGCTGTTCATGGTAGCAACTCTTCAGACAATAAGAGATTATACAAAAATATTGTAAAGAAAAATCTGAATTTAATCTGTAATTTTCTTTGCTTCTGATTCTAAAATTGTTTTATATGTCAAAGAAATGCACATCTAAATACATTCTTTATAATGTTATTTGCCCCATTTTGGGATGATGGTATACAGTATGTTACCACTTTTATTCATTCTACAACCACCTATTTTACGGCTCCCTATTATGTGCCCAGTGCAATGCACCTTAGACATACACAAAAATTAAACCTTTAAGATTTAGTAAGACTCGACATTTAAAATTTTATAGTTTTTATAGTTATGCCATCCTCTGGACAAGATAATGAAGTGTGCTATTATTCAGCTCCATAAATAATTTATTACCCTAGAGATTTTTTTTTTTAAAATAGGGAATCTCATAGCTCAAAATGTTAGGTGATCCTATATTGTAAAGCCAGCTAACTAGCTTAGTATAACTAGTCTTCATTAACTAGTCCTTTTGTTCCAGAATAGAGGATTTGGACATTGGACTTTTGTACCATTATTATAAAAATATTTAAAAATAGTAATCTCTTTAGCAGCAACCATGCTTGCATTTGTTTCCACCCTGTTACTACACTGCCTGATTGAGCGGTTAATGTGGGTTTTCTGGCTGAGTGATGACAAAGGTGTCAACATTGTTCATTGACATCTTCCTCATCTCATGATAAACTGTCTTAAGAGTTATGAAACACTCTGTGCAATGATGTGTAGCCACTGCAAACAACAACTTAGAGTTGCACATCTGCATAAACATGTACTTTGCATTTCTTCAGCTTCTACAGTGTAAACACAGAACGCCTTTAGTGTAGCCATTGTGTTCCATATCAGCTCGTCAAATAACTCTAAACAAATGGCTTTATGAAAATACTGTAGAGAAAACCTCTTACATCAAACTTGAAGGTGTCAGAAACCATTTCTAACATCTCCTTATCAGTGTTCTGTTTTTGTAGGCTTTTGGTGTTTTTCTCCTTTTAAAAGTGAGGAAGACAAATATTTTTTTCTATGTGATTTGAAAAGCACATTGTTTTTTCTCTCAACCTCACATCCTGCTGTTTTTGTCCTCTTCCCTCTTGAGAATATTACTCTTCAGATTCAATTTTCCATGGGTGAATCTAATCAAGTGTGCTTGCAATAAACTTTTGTCTTACGAATATTGCAGGAGACAGCTGTGGTAATTTATTGCGTATCCACTCTGCAGCGTTTGCTGGTGCTGTATTAACAGCCTTAGATGTTTAACAATTTCAGATCCTTTGGATGACAGTTTCCCTTCAGGTACTTTCTGCACATGCGAATACAGGTTTTGGTGGCTGCTACATAAAATTTTATTATTTACCTGAAATGTTTTTTGGAAGTGAAGACAATTCATCCTAAATAAAACAAAATTTAGATGATTATTCCTCCATTTTGCTTGAGTCTGACAGATGCTCAATGCTACATTGGGTGAGAACTTTTTCCAAGTGGTGAGTCCAGAATTGGTGGGAATTTTGGAAATGCAGCTTATGTCAGGATAAGTGTGTTCATATGTGTGCAAATCATTATTCCGCTCTTTGTGCCTGTGTGTGACTAAACAATAACATACAGGTAAAAGAAACAGTGACTTACACCAGCAAAAGGGCTTAATGAGCATTACACGTAGCAGTGATAGAGGGGTCATCCGTCTTTCTGTCCCAGGAGGGAGTAACAGAAGGTGATAGTACTGCTCTGATGGATGACCACTAGAATCTGCTCTATTCTGCCAACTGCTGAGCACAGGAATGCTCACATTTACAGTAACTGCACTTGTGTTTTTTTTTAAAAAAAAAAAAAAAGTGCACACATGAATACACTCACTAAATTTCTTCCTCTAGAAGTATGTGAGACCAGTATGTTTGTGCAATTTACATGTTATTTTCATATCAAACTAAGTTTTCAAAAGTTGAAAACAATTTTTGGTCACACTGCTTAAGCTGTCTTTCTGTCCTCCCAGTGAAAATGAGCCAGCAAGCCTGTGGAACAGCATCTGCTCCATCTGGCTCTCCCAAGTGCTCTTAAGCCACTGTAAGACATTGTGGAATATTTGCAATAAAGTCTGCTCTTTAACCAGAGTTGTCTTTTCAAAGATGACACTTCCTTGCAGACATATTGCGTCCTGGGCCATGTTTAGATATTGGGAAATGTTCCAGATAAGTCAACACCATAGATATCCAATAATCGCTAGATAGGACATAAGGGCGCTTCGAATGTCTGCACTAGTGGCCATCTTGCCACAGTCAGCTCGCCCACTCATTATATTTATTTAATGGTGCATGTACTTTTTGAATAACCATAACCTGCTTAAATTTTGACCGATTTTCAAGCAATTTGGTTTGTTCTAAACATCAGAGATGTAGTTATGAAACTTCATATTTATCAATAATTACAACCAAAGTTTCAGACTTTCATCTGAAAATGAACAGATAGGAACAATGACTATAGGCCTAATGTAAGGTATTTATGTGAAATCAATGTTTAGACAACTAAAACTGAAAACAGAATGGCAACATGATATTCATATAATCTTTGACAGCACAGTCTGTTGCTGACTACATCCACGTGACCAATGCTTGCCATCACCATTACAACCAAGATAAATAAAACCATCAACCCTGTGATCAGAACCCCAAAACAATATTTGTGGTTTCTAAATTTGTAATCTTTGATAAGCATGCAGTTTCATAACTACATCTCTGACATTTATAACAAACCAAACAGTTTGAAAATCGGTTAAAACAAAATTGAGTAAGTTACTGTTGTTTAAAAAGTACATGCAACATTTAAATAATGTAATGAATCGGCAAGATGACTGTGGCAAGATGGCCGTCAGTGCGGATGTTTGACTCCATGGCCAACAGCAGGTTGCCATATCTAATTATATAGGATATCAATGGTCAACACAGCCACACTCTCCCTTCAACTCTGTCCAGAACATTTTCATGTGGGTTCAGCCAGAATGACGTGCTGCAACATTTCTGCTTTTATGACATGGGGGCTAGCTGGTAAATGTCTGCTTTGCGTCATGCCCCATCGTTGTAAAATCGCTGTAACTCACGGCTTCTCAGGGCTTATTTCTTTAAAGTGATACACCATAGAATGAATTATCATCACACATCCTACAGTACTGTAGCCTACTTTCTACAGCTGTTAAAGGAATAGTTCACCCACAGAATGATTAAACTTTATTTTCCAATTACCCTCATGGTGAGAAAGACTCTGGAGCACCACTGTGGTGGGGCCATTTTAAGATGCAGTTTGCCTACCAAAGAAGCGGTGCATCTGATGACTCTCTCAGAGGAGTCTGATACAGATGGCCATGGCAAAACCTTGATTTCTTAATTAAACTTATTATATCTCTAAAAACCCAATTGTAATTAATTGTAATCATTAAATAAGCTAACTGCATTCAGCAGGTGGATATGGGAGTCAAAGGTGACTTGGATATTTATGGACTAATGTTGCTGTGGTTAAGAGAATGGATCTAACATGTGTGCAGTCTATTGCACCAATGGTGGAGGACCCACAATCAAGGTCTGTCTCAATTGCACTACGTGGTACACTACTTTTTGAGTGCAACTGCGGTTTCAACTAAAATTCAGTGCTCTGCAAATACCCGGATGTTTCCCGAAAACCGATCAAAAATGCAGTGCAGAATGAAGCACACTACTCACACTAAACGGACGGCATCTTGCTGATGCAGCAGAAAAGGCTGGACTTCGAACTGTTTTCAGAGCTGAATAATGGCGGTGAACGAAGCGGTGGCGCCCCTGCTGCAGCGGAGGCGGTATTGCATCGACTTAAGTAATGTTTATGAAATTTTTCAGACATAATTACTAATGTATATGTAGCATGCTTCCAAGCTGTTCACTCCCTGATGACAGTTATGATCTGGTCATTTGTTAGAGGCCGTGGTTATACCGGCTCAGAGTTAGCTCATGTTAACGGGCAATGATAGTCCGTTACTTCTTGTAAGTACAGTGCTCATTTGGGTCTGCATTTAGCAACAATAGTGTGCACTACAGAAGAAGTACACAGTGCGCACTACGCACTGAATTCAAGTGCATTCGGGCAAGTTTGAGACACGGCTTCAGTCTCTGTTACTTATTCTCGAATGAGGTAAAATGGATGAAAAATAGTTCAGTTTTCAACCAAACACGGGAAATTAGTAGATCGTTAGGAAAATCTGCAAAATCCTGCTATTTATCTTTGAATAACAAAATGCATAGTATTTCATGAAAAGTTATTTAAAAATCTGACAAAACTTCACAGTAGTTTTTTTTTTATGTACTTTAATGAGCTAAATAGCAGAAAACATCACAGACACAGATTTTGTTCAAATGTGTTAGCACTAAGATACTTTTACGTTTCTTACCCAAGAACAAATTCAAGATACAAAGACTTTGGTGAATGCCACATTTTTTATAAAAATTTGGTAAGTGGGATTTAAGAAGAAATTTGTTTGTAAGAACCGTTGGTGAATGAGGCCCGATATCTGCATCTTCCAGTGAGCCTGTATGCTACAGAAAAGTATAAATATTATTGCAAATACAGAAAATGTACCTATTCTGTGAAGCATGAAATAAACACAATGGAAGAATACCTTAATTGTTCATATAGAAATGAAGAAGCAGCTTTACATGTGGATATCTGTCAGGAGAACATCATTATAGATACACCCTCTGTTGTATCCTCTCTCCAAGTGGTCAGTGATTTTATTTTATTTTATTCTTTTTGTTGTCCTTTCAGCATGTTATTTGCAATTTTGGACTTTGTCTCGATCAGATGTTTCCATCTAGCTTTATATTTTTTGCTTAATACCTTTTAGACCTTTTGTATGAATATAGTTTAAATTTTTATTAATTCAAATCCAGTGTTAAGAAAGATGCTTCAAAAGCAGACAATGGCCTCAAATTATTCAATGACCAACAGAAAAAAAAAGACTATCACCTCTGGACATCTAATCTTAGATGCATTCAGTGTGAGAAATGATGAGCTTTGTGGCGAGACAACACACCGCATGCTGATTATTATTGTACTGTAATACATTCTGTCCAGTATTGTGATGGCCGTGCCCTGGATTAAAAACCTAGATCTATTGTCTTCACTGACGTATGTGGTACAGCTGCTATTCCTGTTGGTTTAGTTTTAGCATGGCTCTTTGGCCACACTTATTAAAGCATGCAACATTGGCAGGGGAGGGTTTGCTTGAGTGGTAGGTGGTTATTCTGTCAGTGTGTTGACGTGAGTCTGGGTAATCCACCGGCTGCTCCACTGTGTCTGTGCATGGCTCTTGGCTGGTCCCATACAAAAGAGCAGACCTGAAAAGCACCATAATGAGGCACAGGCTGGAAGAAAAGGCATGTCTCTTTCCATTTCTCTGAGCGAAAAGAAAAGAGCTACATAAAAGAATAAAGGACAAGAAAGAAAGATGAAAATAAGCCTCTCAAATCCAGGTTTTTGGCTGTGCTGTCTCTTTGAGTTTATCTTTTTGCCATGCATGTGTTTTATTATGGAAATGCCATGTTGGATAAAAATAGTCTGAGTTGGAAGAGCAACGGTTTTTAGTGGAAAGAAGAGGGGAAATAGAAAGGAGGGGCACTGGGTGCTCAAAATGTCTGTGATAAAACACATAAAGAAATTTAAAGCCGGATTTTACCTTATACTGTCTGCTCCTGTGTCTTCTGTCAATTTATTCTTTCTTTATCAAAGCTTACATTTGTACAGCACATGTCTTTGGGTGCACAGATATGAAAATGTTGCGCATTCTTGGTTCATATCATTATTCAACTTCGGAATAGTTCAGTTAAAGAAATTGCTGTATATCACTGAAATTTTCATGTAGCTACTTAAAGTCAAATAGTTTTCTCATAATAAAAAACCAACTCGAGCTGTATATATTACTATGTGTATTGGCATCAGCATAAACTCAAAGTCCTTTTGTTTCAATAAATGTTTCAACTCATCTGATCCATCATTTGATAAGTATTCTTTGAAGCAGACATAAAATCCACAGACTGAGTTAAAGATCAGAAGAGGGTGTACTTTCTCTCTGCTGCAGAGAACTTCAAAGCAGTTGGTTTGTGTGTGTGCTGTGAAGTTAATCTGACCTCTGACCTCCACAGACTTAGACGCAGACAGGAGGACAGGAAGAATCAAGAGGGGGTGGATTAAATATCAGGAGCACCTCACCAGCCACATTTACATGAGAGCTTCAATTCCTCTCTAATTCTGAATAAAACGTTAATTCTTCTTTAGGCCCTTGTAAACACCCTATTCCGGATGAAAATGATCATTCCAAATTAAACTTAATTTCAAATGAGGTGGCTGGTTTATTATCATTTTAATTCCCATTTAAATAATTATATATGTTTATTCTGCTTTAACTTAATTCTGGTTGTTCTGCGCGTGCTCATTCCCTTCTCCTGCTGCAATGACGCAGAAGTGCACATGAAACAAGCGTTGGACCCGAGCCAGCTGGCGGAAGTGAAGTAGAATGTTAGTGTCGAGCCGCTGCTTTAAAACTACAATCAAAATAAAAATTTTAATCTGTATTATATGGTTTTCCATGTTGTAGCTGAAAAGAAAAAGGAGCAGGAACAGGAGTTTGTTTACTTCCAGACATAAAATAAATACATCACATCCATCACCCAACTAAGTCTTCAGAAAGGTGCAGAGGCCCAATTTATAGCATATCACAATCAATGTTAAAGTGATATAGCATGGCAAGCCAGCCTGACTAACGTCAGTCTGACTCTGGCCACCCCTGGTTGGAGGCTGATTTCAGATTCAAAACAAGAGACAGGACTTACAGGAACAAAGTTAACTGCAGAGAACTAATCAGAGAAAGACAGAAGTGACACAAACAAAAGAAAGAGTGGTAAAAATGTCTTTTTGTAAGACGAAAGCCCTCATAGCATCAAGTTGTGGTTTTTAGGACATGTCAGTTAAGACATTGGAAAGGACATCATTATATCGTCACTCCTCTGCGGCCACCATCTAGACTTTTATGGTCAGAGAATGAGTCACTGGAAAAGACGTATCACAAAGTCCCGCCTCCCGCATAATGATTGGTCTGGTCAATTTTTTCTAAGTGGAAATCGGTTTTCAATGGCCGGTGACCAGACTGACTTCCTGTGTATCTCATACATGAGCCTGGCTTGCCAGGCTCAAAGTGATACGCCGGCAGTCATCAATTTTAGGCTGTATCCCTGCATTAGCACAAGTCAAGCATTTGATCAATGGGAAATACACCTCGCTCGCTACCTGGCAGAGCTATAGGATTTTTGCGCTACCATCCCATTGGCTTTGGCTGTAATAGCCCAGGGCATTTTTGTTGGCGCTTCAAAATGCTCTTTTTAAAACACTTAAAAACTAAAACAACTTCAAAACTTTAAAAAGGTTAAACTTTAAGAAGGTTCAACACCACACGATTCTTTGTACAAAGTATTATCAGGGTCTCCCCACATAGCCGGTTTGTTACAGCTTTTAAAAATGCAAGTTAAAACTCTACCATACAGGTCACAGGTGACTTAGATATCAGGTGACTGATAATCTTGCAGCTGAAGGAAAAGATCTTTGGATGCTGATGCTTTAATGTGCATATGTGTGCAATCTATTGCACTGGCGGTGACTAACAATAGAATGAAATTCCCTTGTAGTTTCCTGTATTTACTGTAACTTGCTCTTGAGTGATTAAAATGAATGAAAAATAGTTTTATTTTCGCCTGAGGGAAATTATGTTAGGACATGATCTGTAATATCTTCCTAGTTTAAAAAAAAAATCATTTGTTAGAAAATCTGACGAAAAACATTACCACAGCAGTTTTATTGCATAAACTGAACAGCAGACAACACAAACGCTGACTTCGTTCAAACTTCTTAGCTCTTAAATGTTTGTACTCCTCAGTGTGTGAGAGATTTGGGCCAAGCTAATGACAAATCCAAGATGCCAAGATTTGCAAACGTTAATGTCACAATCGTCATAAAAAAGTTTATAAGAAGGACTTAAGAACATATTAGGACCTATAAATGACTGGTTACTGAGGACCAATGTCAAGTTGAGGTTTATTGAAATCTGCTGGGTCAAGTTGAAAATGAGCGTGTGCTTTTTCTTCTTTTTTTTAAAGGTTGGTTTGATCATTGGATTTCTTGACATTGATTGTCACTGTGTTTTAATTTTTTTTTTCATGTACAAACAATACGTTAGTTGTTTTTTTTTTTGTGGGGGGGGGGCACCAAGTGACACCAAGTGACACCAGGTGGACACCAGGTGGACAAAAGTATAATATGTTTAAAGCTACACCAAACAAGTTAAAAGGAAAAGTTCCACAGAGTAAGAGGGGGAAAAAGAAGGCAGAGGTGATAGGTCAGACTGCGCCATCCTTTCCTTTCACCCCACCTCCCGACTCCACCTGCACCGCCTCCAGAAACAGCCTCTCCTTTGCTCATAGAGCTCAGGTTTGTGGCTGCTGGGTGCAGGGGCTGACAGACATGCATTATTAATCAGGCTGATCTGACGTGTTCTCCTGTTCATACTCTCACTGACTTTCACTCTGCTACTTTGGAAATTTCTCCATCAATACTTGCGTCTGTTCACGCCTGCTCACACCATTCGTTTCAGATGTTTCTTTTACATTGTCAGACATGATTTATTCAGAATGAAGAGGAATGGTTGTAATAACAGGGCAATAAATGAATAATAATTTTCATCATTAGTACATATACAGTTCTGTGAAAAAGGGAAATGCCTTCTGTTTGAGTTCTTAGTTTTCTTGCATCAGAACATTAAAAAAAGAAAAAAAACAAAAACATGTGGTCCTTAAAAGGACTTCACATTAAGAAAATACACAACACGGGATAACACATTATAGTGTTATGGCACAACGTTAAAGCCAAAACACAAAAGCAACGATCTAATTACAGCTTGTATAGCAATTCAGAGAGTGCATTTGATACAAAATGGATTTGAGTAATTGATAATCAATAGACTTTTTTTCATTTTACTGGTCTAGAGCATTCAGGTGTATGCTGTACAATGATCATGGAGATCATTTATTTCTAAAGAATTGAAGTCTATATGGCTATGTCTGAATGTACACCCTTCTCCCTAACCCCTCATTTACTCCATAGTGCTGCATTACATACACAGTTGTGCTTGAAAGTTTAAATAGCCTCCCATTAAAGTGACATTGTGTGGCAATTGTATATCGCAAGCAACTCATGAGTACTTTTCATGTGCGTCCATGTGACACCAGGCAGACGGACAACAGCCGCTGCATGTAAAGGCATAAACAAGCCTCTACAATATGTGAAGACGTGGTCTGTCAGTTACAGTGACTTCAGTCCACATCTGATATGTTGTCGTGGCAGGGCTGTACGCTTAGCTTTTTCACTAGGAGCACTAGTGCTCCAAATGAAAAAATTTAGGAGACAGAAAAAAATTTAGGAGCACTATGAATTTTCTTAAATAGACATTTAAATATTAATAATAATAAGGAATGGAAATGATGATTACACCGAGAAACAAACAGTTTTAGATACAGAGAACTTCCCTGTCCTACAGTTTTTTGTTGTCCAGTCACCTGCCACACTTGGCTGTGTCCATCCAGCGGTCCACAGCAGGATTTGGTCTGGGTGGGGTTGGTCTGGGTAGGTGGGCTTTAGTATGGATGTTGATTTTGCATTATGCATTGTTGTTTAAAAGGGCACAAACCGGTGTTAAGCAAAACCTGTGACCATGAAAACCTATGACTGTAGGGGGCGATAACCCTGCTCCCTGATTCTTTGCAGATACTTAACTGTCAGCAGCAGGTAACCTCTTCATTTAATCTTTGTTAAACAGAATATGGGAGAGGTTGCCATGTTGTGACCCCCCATATCTGTTCTATGACTGCAAAGGTTCTATAAAAACCCAGAGACTCATTTTGTTTCACTACATGGAAGAAAAGCTGGACGAGCCATGCCAACGATGTAAAAGAGACGTCTAATGGTTTAGATTACAGCTGTAACCAAACATCACCTTCAATAGAAAACTCCCAGAGTTTATTAATATGATGATGATGGTGATGATGATAATAATATGTTGTTGGGACACCATCTTCTCTGGACAATTGGACCAACATGCATCATGTGCCTGGTCGCGTTATGCATGTTGGTCAATTTGGAAAAGATGGGTCATGTGACCTGAGTATGTGGTGTATGAATGCCAGTGCTATTTCCTGTTCACAAACAACTGAGGAAGGTGTTTGGATGAACACGAAACGTCTTGTTTTTAAAGTTTTAAAGTAGTGTTTTAAATAAAACTTTTTGAAAGCCTTTCACCTGGACAAATGAACCTTCACCGACAATAATAAATGTTTTTTTTTTTTTTTATTTAAAGCAAAAGACGCTTGCAAAGCTAAGCTTTGACGTCACAGTTTGGTTGGTTTGGCTTGAAGAGGAAACCTCTGACTCCTGATATGTGTGAACATTTTATAGAGAAAATGAGGAAAATGATTGAAGACTTGGAGTCTGGTAAATAGAGGCCGAGAGGAAAGCCTGAAGCTGCTCTGAGTGTTTTTAATATCACCAGCGGAGCTCGTTTACCGGTATCGGTATCTGCGGTATCGGTCTTACAAACATCGCTGCGTAATTCACCAACTCCGTTCCTCTTTAGCCTCTTACCCGTCTTCACACCTGGTCCGTGACGTGAGCGCAGCGCAGCGGCGTGCCATGCACACCGGATTGCACCCATGTAATAATGGTGTGAAAATATTGATCACGCGCGGCGCGTGAGCGGTCAGTCGTCGCTCCGGCGTGCCGCGCCGCTGCGCTAAGATACGCGCCAGCTCTATTTTTGACGCTCCACGTACCGACACCGCGTTAATATCAGTAGTTCAGATCGAACCAGACAGGAAGTCAGACACAGGTTCAGCGTAAAATATCCGGTAACTTCCTAAACAAAAGCCACTGTGCAGCTTTCAAACTGCTGAACTACCTGAACATGACAACATCTCCGTGTCCACAAGGTTACAGTGAAATAAGGAACCATGACGCATGAACATGTGGACAAAATGAACCATTTGGATGAGAATCACAGGCGATCTAGCAGCCCTCTCGTGATTCCGTGATGTCACGAATCTAAAACAACAGCTGGTGTGCTCGCGGGTGCGCTGCACGGCCGCACAGTAAACGGTGTAAATGCTGGCGCCGAGGAAGTCGCAGCAAAGCCGCTGCGCTGCGCTCACGTCACGGACCAGGTGTAAAGCCGGGGTTATTAGAAACACCTCAATCGGCAACACTCATAAATCCCTTGGCTACAGTGATCGGAACAGCTCTGCAGCAGGTTTCTCTGACATGACCGTCAGCTGTTTCTATCCGGGACTCCCCGTAATCAGCGGTAGGTCCCGTTATACCAAACGTGGCACTCTCCCTCACCATCCTGCAGCCTGGATGCGCTGAAGCCCCTCGCACAGGTGCAACCAACCCGCTCCGCTACAGATCAGCCCCGGCTTCCTCTCTAGTCACGCGGCCTACGGACTGGAAAGCATCTGCACCAGGATCTGGATGCTGGACTGGTCTTTCAGCTTCGCCTTTCATTAAGTCCATCTTCTAAATTGTGTCACGGTTGTTAGTTGTTGTGTAGCTGGTGATACCGATGGTTCAATGTGGAGCTGGAGCGCAACGCGGTGACTTCAAAGCTGCCGCATGGCGGCGTCCTGACCATAAAAATGTTGCTACGTTTTCTCTTATTTGCTCATATTTTTTATATATTTTTCTACTGGCAAATTAATAAATTTAGTTTGGTTGGCAGTTTCATTTCCACTTTAAATCAATCCTGACTTATTTAGGAGCAAAGTGTAAATTAGAGGGATGAAATCTACACTCGCACGCGTGCTCCCATTTTTTTTCTGGTACTCGCACCAATATATTTTTAGGCGCATATGCGAGTAAAACGCTCGCACTGTACAGCCCTGGTCGTGGCGATGTCGTAGTTTTCCCTGACCCATGTTTTACCGTCTTTCTCTCGGCTTCTGTGATTAAAATTACATCTGGTTTACTGGCGGCTGTCTGCCCAACTGCACGTGAACCCAGCATCAGTGTAACGCTCAGTTCCTCCTCACTGCACCCGCGGTGACTTTTCAAAGGCATTACCTCGACCTGAGCCGACAACTCTGGTGTCTCCGGTGAGTTTCTGTGGTTTCCTGCTGTCATGCTTCTACTAAACGTAAAAACATGGCGACACGACATGGTAGCCACCACTGAGCCGACCCGTTCGATGTATATATGAATGATACGAGCAGCAAATTCAGAGCTTACAGGAGCACTTCAGTTTGTTGATGGGAGTGATTACTGATTAATGGAAAAACACTTTTGAAAGAAATAATGCATTTTTTTGAACAGATAACAGGAGAATTTACACAATATCCCTTTAAAGAAATGGCTAAATTCCCAATAGCAATTCAAATAACAAAAAACTGAAAAAAGGAATAATAAATAAAAATTTACTACATTCTAATTTAGTAAAATAGAATATTGATTTTGAATTGTGGTTTTAAAAAAAATTATTTTTAAAGAAAACAAACAAAACTGCCCTAGACACATTAGAGCACCTTGCTCATGAACAGTGTACCAAAATACCTGTCAACAGGTGCAGGAGTCTGATTGAACATTGAGAAAACACTTGATTGCAGTGATTGCTTCAAAGTGTTGCTCAACAAAATTTAAGTTCAGGAGCCCCATCATGCTTGTTTGCTTGTTTTATTTGTTGTGTGTTTGTTTTTAATATTTCTGCTGAAACACAATTCAAAATCAATGCAATGATGTACATAAATTTTTTATTTATTATTACTTTGTTCACTTTCAGTTTATTTCACTGGCAGCTGTTTTTTTCTGTCTTTAATGGAAGTGTTATGTAAATTTTCAAGCACAACTGTATATCACATAATGTAGGCGATTCGGACACGAAGCTGACTATGTTTCCCCGTCGCAGATCACGTGATTACCAGCTGTTACTGCGACAACCATGGCGGGAATCACAACGCACGAAAAGATATAATTCTAAATCAAATCCATTTATTTATTTTAAAGTATCCTATTTGCTTATATTGTACTTTATTCCTTTTACTGTTTTTTTTTCCTTCTTTTTTTTCCCACCATTTGATGTGTCTGCAAGGCAGACCATGTGATCTTTACAGAAATAGCTAAATAAATTAACAATAAAAAATAAAGAGCTGCATCTCATACTCAAAACTTCTCAGCTGTTGAAGTTCACAACATTGCAATTAAAAAGGACTGAACAAGTATGGC
Source organism: Atherinomorus stipes (assembly GCA_023101725.1). Taxonomy (NCBI): domain Eukaryota; kingdom Metazoa; phylum Chordata; class Actinopteri; order Atheriniformes; family Atherinidae; genus Atherinomorus; species Atherinomorus stipes. The sequence goes on from JALJCO010006760.1 coordinate 158,859, forward strand.
TTATCCACCTTATTCCTGAGCTAGCACATGTAGAGAGTAGCACCTAGCTGCAGCCGCAGCCACTACAAACCACGCCCACCGTTGGAGTGAGTGGAACCTAACCCTAACCCCTCCCCTAACTCTAACGACCACCCGCCCACATCAATACAAACTACACCCATTTCCACTGCAAACCACGCCCATTTTCAAGACACGCCTCTGGGTCTGTGGCTGCAATTGGGTATACTTGCATGCAGAAACAACGATGCGATCAACTTCCTGTGAGAAACTGGAAATAGCGCTTCGCCATTGACTCACAGTATAAGATGTTGTTTCGGCTAGTAGTTTAGTCGAACATTTCAGCATGAGTATTCATAACATTTCTAAACAATTTTCCCCAGAAAAATAGACTTGCATGGTTCGGTGAAAACGTGTGGTTTGTGGTTGTACTAACAAGCAGAGAAAGTTTAATTTGTGGCTATAACAGCGATTTGTAGAACGTGCACCTCGGTCTTAGTGAAAGAGTGGCTGCAGGGCTCCAAACTGCGACGTAGTTGTCACATTTTAGGATTAAAATATAATCTACTTTTAAGTAAATAAGATCGTATCCCACCTCTTTCAACAAAACACGACCAACCTTATTCCTCTGTAATACTCTGCTCCCCATCTCTGGAATTCCCTCCCGATCTCTGCAGTGGACTTCTTCCCTCTCTCCAAATCCAGACTCAAAACTCCTCCGTACAGATGTCTGATTTCACCTAATTCTGTGTACATCAATCCAATGTTGTTCGTCTGCTTTTAATAATTTTAATTCTAACTAGTTTATTTACTAAAGATTTTACTCTCTTTTAGGTACACCCTGCGCTCCCCCGAGTAGCCTGTTCTGATTCTCTGTTGGTTGTTTTCATAGCTCTTGATCTTCTTTGTTCTTAATTTTTCCCAGTATTTAACTTTGCATTTTTATGATGTTTTACATTGTCTCTTTTTCTGTTACCCCTGCTGTAAAGCACTTTGTGTATCCAATGGGTACTGTAAAGGGCTATATAAACAAATAAACTTAAACTTAAACTTAAACTTCTCTGTATTTTAATGTTTTGTCCGCTTTGTATAGTGTCCTTTGGTGCTTTGATAAGGCGTCTGTCAAATTAAATGTGTTTACTATTATTATTATCATGCACACTATTGGTATTATTATTATTATTATCATTATTATTATTATTATTATTATTATTATTATTATTATTATTATTATTATTATTATTATTATTATTATTATTATTATTATTATTATGTAGGTACTGATAAGCCTCTGAGCTTTTACGATTGCTCATTGCTTCACATTCAGACGTGACAGCGCTAAGATGTAGCTAAAGGCTGTTATTTTTGTCCAGATCTTCATCATCCTCCTCCCACCCCTCTTTTGCAGGAGGTGGAGGGAATGTGACGTTGTCCTGTCTGAGCTGTGACAGCTGATGTTCCCACGTAGTTTACCTAAATAGCTTGTAAAACGTGGAGTAGCGTGAACATCTAGCATGTAAATAACTTCCGAACCGGAAGTTGCTCGCATATTTCACACAAGGGCTCATGGGGTATAGGAATAAGGTGGATAGGGTGTAATAACAGAAAAAAACTTCCCTGAAAACAGAAATAGAGCATGGCAGCACAGTCTTAAGTTGGCAAAGTCTGATCAGAACAAACTTCCTTAGTTCTTTCCTGTTTCGCAGCAGAACCTGGACAGTGTAAATTCCAGACCTCTATCTGGACTGAACTGCTTTGGTGGGACTTTAAAGCAGCCTCATGGATCTTTTTTAATATGTAACTCTATGATAAAATGGTATGATGTTGAATAATGTTGAAAATCACCTGCATTACCATAGATGTACCTGGAGAAAAAAAATGGTTCTCCATAGATTTGCTTTCCTAAAGTCTTGTTCAGCTTTACATTTACGTTTGTATCTGTTTTTCATTCACTGGGCAAACAGATTTTTCATCTTTATTTACTCTTGCAGTTTATGGCATTAGACTGTGCCTTTTAAAGCTTCCCTGTAAGATTACCTGTCCTGTCTGTAATCCTGGTGAAATCTTGCTGGATTTACAGAAGCTCTCTAACATCTGCAAGTTCAATAAAAAAGGTTTCTTGCTTTAATGCCGCTTGTTTTGGTTTTTTTTTTTATGACTTGAATAATTTAGTAGGGTCCATTAAGTTTAGATACTGTGTCAGCCTTTCACAGAGAGCCATTGGGCTAGTTTGACATGTGACATTAAGGACTTGATCACTCAATGTTCATTCTGCACTTGAGGGTAATGGACAGGAAGGTGGATGATCAAGAGAAAAGCTGATGCACTGCAAGAATGCAAGAATAAGACATGCTGGATAGATGAAGAGTTGCTTTGTGGAAGGTATTCAGTTCTTCTTATTATGCATAGATTTTAGATTTGTGGAAATTTGTGTGACGAGCCACAGTTCGCCGGTTCTGTTTTCATAAAGACATTAGTGCTGTGGCAGTTAAAGGCCTTTATTCAAAGAAAACTCTGCATCCATACAGTACACTTCTCTGTTTAATCAAGCTAAGCAGCTCCACTGTAATCCTTAACTTGTTTTGTTGGTGACATGTTTCTAGATTTGTGGGCTTGACTTGATTTCCTGCCCAGTTTCACTTCAGAAGATGAAGAAGTTACATTTATCCAGTGTCACATTCAGTCATTCGTTCATTTTCTGTACTGCTCAGTCCAGTTCAGGGTCGCGGGAATTGCTGGAGCCAATCCCAGCTATTATCAGGTGAGAGGCAGGTACACCTATAGGTCGCCAGTCTGTCGCAGGGCCAGTCCAGTGTCACAAGAGAGCTTAAGTTTAAAAATGGCAATGTTGTTTTGTTTCCCATTTGTATAGAGCAGCGTGATGGCAAACCCAAACCATGTTTTTTTTTTTCAAACCTAATCAAGTATTTTCTTTTGTAACTGCAACCATTTGTTTTTTGATAACTAAACCTGACCCAATTATAATAACAGGAAGTAGGAAAGTGAAAGAACTTGAGGTAACGTGAGGTTGGTTATGGCTGAAACTCGGTCAATCATGTGACAGGTTGCTGGTAAATGACTCCGTTTCCATCCATTTTGACCTCCAAAGCACAATTTTGAGTGTTGTTGGCCACATGAAAATTTCACAATTTTGGGGGCATTTTCATGAGGTGCAAAACATAGCAACACACACAGCAGCCTTGAAATTGTTGTCATTTTACAAGTTTTTTTGATTGTTATTGTCTCTTTTTTTAATGTACACCTTCACAATTTCCGTAAACCTTCATGAGTCCAGTAAATGAAAACCTGCCTTCAAGAGGATAATTAATTTCCTATGTGTGTTCTTTGGTTCATGTCCATACAGGCGGATATCATACTTATTTTTTACCAGTCAACTTATTTACTTATTTTGAATTTCTGCATTTCTAGACTTGTTACAGCACGGCATGCCAGATTTCCCTCCTCACTAAAAGGGCTGGGTACGGTAATCATATGATCTGCCTGAAGACTTGACTTAATTCTTGATTGGCTACAGCCTTACTTGGCCATAAATTTATTTAGAGAAACTAGGTCAACCTGCCAGTAGCTAGTGGTCGGAGTTTGCTAAGAGGCTATCTGTTAGCATAATGGGAATTCCAGACAGTGAATAATGTTTATCAGACAAAACAGCATTTATAAAAATATAGAATTAAAAGTAACGACAGCATTGTGGTCACCTCCCTCAGTGTTGCTGCAGAAGGTTTTTTTTAATCTATTTGTTCGAAAATCCCAACCTGAATTCACCCATGTTCAGCAGTCAGACTAGCTCAGCTCATGGCTGTTTACTTGTGTGCTCTAACTGGAGAACAAGAATTACATAGAGGGCAGACTACGTAGAATAATAAGCTGCTGTCTGATTCAACCGTTTTTGAACAAAGAAACAAAGCTGAATACCCATGATCAGGGACTTTGATACTCACTCTTGACATTCACAGTGCACAATAGATCATATTATACACCCAAAACCACAGAAAAGTGAAATTTGTTGCCATTGCATCTTTAAAATATTTCTTGAACTTTCAGCCTTTAAACTTAGAGCAACAGATTATTTAGAAATTACAGGGTTGCAAAGTTCACATTTTCCATCATTCATCTTCCCAAAATCTGCTAATTTACTTCAACCTGCCAGGTGATGCACAATATCAAGCATATATTGTGAAGTGGACGTTTAGATTTTTGTAGTTTTTGTTTTTTTTTGTTTGTTTTTAATATTGTTTGATTTATATCTTTTCATTAAAATTTATTTTAAATGTAGATATTAATTTTCATTATTAAGCTTGTTTACCTCAGCAGTATGTTACAGATGTCTATAGTTTAGCAAGTATATTCCATATTTTCACAGATTGTATACAAATGTCTGTGTGACTCGATAAATATAAATAAGAACATGTGGAATATTTTCTCATTTAACTGCAATATAGTGTATTTCACCATTAATGAAGTTGCTCAGGACGACTATTTGGACAAACTTCTTTGATATCATTTATATTTAACAAACACAAATTTGTTTTTGTGAATGAATAATTTAATCTTTTGTCAGACTCTCATATTTCACCTGATGATGTTTCAGTTAGCATGTGATGAGAAAACACCATAAAGGTCCTGTAATGTCCTGATCCAACAATGATCCTTTAATGCTGTAAACATTCTTAAACTTTCACAGCTCTTGTTGTCTATTCTCAGACTCCTGACCTCAGTTTCATCCTCAGTACAGCCTGCAGTCACACTTAGAAGGTTGCAAGTCAGAGAGATCTCGGCCTCCAAAACGACTCTACTCCAGAGACTATTGGGATGAATGATGTCCTTTTTCTTACATGACTCATACTGGTTGAATACCAAATGGCAAGAGGCTGCTAGTTTGTTGTTGAGAGACTTATTGTGTTATTCCTTTATCCCGCTAATCTAAAGCGTAACCGTTAGAGTTCTCTCTGCGTGCCTGTTTACTGTCCCAAGGTTCCCTGGAGCTCCACAGCAAATGGCCTGCTACACTTATCAGCACCTTTCTCCCCCCTCTGCTTCCCCTCGTCTGTCTCCTCCCCTCCTCCCCATCATTCGCCCTCCAATACCCCCCTCTCCCTGTCATCACAAGCTGTCTGCTACTTAATCCAATTATTCTTTAAAGCTGACACGCTCTGTAACTCACCAGAAACTGTGGCTGATGCCCCTGTGGATCACATCCACACGTCTGCACACACACATACATTAACACAAACAAATCCCTCTTCACACCCCTAACCCTGCGTCACCACAAATATGCTCAAGAGATGAAAAGTATCTGAAAAGTGGAAATTTGTGAAAACTTCAAAAGTTAAGGAGGATTAAGCAAGCTGGAGCAGTAAATTCTGATGCTTTCCTACATTATAGTCCCCTTCTTTGGCTTGTTTTGTCTATTTTCAGATGTCCTAACAGAGGCTCTGGCCTCTGCTGTCACCGTCTGATTCACTGTACCCTTGAAGTGACTTCATCTATTTCTGTGCAGTCGTCCACTTTCCTGTTTACCTGTATTTGTCTTTACAAACTTATTAGGAGGTTCTGCTTCGTCTGTGTGTGCGCGTGTGAGCTGCTTCTTTTCAGGTACTCAAGTACCAAGAACACAAATTTAGAAAGATGTTTATGTGTTTTTTTGCACCTGAAACAGGTTCCCTCCAGGTTAGATGTTAGATAAGGGTTAAAATCTTCTTTTTAATGAACCTGTTTGGTTGTATGAAATGTGATAGCATTAGTACAGGATAGAAACTTTGGTTCAGGGCTAATTTGTGTTGTTTAAATTGAAGTAATATGTTCAAGTAGAAATATCATGGACTTCTTTTTGCAGATGCTCATATTGGTTATTTAGTAGGTTCTTACAGCGAACTTGTGTGTGGACTGGAGTATTGCATTCTTACTTGTGATTATGTAATAATCTCACCTTGCCTTGTTATGGACTGTAAACTACAGTCATGCCCCTCAATCAACAGCTTAAATGTTAAATGGTCAGTGACATGACAGCTTGCATCACTGCATCTTAAAAACACTATACATGCTGAAAAGTTGCTTGCGTATAGTAAATAGTAAAAGGGCTGTAGCAGCCGTGACAGGATAATTAATCCCTGGATTCTGCGATTTCACCTTTTTGCACATCTTGACAAGTATTTTTGCCGCAAAGGGACGGAAACGTCACAAAAGGAGCTGTGTTAGGGTGTTTTTGGTGCTGACACAACAACAGTCAAGAGTAACAGATGGAGCCTGTTTGTGTGTGTGTTTGTGTGTGTGTGTTCCAGGGTGACCAGGACTAAAGCTGGCTGTAGTGTGTTTGATCTGAATGTCAGCAGAAGGAGTCTGAGCAGACACTGCTGTCTGTCTGTCCAGAGGAAGATGTTGGAGCAAGAAAATGTAAAGTTGACATTGTCATGTTGAATATTGTGTATTTGAGGGAATTTTTGTTTGTTTTAACAAGTTATAAGGTTTCCACTTGCACTGAAGCCAGATTTTGTGTTACATGCAGAGAACTTGTTTCTATGCACATAATGAAGCCATAGCATCACTAGCAACTATAAGATAATGAAAATTAAGGTTCCAAGATTGTAGTAAATCCACATTATCTGTAGTTAATAACAAGAGATAAAATACCCAAGTTGTATGGAAATGTTGATGTTTTATGAGTGGATTATTAGACTGGTTTAATTACGGGGGGAAAAGGGTGACATTCTGCAGGAGATCAGAATTCTGCACTGCACCAGTTTGTTGATGAGGAGATTTTTGCTACTGCAAAGATTTAACTTTTAAACTGATTCCAAGTGCATCAGTGTGCAGGAATGTGATCCCAAGTACTGCATCAGAGTACGTAATCCTTTCCAGGATAAGTATAAGTGTAGTTCATTTGTTGGTATTCTAATTTAATTCTACTGGTAAAGTTTCTTTATCCTCTTCTTTTCTGTCTCCATTTCTTCCTTTGTCCTTCAGCCAAACAAAGTGAAAGTTGCACAGGTTGCCATGGTTGCAGGTGCAGATGACGGTGCACAACCATTATGAGATGGTGGTTTAACTGAGAGGTGTGGGCTTGTGTGCCTGGTTATTGACTAGATTTTACTTTGGTTGTTAAAGATTCTTGCTGTTTACATCTTGTTTGTATTTGTTGCTGTCCAGACGGAACATACAAGAAAAAATTGTTTTTTTGCTGCAGAACAGTACTGAAAGGGTAGCACTTTCTCTGTATATGCACACATGCTGTTTCTTTCTGTGTTTTTGTGTAAAAGAGGTTTCTTTGGTATACGTTCTATATGGTGTGCTTTGTACTGCACATATGTGATTGCTCAATTCTATGTGAGAATTAAAGGTAAGTATACCACATTTTATGTCCAGATGCCACTTGCACAAGCATCCTGTAGGGGAATCCTGACCCACTCCAGTGTGTAAGTAGCAGGTTTCCACAGTGACACAGCTGGTCCATCTGTGAACCACAAACCATAAACACCAGATCCCCCGCCATCATCATCATCGTGATGTCCTCCCGTCCTACAACTTTGTGCTCATTCCACTCATACTAACCTGACCTGTTTCCCACAGGATTTTTTTTTAAACTTTTGTTTTGTTTTGTTTTGTTTGTTTGTTTTTTCTGTTAAGGGGGAAAGGGAGTTGGACAGTTAAGGTGGGATGGGGCGGGTTGGGGCTGGGTGGGGTGGTTCCTCTTCCTGCTCTTTTCTTCCTCCACCTTGTTTCTCTCTGTCTCAGTTTGACGCTCACCTGTTCCTCTGAATCTTTTTCATTTCCTTGCCATTGTTTTCTGCCTGCTCTGCCACTGTTCTCTCCTCCCCCTCCTCTCCCTTCCCTCCTCTTTTCTTGTCTCTCCATCACTGCTTCTCACTGTTACGATTAACTGGGCTCTGTCTTTATGTCGTATGTCCTTTTAGGCCCACGCCGTGCATCGCTGGCTAATCGATCAGGACAGTAGTGTGAGCTCTGAGATGCCGGATGGCCAAGGAGTATGGCACTATGATGATGAAGTAAATATCTGCAACACGTATCTCTGGCTTTTCCTATTTCTTTTTATCTATATGTATTCATATATATATTAAGTATTTATAATCACCCTTTATCTGTCACTTGAAGTGTGTGTCACTGTTGTTGTTCTGCTGTTGTTGTTGTTTTTATCTTTATCTCTCTTATTTTTGTTGTGTGTTGCTTCTGGTATTGTAGTTCTGGTTCCTTTGACTTTTCTAGTGTTGCTGTTGTGCTGTGAGCTGATTCAGTCAGGTGTCGTGGGATCAGGCTGGAGCTTTTTCTTTGTTCCTGTACTTGCTTGACGTATCGTACTAACTTGCTGATTTTTATTTTGTTTATCATTTGTTGTTATTTTGTTTTGTTTTCCCTCAGTTTAACTTAGTCACACATAACATGAGTGTGTATTTGTATCTTTATTGATATTTATATCAGTGTTTGTGATTCCTCTTAAACGAAGCAGCATATTACATGGCAAGAGTCCACGGGCAAAATATATTATAGCTCTGATATATTTTTCATAGATTTGATACAAGTTACCAGTAGGCCTGTGTTTGTTTCTACATTAATTACTTCTCACCACAGTTAACAGTGATAATAGATACCAAGTCCAAGTATTTTACCTGTGGGTTCTTCTGTTTTCTAAAATATGCTTGTGTCATCTTGTGTTCGTGTTTAGGGTTAAATCAAAGTTTGTTCATTAGTGTGTGTGAAAGAGAGTGACAATAGAAATTTGAAGGGATGTGTTTGTTTTGGGAGGATTGCTCAGTTTTTATCAGTGAGTTTGTGTGCATGGTTTGTTTTGTTCCTTGCATGGCTTATGTCTGTATATGAGCTTAAAGTATGATTTGAACTCATATAACCAGTATTTCTGTCTGTGTCGTGCCTGTGCTTTAGTTTGTGTCCATGTAATTGTGGGTGCTGTAAACATTGTGGCTGTGCCTGCCTTTGCCTGTACCTTTGATGTGTCAGTTTTGTGTATTGTGGCTGTGTGTATTTCCTGTGAAAGTGTTTGTCATGTGCTGTGCCTATGTTTTGTCTGTTTTTTATCTGTTTCAATGGTCTGGGATACGTTTTCCAAAGGTTTTATTGCACCTGTCTAATAGATGATCTTAAATCCATTCTCAGTTGTCGGAAGAGAGATCATCTAAGTGCAATGAGGCTGCTGGAAAACTTGCTCCAGACGACTCTTGCCCCTGATGATTTCCCCCTCAGCTCTAACTCCCCCTCTTGCTCTCATGTCAAATTCTTAAACCTCTTTCTCCTGATCTCCATATTGCTCCCAGTCAGTCTGGAGCAACATTGGATTAACTTTTACCAAAACCAAACTGTTTTCAGTTTGACTAAAGTATGCACACCATTTGGAAAAGCACAATCATAACAGCAGATGGCTAAAGAAGATGAGGTGAACACATTTAACACACAATGAAGGTGGCACACATAAAAGGCAAGTGAGTAAGTGTGTAAACCATCATCACAAAAAAATGATGCATCATACAACAATATGGAGTCTTTCCCTTGGTAATGCTCTTGAATGTGTTTGCACTGAGCATTTGCTTTTGGTTTGAATTTTATTTTACCCTTTGTATGAGTGTGTAAAATATTATATGTTTATTTGTTTATTTTTGTCTGTCAGGACTACAAATATCCTGTTATTAATACAGGAAACATGCAGCTTGGTCAAAGTCAGATAAGGTCATCTTTGCAAAACACACAGTCAGCAAGTGGGTCAACAGCATATAATATAGATTAATGTGTTTGTGTGTCATTTGGAAAGGCACAAACTTTATGTTTTTGCCAGACAGGAAAAAAAAGGACTGGAACTTTTTTTTTTCTTTAAAGAAGAGCTTAATTACATTCATCTAACTTTTTCACTTGTAACCAGTCTGATAAAGAAGCTTAGTCAGGAGGCCTTGAAATATATTTTTTTCTCTTCCTGGTTATCCTTTAGTTTAACTTTTTAACTTGCAGGGTAGTTATCTACATGTGCATCCCTCTCTGAAGGTAATTTATGCCAATTTTCCATTTCATGGTACAATATGGTATATCTTGCTTATTTTTAGTCTTCCATCATAGACAGTATCATGTAACCCATAACAACCCACCATATTTGATACATCAGCTGAGATTCCAAGCTGGCCAAGATGCTACTATACAGTGATGTGGAAACACTGCAGGCCAAAGAATAACTTGGGAGTGCACATATCGACATCTCTGCAGCAGCACATATGCTTACACACTTCCTTGATCAATAAAGCTGCTTTAAATCCGTCACACTGTGTACAACAAAAATCCCAGGTATCTCATTGTGCGCAGGTCACTTGTCATGTGCACAACTAATGAATGAATCCATGAACATGTTTATTAGCCATGAGTATAGATTTACTGATTAAGCAGAAGTAATCACTCATTACGAATATCCCTGAAAAATATTCTTATGTAATAAAAGTCAATTCAGTCTAACCTCCCTTTACTCCCCAATTCTCTTCACTTGTAAGTTGCTTTGAATAACAGAGGCCTCTAAATCAGTGCAATGCAGGAAGTACACACTACTGTAAGTACACACTTGCCTTTGCATCTCCATAGCTTCACACACACACACATTGCAATGATAATTAGCTGATCCCAACCCCATTAAAGATTTACTGTCTGTATTTTAAAAAATGAGGCATAGAAGAGTTGTGTGAAGTTGAGACATATTATACCATACAATACCATATTTTCCTATTCAATGGAAAAATGTAATTTGCTACTTAGAAAATTAACATTTGTAGGTTGGAGAGATACCGAAAAACAGAAACCAGGGCTTTTACCAGCAGAGTTTAGTTATGGGATGGTTAATATTACTCTTTCTTTTACATTTTTTTTGTTCAGTCACTGGTTGACTGGATTTTGGCAACACTTGGATGGGTTTGGGTCACTATCCCCATAAGTAAAGAAAATTTGCATTTTCATTTCATTTACATCTGATGGGGGGCTGTTAATGTAGAAAATTGCCTCACATGTTGAAAAATTACAGGATGGGGTATCCTGTGTATTAGAAAGGGATGCCAAGGTGTCTTCACCAAGAAATATATATTCAATCATAGCAAGTACAGCAATGAAAAGCAACAGCAGGAAAATAAAACACTACAAGGTTGGGTAGTTTGTAAACCAACTACTGTATATTGTCTGCACAAGTAATAACTGCAGTACTCACAGCTAGTCACTTTGGAACGTTTAAGTTTGTATGCCAACTGAATGAAGTCTTGTCTAAAGTGTCATAAAGACAGTTGTCAGTTAGCACACAGTTAGAAAATAAGTCATTTCAATATAAAGTAGGAGTGTAATGATTTGGTTAACAAAGATTCAATTCATATCATGATTCATGGTTTCTGATTCGATTCATGGATGATATTGATTCCTTTAGAACGATAAGATCTGATTCAATTCAGTGACTTGAAATCGAATCAGAAGTTTGCTGAATCGTTACACCCCTAATATAAAATCTGTGAGTCAAGACCAGAAAATTCTTATATCCTGTGCATTTCTTGTGGCCGTTTCACTGAAATGCCTCAGCCAGGTTAAAGTATATGGAACCCATTTCATGAACCACATCCAGAGTGCTGAACTGTCTCTGTTTGTACCTGGTTGAACATAGGTTTGATATAAGCTACATCATTAAAACCACTGGAAGGAAGAGTGATTGACATTAATCATAATTATTACAATGCAGTAAAAAAGTTTTTCTACTGAACCACAAACAGCTCAGGAGACACAGAAGAGCCCAAACTCTTTGAAACTCCCCCCTTATCCATTTGTGAACCATCGTGACCTATCCTAAATCTGGTCTGCAGGTCCCAATAGATCTGCTGCCAACCTTCCAACACCACACACCACAGGACACCCGAAGGCTCATCCTCATCCTCTACGGTGTTATAAACATGCAGGGAATGTACACAAACCAGTAGTTTTGATATCAGGATTTATCATTTTATGTAGCATATCTATTACTTCGTAGCATAGGCAATGATGCACAGTCAATGTACAGTTATAGATATCACAATTTAGACAAACTATGACTTAGGCAATTATGCTTTCAGGCTAATTACAATCACGAGTAAAGCAAAACTAAACATCTATAGATCTATATATATATGCTGTTTATATATATATCCAACAGTATTAAGTAGCATCATGGAGATTGGCCATTCTGCAACTTGGTCCAGTAAAACTCTTCATTATTTTTAAACTGGTCACACAAATCATGACTTTCCCTGAGGGCTGATGTCATTTACACAAAAACTGTTATACTTCATCAAATCATACCCCGCCCCCTCCTGTAACTGAGATTTGTGAGATGTCAGGGGTCTGTGTAAAGGCCTCATCCCCTTTGCCACTCTCAATAGTTAGTGGGTCTGAAGAATATCCCTTATCATCCCACTGCTCTAATTACCCCTCAGTGAGTCCTTGGAGACAGATGCTCAGGGAGCCAAGCCCAATTCGTCACAGTGTGGCTGCATGGTAGACTCAATTTGGAGAAGAAGAAGAAGAAAAAAGCAAACTGTCACACTCTGCTTTGTCACATAAATTTTCCTCCATCTCAGTTTTTTTTCTTCCAGCTGCTCTGTGGCCAACTGTAGATGCAGACTACATTAGGAAGCCCATTCTTATCCAGCCACCACCAGTTGGCTATAATTTGTTTCGGCTGGAGGGGGCAAAGAGTAATTAGCATGAGAAAGGCCATGGCATATTCAAATATTGTAACTCTAGTTTTTGTCCAAGGTATTGATACTGACAACACAGCACTCAGATTAAAGGTTTACTGCTATTGTACAAGACTGCAGAAGTCTTGTAATACTCTCAGTTGGCCTCATACCAACTTGACAAAGACGACATGAGCAGGCTACTCCTGATCTGGTCTGGTCTGGTCTGATGGACTAGAAACTGATCTTTTTAGGGGGGTGGTGAGATGCCTCATGGGAACAATCTAGCCTACAAAGAATACTTTAAATGGAGTTATCTCAAGTAACATTTACCCAAGAGCTTCTTAGATTCAGACCATAACAACACAACGATAGGTCAAACAATTCCACAAAGTGATTTTTATCAAACTTGAGAAGGAATTGATAAAAAACAGCAGATAGCAACAATTTTTCCTTTTCATTTCTCACACTGCCACCCAAAACTTTTTACACAAGCAGAGCCTATATGCTGACAGGGGTCACAACTCCTGAAGGTGTATGAAATGAAAGCTGTTAGAACCTCATGGGTGACAAGGGCATCCCCAATCCAACCCTAATATTCAACCTCTTTTATTGAAAGTAAAGTTTAAGACAATTTACCCTCAGAATGCTTAAGTTTCTTCACTTTTTAAATTCTTCAGTCCTTTTGTTACTTTTTCTCATCTCTGGTTTAAACTCCTCTCACCCTCTAAGTTATCCTCTCTTTTCCTTGATTTCTTCACACTTAGTTTTACACAGTTTATAATTTGGTTGATGATTTTAACAGTGCCACGTTAAATTTTATCAAGCAAAACCCTGAGGTATCTTATCATTGTCACTTTTAATTTCATGTGTGAATGCTTACTTGATAAGAAGAGAGAGAGATTGAGCAACAATCAATGTGCATGCATGCGTGCATGTGCATGTGTTTAAGGTGAATGCGCAGAGTGCATGGTAAAGGTGGGAGTATACTCCAAAAGAAGGTGCAGGTCGAAAGTCTGAAAAGGTGCAGAAAACCTGTCTGTGACAGACTGCTCAACTGCGGACTTTAAAGAGTATATATATGTACCAAGTAAAATGTCCATCTTCTGGTTCCTCAAACATGTACCCTCATTCCACATTTATGTTGTGAGAAATTAAATCTCCGTGAACTGTTGGAGAGTAAAGCCTCCAGAGTAGGCTTTCAAGAAAAAACAAAAAAACATATCGTTGCATATATTTTTGTTCTTTTAATACACTTTTTAATGTGCTATTAAATATAGTTAAAGCAGATAATTGTTGTGATACACAGATATATTTTATTCCTGTGACATTTCCAGGTTTCCCTGTTCAGTAGAGATGGAGAGTCAAGTAAAAAATCCTTATACATACATACATATATATATATATATATATATATATATATATACTGTATATATATGTATATATACACATATATACTATATATATATCCTTTAAAAACTTAAAAACTTGTGAAGATCATTTTGGCAACATAAGTAACTGTAGATAATATTCCTGTGCAGCAGTTGCTAGACTTTCCTTGCATTTTAGTGCAGCTGGCCCATGAAAGATAGATAAATCTACATACTGTATAAAATAGAAATCATTTTCACATTTGCATACAGTGAAGTTACACATACCTGGTTTAAGTATGACAACTGAAAAAAATTGCATCTGCCTCATTCTAAACTCTTAATTTTTCTGTTAAAACATGGCTGGCTTAAACATTTTATTATGGAGAACCTAAAAGATCTCCTACTTTATGGTGCATCCAGTTTAAAATTTTGCCACCTCACTTTATTGACATCATCAACCAACTTTAAGCCAATACTTCCCTCCTAAAACGGTTGAACGGCGGCCTACACGACCTTGTTCGGTTTGAGTATACCGCTGCCTGAACTGTACGCTTGCCCATGGAAGGTTGCTGCGAGCTACTGTACATATGCGCGTGCATATTGAATGCAAGAGAGAGTGTGTTATGCACCTGCATGCACTGCACTGTAGGTGAATGTTTGTGTGAGGTGAGTTTATGAGGGCATCTGAGAGAGTGTGTGATTGTGTGTATGCGTGGGTATGAATGTATGTAAAGCAGCATTAAAACAGACACAAGGATGGAATTAATCGATTGAAGGCAACTTTAAAAATCTTCGTTTGGACTGCACTCGCACTGATTGATGAGAGCATCATCTTTAATTGCTTATATCTAATATTTATCAACATGTCGGTCTCAGATAAAGTAAGCAATTCAGTATCTGTCCCTTGAGGCAAGAGATATTTACTGTTGAAGTGGAAAACAACAAGTTAGCGCATCAAATATGTATTTAATTGATAACTGTTGTTGAGGAGGAGGAAAGTCTGACGCAGCAAAGCTAAGCAGGTGAGGAAGCCTTCACACTGTCAACAAGAGTGTGGGAAAGAAGACGATGTATTCTCGTCTACTGAGGCACAGACTCAGTGTAGCTCCAGAAACATGTTTGGTTATCGTCTTTGTTACTGTACCGTTGGACCAAAGATATTATTACTTCTCTGCTTTGAAATGCACTTCTTCCTCTTTCTTTCCATTTTTTAAACTCTCCTTCTCACCCTGTTTCCTTGCTTCTTTGCAGTTAGAAATAAGGCTGGTGCTCCACTGAGGCAAGACCAAATAGATGTTTGGAAAGAGTAATGACCTTGCAAAAATATTCCATGCAAACTTAGGTTTAGACAGATGTAAATAATGTTCTGAGAGCTATGCTTAAAGGCATAGGATTTGTTTTAAATGAACATTATGACTATGAATAGTCCTAACCTCATATACACTCATTTTGTTGTCTGGTAATATTTTTCTTTCCCTAAAATTGTAGCTGCTAATTAAAAACTGTTTTGCTGTGGAGATTAAATGAGTTCAATAATATAGGAGTTTACATGCAATATAAATTTACCTACTGATCAAAGCAGCTATCATAATTATAAAATTATTAAAATGATCAGCTTCACACATGTAAATTGGCAAATGATTCTTATTTTATTGCAGTTTAATTATAATTGCTGTCATATTTTGCCAGCAGTCCTTGCTTTCCACCCACAGTTTACTGTTATCTTTAATACCTGCAATGAGTTTTTGGAAAGTGTGTTTTTTTGGCTTTAAAAGAATACTCCATTAATTTTGTTAGTTTATTTATATACATACAGTATATAATATATATATATATATATATATATATATATATATATATATATATATATATATATATATATATATATATATATATATATATATATTAAAGGTGACTTCCATCAATTCAGCTAATCTCTTTATCATATTATTTTATATTCATTATACTATCTGCTACTGCAATCCATTATTAGTAATGTTCTTAACAGCAATGTTTCTGAGACTAATGCATTTGCACAAAATTCGTTGCCTCTTTAAAACCAACCATTAACATTTTTTCAACTCAAGAGTAAAATGGAAGCAATCTCCTTTTAGACTTACATTTTGGCCCTAATGTCAGTGATGATGCTAGAATTTCAATTTACCCTCACATTAAGAACTAGATGGGCACATCCTCCAGCGGTTGTGAGTGAATCAATAAAATGAGGAAAATTGTAAATGAGAATTAAAAGGGGCCTGGGTTGGCTGAGGATAAATAGGTGCATTCTAAGCATCGTAATCATTCACTCAAGTTGCTCTAATATGAAAAAATACAAAAATCATTTCCAACAATAAGCAGCATTTTCTGTCTTCTTCAAAGAAAGAAATGCATTTCAAATTCTTGGAGGACTTCAATAGAAGTACATCACGTTCTTCCTTTAATTAGGTTATGTCAACAGCAGCCTTGAACTTCTCATCCTAGTGGAGTTTGTATCTCATAGTTTCAGTATAGTACATTATTTCCGAAGTTTTGGGCCACTTCAGCTCTGCATCTTTGTACCAGACTGATTGAATTATAGTCTGGCTGCTATGATTCTGTCTGATACTAACTCAAGCCCAGATGTGACTGATGGATAGACCTTCTCTTTTAAATGATGGAGGTTGTATTCTTGGAGTCCTGAAGATAATGTGCACATACAGGACAAGAAGACATGCAGAGTTGTGTAGACAGATTCTCACCAGATTGGTGGTGTTTCTCTCTCCTCTTACACATCTGCACTCAGGATTTCCTGCCTTTCTTCCTCCCCACTTATGAAGATTAATGGGAGCCTGGCCCTGCTCTGACATATTGCTGCTGTCATTCTCTATTGCTTTCATCTTTTCTGCTTTCCACTTTCTTCTGACTATTTCTAACTTCTTGTTTTTGTCTTCCACAGGTAAGACTGGCTTTGTCACATTGAGGCTCATTGGTATTTATTAAGGAGGCTGTATGTGATGAATATGCTGTATCTGTAATAATATGTATGTATGGGATGGAGCCACGTGTGCTCTGACATATGATACGCAATCTGCCTGCAGAGTGAAGGCTTTTAATACCTACTGTTGCTAATGCAGAGTTAAACCGCTTCTCCAGCAGTTCAGAGACCAGGAAGGCTTAATGTAGCTTCGAGAAGGAGCTGAAAAACAGGATAAGGAATTTAATGTGAGTGTTTTCTATATTCATGCGAGTGTGAGGTTTGCGCCAGGGCTGCAGTAATCAGCCTCACCCAGCACGTGCAGTATTGAAAGCTGCTGCAGGACAAGACTGCAGAGCATCATTCTGCCAGCAGAGGGGCATTACAGTAACAGTACATGCCTACATGGAAATTTCTTTTAACTCCTATGTTTGTCTGTTTTTAAAAAAGACATTAGTGAACAACTCTAGAGAGATTTGATCCTAAAACCCTAAATGAAATAGATTTCATCCTGAGTGATGGTATGTGAGTGTGTGAGAGGGTGAGAATGGAGGCCAGACAAGTGCAGAAAGTGAGGCAAGTTGTAAAAAGACAGCTTGCAAACTCTGTGTTTATGTTGATTTCTTCCTCACTTTTTCCAGCTCTAGTCTCTAAGGCATCAGGACATGGGCAATAAACCACCACAAGCACCACGCGTGGACAGCTTTAGCCCTTTATCTTTCCAACAAGAGAAGCTTGACATGGGGTGCAGAGGGCACCTCTGCCTCAAACTTAAATCAACCCTGTTACAAAACAAGAGTGTGGCCTACACTTGCTAATGACCTGAAATCACACTGAGACAAACAATCTGAGAGAATATAGAAGACAATATAACTGCAGAGTGACATAGAGTTAAAGGCTATATGCTCATGGTGCCAGGGGTCCAGCACACTGCCTGCATCACACAGGCTGGATGCTTTCCTCACCCACTCTTCTCATCAAATCATAGAATCTGTGGATGAGCAAAGGTTTTTATTTGTACTTTGACATGATTTTTTGCTAGCTGTTATTATCCCTCTTGACCATACTGGCCTAATATACTTGATAAGGAAGGCTTAAAGACAAACTCAGCCCACTCTCAAATCTTAATCAATAATAGCGATAATGCACAGTGCAAAATGTTCTTTTGACAATTAACCGTAAAATAATGAAAAACCTACATTTTCTGAAGTTATATATTTGGGTGTTGGGGATTTATCACCAAGGCAACCAAAAAAAAACAAAAAAAAAAAAACGGAAAACGAATCTCGCACTTCCTGTTAAAGTTGTGAGAGGATCTTTAACTGGAACCTTTTCATTCCTTAAACCTCACCAAGTAACTTTGCTGCCTAAATTTGCACCAGACAGTGATCAAAATAAAAGTTGATTTTAATTTTAGTTCAGATTCAGAAGACTTTATTGTCATTGTACCGGGTCCCAGTGGAATGAAATTTTTTTAGTACAACCAAGGCAGTTTCATATAAATATACATACATTTCATTTCCATGCTTCTTTTCCACCTTATGGAATGTTTGATAGGATCTACACACAGGAATGTCTCATGTCTTGGCTAATTACAACCCAATACATATAGCCTAGTGCAGGCATCTGGACGGCAACATTGTAACTTCGGGGCACTCTTTTGTTTTTATTATTTACTCCTTCCCACTGAAGCTTTACCATAGCTGTATTAAAAAAAAATAATCTGTGAATCTTCTCCCACTTCACTTTGTTGATAACATCAGGAATGTATCTAAGTAGACAGATATATCAGTCTTTTCATTATACATCAATCAAAGCTCAGAGGAGTTGTTTCAATACGAATAGAAAAGGTGACACATCTCTTTGCTTTTGCATAAGGTACTTGTGTAAGAGAAATAATGCAGCTTTGTATATTTCTGATTCAGATCTGATTCAGTGGAAGCCACATTAACCTATGCATTCGCAGTACATACTGTACACACAAAGTCATTTTTAGTAACATACACTCACTTCACTATGATGCAGTAAGTTTGAGACCTTTCCATTGAATACTGTGCTTTGCAGATTTGAGGTCCAGGTTCATTTATCAGCCAACATTTCATTTTTTGGGCAATCTGTTCGACCCAGAGCAGCAACCAGTGCAATTTCCAAGTGCAGTAAAGGCACAATAAGTTAATTTTTTATTCTTGGTGTCATTAGACTTTAACTTTAAGTCACCGATGTCTGGACCTCAAAATAAACCTCAGGGGTCTGTCATCATGCTTAAATTTGCCACACCTTAAGAAGGTCTTGGCAATAAGGACCTGATAGGTCATCATTTTCTTCCTTGGATGAGTCACCTCGGGGCTAGCAAGAGGACGTTAATGTCAAAGTTTCAGTCCTTTTCCTCGGAGGACCACAGGATAATTTGTCATGTCTTCATGGACATTAGTGTCCGCTGTCCCAAGCCTCACATTCTTTTTCAGTAGAGCTCTCATCACTGTCTAAACTCAATTCTGTGGACAGGACAGACGTCCCACGTGATGTTTTTGCCCAGGTCACGGTCCAGTGGTACTGAGTAGCGTATAGCCTTCTTTTTGCTGTGCCCCCTCCTTCCTCTCTCCTACTAGCATTTATCTCTCTGCGTGGTTTTGGCAGCGATGTGCTTTTCCCAGCATTTAGCCAGGAGAGGGAGAGAGGAGGGGAGAGGTGGAGAAAAGGGGGCCTTTTCAAGTGAGGAATGACGGACGCTTTATTAAAAGAGGCAGGGCCTTTTGAGAGGCTGGCCCCTCCATGCTCCCCCCCCTCCCTCATACCCCATGTGTCTGGACCCATTGTCACTGGGCGGTGGCAGAAACCCCCCCACTACCATGCGCTTTGTCACTGTAAGTCACCCTTGCAGACTGAAGCAGACCCACTCGGAAAAAACACACCCATTCGCCACAGTAAGTCTTCAGCATTCTGGTTTTGCCTGGTCCGTGAAAAAAATGGATTGTGTGGCTGTCACAAAACATACTGGAGACACGGAGATGGGCGTGACATGTGGGGAGGAAGGGACAGGCAAAAAGAGGGGTAAAGTTGGGGGGGCACAGTGTTATCATAAATGTGGACGGCAAGAGGATAGATGGGGTGGACATCGGATCATGGACTGTAATGCTGTAATGTAAGATGGAACGAGGGCAGGGAAAAATTGGAGAAGAGGGTCTTTTTTTTTGGGGGGGGGGGGGGGGGGCAGCTTTGAAAAATCAATTAAAGAAAATGGTGAAAAAGAAGCCAAGAAGGAGCCAGGATGTTGTCAGGAAACCCACGGGGAGAGCCTGGGGTGCCAGCTTGTTTTTCACTATGTGTGAAATGTGTGTCTTCAGATACAGGCAGAATTCCTCCAGAGATAAACCCCTGGGCCCCCATCCACAGATCCCCCACCCTCCTCAGTCTCTCCACCCACCAAGCTTACTCAAGTGTGTTTGTCTGGCCATGTGTGCGTGTGTGTGTGTGTTTACGGTGGATGGGGGTCTGTGTGCCCAGTACCAAAGCACTCGCAGGGGGCAACAGAAAAGACAGCTGTGTGTTTGAGAGAAGCAGAAAACGTAAGAAAGAGAGAGTGGAGGGCCAGCAGGCATGCCAGTCAAGACCGTCACTTTTGGAGTGAGTACCACAAACTCTGCCGTTCTTTGTCTCATCTTCTTGCTGCACTTTGGCTTCACCTCTTGTTTTGTCTTTTTCTGTATCTTCATATTTCTCTCCTACTGTAGGTCTCTGCTACTTTTCTTGCATTGCTCTCTTTTTTTGTAATCTTTATTTCCCTTTCAAATCCGTAGCACTTTCTCAGATGTAACGCACCTGTCAACACAACCTGTATTATCTTCTCACATCAGTGATAGGCCAATACCTTGTCTCTCTGCCTTCTCTGGCAGCTTTAAATGCATTTCTTCCAAGTTTACTTTGTGGTTGTCACATGAATGGTGATGCATTGGTGGAAACTCATTATCCATTTGGTTTTAGCTCATTTCATTAAGTACATGTCTCTTTATTTATTTTTTTTTCTAATGTCCGTTTTTGTTTACCATCCATCCGCAGTAACCATTCTATAGATTTCCTCCTGGTTTTCATGGCTTATTCTTGTTTTCAATCATGAATCTGCATCTAAATATTGGTACTGGTTTTCCTGTTGCAAATCCAACCTATTATTTATGTTTTGTATGTATGTTTAAAATGGGTTGTTCTTAAAAATGAGACCTCGTGTCTCAGTGAAAATTACCTGTGAATGAATAAAAAAAAGTGACATACTGATTAAATTCCTCAGAGCTCTCTGGGTGATGGGGCATTTAAAACAGAGCTTTTTCTTCTATCAAGCTAACCTCACAAAGCCATCCATGGCAACTGTAGACTGAGCACAGTTGTTTAGGAGTTTTAGAGTTGTGCATTAGATTAACATAAGTGAATATATGTGTGGGTGTATGTTGTGGTATATTTTCCTCGGCAATCTTGTTTTTGACTTAATTTGTGTCTCTGTTTGATGTTCAGATTGTATCATGTCAGCCAAGATTAGCATGTGGTAAGTAAATTAGAGCTCAGTAAAGTGATTAGTGGGTCAGTTAATGAGATACCATTTGTGAAACTCCACTTAAGACTATAAACTACTTAATTTACTGAGGCCATGCAGTAAATAAGTACTTGGTCTTTGTGCTTATTTTGAGTAATCAAGGGTTTGCTTCAGGTGAAGGGGTGCAAGCCGCTTTTGCTGTGATGATAATGTGGTTTATAGACTTATAGACTTTTGTCTGAAGATGAACAGTCAGTTTGAAAAAGTTGTTAAATGTTTCCAATAATTTATTTTCACTTGTCTGAAACTTATCCATATGCTACTTTACATAATCCAAATTAGTAAACACACAAAAAGCCACTTGAAAGAAAATCAATATATCTTGTGTATTGTGGCAGCTCTGGGATGGTCAGCGACTGCATAGTAAATGGGATAGCAAGTAAAACTTTTTGAATTCAGATAACTTTTTGTTTCCAAGATGCCACCTCAGCTGGGAGCTCCAAACAAAGTTTTTGAATCATATTCAGCAGGTTTAAAAAGAAGTTGATCAATTGTAAAAACGGCCGCTACAAAATGTGGCTATGCAAAGTATTACCCGCATTAACACACTTCTATAATAGTTTTTTAAATTAGCAAACAGATATCTGTGTTGTGTGTATTCAGTGCAGGGCAGTTTTACCAGATGAGCTGAAGAATCATTGTTCATATTTCAGCTCTTATGTTCTTATAAGAGACTTAAAGTTCAAATGTTTGGTTTTATAGGGTTAGACATTGATTTTATAGTTTTCAGAGAGATCAATGTAATGCCTTGATTAAAGTAAACTGCTGTCTATTTTGTGTCCCTCCAGATGGTTGCATTCTATATTTACTGCTTTGTAACTGTGCAGTAAAGCACAGGATGTTTACCATATCTTGATCCTCTTCTCATAGGTCTCAAACCCTATCTTCACCCTAGGTTTGTCACACTCTTTGTCATCCACAAAAGATCACAATAACCATGACAATCTCATCTACAAGCGCCGAGGCCGCAGCAGGGCCAGTTATAAAAGACGATCCATGAGCAAGGCAGGGACAAACAGTGGGCTACAGAATGGGGGTGGCTGGGAGTGTGAGAAAGTAAATAGTAAAAGTGGGACAGTCCACTTCACATACAGGAACTAGAGGCAGACAGACAAATGGTTGGACAGACTGGCAGATTTACATGCAGACAGGCAGTGTTGCATGGGAGATTGTAACAGCTTAATCCCAGTGCCCCACTCACTCACTTCCTGTAAATGTGTCCATAGCTGAACAGTCCCACTGGTCTTACTTTGACAGACTTTTACACTTAATACATCTCTGTAACTGGAAACAGGCCCCTGCCAGCTCAATCTCTTCAAGAAAACAGATGGATGAGCAACAAAAATAAGGACAGAACAAGAAAATCAATTTTTGAACAAATTCAAGTCAGCAGAAAAGAGGTGTTGAAATAGCTGTTATGGAACTCTGCAGGAATTTCCATAACCGTTCAGTGTTCCCCTGAATGAAAAGAAACTCCCACATTACAGGTTTAATACGTCAAGATACTGAGTGGAGTAGGGTCTGAATGCTGGGAATGATCCAGAGTTCGATGCTCTTGCACAGCTTATGTTGTTTTAAGTTTTGGAAATTATTGCAAGTTAAGCACTATGGTGACATGCTAAAGAAATGTATGCACCTTATTTTCACCTTTCTGCTGGGTGTACAAATAGCTGTGGTGGCACTTAAATTATTTATGATTTGCACCTGGTGCTGTGTCTGCACATTCATGTGTATCTGTGTGTGTGTTGGAGTGGGGTGGGGGGGGGGCTATCTATAAGGAGGAACTGCCTCTGTGTTACGAATTTCATGTTAATTCGAGCAGAAAACTTTCTGAAGATAAGTTTCCTGATGTTTGGCAGAAAGATTCTTCTATTGACATTTAGTTGAAGCTCAAGTATTTGCACCTTGATTGAACTGGAAAAATGGTATTAGATTTCTTTCTGTCCAGCAATGAACCTGATCAGGCTAGAATAATGAGAACACTGAATGGGTGATTTATTATATGCAGAAAAAAACAACGTAAAAGAGGCTAATGTGATTGCAGGCCAGAATTGTATTAAAAAAAATCTATGAATAAACCAAAGTTTATTTTTCACTTTTTGAAATTCAGATGTGCAAGATTAGGCCATAAATTTAAGATGGTGAGGGTCTTCTCTCAACTCTGTACTGTCTGAGCCTTCCCATTGATCCTATTTACCACTGTAACAAGTTTGACTGAATCATTAGCAAAACCCACATTTGGCTGGTAAATTAAATCAACATTGTGGAAATCCCCATTCGTCAGGTCTGTTTGTTGCAGTGTGTCTTTACCCCCTTTTTGTGTACATACACACACGTGCACATTTTGAACGCTGCAGTCTGCTGGTGAGGAGGTGATGTCATCCAGTCTGCTGCAGCACCAGCAGAGGAAGCAAACAGGGGAGATACACATGTAAGAATCAGGAGGTGGAGAAGGGAAAGAACGCAACAGCAAAGAAAACCGGATGATTTCAAGCAGGGGGAAGTCGAGGGGAAAGGATTTTCTGTTGTAAATGATGATATGGGATTAATTTTACTTGGTAATTTTGAGCTTCATTATGAGAAGCTGTACACTGCCTTAGCCTGTGGACAATTGCATGCAGATTGCACAACACTGTGTGCTGATACTGCTAATATTAACCAAAGATCTTCAGCGCAGCAGGCTATTGTCTGCGTATTTTGCTCCAAACAGTGTGATTAATGCGCTCGCTCGGTTCTGCTCAACCCAGAAGCCAGAGGATTGTCTGTGCTCTATGGGAATAATCAGAGGGAGACACTTTCGTCTAAATCATATCCAGTAAAATATGGCAGGGGAGTTGCCACATAATGTATTTAGACTGTGTGTAGTCCAAGAATGGAGTCTTTGCTTTTTGCATGTATGCTGTACCTGTTTGTGTCTGAGGGGACGGGTGTGGTTCTCTGCATCCTTATCTTACCATACCACACACTCACTTCTTGACGCAAGGCGATAATCACACAACCACGCAGGCACACACATGAAAATGCAGGACTCTAAACTAGGAAAGCCTCAGCATAAGAGGAAATTCTCCCTGGGGGGGTCATGAGTTTCTGTTGCCTTGTAAACATCAGCAGGCTGTAGAGGATGACTGTAAAGAGGCTTCCACCAGGATCACTGTTTGCTGGTTTTGTATGCCTATTGTGTTAGGTTGCTGGTCTTTGCGTCAGCTGTATTTGCTACATCCTTGGGGAAAGAGTGCTTTTTGTGTTGCCATAGTAGATTTTACAAGCTTCCAAACAGAAACAGTGTTGCAACATACATATAGTATTTGTGATAAGTTTTTACTGTGTGTGTGGGGAAGTCTTTATCTACAGCATCATGACAAACTAATGTGTGAATGAATGTTCAGATGAACAAAACATGGACAACAATTAGATGGACAACCTCTTTGAAAGTTATTTTATAAGTTAGTTTGTAGCTGCCTACAAAGATGATTTTTGGGCTGCATATTCTCAAAAAGATTTGAGCTTCAAAGTGGTGAATGTAGTGGTTACTCTTGTGAGAGGTCTGTGTGTGCATGTGTGTGTGTCTACTGGGTCAGCTTGTTGCTCCACAGCTGTTAAGAGGGAGGAGATTATCATCTTCAAAGTGAAAATGAATGGGTAAGTTAGGGAGACAATCACTAGGATGAAGGAGATAATGGTTTACCAAGACGTGGCCACGGTGAGTCTTGAAACCAGAGATAGGACAATAAAAAACAGCTACTTAACCTCAGCTATGGTAGTTTATGTTTTAAGAGTATTTCTTTCTTTACTTTAAGCATATCTTAATTCCAAATCATTTCCTGCTTTACAATAAGATTTTTTTAATGTAGATTTGACTCTGTATGTGTTGGGAAAGTGTAATTATGTGAATAGCGTGTGTGTGATTGTGATTTAGGTTTAGTAGAGCAATGCAGTATACCTTTTTATGTATGTAAGCTAAGCTAAACTAAAAATAGCAACAGTGGCATTGTTTCAGAATGGCTCAATCAAAACTTCAGAATTCATTGCTACATGCAGATAACGCTGCAGACTCTAAGGTTCCTGTGATGAGTTTAAAATATTCCTCAGTGTGCAAATTTCCGTATGAACACAGATCTGGCTGATCAGAATCAGCTGAAAGCAACTTCTCAGAGTTTTCTGTTTTCTCTCCTTGCACAGCTCTGTGCTGCCGGTGTCATGCTGAGGGTGTGTTGTGTCATTTGTTGCTATGCGTCTACTTCAGGCATGTGGATCCTTTCTCTTTTCTTACTGAGACCCTCTCCCTCTCTGTCAATAGAGGACCAACAGCCCTGTCACAACAATGGTCAACACAGCTTAAAGCGCTGTGTTGTGGTGTGCAGCAGCATTTTCTCTTTTGGAATACAAAATGAGTGGTTTGTACAATGGAGGAATGTATGATCTGTAGTTGTGAGCAAACATGCAATGGAGACTTGAATATTTTCCCAAACAGTATGTTGAGATGTCTGGGATGATGTAGGGAGGGGATGAGCACAGCAAGAGAGGAGATTATGTAAATGAAATGAAAAGGTGCAGGTTTTGCCGCAGTCGAGTTCCTCCCTGTGGTTCTCCCTCTGTCGCCCCTGCTCCTGCTTCTCCTCCTCTCCTCTTCCTCACTCTCCCCAGTGCCGCATGAGTGATCCTGTTTCAGCCGCACTCCTGCCTGCCTGGGAGAGGCATGAAGCCCTCAGACACAAACAAAACACAGACAAAAAACACCAGACGTGCCATGTGCCAGCCTGTGAGCCAGGACTCAGTCGAGCCTCGCACTCTGTCGCCTTTCCCCATCCATCTTTCTTTTGTCCTAAAGAAGCTCTAAGTTTAAACATCGATGCCCAAAACCAACCACAAACTGTTGACTTACCTTATCATGAGTAGCAGTTTAAACTCGGAAAACCACTGTAGATGGACATTCATTTACACACCCGCCACAACCTCATTCACACAACTTACAAGCTACTGATGCAGCTATTCAAACTGCACAGCCCAAAATCCGAAGGGAGGAGTGAAATGAGAGGAAAACTGATGGACAAGTGCCGTCTTGTCACCATTCTCAGTCTTTTAAAATGTCTACTTTTGCAACCCATAATAACCAAACTCTCCCTCTCTATTTTCCTCTCTATTCCTTTATGTGTCTCACTTTCTCTCATGCCCCTCATCCCCATCTTCCACCCCCTTTCTTTTTCACTTGTAGGCAGATGCTGGCAACAGTTTCCTTAGAGCAGCCCGATCTGGCAACTTGGACAAGGCCTTGGAGCATATAAAAAATGGCATTGACATTAATACAGCCAATCAGGTAAGCGATCCCTTTCCACTGATTGAATTGCCACACTGGCAAGCAAACTCAGTCACCATCCATTTATTTTTATTTATATTTACAATCTATTCTTAGCTTTTTATTCACTTTAGGCAATTTGACTTATCAGCAAAACTGATCTCAAAATGTAGTCTTCTATCCCCCTTTCAGAAGATGAAGGGACAAAGTCTTCCGCTAAACTGCAGCAATATGTTAATGGGAAAGACAGCACTATGTAGGCAGGATTTGCAAGCTGTGAATCTTTTTCCTTTTGTCATTTTTTGGTCCTAATCAGGTCTATGCAGAAACTTACAGAAGCAGCAGTGCTTTTGAGTTTATCTGATCCTATATGTTACAGAGAACTGTAATATAACCTGGTTTCACATAAAAGATCATTTTGTGTCATGTTCTGTTCAAGTTTAGTGTTTCACTATTTGCAATATTTGGGTCTCTGTTTGTGTTTTACGTGTCCAGCATGCATGAATTAAGCACAGTGCTGTTTTGTGCCTTTTTGCCTGCCATGTGCATGCTCAGTAAGACTGTTAATCATTTCTGAAAGTGATAGATAGAGTTTACAGTGTCTCCAGAGGAGGTAATAAATGGGGTAGGGGCTTCCCTTTGCCTCATATCTTCCATCCTGCCTCTTTTACTCGGACAGTTGTACCTAGAATGTCCTGGAAGAGGCAGCATTAGTGGGTCTGCTGCCCTCAGGCTCCTGAAACGTGGCCAAAATCCCATATGTGTGCATGAGAGACTCCTCTGGCTCATTAATCTAACTTAGTCATCCCTTCCATTCCCCCATGCCACCCAAAACATTTTATAATTAACGCTGGTAATACTTC
The DNA here is from genome assembly GCA_023101725.1 of Atherinomorus stipes. Lineage (NCBI taxonomy): Eukaryota > Metazoa > Chordata > Actinopteri > Atheriniformes > Atherinidae > Atherinomorus > Atherinomorus stipes. The sequence goes on from JALJCO010006760.1 coordinate 186,621, forward strand.
TGTCAGAGTTTCATTGAGGCCTATTCATAGGCCCAACAGCAGACTCCACATAACTACAGAGTTATTTGTGTAAAGTGACAGTGTACAGAACATGCTGCTTGAAATGCTTTCACAATGATAAAGGGAGACACCCCATGGACTAAGAATATTACTACATGAAGGAATACGGTAAATGAAACAGAATGGTTTTTTTACATGTTAGCTTTTCAAGGACACTCTTTCATTTAATTTTGTTTTTGACATTCATGATGAAATTGTGATACTGTGTAGCGCTAATGTACTTGGGTTAAAGTGATAATCTACAATGGGTTTTTTTTTTTACTTGAGTTTGACAGCTTTGCACCTACTGTGCTTAGTTGTGCACTTAAGATCTCCTTTTATGAGCTATTTGTATGATACTGTATGTTTACTTCATAGTTGCTTCCAGTTATACAGTGGCTTTAATGCTGCAAAGGTTCATTGTGACAATTTTTTTTAAAAAGTGAGGTATAGCCTTCCCTGTTTTATTTGAGATTAATCTTTGCAATGTCACTAAATAACATCACTGCTGAATTGTCCTACAAGTTTGTACAGTGATGCAGACAGTTACATAAAAGTTGTAGATTGTCACTTTAACCTCCATTGTGACGGTGATGTTGTTCAGTATATTGTGTCAGTATCATAGGGGGTCAGATGGAGGCTTGACTGTGGCAGTTGCGTCTCTGTTTCCCCATCTGATTGGATACCTCTGCCTCTGTCACCAGCACGCTGCCTCACTCTTACCCTCCCTTCATTGCATTTTCTTTCGCCGTCCTTCTCTCTCAACCTATTCTGTCTAAACAATGTGTTTTCTATCTCACCTCAGGTTTTTTCTTGCATTTTTCCCTCCACCATTTCCTCCTTTCTCTCTCTCTCCCCTGTCTCCAGTAGAGTGATGGTGTGCAATGGTCTCCCCACTCAGAGGAATAATATCAGTGGTGTGGGAAAGGTCCAACCTCACATGTCCTGTGCGGCTGAAGGAAGGCTGTGTGAGGTCAGACCTATCCCACACGGCTCGTATTCTTCCCAGCCACGAGACCAGCGGCCTGCCATCCCCCTCCCGTCCTCCTCTTCCTCCTGCACCTCTAATCATCATTAAACGAATGAAAAAAAAAATCTCATCTTGATTTTCATTCCTATGGATGTTGTTTTTGCTAATGACCACTCTGATTCTGAAAGTCCTGCATGCATGGTGTCCACTGTAAGTATTTGCTTGCTGTGGTTTGTGTGGACTAAAGTCACTATGACAGCAATCAGTTTTTACTGTTGGCATGGCTCTCGTGTTTGTGTGTATACTCTGAATATACAGTTATTTTGAGTTAGAGATTGTACTGTGTGTACTGTGTGTGTAAGACCTTTTGGTATGAGGTCTGCCCTTGTCTTTCACACAGAATGGACTCAATGGGCTGCATCTGGCCTCGAAAGAGGGCCACGTTAAAATGGTGCTGGAGCTACTTCACAATGGAATCGTACTGGAGACCACCACAAAGGTAACCCACCCTGCAAGACGTACTGTAACCTTTGAAGCCAGAGTTGGTAATCCTGCTCAGAAACACTTTTTGTTATACTGGGTGAAATGGTCCTTCCATCCTGACAGTGGTCAATACATCATGTATTCATAAAAAGAAGGGAAAAACGTCAGACCTCTGTGAGAGCTGCAGTTCTGTAAAAACTTTGACCAACCCCTGCCATTCACACTGAAAGGCAGGAATAGGTGGGTTTCAGTCACGTGACCAAGACGCGCGAAATGCAGACGAAGGGCAAGAAGTGTTTTCCTCCAGTTCAAAACACAGCAAAATGAATGACAGCGAGTACGCTGAGGCTTTGAATGGGCTGGTCCAGACACCATATTGCCAAAAAATACATTTATACGTAAGATATGACCCATGACGTCTAAATAAATCAGACTGGTCTTATAATCTTGGTGATTTACATCACAAACCATCTCGCTGCTGACATAGCAACGCTCATAACTTTACTTCTGGACATCCGATCTTAAAAATTCCAACTGTAGGTGGGACCGGTGTCCAAAATAAAGAAGTTACCATGGTTTGGACGCGTCGGTCTCCCCCATGAGGCTGAGCTTCCTTTCCAATATTGCTTTCTCTCCCTAAGAGGACGCTATATGGATTTTCCACACTGTTGCGGTGTTAACCTGTTTGTGAGCAGTGGAGGATGTGTGAGGCTCGGCCACGATCACACACAAGGACAATCAGGTGTTTTTTTGTTTTTTTTTAAACCATAATTTGCTTCATCAGGAGACCCATGTGCTGCAAAGCCCAGTTTCATGTCGGGTCAACCAGGATCCAAATAAGCTTTGAATGGCTGTCGCCTGTTTCTGTGGGTAATAGTGAGTTATGCCATTTTAAATAAATAACCTTGCTCATAATATTACTAACGCTGAGTGTTTTTATGTGCTTGGATCTTGTATATAATCATTTAGTTTACTTCTGTTATCCCAAATTCCTAATCGAATTGTAGGCTGTGTATAAGTCAAACTGCATTTCTCCAAACTAGGTCTACTATTCACAGAGATCCACAGAAACCCCCTAAAACTATTTTGCTGCCAGAGACAGTGGGGACATAGCCTTAGCAATAAATCATAAAATAATGATAAACTATCTCACCTGTTTTAGAAAGTGGTCGCTGGAAACTCTGGCATTGGTAGACTCTGCTCCTCCCAACCGAAGCAGAGGTTTAAAATTCACCTTTAACAGTGTTGTTGTGTCAGTTTTCTACATTTTTAAATTTGTGAACAGCAGTTTTAAGTACTCCAAAAAAAAAAAAAAGGTATTAGAGCGTGATTAGAGCAGCCATAAACTGCACGACACAGAGGCATTTTCCACACAGATAATACAGGCGACTTTCCTTCTGGCCCTCCGTCTGCATTTCGCACGCTAGCTCTTATGAACGTGACGTATGGCGCAACCAACCTATTGGTAATTTGCAACTTATAGAAAGAATGAATCAGCGCCTTTATGTCTCGTCTCTGTCCCTCCCCTCTCTCCGTCCCCCTCGTGACCCCCCGTGCGCTGCTCACTGTAAACAAATATAGCTAACAGACTGTTAACTGCTGCTGCGCCAAAAAAACAAAACCAAACAACAGATGAGGATTAAGTCTTGGAGGCGCTGATGTTTGCAATGTGGACTTTGTACACTGCAGAAGGAGTTGGAGGTGAGTGGATTTAAGCTGTTAAAAACATGGTTTGTCAGCTGTTTACAAGGAGCTATCCACTCGTCTGTTATTGTTAACCTGCTTGTAAAACATCGGCGCACACGTCCCTGCGCACTGAAGGCCTGGTTTTGGGTGGTGTGTCTTTTTAAACTGTCGCTGGCTCAAACCGTTTTTCCAACATTGCCAACCCTAGCTTTAACCCTTAAATATGACCTGGCAAAATTAACTGTATGTTGTAATTTGCTTATAAAGGAATGATATGTAAGAGAATATAAATGAAGGGTATTGAAGGCCCACAATGGAACTTTTAGCAGTTTTCACAGTGACGTGCACCCTATCGACAGCTAAACTAGCATCCATCTTGCATCGTACCTTTACTGTGAGCTCACTCCAGCCAGTAAAAGACAGTCTTATCTTGACGCTTGTTCTGTCCCTTCCTCTCTTTCTTTTCTTCTCCTCCTCTGGTAATGTTTCCTTGCTTTTCTTTGCTGAATCCTCCATGATGCGCGTTCAAAACACCCGCAATGCTCATGTCTGGTTCATATCCGTTTGCTAGTAAGTGACACGGTGCACAACCAATAGTCGACTGCAACGTCACAGCCACGTCCCGGATGGAAAACCTACATCGTGCAGTTTCTGAGCCCCTGTACACCTCTGGGGAAACGAGTCAGAAAAGCATATTTTTAAGGTCTAAAAGTTACGTTGTGTGTCTTTAAATGAATGAGTCTACCTTTACATGTGTCACTCCATGGTAACCGATAGAAAAGGCAGGAAGTTACTGCCTGTGGTCAGTTTTTTTTTTACCACTTTTCATTATTGTTAAACTTGAAACAAAAATATGTATAACATTGATTAGTAAGAGGATGTTACAGAAAATTTATTTCAAACTAGAGGAATTTTCAATGAGCTTGGAGAACAGCAGCAAGAAGATAAGTGGACCAGAGCACTGACAATATGAGTAAGAATGAGGTAAGTTTGACATCATGTGAAGGTGAAAGTGACATAGAGAGGAGCAAGCAACAGCCCATGCCCAGTAAGATTTTTTCCAAGTGAACCTGAACAAATGCATGATTATTTTTCTCATCAAATTGTGTTATTTCCAGTATATTTGAATTATTTTTTTTGTCCAAAAAATGTCCACACGTCAGAAATGCTTATTGATTTCAATTGGTGCTTATTACATTGTTTTTGTCTGTGTTTGAACAGAAAGGGAACACAGCCCTGCACATCGCAGCCCTGGCAGGGCAGGAGCAGGTGGTCACAGAGTTGGTTAACTATGGAGCCAATGTCAACGCTCAGTCCCAGGTGAGACTCAGCGATGCTCTCACATCAGTGATCCCAGGACACATTGAGGCTGCTCTTCAACACCTACTATGTGAAGTTTGCTGTGAAACCATTGTAGTACTGTGACTACTGCAATTCCATCTGTTAACGTGTCTTTGTTCCAATATTTCTGTGTGTTGTGTTTCCTCTCTGTGTACATCCTTGTGTGTGCATCTGTGACTGTCTTCTGGTTGCTGTGTTTGTGTCTCCTCTGCGGTTGTGTGTGTGTGTGTTTGTGTCTGTTGTATGTCTTTCTGAGACAGAAGGGTTTCACTCCACTCTACATGGCTGCACAAGAAAACCATCTAGAGGTTGTGAAGTTTCTTTTGGAGAACGGAGCCAATCAGAGCATTCCAACTGAGGTACCAAAGAACTGAGAGAAAAACTTTTAAAGAGTAATCTCCCAAAGCCCTCTATCCCATCCTTGCTGATCCACACTCGCTGTGTTTCCATTCTGTTTCATTCTCATGAGCTTCTCTCCTTATATCCTTTTCATTTTCTCTCCACAAGTTAACCTTCTTTTCAACTCTCTCTGTTGTGCTGCAGGATGGATTTACGCCGCTCGCAGTGGCTCTTCAGCAGGGACATGAGAATGTTGTAGCCCTGCTCATCAATTATGGCACCAAGGGAAAGGTCCGCCTCCCTGCACTGCATATTGCAGCACGAAATGATGACACGCGCACAGCTGCAGTGCTTTTACAGAATGACCCTAACCCTGATGTGCTCAGCAAGGTGTGTGTGTGGATGTTTGAATGCAGGCATAGTTGATTTCATGTTCAGGACATGTACCACAGTGTCAATGCCATTTTTATGGCTAATCTTCATGATTTTAAAATGCAAAAGAAATAGATAACATTAACATTTGCATGCATTCTGCAGACTGGATTTACACCCCTCCACATTGCTGCCCACTATGAAAACTTAAACGTGGCTCAACTGCTGCTCAATCGTGGAGCAAATGTCAACTTCACCCCAAAGGTAGGGAAGAGTTAAAGCCAATAGAAGGTCAGTTGTTCCACCTTGCTTTCTGTTTCAGTTATGTTTTATTGAGATCATTTGTGTCTCTCTGCAGAACGGCATCACACCTTTGCATATTGCTTCCAGACGGGGGAATGTGATCATGGTCCGACTCCTGCTGGACCGAGGGGCACAAATTGATGCCAAGACCAAGGTGCCAAAGAAAACTGCCCTAGAGAACCACCGTTGTTCCTAATTTAATACATCATTAACTAAATTACTGACAACACTCTTTCCAGGATGAGCTGACTCCTCTGCACTGTGCAGCCAGAAATGGACATGTTAGGATTATTGAGATCCTGTTGGACCATGGAGCCCCCATCCAAGCAAAGACCAAGGTAAATCATAAGGAGACAACTCAAAGAATAGCTCACCTCGCTGAAATAAACTGTGAAATGATGTGTTGTTTGGTTATTAGAAATCAGTGAGCATTATTTGTTCTCCTTCATTTACTGCTACTTTTTGTGCCAGTTATTTTCACAGAGATTATAGACAACACATTTTTTCCTTTTACAGAATGGCCTGTCTCCAATCCACATGGCAGCACAGGGAGACCACATGGACTGCGTCAAGCAGCTTCTGCAGTACAATGCGGAGATTGACGACATCACACTGGACCACCTTACCCCTTTGCATGTGGCAGCACACTGTGGACACCACCGCATGGCCAAAGTACTGCTGGACAAAGGAGCCAAACCCAACTCGAGGGCTCTGGTTAGTGAGCAGCTAGTAATATATTGTTTAGATATCCAGTGGCTACACTAGTATCTATGCAGTAGATGCCAGCTTCTTGCTTTTTTCATTATAGTGACAATGATTGTTCTGTTTTGACAGAACGGCTTTACTCCCTTGCATATTGCCTGTAAAAAGAACCACATGCGTGTTATGGACCTCCTGCTCAAACATTCAGCATCACTAGAGGCTGTGACTGAGGTAAGGGATCAGCAGAAATAACATAAATCAGAATATATTTGAAAAATGAATAAAAGTATCCATAAGTTCATGTATGTTTTTATTCTGTCCTTTCAAACAGTCCGGCCTAACCCCCCCTGCATGTGGCATCATTCATGGGTCATCTCAATATTGTAAAGATCCTCCTGCAGAAAGGAGCTTCTCCAAGCGCCTCCAATGTGGTGAGTACCTCACAGATCAGTTCAAATTACCAATTTGCATGACTTAAAGCATTGCTTTTAACTCTCTCTGTGGTTTGTCTGTTTGTGAATAGAAAGTGGAGACTCCTCTCCATATGGCATCTCGGGCAGGACACTTGGAGGTGGCAGAATTTTTACTGCAGAATGCAGCACCAGTAGATGCAAAGGCCAAGGTAGTTTTTTTGTTTTTAAACATGCAACTAAATTGTTTTGAATTAGGGGGTGGTAGCCAAGTGGTTAAAGAGGTGGGCAGTCCCGGGCGTGGCACTAAGGTGTTGACCCCTGTGAAAGGGGTCTTTAACCCCCACCAACTGTTGCCCGGGTGCTGACATGTGGCAGCCCACTGCTCTCTGGTTAATCCAGAGATGGATAAAATGCAAAGCCTTAATTTCCCACCTGGGATCATTACAGCATATTAAAAAAAAACGACTTTGAGTTTGTTATATGATATCTGACATGTTAAAGATGACTCACTTTTGCATACTGCCTATGCACGAATTTCCCTCTGACACACACCACCTCATTTCGATTTGTACCTCAGATGAATGTGAACAACAGATAAATTGAAATGGGTATAGAAAGCTTTACAATTCAGGTGTTTCACACACTGTTATGTTTCATGGTTCCTTCTGTCTTCTCGGCTAGGACGACCAGACACCGCTGCATTGTGCTGCTCGGATGGGCCACAAGGAACTAGTGAAGCTTCTGTTGGAACAGAAAGCCAACCCCAACTCCACCACCACATCTGGTCACACGCCTTTACACATCGCTGCCCGGGAAGGTCACGCACAAACTGTACGTATCCTCCTGGACATGGAGGCTCAGCAGACCAAGATGACTAAGGTAAAGCCCACCTGCTGACCCTTCTTCTGCAACATTTGGCTTTTGGAAACTGTAAGCTCAGCCAGTAATCAGTATTGTCCACTCTAATACCAGTCCACTTCTTTCTTGGTGCCTCTGTAGAAAGGGTTCACTCCTCTGCATGTGGCCTCCAAGTACGGCAAGGTGGATGTTGCAGAGTTGTTGCTTGAAAGAGGGGCCAACCCTAATGCAGCTGGAAAGGTAAAAAAAAAAAAAAAAGAAATAAAGCTTCACTGTATTGAGGAAAATATAAATAAAGCTCACACTGGGAACTTTTTACTTTGCTCTTACAGAATGGTCTGACTCCACTGCATGTCGCAGTACATCACAACAACCTGGATGTTGTCAACTTACTTGTCAGCAAAGGAGGGTCTCCACACAGTGCTGCCAGGGTAAAAAATAAATAGAAATGAACATAGAAATAAACAAATATATGTATGTGTGTACATAAGTGTGTGTGTGTGTGTGTGCGTATGTATGTGTGTGGGGAGGTATGTGTACGTGTATGTGGTGTGTGTGTGTATATATATATATATATGTACTGTTTGTGTGGATGTTTATATGTGTGTGGGTGTGGGTAGGTCATGTTAATATTCTGAATACATGCATGCTTCACCTAAAAGCAACACATTTCACTTCTGCAGAACGGCTATACTGCCCTTCACATTGCATCCAAGCAGAACCAGGTGGAGGTGGCCAACAGCCTGCTGCAGTATGGTGCTTCGGCCAATGCTGAGTCACTGCAGGGAGTCACACCTCTTCACCTGGCCTCACAGGAGGGCAGACCTGACATGGTCTCCCTGCTCATTTCCAAACAGGCCAACGTCAACCTTGGCAACAAGGCAAGAACAAATATGTCAGCAGACTACATTTGGTCTAAAATAAATTGTTGTGTCACTCGACTTGTTTTATGATATATATGACCTTGTTTTTTTATTTTTATAAATAGAGTGGATTAACTCCCCTCCACCTGGTGGCACAAGAGGGACATGTAGGCATCGCTGACATCTTGGTGAAGCAAGGGGCTTCAGTTTATGCTGCCACACGGGTATGACTTTTTTCTTTTTTGTCCTCCAGTCAGAGAAACCTACAGTTTGAATAATGAAATTAGAAGAGCTTGACTTCTGTAGTTGCAGTTATCAAAGCCTTAGTTTAGAAACTACTTGTGTCCCCACTCTAAGCTGTAAAAGATAGTGTCTAAGTGCTGCAGCATAAATAGCCCTCCAGACGGTTATGTTATCAACAGTACTCAGCTGACCCTTAAAGGGTTCAAATCCATCAGACCTCTGGTGCATACTGTATAATTATTTATTTAGTTTCATTAGACATCAGTTTAGTTCATTCTCATAAACACTGAGTTCATATTACATACGTGGGTCATTAAGACACAAAGTTATGTGGCTGATTAGAAGTATGTTAAAGAGTTTTCACTGTTTTCTTCAATTGTCAGATGGGTTACACCCCTCTCCATGTTGCATGTCACTATGGCAACATCAAGATGGTCAAGTTCCTTCTGCAACAACAGGCCAATGTTAACAGTAAAACAAGGGTGAGTGTCTCCTTCTGGTTCTTGATCAAAAAACTAGCCCCAGCTGGAGCCATAGACCAACCTCACACTGTCAATAAACACTCTTGTAAACAAACCGCATCTTCAGCACAGCCAATCAATTAAACATTTTTTATGCAACAGAAGAGCACACTAGCTTTCTTTTCAACATTTCCAAAGTTTTTATCTTGCTATTTCCTCTTCCTTGCAGCTTGGTTACACTCCCCTGCACCAAGCAGCGCAGCAGGGGCACACAGACATTGTGACATTGTTGCTGAAACATGGGGCTCAGCCCAATGAGACTACTACAGTGAGTATAACTGCACCAGTTCTTCCTCTTACTCACTCATAGCGTTTTGTCTTTGCATCTGATCAATCTGATGTTTCTTTTTTTTTCCTTAGCATGGTACTTCAGCCCTGGCCATTGCTAAGAGGTTGGGCTACATCTCTGTAATTGATGTTCTCAAGCTTGTCACTGAGGAGACGGTTTCCATGGTGAGAAATTTAGAATTTCCTATAAATGCGCACTTTTATAACTAACAAAAACATTTCAAAACACTATTGGAAATACTTTATATTTTTCTTTCTTCTGTATCCTGCAGACAACCACAGAGAAACATCGCATGAGTTTCCCAGAAACTGTGGATGAGATTCTAGATGTGTCTGAGGATGAAGGTATGGCACAGTATGATTATTAATGAAATAAAACAGAAGGAAACCAAAATTTTTAAAATGTTAAAATATTCATTTTTTTCAATTTTTTATTTTTTGCTTTTTGCCCCTTTTTTTTTAGGAATTGCACAGCTTACATTAGGTATGAATGTCTTTCTTTTTTGTGCAGCATTCATAGGTCGTATCAAAGTGTGTGGCTCCATTTCAAGCTCGCTCCATCTTTGTCTCCTTGTCTCTCTCTCTCTCTCTCTCTCTTGTGTGGTGGTGCTCACTGTGATGGTGGCTCTGGTTTCTCATTGGCATGCACCCATAGCACCCATGTCTGTAACCTCTATATGTCCCTTCAGTAACACCCTCATTCTCTAACTTCCCAGGTGTCTTTTTCCCCTCTACGTTCTGACATTAGTCATTGTTTTTATAGTAGCAGTCAGAGTCAGTAAATTGATCTCACCTGGCCCTGCTTTAAAAGGTTTTGCACTTTTAAGTGAAGAGGTGTTGTTTTGTTTGTAAGAAATTGCTTTACTGTGTGTTTGTGGTAGTTTACCTCTTTAAATCTTCCTCAGTCGTGCTATTTATGCATTTTATAATTTTATTCATCTTATATTCCTGTAATGTACTGTAGATTGTGTTTGTGAACCGGGAGGTTATTGGGTAAAAAATAGAGGGAAATGGTGGACAAAAGAAAAATTTTGCATTGCGATTATCAACATTTTCGCATAAACAATGGATTCCATGATTTGGAAGAAAGGAATACACCAGGAATTATGACTGACGGTCAAGTTACCAGTGAGCCTGTAGCACCTCAGCATCATGCAACTGTTGGTATGCACGTCATGTCATGACCAAATAAATTATTGTTTGCAGACAACAGTAATAGTTGAGATAAACTGTGCCATAGTTTAAAACAGTTTGTCATTGTTTTATTTGAGATAACAAAATAATACAAGTATACTTATTTGAAATTTAAAGAGAAATGAGGACTATTAGTGTAATTAAGTCCCTGCTGTGCTATTGAAAGTGCATTACATGAACTTCCTGTTTCTTCATCACTCAATTATATTTATGCTAAAAATCTTCCCACAGGTCAGGGTTTGTAAGCTTCTCTAATGAGATACATACTGAGGGTGCATATTTTACCTATAAGATGTCTTGAATAGATACACTAAAACTCAAGGTGAAAATACAGTATTAGGCTCGAGGAGAGCAGTCTGAGCCCCTCGCACAATCAAACTCCAACATAAAGAGCAGATGTAAGAACTAAAATAGCACAAGAACTGTTCGCTAAATTTGTTTCAGCACTTGTATTTTTTGTTCATTCAGCTCAAATCCTGGGAGAAAAACCTTGCCACTGGACCCAAAGTCTTATAATGGAGTGAAAAACATTGTTTATGATTGCATTCTTTTGGATGAATTGTTAGAAACATAAGTATAAGCACCACAGACAACAAAAATGATCGAGATCATTTATATCCGGTCAGATGGACCGAAACAGCGTCTTTGTTTCCCTGTATTACTTTGTGTCTGAAAAAGCAACTGTTTGCCATATCCACTCCGAGGTGATTTGTTTATAGGTCACTTTCTGCTGCCCTCAAGTGGCCAAAAACACCCCATATGGTGGTTTAGTTTTTGCTGTTGGAAGTTCGCATCTCCACTGACAATAATGCCAGAGGATATTATGCCTTGATATATTTAGTCCCCTGATAATTCAACCAACAGATTGTCAGTGTAACTAATTATAGAAAGGAGCTGAGTCGCCGTCTTAAAGACACACCTCATATCCGAATGGTAAAGTGATATTAGCAGATAATATGATGCATCCCCTCCCTTCCATATGACAACATTTTGCCCACACAACACTCGTACGTTGTATACAAGACAGAGGATATACTGTACAGGACATGAGCTGACACACATGAACTTCTGGGGAGAGCACTCACAGAGTCAAACATGGTGTAATGACATCACTTTGGCTCTGGACCTTCCACAGACACCTATTCACACAAGCTGCGCTCATACAGTCATAAAGCAGGGAAGACTTCTGGTTTCCTGCTGGTTGATTCTCGGACATTATCGCCTGTTTTTTGGGGGTAAGTAAATAAAACCCACCTGGACTTGCATCCGGATAAAGGAGAGGAGCTCAAATGAGAGTATGAAACAGCTCATACTCTTCTTATCCTGCATTGTAGACAAATGCGCTGGTCTGATTGTATTTGGGTTCATTTGTTTGAGAGGAAATATCTTCATGTATCACTCTATGAAGCAGCCATCTGAAACTCCCACATCAGTAACTATTTCTTCACAAGACAACATATTTTTGGAATGAGATTTTACAGATGCATGCTCTCACCAGAGATAGTGCAGTCGGCATATCTTAAATGTGTTGTTTCTAAGTCCAGCCTACATTCCTGCGCTGTCCTCGGTGACTTTACTATAGGGTTCAGAGTTTAAAAAGTGTCAGCAACTTGAAAGTACATCTGAGTGAACCCTATTGTTCATAACCTCATGCATAATTTGTTAAGTGTTCCCATAATTCCAGAGTAAAGAACATTCTCACTAATGTCTTGTGTCACCAGTCTAATTCTCAAATAACAGAGCCATCACCAAGTGCATCCTGGGTTATCATGTTGTCTAACACTTCTGCTAGTTAACAGCCTTGTTTTCTTTCTCTTTTTCTCTTGTGCTGTTTCACCAACCTGACCACGTCTGTTCGCTCTCTTTGGCATGTTGTTCTCTGAAGGAGAGGAGCTCTTGGGGACAGAAGGGGCCAGGTACATGAAGATGGATGACATGAAAGACCATGATGACGATTTCCTCTCCCCAAAGAAATCACTGGAGTACGAGAGGGCTGGGCACAGCGTAAGGGGGATGTGCAGGGAGCAGGGTAGAGAGCCAAGCTAGTAGCCATGAGCTAATAGGAGGACGGTAGAAGGGAATGCACCATAGACACACACTAAACACCAGGAAGATCACTTGGGAGGAACTGAGATGTGAAGAAATGTCTTTAATCTGACTTTTTATTCTCTTTGTCTTTTACTTTACACATCAGGAATTACTCGCCAGCCATTCCCAGGATTCCCCGTGTCTCACCAGAGACTGTTATTCTTAAGGAGCATGAGATAGATCAGGTACTGCAGAGATCTGCATGGCTGAAATACATAAAGCTACAAAGTTTTCTTAATACTTTAAAAGTGTGGTTTTAAATTGAAGCAAAGTAGAAAATCATGCTTTCAGTCCCTTGTAGTAAGATCCAGGGTTCCAAAAACACTGGATCTTTAAAGAGGATTAATATGAATGTTGGTGTTTTCTGTTTTTTTCTTTGTTAAAGGATAAATTTATTTTTTTCAACCTGGACCTTTTTTCTAGGAGTTTATACATACATTTACTCACCGGTAAAGTTTCTGCATCACTTTGAGTCCTTCGGAGGACATAACTTGATTCACCCTTCGGTGTACATACAGTAATAATGGCGGAGACGGGGCAGCGACCATATAAGATATTATCTGCACCAAAACAACTTCATTTCATCAATGCTTGAAGTAGAATGAACGAATGAATGAGTACTATTGTCCCGTGAGTTCAGAGTTTCGCAAATTGTGTTTTTGTTGTTGTCTGGGCAGCGAGCTGCTCTTCTCAGCTGAACTACGGAAGTGCGCATTGTGAATGCGCGGCCCCGAAAAGTGTCTGGAATTACCTGATAACTAACGGAAAGCTAAATCTGGACTCACAGGACAATAGGCTTTATGCACATCTCCAGTACTTCCTGAACTTAATACTGCACCTTTGTTTCCTGTCTTACATGACTGAATGAACTGATTAATCCAGGTGTGTCTGATCATTTGCTGCGGTCAGACACACCTGGATTATCAGTTCATCCCTCATGAAAGACAGGAAACAAGGGAGTACTAAGTTCAGGAAGTACTAAAGCTATGCATAAAGCCTATAGTACTTGTTCGCTTTTTTCATTCTAATTAAAGTATTGGAGAAAATCAAGGAGTTTTACTGCAGATAATGTCTTATATAGTCACTGCCCCATCTCCGCCATTATCACTGGATGTACACTGAAGTGAATCAAGTTATATCTTCCGAAGGACTCAAAGTGATGCATAAACTTTACCAGTGAGTAAATGCACGTATATACTCCTAGAAGTGAGGTCCTGGTTGTAAAAAAAAATTAATTTATCCTTTAACATGGCTTTTTGTCATTGTAAAAAATCTGCAGTGTTCCAGAGTACTCACTGAGGACCCTAGTGCTCTCCCACCTCTCCTTACCTGCTTGAAATGCCTTATTTGTAGTCCAGGTTTAAATCTGCTACATGTCTACATAGCCGTCACACGCTAACTCAGTCCTGCTAATTATACATACAGATGCGGGCATGAAAACGTTCCCCTTTCTGCCGACTGCCAGCCACTTACCAGCAACTTGTCTGCTAATTCAGTCGCACAGAGAAACGCCTGTGTGCCCAGGGGAAGCGATTTCAGAGCATAAATAAATGCCCGGAACAAGGACGTTTCCACGCCAAGTTTGGACACCGTGCGTGATGACGTATTCACGGGACAAATCGTTCAGCCAGTGATAGTGCACCATTACTGCACTATTACTGCACCACTTCTGGCAGAAAAAGGCAGAGCTTTTTCATGCCCGCATCTGTACAAGCAAACAAACAATCTTTTTTCTTTCTTTATTAATCACAAATTAAGAAGTTTATAAACATTTAGCTGTTTATTAACATTTAGCTTCACTCAGGGGTGCCCAGAGAAGAGACAGCAGCTCAGGCAAAAGAAAGCAAGAATACAAGCAGTTCTGCTTGTATTCAGTTCTGCTACACTTCTTTCAGAAGAAAACCAACAGAAATTATTAGGAGATGTGTTATTTAATTTCTGGTAACTTTAGTGTTGTTAATTGGTTCCCTTTAACTGATTTTTTGGGGGGGGTCCACCCTCTTTTTTTTTTTTTTTAACTGAATATGGAACATACTGCCTTTGCATCGTGACTTAAAATTCAAGCAAGTTTTTATTTGTGACGAATGATTTTCTCAATATCCACAGTAAAAGTTGTTGCATAAACATCTGTCATAGACTTGGCAATATCTTTTCTTTTAAGTGATATAGTTTTTGGTTGTGTACAACTTTATTTCAAACTGCTACACAGTATAATTAATAGTCCTTTTTTCTGTTTCATGTAGCAACACACTCCACTTCCACTGCCTAAAGAGTATGATGAGGACTCACTGATTCCCAGCAGCCCAGCAACTGAAACATCTGACAATGTCAGCCCAGTTGCCAGTCCCATACACACAGGGCAGTAAAGAAAAAAAGAAACACTTTATATTGCGTCATTCTTTTTGATCATGTTGCTAACTGACACAGTTTTTCATGAACAGGTTTCTGGTCAGTTTTATGGTGGATGCTCGGGGCGGTTCAATGCGAGGCAGCAGGCATAATGGTCTGCGTGTCATCATACCTCCACGGACGTGTGCTGCACCCACCCGCATTACCTGCCGCCTGGTGAAGCCGCAGAAGCTGACCAGCCCCCCTCCACTGGTGGAGGGAGAGGGGCTGGCCAGCAGGATCATCTCCCTTGGTCCAGCTGGCATGCAGTTTCTGGGGTGAACAACCAACTTAAAGTCCTGTTCATTTTATTCAACTTAAATTAATACAGATTCTTTTTTTTTACATCTTCTAAATGTATAAGAAATATTAGATATCAGCAATTTCACAATATCTAACAGAATTATATGTTTGTAAGCTGTTAATGAAACACTGATGGCCAGTGGGTATAGTGTTCTGAATTAGCACATCAGTTATAAAAAAATTTTAATACTAGCCCATTGATGATACCCATTATTTTCTGATAATTGTCACATTTAAGTACAGTTAAACTTAGAATATATGCTGTAACATTTTACGTGTTTACCTTTTTTTTTATTGTTCATTCATATATTTATAGTCTGTGATATTTTTGTACTTCCATGTGTATGGTAGACCGGTGATTGTGGAGATCCCCCACTTTGCTGCTCTGGGCCGTGGTGACCGGGAACTTGTCGTTTTGAGGAGCGAGAATGGCTCAGTCTGGAAAGAGCATCGCAACCGCTATGGTGATGAGGTGCTAGAAACAATCCTGAATGGGATGGATGAGGGTAAGAATCTAGCGCACGGCTTATTTTACACTGACTGGCATCACTTGATCACAAATGAAACCATTTCATTTCTCCCCAGACCTAGAAAGTCAAGAGGAACTCGGGAAGAAGCGAATCCGCCGCATCATCTCCACCGACTTCCCTCTTTACTTTGCTGTTGTATCAAGAGTCCAACAGGAAAGTGACCTTATTGGTCCAGAGGGGGGTTCGCTGACAAGTAAACTGGTGCCAATGGTGCAGGCAACATTTCCCGAGACAGCAGTCACTAAACGAGTCCGCCTGGGGCTGCAGGTGAGATGGGACGATGAGGAGAAGGAAAGAGAGGAAAAACAGAATCATTAATGCCTGTGTGCCTGAAAACAGCATGCTGGGTTTCTTTTGATTGAACGTGGAATGACCTGATCATATCAGCAGATGTGCAAAGTTTTGTTGATTTTATTTTGTGTTGTTTATTTTGCTTGTTGTATTTTTTAGAGGACCTTTATTTGCTTCTTATTTTGCATTCTGCATGCACCTGGCACCTTTATAGACCTGTGGACGTTTCATTTAATGCTGATATATGATTGTTTGTGTCATCTTTAGAATCTTTTTACTAATGTATTTATGTTACTCACAAGCTCTGTGCATCCCATATTTAACACATTCATTTCCAATGTCTGATAAACAAGTCATCTGCATTTTGTTGAAGCTGGAACAGACTATTAGTTTGTCTCTTTTTTTTTGTGGTTTTGACTTTATTACCGTCTAATAGAATAAGCTATCATGTCTTCTTTTAAGAAGAAAAGAATAATTTCACCTCACAAAAAGATGATAACTGAGGACCTGATCTTTGCACCCATTCAGTATTTTGACCACTTATTGCCTCACTTAAATATTTTCTCAGAAACATAGAGTACACCAAAGACTTGAGAAGTTATGCTGTACACACTTGACAGCACTATAAAACGTCATATTTCCCTCTTAATACAAATATTCACTTTTGATTTATTTTTCATGTCAGAACCCAACATTACAGAAAAGAAGAATTAACTCTTAAAATCAAACTAGAAGCATTTAGGTTTTGTTGTGCAATTCAGTGATATGCTTCAAATGCCATCTAAAATCAGAAGTCATGACTTCAAATTTATTTAGGCACAGTGATACTCTTCAGTTTCCAATTACTTCAAGTTTTAAACAAATTGTGCATTAAATGTACTTTTTAATTCTCCCCTAAACCCATCCAGTCCGTCACATTTGTTTTAAATGTTCTCAAATTATATGCTTTGGTATCTCAAGGTTACATTTACATGTAATGTAATTTTGATTTATAATCCCTCCCTATGCCATCTGCTCTGTAGCATACTCATTCAGACAAGACTTATTTTCCCCACTTAAAGACACTGAGTGTCTTTATTCTTAACCTTAACAAAAATGATTTTTCACAATCTACTGATCTGCAGTTTATCAGTCATCTGATATAAACTTAATCCCAGTGTCTGAGGAGACTACACGAGACTAAACAAGCAGGTGGATTTAGAACGGACGCACCATCTACTGTATGCTTTGGTTGAATAGTTGTCCTGAGGACACATAAATGAATTTATGTAAACCTAAATAGTTAAACTAACATTTGACTTGCCTTGCTGTAGCCAAGCTGAAAATACTGAATGTAACTGAATATCAGTATTTTAGACATTATGATATTCAGAAATTCCTTACACAGACTTTTTTTTTTTTTTGGGCAGTTTTATAATTTTTTTTAGGAAAATATCTGCTTAACTGAGATTATGTAATAGTAAACATGTCATGAATGGCCTTGTAAAACCTCAGTGCCTTATACTCCATCCATTTTTATCCATTTTGTATTAATCATTGTGAAAGCTATTTGCATTGTTGAATTCTACAATAAAAATAATTTCAAAGTCATACAAGCATTTTGTGTTGCTGTTTTCTCTCTAAATGCTTTGTCTGAGGTACTTTACTCACTGATAACTTCTTTCTCTTTTTCTTTATCTGTAATTTTTCTTCATTTGATCATCCTTCATTTTAATTCATTTCCCATCCCCTTATTTGAATTTCCTTGCTATCCTGTTATCCCAACATCTTTAAAAAAAATCATTTCCATCTTCTTCTTTTTTGTTTTGTTTATTTACTTTTTTCTTCTGCCCCAACAAACCTGTGCCCCTGTTACGTTCTCCAACTTTCCATCATTTACTTTCAACTTCAGGCTCAGCCAGTTCCAGATGAGCTGGTTGCAAAGCTGCTGGGTAATCAAGCAAACTTTAGCCCCGTGGTCACTGTGGAGCCTCGGCGGCGCAAGTTTCACCGTCCCATCGGCCTTCGTATTCCCCTGCCCCCGTCCTGGAGGGAGACCCCTCGAGATTCGGGGGAGGGCGATACCACCAGTCTACGTCTGCTCTGCTCTGTTATAGGTACTGCATGGCTGTCAGGAGGTGTGTGGGGGGGTTTACTTCCATGGCAAAGAAAGGGTTTATGGGGCAAACTGCAGATTTACATGGATGAAAGATGCTTCCATAAAAACATTGCCCTCATTAGACAACTTCTTTGTGATTTTTGATCTCTGCTTTTGCTCTTTTCCATCCTGTCCGACTGCCAGGTGGTACAGCCGCAGCCCAATGGGAGGACATTACTGGCACTACCAAGCTTGTCTATGCTCATGACTGCGCCAGCTTCACAACCAATGTTTCAGCACGGTAAGTTCAGCTGGCAGCTTTTACAGTTTAATAATGATAATAATATTAATAATACATTTTATTTGTAATGCACTTTACATTTGAAATCAATTCTCAAAGTGCTACAGAGACCATAGTTTAAAAGCAAACAATAAGAGCGTTTATCACCCATCACACTGCAAAACAGAGCACACACTCTCCACTTAAACATCGCTGCAAACAGCTCAACTACAATAATAGGAGGCAAAAATTAAACAAATAAATTCATGTTCCACATTGTGATTGCGTGGCATTGTTTTGTCTCAGGTTCTGGCTGGCAGACTGTCCTCGGACAGCTGAGGCGGTCTCCTTTGCCAACCTGCTCTACAGAGAACTGTCAGCTGTACCCTACATGGCCAAGTTTGTGGTCTTTGCAAAGATGAATGAGCTGCGCGAAGGCCGACTGCGCTGCTACTGTATGACTGATGACAAGATGGATAAAACTCTGGAACAACATGAGAATTTCACAGAGGTGGCACGCAGCCGAGACATAGAGGTCAGCTTACATGCAACGGTTGTATTTCTACACTAATGGATGAGCACCTGAGACTTAGGCTTGTTGAATATTTTAATGGACATAAAGTGCTTTTATCTAAGTTCTTATATCTTATTTTGCAGGTGATGGAAGGGATGCCACTTCACCTGGAGTGTTCAGGGAATCTTGTGCCAGTGAGGAAGGCCACACAGCAGCCTCGCTGCTTCAGTTTCCAGGCCTTCAGGGATAACAGGCTTCCTGTCTCTGTTAAGGTGTTAAAATCTGACTTTGTTTAAGTTTAAGTTATATTAATTTTTACAATGTCTTCATGAGCATTTTTTCCATTTTTAAAATGTTTGATCATCTGTGCCTCTCAGGTGAGAGACAGCAGTAAAGAACCAACTGGGTTTTTATCCTTCTTG
Organism: Atherinomorus stipes; assembly: GCA_023101725.1. Lineage (NCBI taxonomy): Eukaryota > Metazoa > Chordata > Actinopteri > Atheriniformes > Atherinidae > Atherinomorus > Atherinomorus stipes. The sequence goes on from JALJCO010006760.1 coordinate 206,129, forward strand.
CGCAAGACCACCAAGTATGAAGACAGCCAACATGTGCTCTGCAACCTCAATATTACTATGCCTCCATGTATCAAGGTAAAGCTTTCAAACTTAGCTTCAAAAACGGCATATACAGTGTTTCTGAGGATTTCTGACTTTGCTTATATTTACTTGCTCTTCGCAGATTATTGGGAGTGAAGACCGGAGGCGAACTCTGACTCCACTGGCTCTAAGAGAACGGTACAGCGCCCTGAATGAGCCTGCTATGGGTATGAGTCTTTAATTTCACACCAGTTAATAGTTATGTCTTCTTGTTCAGTTGGTGATCATGTATATAAAAGCATGATTTAAAACCCTTTATGTACACTACATACAGAAGCCGTGATTAACTCAACAAAGTGAGATGTTAAAGTTTCTCTGAATTTCACAGCATCAATGAGTGCTATGGAAAGGACAGAGCTGAAGATGGCTGTGATTGCAGAGCAGTTGGGACTGAGCTGGGCTGGTGAGTGAAAACCGAGCGAACACAGAACCTGTTTTCATGTAAACCACCAATGTTTATCTTTTGTCTGACAAGCAGACCTGACACGAGGCAGCTGATTAAACTGTTATAACATGGTGCATAGCCAATGAAGCTAATTATATTCTGCTTCCCTGCCAAATGCCATAGTTATTTTGCAGATAGAACATTCTATGAAGCTTTGAACCACCCTCAAGAACAACATCAGCATGACATGGTTTGAACATTTCCTTTCTTTCTTGATCTCCTCTATCTAATTTTCTAAATAGAGTTGGCCCGTGAACTTCAGCTCAGTGTGGATGATATCAATAAGATCCGAGTGGAGAATCCAAACTCCCTGCTGGAGCAGAGCTCTGCACTGCTCAACCTGTGGGCCACTCGTGAGGGCAAAAGGGCCAAGAGTGAGTGAATTAGATCTGGTGTGAATTTCTCACATTTTCTTTTCGTTTCTTCTTCTTTCATCTAGTATTTCAGCTCAGCGTCCTTCCTAGAAACCTCTGATTCTCCTTTGCCTTGCATGCTTTTCCTTGTGCGTTTTCTCTGCAGTGGAGAGCTTATACACTGCTCTGAAGAGTATTGACCGTATGGATATCATCAATATGTTAGAGGGCCAACCCCCTCAGCCTTTGAGACAAGGCTCCCGCGATCTCAACAGACGCAGACACAACGAGAGAGACCACCTCTCCCCTGGTATTACCAATGGTAAGCTCTCTTCCCAGATCCCACAATGCAGCCCACCCCTCTGTTCCTTTTGCCTCAACCCCAAGCCACTTTTCTTATAGACATACAGTGGTACTCAAAGTTTGTGAACCTTGTAGAATATCTTATATTTCTCGATGAATAACACCAGATTTTCATATTGAACTATAAAATTCAGAATTAATCTGAGAAACTAGATTAGATATTCTGATTGGTGATTTATCTACTGAGGAAAAAACCCAGTATTACATATCTTTAAAATTAACAACTGATCTAAGAGGTTAACATACTTTTGCCTCTCACACATGTGTAATATTGGACCGTTTTCCTCAATATAGACATGATCAAGCATAATGGTTCACCTTATTGGATTTCTTTAACCTATTAGAAGAACTGTGTGAAAATCTGATGCATACTGTAAGTTATCTTCTTTCTTTTTTTTTTTTTTTTTTTTTCAGAAATATAGGAAATTGTAAACCATTCGTAAACCTTTAAGCACCATTGTACTTCCTCTTCCCAAAAGTCCCCCTTTGGCAAAGAGATGTTTGTTTCCCTCTGAATTCTCTCTATTTTCCTCATGTCTTTCTGATGTCCTATGACCTTTTTGTGAATGAAAGCTGCCACAAACATCCAACTTTTACAGGAATTTACCTCAGCAGCATGCAGCGGGACTCAGGACACTCCTACTGTACTCCAACTTGAGCCTTTGTCCAAGCATTTTACATTCTATACACAGTTAATACTTCTGTAAAGGTTTATGTAGAAAGTTCACAGAAAATAAGGATTAAATGCTGAATGTTATAAAGACTGAAATAGTTACTCCACACAGATAAAGTATCCCCATCATGAATAGTTTTGTGGTGTTTTCATCTTTTAAGACCTGCTTGACTAATTTTGAATATATGATCAGTCATCTTATAACATTAATATTTTAAACCTTTATGCAGCATTTAAGATGTGAATACACTTTAGTTTAGCATGATCATTTGTTAAATAACAGTTTGTCATACATGATCAGTCCACACAGACTAAGTAAAGCCTCATTTTTTCTGACCCTCTGAGCAATTGTCAGTCCTAAGTCTTTTACTCTTTTTCCTCATGGTTTCCTTCACTCATGCATATTCTACATCTTACTGATTCCATTTTCACCTCTGGACTGATTTTAGCCCCCCTTCCTCCTGGACTGGCTTCTCCTCTCTGTATCCAGTGCAGATGACGAGTTAGTCAGACAGGTGACAGGTCCTCTCTGTGAAAACTGGATGAAAAATCAGAGATGTAATTATGCATACAGCTGTGACCATGATGGTCAAAGGGTGAAAAGGGAAGACATTCAGATCACAGCCGCAGTGAATCTGATAACTGTGTATCTGTTCTATCTGTCCATCTGTCTGGCTACCTGCCTCCCAAAAGCCGTTCCTGCTTTGACATGGTGGCTTTGAATACCTAAATATTGAGACAGCTGTTTATTTTACACTGGTCCTATAATTTTAGAGGTTATGACTTACAGATCCCGTGTAAGACATCACACCTGGTCAAACAATGTGCAGGTAACAGTAGAAAAAAATAATTTATTAATGCCCTTAAAGCTATGAATAATAATGGAGCCACACACTTAACATATTTAATTGATTTCTTTGCACGTAAGATTAGTTTATGTCTTTGTCAGGATGTTTCACTGGTTAACTCATTGATTTAATTATTTTTTTCTCAGAAGTTAGATGAGAAGATGATGTGGGTATTGTGTAAGTCTAATAACTACGAAGCTGCACTTTGTATAAAAACTGGAGACAGTGGGAAACAGATACTGCAGCCAGACCACATCTGGGCTCTGTAAAGCTAAAAAAAAAAAAAAAAAGAAAAAAGAAAAAAAAGAAATTAATGAATGAATTAACCCAAAAGAATCCTTTTTTATTTTCAAACATTACCAGAACAGCTTTTCTTTTATATGAGGGACGAAAAATGACAAAACTAAAAATAAATATATAAATAAATAAATACATTTATAAATAAATAAATACACAAATAAATGTAGAAATGCATAAATCAATCAATAAATAAATATATTTTGGTCATAAAAAATGCGAATTTTATTTTTTTTTACTTGTATTTGTCTATTTATTTATGTATTTATTCATGCATTTTCTCCTTTTTGTGCATTTATACATTTATGTATTTATTCATTTATTTATTTTTTACATTTATTTATTTCTACATTTATTTATTTACACATTTATTTATTTATACTTTTATTTATTTCTTCCTACATTTATTTCTGTATTTCTACATTTCCACATTTATTTATTTCTGCATTTCTGTCTCCATATGCTAATGAGGTGGGTGGTTCTAACATTTGTCTTCAGCACGATTGGTTAGAGTGGTGCATATGATCCTATCTACTGCTACTGCCAACTATTTAAGGTCATTGGCGAATTATGTTGACAGAAACGAACCCAATGACTACCTCCAGTTTTGTTTGGCATTGGTCATGGAGGATTTATTTCAGCTCCAAGCTGAGATGGATGTGGAGGTTGACTCGGCTGTATTGGACAGTCTGGAGGAAGTTGCCCGCCAACTTGCCATCCGCTCGGAGTCCGAGGAAACGAGGCTCGTTGGCGATGGCTGTCAAAGAACTTTCCTTCGGGCGAAATAAATAAATGTGGAAATGTAGAAATACAGAAATAAATGTAGGAAGAAATAAATAAAAGTATAAATAAATAAATGTGTAAATAAATAAATGTAGAAATAAATAAATGTAAAAAATAAATAAATGAATAAATACATAAATGTATAAATGCACAAAAAGGAGAAAATGCATGAATGAATACATAAATAAATAGACAAATACAAGTAAAAAAAAATAAAATTGGCATTTTTTATGACCAAAATATATTTATTTATTGATTGATTTATGCATTTCTACATTTATTTGTGTATTTATTTATTTTTATATTTATTAATTTATTTATTTATACATTTGTATGTGCATTTATTTATTTATAAATTTATTCATGTATTTATATATTTATTTTTAGTTTTGTCATTTTTCGTCCCTCATACTTTTATGTTTCCAGTCTTAGTGCAAAGTTAAGCAGACCGGCTGCTGGTCATCTTGAGAGTGGTGTCGGTCATCCTATATCAAGCTTGGCAACGAAACTTTTTATACCAAAATGTCACATTGCTCCATAAAATGAGACTCAGCCCTCTATATAACAGCATATTTCTTATTATCAGTCAATGGTGTGCTTTTTTTTTTTTTTTTTTTTTTGTGAAAAAAAAAATCTCCAGGATCACTTTTGTTCAGTTGTACCTCTAAGATTTGCTCGTGCAAGTTAGTTCATAACAGAGTAGCATCTCTTCTTTTCCACTCATGAGAGAGCATCTAAATTCTTTCTGCCTGTGGTTGCATGTTTAGAAGTTTGAGTCTCTTTAGGGTTAATGTTGGTGCACTGAATGTCCTTTTGGGAGCCGTGTTTTCATTCCCTGTGAATCTGTCCCTCTCTGTGTTTCTCTGGACATGTCATCTGCAGCCTAGCCGCCCTACTCTTCCTCCTTCTCACTCCTCTCCGAACTCTGACCTCATGCCGACCTCATGTTGACCTCTGACCCATATCTGTAGCTTATTTTTCTCTTTTTTTATCCTTCGTTTTTTTGCAATTGGTGCATTGCCTTTAATTTTATTCTTGAAAACCCCACCTTTTTAAGTGTCCGCTCTGTGACAGATACCCCTCACACAGATTGTGTTTTCAGCACCCAATGGGAGGGGGAGGTGACCCCTCACTCTCTATCTTTCTCACACTGTTTCTGTCTGTGTTCATCACCCTGGTTTATATTCCTCTTTCTCTCTTGCCGCTCTTCTCTTTTTTCCCCACTCTGTCCTTTCCCTCTTTTTCCCATCCTTTTTTTCCCTTCCTGCCTTCCTGCATGACTGCACGTGCACCAGACTTCCATAGCTCATCTCCCTCTGTGTTTGCATGGAGGCACTGGGATGATGGGCAGCAGTAGCACTAGCTTGTTGGAGATAATGCTTCAAACACTGCATTAAGCTGCTTGACCAACAGACATGTATCTTTGCATGGCATGTAGACTGAGAACGACTCTGTCGTCTGTCTCTGTTACTCCTCACTTATCGGTTGTAAGGGGAGTTAAAAAAAAGGTTACAAACCTTTTTTGAGAACTTTGACTTGTGTCTGCTCTGTTCATGTATGAATGTTATGGTTGTTTTGTGTGTCACTGGTCCAATGTAAACTGTCCATCTTATTTTGTGTGGAAATATTTGATGGTCAATGTCCCTTCCCTTATTATAAATGTTCTTGTTAAATGTGAACTGCTGTCAAACCAGTCTGTGTGAGTGTATCAGTGTGAGCGCCTTTATGTGCTTTATTATATTTATGAGTGCTTTGTGGATTCCATATTCATGTAATTGTGTGTTTACAGGGAAAAAAGTACATTTCTTTGCCATGTGTCTCAGTGTAAGCTTCACTGTGTTGTCTTGTGTACTTCCTGTTTCTCATTCAGTCATGGGGTGGCTATCAGTCAGATTTCTCATATTTCACCCTTAACATTTGCTGAATTTCTGTCTTTTCCAATCATCTTTCCCTCATTATCATCTATTCTGACAGAAGAGGTTCTTGTTTAGCATAAACAAAAACAAAACATATCAGGTCCTGATATACAAGAAATTTCAGAAACAGACAGACGAAGGCCAGCAGGAAGCCTCTTACTAATTTTCAAGACAAATTAGCCGTGGTTATAGAAACTCAAGTTCAAAATTGGGTATAATTTTTCGATTTTGCTCACAGTTTCTCAGAATTGTCATGTTTATACTGTTATCAGATATTCCCATGGTCAGAACATATTTCCATCTCCAAGTTTCCATTATTGTGTTTAATAGGATTGTGTAAAAACTCAGAGTATGTAAATGACCAGCTAATTTCAGAAGTGGGGTTTAGTGATATTATCAGAGCAGGGGTTTCTGGGTTTGTTTGTCTTTTACCTTCTGTAGGTAATATACATACTGGCAGTGCTAAAGCAGAATTTAATCACTCTATAAGTAAGGGTTGTTTTTTTTTTTTTACTTAATTGAAACACTGCTGGTGGCTAAGAAAATATAACTTGGAGTAATCTTTTCCTTAAATAAAGTCTCTGTCCTGGTTACAGTAACAGCTCTGTTCTCACCAACCACAACTGTTTGCAGACAGTGCAAGTAAATCCCTTTTTATACTTGTGACAGTGTGGGGTCCTGTCACTATGCCTCCGATTGATCATGCGCCCTGGCTACTTGGCTTCAGGGATATCCCTTTGGCTGACTTGCCACATACAGTTGGCCATCTTTGCTAAAGCTATTTTCATACATGAACGAGGAGAATGTGTAAACTTGTTTTGAGATATATTCGCACAACTGAAGATACTCAAGAGTGTTAGCATGGTAGGATGTATAGGAGGCAGGAAGAGATGCAAAAAGCTTGCTGTGGAAATCACAGAGGATATTTACAGCTCATGGAGGAAACAGTGTGAGATGCCTGGAGCAAATATTGCAGATGTTTGTGTTCTAAAGTGCAGCAAAAACACATCTAAAAATGTCACAAAAATGATTCAAATCTTTCCATCTCTTGATGCTTTTTCAACCCCTGTGGGTTGACTCTGCTTTTAGCTTCCCTTTTTAGAGATACTGCTGCTCCAGTGTGGCATTCAGTGGTCCTGAGACGTGTATACAGTATCACCCCTTTTTGATTGAAGCCAACTGTCAAAGACCAAGTAATAGTAATATGCATACTGTAAAAGTTCAAAAATAAATTCAAATTTGTTAGCTTTGATCATAAAGACAGTCAGATATATTGCTGTTATCGCAATAGACAAAGCACATAAGTACTATCAAATTATATTGGTAATTGTTAGTATATACTGATGGACAGCAGTGGAAGTATAATTAAGAAAGTAGGACAAGGAGGGATTTTTTGCCCCTTGATGTCTTAAATATCTCCTGCACTCTCAGCAGTAGTCTACCCATGAATCAAGTTACACCCTGTGCCCTGCACAGTGTTTTCATCACTATGCAGGATACACACACAGTCGGCCTTGTGTATACTGTACTTTGTGCTCTGGACCACATCTCCCATTTCATCCTCCAGTAGAAACACTTTCTAACTCTTATGTCCGGAGATGTCTCAGTCATGCTGCCTCTAACACTTCGCTTTACCATCCCATTCTTGCTTGTATATTCACATAATTTCCAAAAGGGGCTTCTTTATAAAGTAATTAATTTAGTATGACCAAGTTATAAGACATAATATAATGTTTGCACTTCTTTTATTTTAATCTCATTTGCATTTGTTTTCAAAATACAATATTTGCAAAGATAAAGAGCACTCCTTGTTGTCTTAAAGTGTATTTTTCTTTCTTTTTTAAGGATGTGCAGTTGTCATCTTTATCTAAAAAACTTGTGACTGCTGCTGTGACTTTGTGTACTGTCATACCAGGTCCAGTTGTGCCAGTGTTTAAATAGTATCTGTAGGAGTGACCTGAGTCCACAGCACACTGACAATGTGCAGTTTCACCAACAGATATAAATGTGTTTGAAATGCTAATTCAAACTTTTGTTTGAGGCAGCAACCATGAGGCTTTTACAACTAAGGAAAAGTCTCCTGTAACTGTGTTTGCATAAATAACAACATAGAGGTATATTGAATGCATAATATTACATTTATGAATCAGTGAGAGCAAGCAGCTTTGTGGAGTGAGCTGCTGAATGTGTGTCTGTGTGTGCACTTGGGTGTGGGGAGAAAATGAGATTGCTTGCGTGCATGCTATTGAGCCTGACAACAATATTAACATGCCTGTTTCTGAGAGAATTTGAATGCATGCATCTCTGAATGTGAGTGTATGTACGGGTTGGTATGAGACTGAGAGTGTGTGTCCCTGCTGGACAGGTGTCAGTAACCCCTCTCCGTCTCCCTGCAGGTGGCAGCCAGCAGAGCAGCATCAGTCACTGCTGGGTTTGAACCGCAGTCTCAGCCTCTCGGCCCACCTGGTTGTGTCTGCTGCTGCTGCCGCTGCTGCTCTCACCGTCAGCACTGGCTGATTGAGCTTGACAACCTTCTTCTTCTAAAAGCTACCCTTGCTCTCTAAGCTAGTTGCACCTTTATTCCAGCTCTTATTGTCTTGGCCCTCTTCCCTCTTTCCCTCCCCATTCCTCTCCCATTTGTCCCTTCAGCCTCCTCTACTCCTCCCCTAGATGCCCAGCTCCTGGGCAGGGGCACTTACCCCCTCCCAGGGCACCAATGCTGTGGGGTGAGGTGGGGAGCGAGGCGGGGGGCTGGGTGTCAGTGTGCCTCTCTCTGTTTCGCTCCAGGTTATGGGTTTGCGCAAGAAGAGCTCCTCTCACCGGCGTCCATGCAGTACAGCCTGCCCTCTCCGCTGGGTGCTGAGCCTTACTGGCAGGAAGTCTCCAGTATGGACTGCGCACCCATTGCCACCACAGAAGAAGACACCCTGATGGAGATGTCCGATGTACAGGTGTGGCCCTCAGGCAACAGTCCCTCTTTGGTGCCTGTGGAGGACTCCTCACTGGAGTGTAGCAATGCTGATGACTCAGAAGGTCTGCTGGGATTGCCATATGGAAGTCTGGGTCGACCGGCCAGTCAGGCCAGCGCAGCCAGTGGAGGGGGTGGGATGCTGAGTGGCTCCATTGAGCTGCCAGAAGACGATTCAGAGATGGGTGTTGACTCTCTCAGCACCACCACACCAGCCTCACTTGGGGGCACCATTGCTGGGATCAATCTTAACGGGATGAACAATGGTCAGGGGTCAGAGGCAAGCTCAGAGGCATCAGCTGTCACAAATACTACTGGCGGTGATGGAGCTGGAGGAGGAGGAGGAGGAGAAGGCGGGACGGGCTCAGAGGAAGGACTTTCTCTTGTTGCAGGACAGCAAAGGGTGTATGCTCGGTTGAGTGAGTCACCTGGTCTGAGCTGTGTTGCAGATCGGAATGGAGACAGGTTAGTAGGACCTCTGGATGCCTCATGGGTTCTGCAAAAGTCACATTAAAACAATCAAGCTCATGTAACATTATTGCACATCAGCCCCAATTGTATAAGGAAGAGGTGACCTCCAAGGTTTCTGTTTTCAATTTTCTAAGTAAGTAAATATACTGCACATACAGTACTTCCTCCTCATTTATCCACTGATCTTCTTTCAGGTCAGGTAATGGTGGAAACGGAGGTGGTGGAGGCTCTTTCCTTTCCTACCTGCAGGAACAGACTGGCCCAGGGTGGATCCCTGTCACTGACCCCACTCAGGCTTGGGTAGGGACCCAGTCTAAACCTAGGCAGGCAGTGGAAACAATGATTTCAACAGTGCGTAATGCTGTGGATGGAGACCAATCCCGGGTATCCCAGGAGGCCTTGCTTCAGCCTGTGAGGGACATGGGGCATTCGGAGATCTTACGGGGACACTTCCGAGGTACCCAGCCATTTGAGAAGGGTTTGGGATTTCCGCACAGGGTACCAGAGCTAAGAGCCTGGGATGATGTGCGCATGAAGGGTCAGGTGAGTCATGCTCACACCCAAAGTCATATATCAGTACAAATTTTCAAGATTTATCCAACAGTTGAAATTTTCTGGACCGCAGTGTTGCTCTTACATCAACTGTCACCTTCACAACCACACAGCTGGCACTACTAAAAGCACTTTGATTCATCTGCCTGTGTTTTAGCTTCATTGTAGCTACGTTCATGTTCACATTACCAGCAATATTCTTCATTTCCAAATCAATTCCATTCCAGTAAGGCTCAGATTTTACAGGTTGACAATCAAGACTACAAGTGTCTAATTTCTGTCTTTAATATGAATGCGACTCCCAACTGAAACTGCACATATGCACTCAATATTGTTTTCCATTTATCATTCCAATTCTGAATTGGAAGTTATCAAAGCACATTTATGAATGACATTTAGCTCTAGAGGAGGGTTAACATTTGTCTGAATTTATTGCAAAAGCTAGAGAAGAATGACAAAAGCTAGGCAGTTAGCTTTTGCCTTCTGTGTCTGTTCCTTGCAGTGCTGTAGTAGCGCAGAAAGCCACTTATAAGCTCTTTTAAATGTTGCCACTTACTGATATACAGTATACTGTAGTGTATACATTCCTCAGAAAGTCATGCTTATAGAAAATGATGAGCCCACACAGTCCTCAGGATTGTTTAACTACAGAACTTTTTAGAATTTTTTTAGTGACGCGCCCCCTATCGATGGCTAAACTGGCATTCATCTTACATCGTCCCTGTTCTGAGTTCACTCCAGCCAGTAAAAGACAGTCTTGTCTAATCTCCCGTTCTGCATCTTCCTGTCTTTCTTTCCTCCAATAATATTTTCTTGCGTTTCTATGCCGAATTCACCATGATGCACATTTAAAACACCAAGTGTGTTTATATCCGTTTGCTAGCATGTGACACGCAACGTCATGTCGCGCCCGGGTCTTTAAGGCCATCCCGTCCTGCTGCTGAAGTCTGCAGGGTTGTTTCTGTAAGGAATCATTAAAATGTACCTCATCAACATTCTGAGGGTAACCATTGCTGCCTCTGGCAGTTGGAAAAGAGTCAGTCTCTTTGTTTTAAGAGTATATACATTTAAAGAAAAAAAAAAAGCTAACTGCGTATATGCTTTTTATTTTTGTGGAGTTCAGCTGAGCATCTCACTAGGCTGATTTGCAAGATATAATACCACACATTTGATCATAGTAATCATTATTTAATGCACAATGGATGCTGTACAGCAAACATAAAAGACATGCACACAAGCACACACATGCCACCCCCCACCCCCCCTCTTCCACACGCACACACACACACACACACACAGGGTGTAAGGCCCAAGATGGGCACAAACAGCATGTCCAGACAAATATAGAAAGCATTCTCACTCCCCCGCTCATGTTACATGATCCTCACCCCCAGTTATTCCCACATGCTAACTTTCTGGCACAACACAGATACATCAGACTGTAAAGGACAGTCTCTGCCATGAAAGTGTGTCAGTGAAAATACAGTTACATTTAGGACCTTTTGGACTGGATTTTGCACGTTTCTTTACTGTCATCAAACAGCCTGATTTAGCTTTATTTGGAGCTTGCATAATTGTGCTTGCATAGTAAGATGAGTGTCCTGGAGAAATAGCTATTTGGCTGTGTATTGTAAAGTTACAGTAACAGATGTTTCATGGAAGTTACTGGTGTCTTTCAACAACACATCAAGAGCCATTCAGGAGTAGCTAGGAGTATTTAAAGCCAACAGATCACATGGTCAGATTGCAAGAGAGGTGTGAATAGAAGTCTCTCAAAGTTGCTTTTGGTTGGATTTGGCATCTCGAACTGGCTGATCCTGATCTGAGGAAGGAGAAGGACTAAAGACTTGGTCAGAAGGGCCCGCTGCCCCGGCTGATGGAGGACAGATATGATCTGAAAGACACAGCACCACTTTGACTGAATCAGTGACCAGAGGCAGAGGGCTGCAGCTGTTACCTTCTCTCTGAGCTGAGAGAAGGGCCGTGTAGGAAACAGGAGTCACTGAAGGCTGACGGGGTGAAGCTGCAGCAGTCACGCAGAGTGTGGTTATTTGCCGGGGATTAAGTTGAGGGAATGTGGGCCCTGGTGACTGAGCTCCTCTTCAGCTTCGTGTTGCTGGCTTTTCTGGTTATCAGCTGTCAGAATGTCCTCCATATAGCCAGCGGCTCGGTGCGGGCCGTGCTTACCTACATACACACTCAGCTGGACCATGAGCTCGGTGAGGTTGAAGGAGTAGCCGACGAAGAGGAGAACGTGACCACCAGGGTGGTCCGTCGCAGAGTCATTCTCAAGGTACAAATAGAGGGGCAGAGAGAAGTCGAGGAAAATTTGGAGAATGGATTTATTGGAGAGAAAATAGTAATGAAAGGGAGGAATGCTGTTTGAAGAATATAGTGTTCTTAATCTAATCCTGAAATGAATAGTTTGTGGATATATGAATAAATAATTTAACATGTCTCATTGTAATTGAGGTGAGGAACACTGAGGAAAACTGCAGTGAAGATTTCAAGGACACTATGCACAAGAAAATGTTGTAGATCAGGGCAATTATACAATTTTGAACCAAATCCATCCTGATCTAATGAATATAATTATTGTAACTTAATTCTATGACTTGACTGTCAAAGTACTTGTGGCTAAAGTTTACTTAAACTAAAAAAAACAAAACTTCAGGTCAACAAATTTGCACTTCCACCTTACCAAAAGCACATCTGAATCTGAAGTTTTGTACTTTAATTCAGAACTTCTCAAGCTGAACTTGCCGCCGTCTTCTCTTTGTAATGTGCAGCTGCATGCTTTACTGACACAAAAATAGCTGTGTAGACACACTGTAGATTATCAAGGGCCATAACCATATTATCATGGACCTCGTGTACTATAATTACACGTGTCTAAGGAAACATTAGTGAGCACTATGGATCCCAAGTGCTCCCACGAAAAAAGCCCTCCTACCCCCTCAAACATCTGTTGTCCATCTGATTGTGTTTTTATTTAGTGAAGAAACAATAAGAGTACACAGCAGGGACAGATACGACCACGCTTCACCTGTAGAAGTGGTGCTCCGTAAAATGTGAAATAAACTGAATGCATTGGTTTAAAAAGAAATACATTAAATGTTGAAACTAAGAAATTCAACAGCTGAGACATATTTGCTCACACCAACAAGTTTGAAATAAGTTGGAATGGTGTAATGAAAGACTGGAAAATCTGCAATACTAAAAAACATCTAAAGAGCCATCTGTCAATGAATTATTGTAAATGTCAATGGCAGCTTTGATACAATTAGCTATTAAAGAGCATCGTAGAAAGGCCAAGGCTAGGTGTATGATCTCCATATTTTTTATCTGCAAAAGCCAGTTGTGATTCTAGATACACACACGTTTCTGCTCATACTAACTTCTGGGGTCGCCTCTCCTCAAAACAAGCATTGACATTGCTCTTCTGCTTCTTGTCTTTTCTATGTTTTTTGCACATATTTGGGCTACATCAGCTAACAACTCAGAAGCAGTGTGTTGACATGAATGAACATTAATGAGCAAGGCATGTATACTTTGTACATCTCTGAAAGCACTGTTAATGCTGAGAAATATTTTTTTTAAAAGTCTTTCTCATTTCAGCAAGTAAAACCCCATTTTGCACATACTGCAGCATGGCTCCACAGATAAATGGTCTGGGTGCTTAATTTGCCTTTTTCATTTTTTTTATTTATTTATTTTGCTTATCACCAAATACATGGTATAAAGCACAAACTTCATATCATAACAAAAAAAAAGATATTATTAATGGCAGAACTCATTCAAAGAGAGGCAAGACTCGTTTCAAGAAAGCTCCCAACTTACATATTATCTTTGAATGGTCTGACCTAAGAAGCATTATAAGTTTATACATTGATGGATAATACCAATAGCATTTTGGCAAAAACTTTAACCTATATTCAGCAACTAATACATTGTCACATTCAAATAAAACATGAAATTCATCTCCTACACAACCATTACAGCACAAAGGGCAGATTCTCATGCTTCTTTCTAGGCCCTTATGCCGGCCGGTTGTTTCGGGAATTCTTGTGTTTTTTGTTCTAAAGCTACAAATTGCCTGTCTATAGCTGAGGTTTTCACAAAACAAATATTTTTTAATTTTATACTCTGATTTAATTTCAGCATACACATCACATGAAGACATATCCCTAATTTCACTTCGCCATTTTTGTACATACTGATCTTTCAGGGCCCGCTCCACAGTTTGTTTAAGCCAGCAGCTAACATTGTTGGGAAGTTGATTAATCCAGATATATGACAAACCACAATTATCCAAAGTATCCTTTACCTGCTGGAGCCATGGGGAGATATATTCCCCTGTGTTATATAAGTGAACTAAATATGTGTACATTTGTGTCGCGAATTTACAGTCTTTACCCTGGACAAGTCTCCCCCAATACCCAATCATCAGTTTTTGGATAGCTATACTGATGGGATATCTGCCCAGCTCTCCATACACCATATTGTTACAAGTGGCCATTTTGACTTTTAAGATGTATTTTAAAAATCCAAGGTGCAATCATTCAAGAATATCAGTTCACACTTCACAGGCATACAGCATAACAGGTGTAACTAATTTATCAAAAAGGTCTAGGGTGAGATTTAATGGCAGACTGAATTTTCTACTTTTATCATTCATATCGTCACCCAGTCGACAACTGGTTCTTTATGATTTAAGAAACATAATAAAAGAGGCTTTTAAGGCAGATGAATAGCTATAAATCCGATCCTATCAACCAAGATGGGTTAAACTTTCTAAAGACCCGGTTTATTGTTTACCTAAAGTCTATAACATCTCTATAACAGAGTTGTAAAAAGAGCTAATGATGTAAAAAGCAAATGATAAGTGTGTCCCTGTCCCAACTATTTTTTCTCACATCTGATCACATTTTCAAATAGCTTGCTTTTCAAAAACAATGATGAAATACTTCAGGTTCCACATTTGCTGTTTTTGCCTCGTGTAAAAGACTAATCTTGGTTTAACATGGTTTCCACCGTCAAAGTCCACAGTTGCAGAAAGAAGTGCAGTTTGGCCATTTTTTAAATGAAAACTTTCTTGAAGTGACTAAATGCTCTTGTTATCTGCAGGGGGATGAGGTTGAAGATCTTCCAGGGGAGCAAGTAAGCGAGGAACAGTTCACAGATGAACATGGCAACATTGTCACAAAAAAGGTCAGTTTTCTTAAAAAAAAAAAAAAAAGTCCCCCCAAGTAAATCTATTGAATTTTATTTTTGGGTTTTTTTTTTTCATGAAATTATTTTAGTGTCACTCTGCTCACTCAGCATCCTTTCAAAGAATGATTATTAAACTAATAATCATTGCAGCTAAAACTCATCATATCTGAGGTTACACAACAGATAAACACCTCTTCATCTTTTCACTGCCTCATCCACTCGCTCCCACTCACCCATCGTTCTCTTCCACCCTCCTGTGTGTGAATGTGTACATGTGCGATAGATTGTGCGGAAGGTTGTGCGCAGAGGGAAGGGTTCAGATGAGGAGATGGTTCAGGAGTTGAGCGTGGAGGGTTCTCTGCAGGATGCCAACGAGCTGGAGGGCGATGCTGAGCAGTACATGAGCTACGCCATCCTGGGTCGGGACAGCAGCAAGGTGGGCTTCTGATCTGCAGGCAGCTGTGTGTCTCACCTGATGCCCCCATTACTAGCTGCAGGGTATGCAGTGAGGCCTCAGAGCTGAAATGGATTGAATGATATCAGATGAATCAGTTGAAAACCATGTGATGAGGCCCTGATTGATATGAAATACAAGAAGCAGCTCGATTATAGAGAATATTGTAAAGGCTGAGCAGTAAGTTTAAATGTAGATTATCAGGCATTCCCTGATAGTCTTTACATAACTGCATGACCACGTTTTGTTTGGGATCTGGCATCTTTTAAAGCAATAGACCTGTTTCAATGTTTGTCAGAATAAAGTCACCACAGAAGATAGATACACGTGTGTTTGGCTACATACATACTCACTTTCTGTAACACAAAATCCATGTTCCTGTGTCATACTCATTTTCTGCATGTAAGAAGGCAGTTCTACTCTGGTGTTTGGTTTAGGGGCTCTTGTTCATTAACTCATTCAGGGTTTCATCATCTTTCTCATGCCTTCACTTCAGATGTTTGTGTCTACAGCATTAATGACTGAATGAAATGATTGTGGCTCCTTGCAGGTGTCATACTTTCAGTTTTCTTTTTTCACTGGTCACCTCAGTGAGTGATTCTTCTGTTTCCTGCCTTCATTAAAGCTTATAGTCCTTCAACTGTGACTTCTGTGTGCCTTGTCACTCAAACCACTTCTGAGTCAGAACTGGGTCAAATATTTTTTGCAGTGATCGAATCTTTTTAAATGGAGTTGATGGTTCAGATTTGTTGGTGTGAAATTTCTTTAAAATAGCATTTATTGTCCAAAAATCCAAATATTTGACACTTCTCTGAACCACAAATACAGTGTCTCACCTGTCTTTCCCACTGCCAGCCATCACTTCTGTCCTTGCTTGACTGTTTATCTTTTTTTTCTTTTTCCTCCTCTTTCTTCTCCTTTACTTCTTCACATTTCCATTGCATTTCATTTGTTGTTTTCCTGTTTGTTTTTTCTTTGTCCTCTTTTTTTCCCTGTGCCATTTTCTTTGTCTGCTGATATATATGTCTTTCCCTCTCATCTCTCCCTGCCTCTGTTTCCCTCTCCTTTACTAATGTCCCCTCAACCTCTTGCTCCTGTCATCACCACCTCTTCTGAACCTTTGAACCTCCCCTGCCGTTGACTCCCCTTTCCCCTCCCCACGCTGTAGCCCGATTCTGTGGATGTGAAGAAAGGTGCTCAGATAGTGAAATGTGCCAGTCTGCGGAGGGTTAAGCAGTGAGGCAGACTGAGTGCTGCGTCCCCGCAGGTACGGGTCTGACCCACCGTGCCTCGTCTGACCTGTGGGCAAAACCATTTAATCCAGTCTCTCTGGGTTAAATGCATTTGAATGTACTTTTAATGCAGTACTAATGATATGTAATGTGTGGCTGGCACAGAAAAATGACACATAAACTATTAACAGAGACACAGATAGCAGAGAAATATCACAAAAATATCTTCAAATTCCAAATACTGGACAAACAACTTATAAACTCCTGACAAAGTTGTCTTCTGCAGAATTATTTGGATTGAAATAGTTTTTGTTTGTATGGATCCCCTCATTAAGGAGGGAGAGGATACTGAGACGATTAGATGATTGTTTCCAGCCTGAATGTACAATAAAAAATGTGGCTGCTTCTGCAAGTGCTTTGTCATGTTAATATTGCAGCATGGGGTTATATTTGTGAACAAATAACCTAACTCTATATGAACACAGAAAATGTTTTTTTATTTGCTTAACTTATTCTTGTCATCAAATACTGTATTGTCAAAATATATATACTGTACCTGTATATATATGTTACAAAAACACAAATATGTACACAACTATAATTCCATGATTTTGATACAAGGAGATCATGAAAGCTGGACTAAGTTGTGTTGGGTCATTGATTTCCCTTCATGCATGTTGTGAGAAGCTGTGAAATAGGTTGGCACAGTGTGCGACCAGCAAAACCAGCAACCAAGATGGATCTTAGCGACATCTGTCAAGGACAAAGCTGCCAGGACAGTTGTCCAGAGAATACGAGCCTCCTCAGTGTGTCTGTATGTGTGCGTTTGGTGTGTGAGTGTGAGGTGCCCTTTCTAACGTAAAGGCCATGACATTCCTGAGATTACTGATATATCAAGCAACTCACTGCTGCATGTTTAACCCCTTTTGCCGACCATTTTTGCTTTTGCTCTGACAGAACAAATGTGGTGTGTGTTAGTGATTAAGACTATACATATATATATAATTTGTGTGAAATGAAAGGAGCAGGTAAATCTCATTTAGAAAGTTGGCATTTTGGCGAGGCCTTTGTATCAGGATTCAAATAAGTTACTCAAAAATATTCATATTTGCCTTGACTTGTTCCAGCTTGCATGCCACCTGTTGCATAGAGAGATAAAATGTGTGTCTTGAATCCACATTGGTGCATTTCTCTCTCTTTGCAGAGTTCTCCACAGGATTCAACCCCTTCACCAAAACCATCCTACATGGACACATGACCAGCAACAGCTGACAGGAGGAACACCACACCTGAAAAAGGCAGACAAATGGCAATGAAGACCCCAACACAATGACAACCACAGTGGCTATGCCAACAATCAGCACGCACCAGAAGAAAAAGGATATAGATCTACTTGTAGTTTTTATTACCTTGTTTTTGTTTTGTTTTGTTTTTTTTTAAGAAACTATGGGAAGGGGGAGGGGGGGGGGGGCATACTACTAAGCTAGAAGCATGATTTAGTATAAAACAAAAACCAAACACAAACAAAAACAACAAAAAAAACTAGCAACCAAAATGTGCTTCCTGTTATCTGTATCAGCATGAGTGACTGCTGCCGCATGGCCTGTCTTTAACTACAAATACTGAGGTATTACAGGGGTGGGTAAAAGGGTTGGGATGGGACAGGCATGCAATGTAAGATTTGGTCAAACACTGACCAATTTTTTAAACTAACGGGGAAACGTTTATCAATCAGCATAAGAATAAAAAAAGAGACTGAAAAACTGAGAATTACGTTATCTCTAGGCAACAGGTTGTCTCTCTCCTCCATGCCACACAAACTGGTTTTACACCTGTCCCAGTGCTCTCTGAGTCCAGTGAAGCTACACTTATCACCCAATGATATCAGTGTTGTACATAATATTGTATGCACTAAAATGCTCTACGTGACTGTGTGTTACGTGTGTTGTTTATGTTATACAATCCCCTATGCGATGCCACTGATGCTGCTGTTTCAGGTACATATGAAATTCCTCCTTGTTTTTCTTGTTCGGTTTGTTTGGTCAGGACCTATATATTATTCTATATATCTTGAGATATTTGTGGGTACAAGAACATGCAAATGTTGTGTCGCTCTGCCTGTTTTAAACGTTGGGTTTTTGTGGTTGTTTCTTTGTGCTTCTCATGTGCTCTCATCTTTTGCTTTAACATGCCAAACTGTAGAGGTGAGAGTGTCATTTATTGTACTGCAGGGGTTTCGAGCTTTGAGAGGCAAGTTTACTGCAGAAACCTGCCTCAACCTTTCTCTTTTACCTTGAGAAGGTGGCAATGAGAGCTATAAGTAAGGGATTATGATGAGAGACTGAAGCATCCCACTCCTCTGCCTTTTCTTGCCCTCACTGTGCCGTAGTCGTGCGAGGTTTGTGTTTATGAGATGTCCGTCTGACCTTTCATCCGACATCACCTCTCATCCCCTCGCCCCTGCAGTCGCTCTCTCAGAGTAGATGTAGCAATCCTGTCCTCCTCCAGCAGGGGGAAGGATCCCACCCTCAGCCTACAGCTGTGTCCGTTGACTTCATCATGCAGTATTTGACACCATCACACAAGGTGCACTTATAAATCATCTCTCCACCACCTGAAGATGTCATTTGATGAGGTAGCTGAAGCGCTGGAAATAATGTAGCACTGGTTCGACTGGGCAAAAGATGCATTTGTAGGCTGGAGAAGGTTGTGTCGAGGGTTGAGGTCGTGTTGAGCTCTGATGTTTGTCTCTTTGGCAGTTCTTTGGAGTGTAGCAAAGGCAGTCACCAATCACTGTGATGAGAAACTGTAATACTGACCCGTAACTGTGAGCCTGGCTCGTCCTGAAGCATGTCTCGTTTTACTTTTTAATTAAGTCTTTTTTTGTTGTTGTTATGATTTACTGTCTTAACTGTACTTCAGAAGAAGCAATAACTGCTTATACAAGGAAAGGGTTGTTTGTGTGCGTGTGATTAATGAGGGATCATAGTTTACGTTCTTCCGAAGCTCAGACTTTCAGTCTGTTAATCACAGCTTTAGACTCCTCCTCACTCTTCTAGAAATGATGTCAGTACATAAATATCTCACATCTGATCATTGTTCTTCATCAAAAAACAAAAATTACTGTTACATTTGTGTGACATATCAACCATCCCATCTGTGAAGTGCCCTGTGTTTGGTTTTATTACTCAGCTGGGAATGTAGGTGTGCTCAGACAGTTTTTAAACCTTTATGGCATTCATATGCACCTTGAAAGAAATCCTGTATGTGTGTGTGCGAATGTGTGGGTGTTTGCAGGTGTCTGAGTGTGCATGTGTGTATGATTTTAATATCACATATTCAGTCCTAGAATATAGGACATGGCAAAGTTGTGATAATATCACTAGAAGTGAGTAATACTGGGGAAAGACAATATATGTGTACTTCAAAATCACATTTTTTTGAAAGTTGATTTACCTCAATATGTGTGCCATCTCACATTATGTCGATTATAAACATGCATTTATTTCAGATGCTGCATCAGACATGAAATTCTTTATTAGAAATATATATAAGCCACAACAATGTTGCAATAAGCACCCATCAATAAGTGTTTAGTACGGCTCCACAGCCAGAGATGATGAATGTAAAGTCTTGGTATACTGTGAGTCTTGTTATGAAGTAGTCAAACGTGTTGGCTCTGTGTTTCAGTAGATAATAGGGTGTCCACTCTGTTTTTTCAACTTAATATCTGCTGTAAATTATCTTATGAATGATTTCATTCCTCATTTCATCACAAACACACAGAGGAGAGTTTTTAAGAGTGAAGCCTCAAGATGGTTTAGACACACTGACAAATATCCTTTCATCAGATATTATTTCTGTTTTATTATCTCACTTAATAACCGTAAAGGTTAGATGTTAGTTTGCATATATATATATATATATATATATATATATATATATATATATATGTATATATATATGCATATATGCCAAATAAATCCTAAAATTAAATTATATGGTAATTTTATTTAGTTATAATGCCACATGTACATAGTTCAAGGAATTGTTTCTAATGCAATGTTTATTTGCTATCTGATATGTTTAAATTAAGGAACAGCAGTTACAGACTACGGCACCCTGGATAGATTGACTGGAATTTCAGACTGGATAAAATCGAGCACCAGTCATGCTAAGTGATAGAAACTGGTGCTGCATTTTATCCAGCTCACTCAGTTATCCAGCTCCATTTATTTGTACTGTACACAGGAAGTGGAAATAAAACAAATTGGGAAATAAACGTGGCATCAGGAAATGAAAACTCCTAAATATGTTAATTTAACTATACCAGATAATCTATATATTTGTATTTAGCTGAGGAGCTCATTTCAGGGTTTGTTTTATAGCCATGCTTATTAATTTGAAAGACATATCTATTTAGAGATTCATTCATTTGTTCAATATCTGACTAAAATGGTATTCTATACTTAAAGCTCATACGGTACTGTTGGCTTGGTTTCCAAAGCAGTGGCTGTTTGTAAATACACTGCCGATGTCAGGGACAGTTTATGGGGAATCAGATAAAATGGGAAAAAAAAATAAAATAAATACAATAAGAGGGAACAATTTATAGCTAAGACGGAAATCTGAGGAAGCCAAGTGGTTTCAAGACGACAAGCCAAGCATTTTTCCTCAACACAGCCCACCCCTGATCTTTTTCTGCCCTCTAACCAAATATGAGACTGAGCCGGTTCAAAGGCTTTCACATGGTGACAGTTTGAAAATAAGGGAGTCAAACAAAGTGCAAAAAGAGGGCATTATGGTTTCGTCAGGGAAGTGAAATCTGGAAAGCCCTGCTCTGAGGGACTACTGAGATGATGCCATGCACCAAGTTCATGCAAAAATATTAAATCTTGCAAAAACTAGAGAACACGTGTATATTCCTTTAGAATGGATTGAAGACATTATTAACGCAATAGCATATTACTCGATACTAAGGAATGCAACTGCACACATGCACAGAAAATGTTTTTAACATAAAAGACTATATATAGTTATGTATATATATAAATATATATATAAATATATATATATATATATATATATATATATATATATATATATATATATATATATATATATATATATATATATATATATATATGAAATATATGAAAATATATATATTTACTTAGAATGCTATGCACCCTTACTTGTCAACTGGGATTCTACTTATGTTATGGATGTACTTTTAGCATCATACAGCTGTAGCTACCAACAGACTGTTGAGTTCTGGGTAATGCCTGCGACCTGGGGATAAATAAGGGGTCTTGTGGGTATTTTAACTTGTTTTGATTGCTTTTTTTTATTGTCATGGAGAGTTGAACATAGATTTAAAATATTCAATGTAAAAGCCTTTTAATCCAAAATCCAAGAACATCTATTGACAATTTACTCTGTACACCAGCTCAACATTTACAAAATTAATAAAGAAATGAAATGTCTTTGTGTAGAGTGTCTATACTTTATGTGCAAATGGATTCAGTTAATTATCTAGATAATGTATCCATTTTTACTACATTTTAGTCAGTACACTTTTAGCAAACACTTCATGTGTTGCCTGTTAATGTGGTGGTAGTTTTTATGTTTTATTTGAAATGATCAAATGGATACATAAAATATTACAACTCTATATCAAAGAGAATAGTATGCTATGTGTAAAAAGTGAATAGCATAATGTGGTGGTTTTTAAATCATTTGAACCCTGCATTAAACTAGAACAAAGTCAACATATCAGATTTTTTTCCCCTAATTTGAATTGATTAAGTTAACTGTCATCATATTTGTGACATGATTTGGAATGAAAAGAAAATTTTACCAAAAAAAAGGTTCACTTTGTTAAAGACTGCAGGAGGAAATGGTCCAACAGTTTAGGAATACCATGAATAACATGTATGACAAAGATGGGGATTTAATCATTCATAGCACAATCATTTAATTTGTCAGTAGTAAGATTTGGGGAATCTGAATTTGTCTTTTAATAATGGACAAAGCTTAAAACCTTGAGGGCCTTAGAAGCATTGCATTTCAAAAACAGGATACTACATCGTTAACACAGTGACATTCCATAAATTCAAGTTAAAATTTTATCATTATTTGAACACTATCAAATGCATAATGCACCCAAGGAAGTCCTGAATGGAAGATTTAAATGAGATTCTTTTTTTTAAATCACTTCACAGCTACTGCTCTCCTGTTACCAAACATTTCATAAGTTTTGTTAACAGAAGACCTGAGGCAAACATTTTAGCAAAATTTCAAACCATCCTGAAAAAAAAAATCTACAAAAAATGTCGTTTCTTTTGCACAGGTATGACTCGCCAGTAGAGGGCGGGAGAAGTTCAGTTGTCCATCTGTCTGAATTTTCCCCTGCAGCCTTTCTGTCTGTCTGTGTGTGTGTGGTTTGTGTGCATGTGGAAGCGGAGGAACGGGTGCTGAGGTACTTTAAACAAAGATCCTCGGCGATTTCTGTGTATGTTAGCGCGTGTGGTACTGTGTTGAGTTCAAGTAGCACTCTCAATAATTTGCACTCATGAAAACGAGGTATTTATTTTTATTTATCAGAGAGCAACC
Source organism: Atherinomorus stipes (assembly GCA_023101725.1). Lineage (NCBI taxonomy): Eukaryota > Metazoa > Chordata > Actinopteri > Atheriniformes > Atherinidae > Atherinomorus > Atherinomorus stipes. The sequence goes on from JALJCO010006760.1 coordinate 229,394, forward strand.
ATTCTGTTAAAGCAGTGTCTGACACTGTCTGGCTTTGTTCTGTCAAACCAAGTCGTCCTGTCTGTTTCACTGTATTTAGTTAGCTAGTTTCAGCTGATCATAGTTCAGGAAAGATGTCCACTGACTGCCAGACGACAACTGCCAAGGCCATCCCGTCGACCAGGAAAGTGACCATCAACGACGCGGATCACATGCCCCACGACTACTCCACTACTCCCGGGGGGACCCTGTTTAGCACCACACCGGGGGGTACGTGCTGTCGCCATATATTAAATTTCTGTAAGTTTTTGTGTTGGAGAGTTTCCTATACGTCCGAACCCACGGAACTCGCCCATTTACGAACAGCTGAGGTGTGTGTATGTGTGGGCTCTGGCCAACTCCACGCTGTCAGCTGATAGCTCTTCTAAAGCTAACAGCTAATGCTAGCAAGTGTGTATGTGAAGAGAGGAGACACAAAGAGACACCGGTTTGGAAACATTTTAGCAAAATTATTCTTTTGAAACCGGTTGCTATGAACCTCTGTGCCGTTTTATGATGAAGTTAGATGCATTTTGGGACTTTTATTCTGGGTTCTAGCAACTTATTCCAGCTCTCCCACTGTCACTTGTAGCTGCAGTTCTGCAGTTCCCGTCTTGTTGTCGAGGGTTAAAGTCACGTGATCAAATCTTACTTGTGTCTCCTCATCAGCTGCACCTGTGGCCTGATGTGCACAAGGTGCTGCTCCGGGCAGGAAACACATAAACGTCTCTAGAGGTCGCTGTGCCTAAGGTTTTCCTCAGAACTGCTGCAGACATTTTACTGTCAGTACTTGTTAATTCAGTTAAAGTCAGACTTTATAAAAATGTACACATTGATGTTTTTGCCCAGTTTGTACCTCATAGCGTTTTTTAGTAATACATCTAAGTATAATCAGTTTGTCTCTATTACAGCAAAGGCAAATGTTTGTAATTAGTTTCAATGTCATGTCTAAATAAGATGAGGGGTGAAAAACTATTTTCTTAATGTCATTTGTGGATATGAGTTCATCATTTATGCTTATCAGATCATTGCCAGTGCCAAGAATGATCATGTAAATACCATAAACATGCATACATCACCGCTGTGTATTCATTTCCACTGATTTATCACACAGTTATATGGAAATGTGAACAGTGGAAGCTTTGCAGAACACACCATAAATCATTATGACATCACTCAGTGCAACAGCACATGTACAATGATCAATGGTGAGTGTGCTATAGGAGGATGATACACTCGTTGATTTAATGTGCATGCTCATTTGGATAGAGCAGACATATTTAAGTTTAGCTTGCAGCCACTCTACCCCACTAATTTAACGAGCTGGGTTAAATAAATAAATAATAAAAAAAAAAAAATTGTGCTAGCACATCGTTATTGACCAGAAAACAATTGCATTGAAGAATTAACATTTGAAGAATGTTCTGGCTCTCTGAGAAAGGTCTAATCCACAAAGTATTAAGAAGTCTTTTTTATTCTTCTTTTATTATTGCATATACAGTCCCACAAATCTAATTACAAAAAACCGGGACTGTGGAATGTGCAGAGTGATAATGAAGACTTATTAATTTGATATTCAATGGAGGAAGCTAATCAGTTAATGGAAGCGTGGTCTCAATGCTGTGCCTCATCTAGCAGCTTTTCTCATGATCGTCTCCTCTTCACACAAAAAGGAAGCAGGATCATCTACGACCGAAAGTTCCTGCTGGATTGTCGCAGCTCCCCGTTGGCCAGGACTCCACCTCAGGGTCTGCCCAGCATTCCTGGAGTGACCAGTCCTCCCTCAAAAGAGCCCAGTGAGAAGGCCCTTAATGGAGAAGCTCTGAACAACATCTCTGCGCCTGAAAGTGGCAGCGCTGGTATGTTTACACTTCAGAGATGCTCTAAACACATGATGCCTCTGAAAGCCATAGTTCTGATTAGAGCCTCCTCAGCTGGATCTTGTGCATCACTATTTGTCATCAGATGAGAAAACCGTTTCCTCATCAGCCAAGCTAGTTTGAGGTTTTTGAAGAAGACGTAGTTAACATCTGCACCATCTTCAGACATGTTTACTGAGTCTAAGACAGGACTTCAGAGGCAGCTGTCACATATTTTCTCATTAGGTTGGCTCGGTTCATGACCTCTGAAAGAGTCAACGAAGTAAATGAACTTATACATTTAAGTTTACAAAGATGATCAACAGTGACACTAACACTGATACTGACACTTTTCACTGCAGTGAATACAAAAAATTTCCCTTTTCCCTTGAGCATCAAGAAGCAAGAGATTATTCACCGCCTTATTTTATTAAAGTCATCTTTACCTCCTGAAAGACCAGTGAGGTGCTCTAAACATTAATGTAATTAAGGCTCATATTCAGTTGTAAAAGGAAGTCTCTGTGTCTGTTTTCCAGGTGACGAGGCCCAATTTGAAATGGACATCTAGGCAGAGATGAACACATGAAGGGAAGCACTGGTGTCCCTTCTCATGACTCATCAGAATTTGTATGAAGATTATTTCCTCCACAATCTTTTAGTTTTGAAGTCTATTATTCTTATTGGTTGTTTTCAACCTGATTTACTGTATGTGCGATAAATCGTGCCTTCCTTGAAGTGGCTCAGTTTTAAATCCACACTGAGAAGTACTTGACACCAACAATGCCTCATCTACCAGCAATGAGAGTGAGAGAAGGAAATGAATAACTTATTCTCTGAATTTACAACCATTCCAGAAGGATTTGCCACCTGATGTGCTTTCCCCTCCTACCGCCTCTCTTCAGATACCGCCGTCAGATGTTCAAAACACTGTAAATTTAGTCAGAGAGAAATGCTGTGAAGCTAAATTTCTTGATATTTTGAAACAATTTTCACGGTTTGTAGGGTGACAAAAATCATTAAAGCAAACACCATGAAAACTCGGCGTTTTCTCTTTCTGTCATGTCTTTTTCAGTGTATCAAGTATGATTTTGGTGACTCCTGCACTGCCACATAAACTTTTCTTTTTCTTTCTTTTTTCCCCATAAATAAGAGGTGCTCTTCATGTTTATACCTGAGTAATTTGCTGTTTGGATGAGAAGGTAAGTGAGAAGCTAATAAACATTTTAAAGATGTAATCTTTGCACCTTCTGTGCCCCCTGATTCAGCACAAGTTCTATCAGAGGAATTCCTCCAGTGGTTCACTGGCAGCTGATAACCTCAGTCAGTGGACTGTATGAGGAGAGGTCAATATACAACTAAATGTTGCAGGGAGCAACTCCCTTCTGATATTTCCTCTCAAGTCTCACAGCCATGTTGATTCAGTGAGTCAATAATTTGTATAAGCTTGTCAAGGTTTTGAGGCACTTGAAAGTTTATGTTAAAAAATAACTTGATTAAATGGATGAATGGATTATAGCAAATAATGAAAGAGCTCAAATATTTATGCACAAATTTATATATCAGAAAAACATTTTGTGGAAATGCAAAAATGATGACAGAAATGTAAAATAACATCAGATCTGCAGAAGGTTTGTTGCATCAGTAATACCAAACTCCAAGTAGAATGAAATAGCATGATATGATATGAACATGTTAATCTGAAATCATATGAAGTTAAGGTTCTCTAAACCAGATGAACACACCCAGATTATGGGATGGATGGTCAAATCACTGCATGCATACACAGACTCCAGTGTGCAATCAGATGTGCTATGCAAATATTTTAAAATATCCACTTTCTGCATCTTTTTGTGAAAGCTCTAAAATATATTAACAGCTGAATTATCAAACGTCCATGTTTGTTCTGTTTCTCTTGTCAAATGCTTAATGCATAAGACCCATTAAGATCACGTGTGTTTGTTCAGGACTAGCTGGATGTGTGAGAACCGTCACATGATCTCATCTTAGTATCCATTTGTACCACCAGAGGCCATCTCACATCATGCGTACATTATCACTAAAGGCCAGACACTTAATGTGGTCGTATTGTAATTCACAATTGTAAACAGAGAAGTGCAATACTTACTGAACACAAAAAACATTAAACGGTAGAAGAACAAAATCCCAGACAACTCCGTGTGGTCTGGTTTGGTCCTGGACGGGCCGGCTGTGTGTGGATTGGACAGTTTCAGTAGATCAGTTCCAGCTCGTCCTGTCTTTCTTCCACAGTAGCTTCACCCCTCAGGTTCTGAGTCTTTCCATTCCCTCACATCACTCTGTTTGTTTGTTTATGTCACCTCTGCTTCCTGGCTCTCCAACCCCCTCCTTCCCAAGATAAACAAGTCCTACAGCTTTTTTTTTTCTTCTTCTCTGCCATTGATCCGGTGTGGTTTTTTGTTGTTCCACCCCGAGTGCCTGTTGATCACAATCAACAAAAGAAGCCTGGTCAGGGAGAACGACTAATGGCATGATGATATGTTTACTGTAATGAGCCCAATATGTGGATTGGTCGGGTGAGAACAGTAGATGCGCTAAAATGGGAGTTGGTAAAGACCAGCACGATATAAATGAATCTACAAGATGTGTTTTAGTTAATCCAGATTTGTTAACCCAAACAAGAAGAACAAGGCTGGTGTGTTTAGTCCTTTGCAGCAGCTATTACTGACAGATTAAATGGAAGATGCATGTAATAAAAAAAAGTCAACAAAATGATCTGTCTACAGTGTTGGTAGCATGCAATGGCCATGATATTTAACATTTAGAAGCAAATAAACATCTTTTGATTTAATTTAAATTTGAATGCCTCTTGATTTATAACATTTTTTAATAGTCTGTCTGAAGCTGATCTCTCTGTAAATATGTTTTTAAGCTTCCTAAATGGAATTGGAAATTTAATGTGCAACATAAGTATTAAAAAGCCAATAGCTAAAGAAATGTATCCAAAAGTCACAAGACTACATTTAGGTCAAAATAGAATATTTTATTATAGTTTTCATATTTTATACACAAAATATACATGATAATGTATAAATAGGGAACATATATAACATTTACATAATGGCAACAGATATACAATATGACTGTTTCCCTCATGGATGAGAAATGTTATGATTCATTCTCCTTATAAATGCTTTTAGTAGACAGGAACACTAGAGACTTCAGTTTTATATTTTATTATTTATGTTTACATCAAGGTGAAAGCACAAAGTTCAAGCAGATGGTCAGTAACACTTGGTGATGGGGGGGTGGGGGGTGTCTTCAGTGGCAGCCGCACTCTTCAACAATCATTTCCTCGTGATGCCGCAGAGTCAAGTCATCGTTTTCATAGTACAACATGGAGAGCGGGCTGAGGCGCGTTGGCACACAAGATGGGCATGAGACTCTGTCTGGATGGTGGTGTCTCAGGAGGCTCTGAAAATGAGAAGAAATCACATGAATGGGTCAGGAACTGTGCAATGACCAGGAAATATAGAAGAGACAATAAATGAAGGTGTCATCTTACCTGCATGTATGCATGGTTGGTGGGGTGGAAGGACTCATCTAGTGGTGCTGGGCACTCGCCTTCACATCGATAGGCATTGTAGCGTTTTGGATGCACAATCCACTCGTCCCAGCCAATGTGGTCAAAGTCCACCCACATGTCCACCTTCCGACACAGTGGCCGCTGGACCTGCTCCACCGCTGGTGCCACAGTAGATGCAGCTCCATCAGCAACCCGCATCCTCTCCAGTCGGTTCCTTTTGTGGCGACGGCTTTGGCTGTCACTGCTGGCTGCTCCTTTTATCACATACTTGGAGTTCTCCACCGTATGGATGAGACTGTATGCTGCAGGGCTATCCTGGCGCAGGTTTTGTTTGGAGAAGATGACCATCATGACTCTATTTGTGGTTGGATGGTGTGTTTTTCTTTGCCTCATTTCAAAACTGCTCAAAGAGGATTTGTCACTGATCTCCCCCCCATCCCCAGCACCACTCCCATGATCTGTCTCAGCCTCTCCTGACGCCTCTTGGCTCAACACTCCACCTGCCTGATAGAGCCAGTACTTTAAGACAGCGGTCACATTAAAAACCTTCCAGGATGACTTTGTGCTGCTGTGTGTTGAGTCAAAACTCCCCAAGAAAACATCCTCTTCCCGACAGGACGCTCTGCCCGGGTCACAGCCCTCCCTCGGGGAGTGATATAAATCCACAGTGGCATGTTTAGAGGTAGAGAAAGCAGGTAGTCGGATCTGAAGCTCTGCCAGCTGGACAAGCTCACTTGTGGAGATCGATGACATGTCAAATATAACTTTCCATCGGTCCCCCACTTGATGGCAACCTAAAAGTGAGACATGAGAGCCAGAAATCAAAGTCTGACACAGCATGACTGTGGGCAAACCAGATTGTTGGACAAATGTCAAAACACTGAAGTGAGAGGGTGAACAAGACAGTGTGTGTATTGGACCCCCCTGTGCAAGGCTGTCTCGGGGCTAATATACAACCACCCCACAAAACAGAACAAGGCTTTAAAGTTGAATAAGCATTTTGACACTTGACGGGTTGTAAAAAGGGAGGGTCTGATAACACAGATAATGAACAAACCTAAGAGTTGCTGGCGGATAGAAAACACAGACGTTACACTTATGCAGTCAGTGTGCAGCAGCACTGCATGTAGGCAATATAAAAAGCATAATACAACAGTTTACTCACCTTTGGCCACCAGACTCAGGACAGAATCAAAGCTGTGCAATGATGGGTTGTCACTTTGGGAAGTGATGGTGTCGACAGCTAGCGAAGAGATGGAATCAGCAGTCTTAAAGGAGCGGTACAGCTGCATCATGTACTGAGGGTATCTGCTGCGATGACTGGTTGACTGATTTCTGAGTGCTACACTGTTCTTAAGGTGTGTGTGATATCTGTGGACTCGAGTGGAGAAAGCAGCACCAAAAGAGCAAAGGATGAGTGTGCAGAAAACTGCAGAGAGGACCCTTGTGTCCATGTTAAAAACACACAAAATCCCTTTCCTTCCTTCCTCTAGTTGCTCTCAGGCTGAAATGATGCTGTGTGCAGATGGGACTCCAGACAGGCCTTTTATAGTGGACAGCTGCCCTTTGATGACCCCTGACCACTTCAGGCATCTTAACGGCTCCTCTGATCATCAGAGCACATCAGAGGGCCCCCAAAAAGGTTTTTTTTTTTTTTTTGCCAAGGTCATTGTCTTTTCAAATTAGCTGGCCATTTATATCTTACTTGATACCTCATACTTTTGAAATGTAGGGGAAAAAAACGTTTAAAAAAGAAATTTACAGCCATCAGAGCCATTTTGCTATCGAGTACAGCTGTAAAGCAAACAAAGCAACTTAAATTTGAGGGCAAAACTGTTGTAAAACTATAACAAATGGATGGAAAATATGGAAGTTTTGAAAACAGATCTTTATTAATTGAGAAGCTGCAACAAATGCCAACTTCCTTGTTCCAGCCAGTTAGGAATATAAAAACCCTATACATACACAAAACTGCATGACTTTCAGTAAACCTTATTGACAGCCTATTATTGTGCAAATTTAGGTTAAAATTTATAGCAAGTATAAAACCACCAGACTCATCTCAGGTATGTGAACAATTGTCAGTTAAAGGAACATTTCTGCTGAGTTCAATAAGGAATCATCAGTACAGTAACAGGTTATCAGAAGCAAACATGCACAAAAACAGCACCTCTAAAAGTAAAACCAAACTCAATCTGTGCCTTTCAAGTAGTGTGGTCCTGTAGACTGAAGCTTACAAACAAAACATGTTTTTCTATTACTCTGTATTTACTTCACTGGCTCAGGTGTATTTACATGTCAGTTAACAGACTTGATTGAGGTGCAGCTGGTTTCATCTGTTTCCCGCTGTTGATGGCTGCTCATAAAGCATTAAAGAAGTTCTTCACCTGTGTGCCAAAAAAGGTAATTCAGGATCTCAGTGGATCAGAACAATGAACACAATAAACATCACATTGTACTACAAAAACGTCAGTGCATCAGAACAAATGCATTAGAACAGTGCCCCCTGGTGGCTACATCTGGTAACAGCAGTCATCAGCTCAAACATACCTTTGTAACAAACCGCTCCCGCACCTCTGGATCACTCTTGAACTCCACACTGGCATCAAGTTGTAAGATGGGAATCTTTTTCAACTTCTCAAAATGTACCCTGTGAAGAGAGGAGCCCAAAATATTAAAAGTCGAGTTCTAATTTAAACAGCCTAAAAACTGCACTGGTATCATCTGTTGACTGCTGCCAACAAACAGCTGAATATGGAAATTAGCCTTGGTGACAATCTTGCATGTTTACATTAGGGATGTAACGATTACTGGTAAAATGGTTAACCGTGATAAAACTACCAACAATTAGTAATACCGTCTTAAATTTAAATTATCGTTAAAACCGTGACTGATTACTGCACTTTGAAAAACTCCCAGTGATGCTGCTCATTGGCTGGAAAAACAGCAGCAGTCGCAGTTTGCAATGTTTAATTTATGAAAACATGGCAGAAGGTAACGAAGGCACCCACATGGACAGTTCTCTTAAGATTTCTCCCCCTTTAAAAAGGACAAAGTAGGCATTTAGACCCATTTTGGATGTTTTTAAAGATGACGGGGGGTATTTCTATAATACTGCGATAAAAAATGACAACCGTGATCCTTTTGGTCACAATAACTGTGATATGAAATTTTCATATCGTTACACCCCTAGTTTACATTCATTCATATGCATTGCTCCTTTAAAAATAAATAAATACAAGTACAAATTATGACTGGAATCACAAACCTGGAATTTAAGCCACTCACAAACAGCTACATATCAAAATAAAATGTAGTTTGCTCTTGCAGACTGTGTGGCTTTTAAATAGTTTGAGGGACTAGGCAGTTCTTCCGTTACTTCTCTCAATTTATAAATTATGTAGAGGCGGTGAAAACACATTTCTGTGGTCATGGGGAATTTTAAAACCCTATGTGTAAGTACAAACAATGCAGGCATGTGAACTCATTTTCACTCACTCTGTGTTTTTCTCTACCAACCACTTCTCATGCTGAGCATGCAGCTTGTCGAGATAATCCAGTTTCACTTCCTTCTCTTCCGACCGTCCCCGACACTTCAGACGCTCCATACACTTCTGAGAGGTGCACAAAATAGCCTGTGAGACATTAATATATACATTTTATGTATTACATATCTTATGCATCATACCTTAGGTGAGGCTCTGAGATAAATGATGCCCTCCAGTTCCACCTGGTGTCCAAACTGCTCCACCAGAAGGGAATGCCAGTCTTGGTAGACTGCCCACTCTGTAGCGTTGATGCAACCCAGCTCAAACATATTCAAAGCAAAGATGTATCTGACAGAACAGAGTCAAATTCAATTTTTAGTAGGCAAAATTAAGCTCAGTAAGTGTGTCCAGTTCTAATTTTAACCACAATACTGCATACTACTTTAACAATATTAACTTAAAAGAGGTCAGTTAGAGTGGATTAAGCCAACAGCCACTGTTACCTTCTTTTTTGGCCAGACTTACTCACCTGTCACTGTAGACTGAGCGCTCATACACCTGGACAGGTGTTCCCTTTGAGTTGAGCAGGCGAGTCGGAGGAGGCTGCAGCTGCGTCCTCAGACGGCTCATACAGGAATATGTCTGGAAAGTATAGGACCAGCGCTTTGGGTCCTGGTACATCATCTCCAACAAGTTGCTGACTGCTGTCTGCGGGGCTGGGTCTGTCCCCTGTCAACCATACGAGCAGGGACATGAAGGACAGATGCATAGGCTTGTCTTTTAGCAAATATTTTTGTAATGAATAGATAAAGACTGTGTCCACCTTTGAGGTACTCTGGATGTTCTGCCACTTGCTGACAGGCTCTGACACCACTTCCCAGTCTGGACACGCAGACTCTAGGAGTTTTGCAAAGGTCGACTTTCCAACAGCTGCAATATTACAATACAGAGGATTATTACTGATAACAGTCAAAGCCCATGATTATTTTAAACGGGGAAATATGACGCTTCCCTTACCAATGTTTCCCTCGATAGAAACTCTCTTCACCCGAGATGATGCATCCGCAGAGGAACCTGACAAGCATCTTGAGCAAGAAAAAGCTGGATTTCTCCCCATTTTAGACATAGCGCCAAAGACAGCTTTAGTTTGAGGAGTGACTCGTTTTCCACTTTGCACAAAGGCGAAGGAAGTCTTCGTCTGTGTATATGTAAAGCTCCTGAGCTGTGTCAGACCTGTTTGCAGTTTAGATAATTTGCGGGTGAACGGAAGTCGCTGCACCACTGGAATCATGATCAACTTTAAGATTAGCTACAAAAATATAATCACATTTATTTACGTAGTACTTGGTGTTCTCCTATGAGCAGGGTGAGACATTACAGGACTTCAGTTCATGCAGGCTAGCTCATCCTCCTCATGATGTAACATAAACTTTCGTTGTGTTTTATCATTTTAAGGATCGTTTTTAAACCAGTTCTATATGCACATACACACGTGATATTGGTTTAATTGGTCCTATGACGCGAACATTTAAAGTAAAGCACATTTGCTGGTGGTAATACATACAGTTGTAACATGTGAATTGAACAGAGGACGTGACATAAACATAGCCTTAGCAACTAGAAGCACTTCCGGTTCACGCGCGGATTTCTTATTATGAAAGCCTTTTGATCATTTTTGTTTATTTATTTTTATATTTGTTTATTTATTTTGTTGAAATTTTGCTAATTCTATGAACTTGGTGCAAAGCTGTAATATTTCTGCTGTGCATGAATCATGGCATACAGCCCTATCAGAATTGGAGCTACACCCGGAAGTACATTCGCCTTCCACCAGCTTTGAGCTTTCCACACTGACATAAAATTAGTAGTATTTGGTACATATAATTTATTTGTATTATCAAATTAAAAAATGTCATCAGTACATATTTTCTCATAGTTATGTTAGTTTTTAATATAAACCATTTTGCACAAGTGAATCTTTCTGTTAAAGGTAGGATAATACCACAGTCTATGGATAATACAGACAGAACAGCGACATCATGTGTGTCTAGGTGGTTGTAGTTACAACGGCAGAAAAACATCTCCAGCCGCTGGGATGCCAGGCTCACTGCCGATACGCAAGTGACCAACAGTCTGCAGCATGTCTAACAAGTAACGCAGAGGACTTTATAACTGACAGCTAACATTAGCCACGTTAGCAAACAAGCCAGCTTACCGATCCAGGAGAAAAGTCGCCATTTCCGTGTTTTGCTGCCATGGGAAACGTTTATGTGGGTCCATTTAGTGTAGGCTTCAGCTAAATTTACTCCCTTTTCTGCTCTTCTCAGGTCACTCCTCTTCAGAAACAGATAACAATATCTCTGGAGCTATGAAGCAGCTGTTTGACTCGCCGATTCCACTGTTTCCCCCTGTGCCAGCCTAACTGTGCCCAACATACTAATGCCACACAGAGATGCATTTGGCAACCAACAACGGCGGCGTGTATTGGCTTGTAGATGTAAACATAATGCCATTGTCAAACCGTTAAAATTTATTTTACAATTATTTTCAGGCTACATATATATATATATATATATATATATATATATATATATATATATATATATATATATATATATATATATATATATATATATATATATATATATATATATATATATATATATATATACATATATATATATATATATATATATATATATATATACACATACATATATATAGTGTACTACCCAAAAAATTAGAAGATTGTGAAAAAGTTCATGTATGTCTATAATTCAACTTAAAAAGGTGCAATTTACATATTGTATATACAAATAATATGCAAATCAATATATTTCAAGCTTTTATTTGTTTGAATGTTGCTGATTAGGACTTGCAGCTAAAGAAAACCTCAAATTCTAAAATTAAAAAAATTTGAATATTGCATGAAATCAATTTAAAAAGGCAAAAAAGTTCGGCCTCCTAAAGTAAAATCTTGCATCCTTACTTAGTTGGGGCCCCTTTTGCTTGAATGACTGCCTTAACCCGGCGTGGCATCAATGCAACCAGCTTCTGGCATATCTTAGGTGTTATGGAAGAAAAAAACACACATCTATCACAGCCTTGAGCTCTTCTTTATTGTTTGGTCTGTTCCCGTTCAGCTTTCTCTTGACAATACCACACATGTTTTCGATGGGGTTCAGGTCAGGTGAGTTTGCGGGCCAATCAAGCATGGTTGTTGAACCAAGATTTTGTACTTTTGGCAATGTGGGCAGGTGCCAAGTCTTGCTGGAAGATGAAGTCTGCATCCCCAACTTTTTAAGGATATTTTAATTTTTTGGGTAGTACCTGTATATGTGTGTGTATATATATATATATATATATATATATATATATATATATATATCCATATCACAGTTTGTGGTAAAGTCAGATAAAGCCCCCAACTTAGACTTTCTTCCCGCTGAATTCTGACACGAATCATCTCTTACTAATCTCTTCTTAAAGATTTCCTTTTTGGTATTGCAGTGATTTCAGCTTTTTAATTTCATGGTTCTATTTTTCTCTGCTGCTATGCTAAACACTTTTTTGAAAGCTGGCATGAACGTAAACTTTCTTTGAAAAATATTAAGAACAATGATAAAGTAAGTTATTTTTCTATGGTATAGAGACAACAATAAAATGTTTGGCACTGGAGAAACAACAAAACAGGTCTTGACCAAAATGTAATCCTTTCATTAGAACCTAAGTCCTGATGGCATCCGCTTCTTGGTCAAAGGTGATCTCAGATTAGAACTTAACTTCTTTAAATAGGCGAATTTCTGATCTGTGGCAATTTTTGACATTACAAAGAAGAACATAATCTGTAAATCCTCAGATAAAACAGATAAACCTCAGATAAACACAAAATCTGCTTCAACATACAATAATTTTTTTAATTTTTTAGATCTAAACATGTTCTAGTGCAACATTACTGTTGCATTATAGCTTTGGTTTAGTCAAAATCAACAACAAAATGTGATTTATACACATAAGAAAAATTGTTATAGTCTGATCAGCCATCTTGAAGGTGATAATTACAAGTTTAATCCCTCCATACCCGTAGATGGTGCGCTAGCACTTGCTTACTCAATTAACATTACAGAACCAGCTAATTGGTAATTTGCATGAACCAATGTTTAACTTGGATGTCCAGGAGGAAAGCAGCAACCTCCACGGGGCATTTGGCCCCCTTCGTTACAGTCATCCTCATCCTGCTTCAGTTTTTGTCCACTTGAATTTCAGAAGTAAGTTGAGGGAGATGCTATTGCTACACATAGCAATTGAGATAGCGTATCCAGAGCTAATGCTAACAGCAAAGAATCCTGACTTTGGCATGGTTGTCAGATGTAAACATTTGTTCTTTGGGACCCACCAAAATTGAAACAATTATTTGTATGCTGTAAAAAGTGGGGGTACAATTGATCCGTTTATTCTACACTCCTCTAGATGTTCTGTGGATGTTTTTTTTTCTTTTTCAATTATTGATGAAAAATTTGTAGCCGTCACCTTTAAAAATCTAAGGTAACCCAATCATTTAACCAACTATAACATCTAAATATTTTTTGTAACAAAATGAAACTATATAAATGTTTACTTTAAAGACCCTACAGCCCAATAGAAAAATATTCAGACGAGCTCAGCAAAGATTTTTTAACAAATTTGAAATTTTTTTTAATCTGATTTAAAATTCCTGAAAAAAACAACCATAATAACAACAAAAAAACAGGAGCTTTTCAAAATTACACTTTAATGGGAGATTCAAACCTACTTCACATGCAAAACATTTCATGAACCCCTAAGAAATGACTGCAACAAGAAATTTAAGATAATCAGTGGTTAAAACTACAAAGGAACTGATTTTCACATCATCAGTAGTTCGTGTTTTTGATGGTGATCTTTTGGGCTGTCTCGATCTTGAAATCACTGACACCTGAGGGAGCAAACAGTTTTCTTTGTAAACCACAATAAAATTGAAGCAGTTTAGAGAAATGCTGCATTATGTGGGTGTGTGTCCTCACCCTGAGTGAGTGCAGCACCATCGGAGGAAAGGTGCCAGTATCTGCGGTCACTCTGCCTAGCCTGTTCTCCGTTCACTGCACTTAAGTAAGGTCCCCAAAGGCTGGACTCCTTCTCAAATCTGTAACATAGGATTTGAAATGACTTGCTGAAGCTGATCAAACAAAAGCTGGAATTCATCGGTTCATTAGATGAACTCACGTGAAGCCAGTATTTTTCCCCTTCAGCAGTTCGAGGGCCTCCAACAGGGAGCTGCCCTTTGGCACATCCACAGAGTAAACAGCCGCCGCTCCACTGGAGGTCACCACTTCCACCATCACTGTCACTTTGGTTTTACTTGGTGTAACCACCACAGGATCTTGTGGTTCCAGCACCAGAGTGTCTGTGGGAGGGTAAACATAAGACAAACCAGTGAAAATACAGACACAAGCTGAAAGCACTGAGGCCAAACATGCAGACATCAGGCTCCACATACCTTCCTCACTGAGGCACTCTTTGTTTTTAACTGACATGTAGGACTTTTTCTGGAGAGCAGGCAGCGTCTGAGACACGGCCATGGCGTTGTGGTAGATATTGTTCCTGGCAGCTGTCCTCATGGCCTCCATCGCTGCAGCACAATCTGCAACCTCGCTGCCCATCGCCAACAAGGCCTTGAACACATCAAATAATTACAACAAGCTACAAAAATCCTGCTCAGTAAGGTTTCATGTAGGTACAGACACAAGTGAAGGGGGAAGAGAAAGTAAATAACTCCTTACTTGAATGGCAAGACCTGTGCTGAACTCATTGCCAATATGTCCATCGGTCCTACGAGAGGCCAGAAGCTTTTGCTTGATCTTGCTGAGAGCTCCATCAAGCTCAGCCACATTGTGCATATAAGAACCAGAGTGTTTCACACACTGCAGTCCCATTCCAGCCATGGCATAGGTATCTGGGGAGAGATATATAATCATATGTTGATCTGATACAGTCCTCTTCAAAACTGAATCATTGCTGGCATTTCTTTAGCTTGGTAATAAGCGCAGATTAGTGGGAAAGTTCAACCTGAACAAGCGACAGCTGTTAGAAAAACAAAAAGGTTGCTGCAGAACAGAAGCTGGGGTTGACTGAATGTAAAGTTGCCTGACAAATCTTTTCAAATGACCTAACAGACTGTCTATTGGCTATTTAAATACACAGTTTCATATTAACTGCAGTTGTAAATCTGAACTGCAACTGCAGTTCAGATTTTGCAAAGCTCAGTTATATAACTCCAGATGCTGGTGTGTCATACACTGGCTGTCACACTTAAAGAAACTATACTAAAATTGATTGTAAGCAAGTGTGAGTGGTAAGTAAATTATCATAGTCCTGCTTGTTTTCTGCACATCATTTAATCAATATTAATTTTAACAATCTAAGAGAATATGTTGAGGCAGGTTTCACTCACCGACACTCTCAGCATCTCCATGTTTGAAGTGCTCATGATCTACAGCTTTGATGAGCTTGTGGCTGACATGGTTGTTGACCCTGATGCCGCTCGCGCAAAGAGCAAGCACACCAAGGCTGTACTGGTAATAGTTAGTCAAAGGGCGCTGGCTGACTGTGTGAAACAAAGAAAAAGTTAAATCAAACCAAACTGCAAAAAAACAAGACTTCAGTAGTGTTTGAGAAAGCCTTTGTTCGCAGTTTGAATGAGCTGATAGTTGCTCTGTCCTCAGAAATGTAAAATAAATGATAAATTGCTTACTTTTGATTATATCAAACGATATTGCCAAAATTTTATAAACTGCCAAAATTTTCAAAACTGCTCTCCCCTTTCTGAGAAAACACCCTCACTTGTGACCTCTTGACCCACAGTGTAAAAAGATTTTGACAAACTTAATGACAACTGAAAGGTCAAAGGAAACTTACAGGCAATGTGCTCTTTCTCTTGCTCCATCTGCTTCTTCAGGTGTGTCAGTAATGACTCACTCTTGTCGTTGACAGTAAAGGTGATGGTGTTGAGGTCAAAGCAGGAAGACCTCAAAGCTAGACTGTACAGAGCCATGATTCCAGTCACAGGCTGGCTGTTTGTGAGTGAGCTGAAAGACACCAGAGTATGAAGATGAATTAAAAACATCAAGGACAAAGAAAAATTGGACACTCATATTTTTATATACCAAGTCGTTATTTTGTCTGGTATTTGTAGACAGAACAATACCTTTGAATGTCATTGTGTAAATCACTTTTCAGTCTGTTGAGGTGTTCATTTTCCTTGGCAAGATTATGGTCGTCAGAGAGGCGTAAGGCCAAGTGAACACTGGGATTGGGAAGTCCCTCCTGACTTTCCAACGAGCGAAGGAGATCTTTGTTGAGTGACAGCAGAAGCTCACGGTTGGCTCCTTCTGTATCTGAATTCAAGATTTATTAAGGATATATGTGAATATCATCTGACTGAAAGAAGGAAAATCTAACTGGATTAACTCTTCTCTGTTGCTGACATTAACAAGAACAATGAAAGCATTGCAAAATCTTAAAAGCTGCATCAGCAAGTTGTGATAAAGAAAGAAGAAGAAAAAAAAAACACTTACAGACCAAATTACAGAGCTTTCATGTTTGTGTTCAAGCTCCAAAAGATTAAAATATCTCTTTTATTTTTAATCTTCAATGTTTATCGTAAACCTCCCTTAAATTCATTAAAAATTATTAAAACACAAGCAGACATTTAAAGGTAATTGCAAAATCCCTGGATTTCCAGATCGGTGAGTCAGTTTATTTGCCCACTGAGCTGTATGGCAGTTCTTTCAGGTTTAGTGAGGACAGACTTTTTCAAGGATTGTTAAAACATGAATTTCTTGTTTTTAAACAAGTTACTTACCACATGGTTTACTGAAAGCAAAAGCCAGCAGGCCAGTAATAATGACCAAAAGCAGCATTTTGGATGACCTGCAGGTTAAAAGGAGAAGAAGAGTAAAGAAAATACGAACGGAATGTGTTTCTGGAAGTTAAATAACAAATATAAATTTGAAAGAGCAAATAATGCAGATACATTGACATGAAACAGCAAAATATAAGTATTAACAGACCGTTGTTACGTTATTGTGGGAGCAGTTTAGCCAACTTGTTAAATGTTGCCATAAAACAGCAGCTCATTACCTCTATATCAAGCGTTGAGAGTCAAGTCAGGACTGAATGAGGGGAAAAGGCAGAGACACAGCTTGTAATACTTCAGTGTCACATGACTGGTCATTTGAGATGACAAAACGATGAAAAACTCCACGGGCCACTTTAAACAAGTAGAGCCTCCGAACATAAACAGGAAGATGGGAAGAAATGGTTGGTAAAAACATTATCGCCATTGGTTAGGATTGGAGTAAGCGTGTTGAAGACAGCCAATCAGAAGTAGAGTAGGGCGGATCATACCGCTGTCGCGCTTTAAAGGTCAATTTCGTGCCTGAGTTAAAGTGGTATTTAAAGAAAATGGAAGTAGTTTTTAGTAGCATACCTACTAGAGTTCAGGCAGAGAATTTAGACTCCGTATATTATTCAGTGCTTTAACATAAACGAGTATTTGTAGATTGCGCTCATCTTATAAAACTACGTTTCCCATAATTCTCCTGTATCACTGAACGTATCTTACGTACTTTCTAGAACGTTAACGATTCTTCCAGCGCGACTCACTTTTGAGAATAGCAAGCTAACAGTAGTGTGACCCAGCCTACTTTTTAAGCACTTCACGCTACAGAGTCGGACAGATGGTCTGGATGCCATATCTTTTTGACGGCGATGCTGTTATTTTAGACGGTTGGTTAGGCTTGGGCGTACAGAGCATTTTGTGGCGTGCGAATGGATATGTTGAAAAGGCAACTCTGAATTGAGTGGAGTCAGGAGCTAGCTTAACATCCACAACAACAAACAAACAGCGAGGGGTGGTGGGCAGTGCAGTTACTCAGGTCGGTCTTTAATGCAGAATATTCTCCCTTAATTCATGCAAATATGTTGTTCTGTGCAAAGATTAAGCTGTTGTTTTGCACTATTCTGTTTGGTAATATAGTTACTTTTATCCGAAGCATGATACTAACCTTAACAAGCAACAATAGCGTTGTAGCTAGATAGATAACAGCCAGCGTCGTCAGTAGGCAGGAACCGTGTGCACCAAGATGTCCGTCATGTTTGTTGCAAAAAGTACCTCTATCAGCTTATCTGATTGGTATGAATCTGGTCTTTCAGATCAGCTCCGTAATAGTAATCTGCCCGCGTACCTCTTCAAATAAATTGTCCGACTGGATCAGCATGCATCATCCTGCTACGTCAAGCAATGAGCTGGGCTTTCTGCCAGCCATGTATTCATTTTCAGGCCCCACAAACGTGCCTGAATTTGACTTCGGACCTCCGCGTGCGTCTGACCTCCCATTGAAAACAACAAACAAGTATGTAACGTATGTTGATTAGTTGAAGGCTGCAAAATATCTGCTACTGTAGCATTTTCTGAAAAGAAACTGGTTTAAATGTTTTAAGTTAAGCTTGACATGGATTGCGTCTTTTTGATCTACAGCAGCTGGGAGACAAGATGCCAAAGAAAACACAGAAGGAGAGTTGAAGATGAGTAAGTGTTGCATAATATTAATTCTCGCACAAATTATAATCATTATAATAAGAATGACGATCATAGTAATTGGTGGTGCCTTGAGTATCCTCACAGTATTATTACATTAAATATATTAATGCTTTATCAGGGGATGCTGTGCCAAAAAGAGGAGGTTAATGTCTGAGGCTGAAGTGGACATTTCAGGAAACTCCAATACTCAACATGAATGGCCTACAGAAAATAGCTGTCCTGCCCATGCTCCTTCACAACCCTTTTCATTACCTCAGACCTTCACTGTGCCACAGCCCCCATCTACTTCCACCAGACCTGAGACTGAGAGCTCCTGCATGGAGATAGAGGCAGCTCAGAGGAAACTGCAGGAGATTGAAGACAGGTAAGCAGATCATCCCCCTTTTTCAGGATTTGTTTATTTCAAAGCTGTTCAGGGCCTTAAGTAGTACAGAAATAAGTGTCATCTGGAACCATGGAAGTGCAATAAGTTCTGAAAACATGTTGCAAATGGTTCCTAGAAGGGTCTCATCCTTTTCTTGTGTACTGGCAATCCTTGTGTGGTTGAACAAAGACAGTGCTAAACCAAAGTAATGCTTTACCCAGCTACATTATTAGAACAGTTATACTGGAATAAGTACTTTATTTTGGCAACAGAGTTATGACAAATGAGCCAAATAAAAGAAGACAGACCGGTTGGTCAGTGCTTTATTTAGTGGGAAAAAACCTAGCTGCAAGCACCCTCTCCAGTCATGAACCAGTTTTGTTTCAACTGACAAACAACAAAAGGTTGTACACATGTAGGAATTTTTCCCAACAGCTTTCAGACATTATTTTTCCTCCAAAGCAGCAGGGATTCTGAATATTAGCCTATTTATTAGTTCCTGAATAATGCAGCATTTTCTGTCAAATTCAGCAGATTTTTCAGGTTTTGGCCAAACTCTTTCCATGTTGGACAGTTAACCTCTCATTTGTAAAATCATTGACTGAACTTTAACTGATATACATGAGTAAAATGGGAAAAATAAGAAAGTTTTAAAGTTCCCAATTTGTTGTGTATGTTTTTTTTTCTTCCAATATTATTTATCATCCTGTTTATTATTATCCTTTTAGAACTGATGATCATTTATAGATGTCTCTACTTTAAGATTTTGTTAATCATTGTTTTAGTGTCTAAATTATTGAAGATGTTAAAGTGCAGCTAAATGTTCCAGCTGAAAATGATTCTGATCAAGGTTTGGAATAATTTGTGGCAGTAAAGTTTAAATGGGTGGAAGCCTTCAAAGAGACAAAATGAAGGTTTTTCCAGAACAGCGCATTGAAAACAAGGTGAAGGGTTCTGCTCGCTTTTTTTCTTCCAGTGGTTTGTTACTGACTCTGGATGTCAGGTTAACAGACCACACTGCAGACTGTGGACTGTTCTTACCTGGATTCAGCCACACATTGACATTCCCCTGTGTATTGCAGTTCACTCCATTGTTATGTTGGGTTTGAAGACAAAGCTGTGCACTTTGTGGTCTTTTAACTGAATATTGTGATGCTGATGTGCCATAGAATAACACTTGAAGATGATGATGAGGATGAGGATCTGGATGTAGAACCAGCTCAAAGACGGCCCGTGCTGGTGATCTCAGACAGCTTGAAGGAGGGTCTACAGCGCGGCATTAATGACATCCTCCCCCACACAGTGGCTCAGTCTGTGTATGTGCTCCTTAATGTCATATGAAAAACTTTGATTATGAATTCATAAATGAAAGTTATGAGTGACTGACTCAAAGCTGCACTCAGATTTTTCTTATTGAGGTGCTCTACAGATGTCTTTTTGTCCTGGTGGTAGTTTTGTCTCACATTGTCTTCCTTACACTTTCAGAAGTCCTTCGGGCATGGAGCTGGTGCTGTGGCGTCCTCCAGAAGATCCCTTCTCTCGGAGGCTAAAGGGTCCATTACAGAAGCAGCGTAAACAACAGACAGTGTGCCGGCAACCTCCAACCCCGTGTCCGTCTCCCAACCCTCATTGTCCCCTCAGCCCTTCAAGTCCACCTGCAGAGACACACTCAGACTCTTCTTCTTTGTACAGTTTGCCTGTGACCCACAGCTCTGGGGAGGAGGAAATGGAAATGTAATGCCGCTTTGTCAGCCTACAGGCTAACTCAAAGTAAAAGACAGGACACAAGATAACAACTTTCAAGCTGGCCAGTTTGGCAAGGCAGCATGACTTCACATGAGCATTTTTGCTGTTTTTGAGCAATTTTTGCAACAGTTGATTTGCCATTCAGTCAGTTTTCTGACTTTTATTGCCAGCAGCTACATGTAACTTGACCTGATTAAATAGTTTTCTTCAAGTAAACCTTCAAGGTCTGTACACATGCTGTCTCAAACAACCAATTTTGTATGTTTAACAGATTTAGTGTTTGCCTGTAGACATGAAGTGTTTTGTCCATACTTGCCAGCAACAGACTGCTGTGTTATGAGCAGGACTTCTGTTACGCATCAGTGATGAAACTGGAGTTTCACTTTGAACTTCTGGATGTTAACAGAACACACAAACTGTTTCACATTTGCTCATAGCGTGACTTATGAAAGTATGCCATCTGTGACCTTTAAAGAATTTGTAAAGAGGTAACAGATATGCAGTCTTTTTTATTATTTGCTTGTATTTTCATATACATTACCTGAATTGCAGGACGCCATGGAGTGTTATTACTTTATATTTGTTTTGTAATAAATGTAAACTGTCCATGCAGATTAAGTGGTAGAGTTTGTGGTGAATATTTTAAATATAGCTTGAATTTTGTTAAAGTAAACCACTCCTTTGTGAACATTAGGATGTTTTAAATAAAATGTAAGTCAGATCAGGAAGAGTTAGGATCCCAGTATTGTGGAAGTGCCTCAAGTGGCTGCTTTTTAATCTGATCCTATGGCATACACACACTAGACTGTCAAGTAGTATTTCTATTAATGAGTGGTTAAATTTATTTAAATAATCACACCCAATTTGTCACAAAAAACCCATTCACTGCTGGTCTGTAATTATCAGGTATCTATAATTTCCTACTTTATTACAACATTATTTTAAAATCATTTTTATTAAGATAAAAAGGATTTTTTAAAATAATGATGACAAAACTTTACTTGAACTGTGCAGAAATAATAAAAATGCACTGCACAAGGGATTCCCTTCAGGACTTGCCAGCTTTATGAGGTAATTTGACATAACACATGATCTTCAGTCTCCATAGACATGTTGGTTTGTCATTCATTCACAGTTCACAACCCAAAAACCATAAAATCTGACTGCCTCAGCACAGAAAAAAACAAAGTAACCTCAGTGACCACATTGTGTCACTGTGACCTGCTTGTTAATCTGCTATCTTAGGCAGCTGTAACAGTGGATGACTCATGACCATGATCACAGAACAGCTTAAAGAGAATATTTGAGATATAAAGGACATCATATCTCAGGTGGGCATTCATTCATTTAGATTGTAAGGTTTCGTGTCCACTCTCAGACTGTCTTGAGGACCGGTTCAGAATCCCTTCACTGTCTTGACCGTGAGTGATCTGTGGAGAGGAGATCATCACAAACCATTGTTACACAAGCACAGACGCAACATTCAAATGTCAATTATGCTATACTGAAATATTTTAACTCATTCACTGCCACTGAATTCTATAGCCGTATACAGCGGGGGGAAAGTATTGAAATTTTCACCAGATGTTGCCAGATTGTCACCAGATTGTGTTCATATAAATAGCTCTACTAGAAATATATTTTCGGAGAAGAAAAATGTTGACGTGTTCAATACTTTTCCCCCGCTGTATACGGCTGTAGATGTCAATGGCAGTGAATGAGTTAACTGTCTTCAGCAATAATTTGCACTCAGATTTTTCGCACTAAAGAACATTTAACATCAGATGGAAAATAAAAATGCAGCTGAATAAATGTGAACATCTTTGGCAATGAGCAGCTGTGGGCAGTTACTTATTAATTACAATTAGTTACACTAATGGTAAGTAGTTAATAAGGACCTGCTTTTGAAAAAAATCACTCACTGTTGTAAGACAGGTTTCTGACAAGTCTAAAGGCATCATATCTTGAGGTGGGCTCCACATGAAGTCCTGGTTTTCTACACTTAGCTGCTTCACTCGGCTCTGGAGATAACGCAGGAGCTTAAACGAAGCCAAGTCTGAGGGGCTATGAGAATCCACAGCGTGAAGACTGGGAGAGAAATCTGCCTTTTGATCTTCCTGATGGGAGGAAAAATACCAGCAGATTTTTTTTGTTTTTATTGAGGAGAAAAGAAAAAATGTGACAGCTTCATGTTAATGCTGACACTGCATTTACCTTTGCACCAAGCTTCGTTTCTTCTATAGGCCTCACTTCTTGAGTCTTTGGTGCTTTTCTGGAAAACAATTAAATCTGTCCTTGAAAGGTTGTGGCAACATGTGAATAATTAACAGCTGTGTGAAGAAAGTATGCTGAAAGGTATAGCTACTGCACAGCTACATCTACAGTCTACAGAATCACACAGAGCTGAGGTGAGATCGTGCTCTTGTAAGGACGGACAACTAGTTAGTATAGTATGTCTGTTATTTACAGTACGGAGACAAGTTACCTGCCCCTTATCAACTTTTCCTTGCACCTATAGAATGGCAAAGATTTGTACAAAATTTTAACAACAATCATTACCATGTTTTTGGTTGTGTCTCATCAATACGTATTGACATACACTATTTCCATATTGTGCATGTCACCTTTCCAGTTCAGTAGTCAACTCCTCTTTAAACTTGCGCGCCAGGCGAGCGGCAGTGCGCTCTTTCCACTGAGCCATGCTCCTCTGAACCTGCCGGAGCTCCATGTCTTTGGCCTTCAGCTGCCTGCGGAGAGATGCTGCCGCTCCTCCATCACTCATATGAGCCCATTTCAAACTGCTCAGCTCCTCAACGTGCTCCTGATCAAACACCATGGAAAACATTCTATGATTGTTGAATTCAAATTAGATTTGTTTTATGTGATCAGCACAAATGTGAGCTTAGCTAAATGTGTAGGTTAAAACCTGAATGAGACGGTCCTTTACAGAATTCAAAGCTTGCTCTCTGTCCATCCTCAGCTGCTGCCTTTGGATGCTCAGTTCTCTCTCCTGAATGAAGTATGAACTTGACATTTAGTCATAAATACGTTCAGTTAGCTGTAAGCTAAGTCCAAATTATACCTTATCTTTACTCAGTTGTTCCTTGGCTCGTTTCTGTGAATCCAGCTCCAGGTGAAGATGACTGATAAAATGCTTTAACTGCTCTCGTAGAGTTCTCAGGTGTGCGAGCGCCTCAGCTACTGTAAGACTGCGTAGCACAAACAGAATCACCACTGAAGTATTCACTTCTGTCTAAACTAGTTGTGTATGTACACCAGGGCATGAACTCTACCTCTGAGGTAGCTCCTCAGCTCCTGGCTCCACTAAAATGTGCAGGTGCCAGCACTCTGCCTCCAGCTGCTGGGCCCAGTGCCCGATCTGCTGCTCCATCTCAGCTGTGAAGAGCTTATGGCTGCTCTCCCTTTCCTCTAGCATCGCCCGGAGCTTGCCACTCTCCTCCACAGCTAACCGAGCATCCTGCTCAAGCCGCCGTGCTCTCCTCTGATTCTGCTGCAACCACACACCACACCATGTCAACTTTTCTGGAAAGCTACATTCCTGCATGTGTCAGAAAATGCCTGTCTTTGTGTGGTCCCCCACCTGCACCATATGTGTCTCTGAACGCTGCAGCTCAGCCTGGTGCTCCTCTTTCAGTGATTTGCAAACTGCCGCTAATAAAGACTCCTGCTCGCTCTGCTGTGCACAACTTTCACTCTTCAACTCCTGCATTTTCTTATAAGAGGTAAGATCATGCAAAAAAAGATTAAAACAGATGAAGAGAAAGTCAGTATGGTTATCTTACAAGCTTTGGTTTGAGTCATCTTACTGTTTTTAGTTCCACCACTTGATGCTGTAAAGCCAGTGATTTGCTCTCCATCTCACTCATCAAGCTCTCTAAAGTCTTTCTGTTCTGCTCTTCCACTATTCCACGGTGCTTTTCCACAGCTTCCACTTTTTCATCCTCACACTTTCTCCTCTCCTCCTCCACTGCTTTGCGTACCTGGGATCATATCACACAGGTCATGGAGTTATGTTTGAAAACTCTACATATGTTAGGTAAAGGATTATTAAAATACCGTTTCCAAGGTTTCTGCATGCAACTCCTCTTCACGTTTTTCTGCCGTTTCCCTCTCCTGCTGCAGAAATGTTCTTAGTTTGATTATTTCCTCCTCTTGCAGCTGGATGGGTAAGGTTCACATTTTTTATTTGCTATTTTTACTCACTGTGCAGAGCAATAACCATTAAAATATTATTGAATATAAGGTTTTGTTGTCACTGGTGACACCCAAATGTACATTTTCAGCAGTCATGACACAGCAGGTTATGCAGAATAAAACATGCCTCCAGTTTATTCAGAGGTTCTGTGGCAGATTTAAGAGATTCAGGGTGACACACTGACCTGAATGGAACTTTGCAATGACTCAATGTGTTGCATTAGTGACAGAGTTTCTTCTTGTAGAGCATTAACTTTCTCTTCTTCACCCTCCTTGTTAATCTGGAACGAGAGGAACCAGTTCATTACTTGCTGTTTACTTTGGTTATGATCAGTTCTTGAACGGGAGACCAGTTTATCCGCAGCTAATTAGGACTCTTCAGTGAAAAACAAATCAACCCTTATATGTTTATATGGGGGGGAAAAGGCTCATAGCATAAAAAGTCTCAGCAGTTACCATCATTGTATGAGTTTGCTCCCGGGCTTCCTCCAGCTCTTTATGTTGTTGGGTTTTCAGGTGTTCTAGTGCCCTCTTCAGTTCATCTCTCTCTTTTTGCAGTGTCCCACAGGTTTCCTGTAAATCTAACAGCTGCTGCTCCTTTTGGGTCAACATTTTATCCAGCACTCCCACCCTGATCTTACACTCTCCCAGTTCAAGCTGCACCTTGCTTACTTGGAGCTGAAGAGCCTAACAGAAAGAGAAACAGCAATAAAACTAATGGTTAGCATGTTAGAAAGTCTGGACACTGTGAAAAATGTGAGTTAAAAAAGAATGCAAGTAGCTGAGCCTATCCCAGCCAAGGCTCTTGCTCCATTGCTGGCCACAACACCACAGTCCAGTCCCAGAAATAGAAAAAAAATGTACTATGACAAAGCTTCACCTCAATCTGTTGCTTTTTCTGCATCTGTTTCTCCTCCAGACAATCACATCTGTTTCTCAGTGAGCTCGCCATCTCTGTGGACCCGTGAAGCTCCTCGCGAGTCTCCTCCAGCTTCTGCTTGAACACACAGAAACTGTTTCTGATGTTGGCACAGAAAGACACATTCTGCTGTAAAGTTTCACCAAATCCGGTTATCGTGGTTTGAATGATAACTATAAAGAAAAGATGCCAATAAGAATGATTAATGCAGCTGTGATTACAGAGAAGAGTTAAGTTTAATGCACTGGAACTGACTAACATTGCCTTTTTCCCCCATTGATGTGGTATATCATCACGTATTTGGCAAATAAAAGTCATTCTGATTCTATTAATATTCGGCTAACTTGAGAAAATAATGTCAGCTCTATGAAAAAAAACAAAGCACTAAGATTCTTTTTGATAAAAGTCATATTAGTAATGTAAACTAAAGTTATTGGTTGCCTGATACATGTCACTACATACCACCAAAACCCTTAAAATCTTAATGTTTGGACATGTTTTTATTTTTTGTTAGTATTTTGATGACTGACATCAACAAACCGTGTTGAAGATCAAACTTTGTTTAACAGCTTGTACAGTGTGATAATAGCTTGGTAATTCCATGCAAATTCACCAAATATTTCCATCTACATTAAAAATCCATTAGATTTAAAAGTAATCTGACTGCAGGAAAACCCAGACTGCTGGAGATATTGAGGTTTCTTTGCTTTAGTGAAAAGTATATTTACTAAGTTGATTAATAATCTGTATAGCAAATTTTACAACCAAAGCATTTCCAAAATGCAGCACAATAAGTAAAACTAAACAAAAACAATGATAAAATTAAAATGACAAACAATAAATCAATAAAACACATTAAAACACTGATTAAAAGACAACAAAAGACCAATAAAACAAACAGTAAATTACTAAATTAAAGACAACAGAGGACCACACAATTCCTGCAGAGCTAAAAGCCAAAGAATAAAAGTGGGTCTTACAACGAGACTTAAAACACTCTACTGTGTTGGGATTGTAGGGTTTAACATTGTACCTCCTGCAGAGACTCGATCTTCTCTCTTGCATGTCGCTGCTCAGCAAACAGTTTTGTTTTAGCACAATCTAACTGTCGGTCCATCTCTTCACGCTCCAGCGCTGACATGACTCTGCTCTGTGGAGATGTGGAGAAGCAAAAAGAAAAGTTGTATTCTAAAACTAAGAAAGGAATCATATCGGTGAAGTCAGGTTCATTACCCTGTTGACGCAGGATCCATCTTTAAAAGTGTGTTTACGCCGATGCAAAGCTGCAGCATGTCCTTCAATATCTCTAACCTCGAGGAGACAGGACTCTCTCTGCTTCTGCAGCTTCTGTAGCTGGAAGCTTCAACATGCATAAAATTGATTTATTGTTTCAAAGATTTTTCTTTTCAAGGATTATGTTGATGAATGTGGTTCCATATGAGATGTCAGTAGTTCCTTTTGTACCTAACCAACTCTTTCTCAGCCCTACTGTCTCTCAGAATGGACTCCAAAGTGCTCTTTTCTTTCTCCATCTGTGTTGTCTCTGTAGTCAGCCGCTCTACTTGCTGCACTGCATGCTGGGACATAAAACATTCACTCCAAAAATGAGTGAAAGCACTGACCACATCTTTCATATCACCTCTGGTACCAGATTTGCCACTTTTACCTTCCTTTTCTGTCTGAGTTCAGAAAGGTCGAGCTCAGCATCCTTTAACTGAGTCCTCTTCAACCTCAATGTCTCCTCTTCTTTATTACATTTCTAAACAAACATAAACAAGCTGAGGGATATGTCACAATTGTGTATGCAGTTTTTTTTGTTTGTTTTTACATTTGAAAACATACAAACACAAAAAGAGACACCAATAAACTTATTCTTACTTGTTGGAGGTAAAAAAGTCGATCTTTCGTCTTGGCCAAACCTGACTGCATCTTCTCTGGCGTCCTCACAGGTCTGGGTGTCCAACTCCAGTGGTTCACCTCTTCATCAGTGTCCTTACCACCACTCAAAGAATACACAAGTCTTAGATAACAAATAGGCAAAACAACAACACTAACAAAATAGTAAAAGACAGAACAAAGACCTAATGTTTAAAATCTTCTTTTTTACCTCCAAGTTTCTCTCCCATTAGTTTGAGCTTCATGGACAGAAAGACTTCTGTTTGGTAAACATCTGTAAGACGAACTACCCCCTATGGAATTAAAGAAAAAAATATCTGACATATTTATATACCAAAGTTTACTAGAAGGTTTACACGGTCAGATTATTGCTTCACCAGATGTAGACAAATGCTCATTTTCTTTCTGTGTGGGTGTATCACCATCACTCTGGTCAGAACAGTAGTCATTCGGGTCTGTGACAGCCTGAACGAGAGAGCACCATCCTTGTGGGGGTCACACAGATTAATTTGAAACATACCGATAAAAATCTACTGTGTGAAGAAACATCTTCTCTTATATAAGAATGAAGCCGAGTTTTAGCCACATTTCCTGCAGAGTCTCACCTGTCCACTTGTGGATGTGCTGCCTGACTTGCTCGGAGCAGACTGTGTCGAGGTCACTGTCAATGGACACAGTGTCAAAACTCCACACAGGCACCCCTTAAACAAACAAACAAAAAAACAACAAAAAGAATTGTGTCAAGTCAATACTGTAAATAAATCTAGCAAATGTGGAGTTATTTTTCATGAGGTACCTGCCAAACACTTGGTCTTAGGAGAACTGCTGCGATTGTGCAGTGAGTTTTCAGGGTTTATAACAAGCTCAGGTCTGTGTGAGTCTGAAAGAGAAGTGAGAAAATCACAAGTTGTGCCTCCAGGCAATGACGGACACAGTAACATTAAATGAGACGAGTACCAAGGCAAACAACTTCACATTGACTTTAAGGTACTTCAGGTAGAAAAGAGTTGAGGTTGGCTCGGGCCGGTCTTTGCAAAAGGAGATCAGAGCAGCGAGAGCATGAATGTGTTTTTAAAAAGTTTTCAGACTTCTTCTTTCATGTCTTCATTCAGAAGATAAATAAAAGGAGAAACTAAGGTTTCTTCCATCTATCTTCGCCTACAGGCTCAGTTTCATAATCTGTCCCTGCTCAGTAAATGTGCTCAGTAAATTTCAATATGCTTACTACACACTGGGGGAAAAGAGCTGGTGTGCCAGATTCTATTTTTTCTTTTTAGTCAGACTAGAAGAGATGCAGCCTTTAAAGATGACAGGAAGTGTTCCCTGAGACCTGAACATACAAAGATGAAGAGAAACAGTCAGGTGTCTGTAGAGAATGGTTAAAAACTGAAACACAGATGGACACATACAGTATGGATGGAGGATGAAATGATAGTTTTTCACTCCTCATCATATAAGTGAAGATGAATAGTTTTATGGCTCTTTATCATGTTGTACTTACCATTACCATCATCTGCATGTCTCTGTGGTGTTTTGCCTCTCTCTTCAGCCCCTGCTTCTTGACTAACTGGCGACATATTAACTCCATACTCCTTTGAGAGACATGTTTTCTGTTGCTTTATTTGACCAGGATTGTTTGACTGAGAAGAATGAGCCATCTCTGTGCCTTCCCGGCTTCTCCAAGTCGTTGCTGATGCTTGTCTCTCAACTCTTGACCCATTTAAATCACTCACACAGGTGCCACTGTCAGATATTTCTATCCTCTTAGCTTTTTCTTCATTGTCTTGCTGTTGCATACTGTCTGACAGAGTCAGTTCCACCATCTCTTCTCTGAAACATCTGACAAGATCCTCAGTGCAGATACTTTCAGAGGGAGGCTGCGTTTCCTCTGCAACTTCTCTTTCCTTACAGGCATCTCCAAGCAGCCTTTCCAGCCTCCAGATGACCTGCTCCTTCCAAGATTCAATTTCCTCTTTGTCACTTTTGTTTCTGTCAAGCTTAGTTTGGGATTCCCTGTGAGTGACAGGACCTTCCCAGCAGCACAGCGTTTTCTCTGTGGTAGAGAAGATGAGAAGTTGAGTGTTTTTGTCCAAAGGAAGAGCTCAAATCTGACCTACTAATGGGACAATTTTCCATATAAATGAAAATTACATAACTAATAAGGGGGGCAGACCCTGATAGCAGACATGAGATTGATTTATGTATACATCTTTATAATTGGACTCCTAAATATTTATGTTGATAAGCAAGACTTACAATTTCATTACTGCACATAATAGATAATAAATTAGAAAAAAATAGTCCCATTTGAGAAAAGCTTATCTTAAATAATGAAGTTTTTCCTGTTATGTCGCAGATACTGGAATATTACCACATATTTGCTCCATCATTGGTGTGTCCATCAGCTCAAGACAAGACATGGGAGAGTCATTTGTCTGAGTTGCACTTCCAATGCCTGTGTCTTTGCTCAGAGATTGACTCCACCTAAGAGTAGCTTAAAAGAAAAATCCCCAAAATGTTATGATTTGATATAGTCATTAATATTGGTATAAAATGAGATTGTGGCGTAAATTACCTTCATTGCTGCAGTCATGTTCTTTAGTAATTGAAAAGACACATTTTGGAGGCTGAACCTGCAACCGTTTGACATATTTGAATACAAATTACTTTTTCATAACACAAGAAAAAAGAAAACAAACAATGACAGTCTGAGACCTTGAGCTGATCGAGCTGTGCATCCATTGCATCCAGGAGGAGGTCACAGTGGTCTAGTTTGGGAGGCAGACAGTCCAATCCCAACACACTGCTGTTTTCACTGAGGTCTATGTGGGCAGAGAAGAGGTGATCATGAACATGTGAAAATCAATAAGAGACACATGATGCTCAGAGAACTTCTCACCAGTGTAAAGAAGTTTGTCGGTGTCCTCTAAATCTCTGTCTGCATTGTCGTGGCCATCCATTTCCTACACTTGCACACATATAGACAAATATTCAGCAGTGCCATAGAGACTGTATCCTCGCAGTGGCTAAGGCTGACTGGACACCCATAACGAGTGGGGGGTTTATGTTGCGCAGTTGTCCAGGAAACCAAGTCAGATGGGCTTGTTAGCAAGCTTTTCTCACTTTAAGGACCTATAAATTCTCGTCTCCATGCTTCTCTCACTTTCTAAAATGAACATTAAGGGTCAGAAGCTGTGAAGTTTAAGCCCACTTAAACAACCTAATGTGGAATTCTCCTCTAAAATGTTTAGCTAGCCGTGTCTGAATGTCATGAAGAAAGTTTTAAACAGACCCTTTATTTCAAGACCTTGTTCACATAATTAAGCCTTCACCATAAACGGACTTTATATTCTACAACTGAACATACAATTAACGTTAGCTAGTAAGCCATGAAGTCTGTAGAAAGTTCACCATAAGCCAAAAATCTCAAACTCCCTAATTTGATTCTAAAGATGAGATAAATACAAAAATTTTAACAGGTGCTGCTTCGAACGCCAATTACTAACTTATTTACCCGGAAGGAAAGAGGAGACTTACAGCGGCAGAGAATGTGACTCTTCTGTCCGAACAGGTCACAACTGTTGCTGCTGCTTGGTGCCTTGATTGACAGGAGTGTCAGGTTGCCGTGGAAACGCTCAAACAGCTTGTGAAACGCACCCATATACTGGTGCGCGTGACACATCAAACTTACAGAATGTCAGAGCCAAGGAAACGTCATTTTTTACCCAAGCACAGTGGCCAGTTTTAGTTTTTATAAGAAAGAAGCTGCCTACAGTTTTGGAGTCCTTTACACAACACTGTTTTACCGAGAAATTGTGTATTTTGTGAAGCATTTTTTCTATCTGGCCTGAGTTCAGATTTGACCAGTGGTTTTCAAACCTTTGCAGTCTATTACAATGATGAGATTTCAGATCTCCTTAGTGTTTTCGACTTGACCAGTGTTTTTTGTTTGTTTGTTTGTTTTTTCAGTTTTTATCTGAGCTGTGACAATTTGAATTCATACAAATAAATCATACAAATAAAAGAACAGTTTACTCTGATTGGTAAGTTGACATCACGAGTATTTTACTGCACCTGAAAGGTTAATCAAATCTATTTCTGAACAAATTTAAACTTTTAAAAAGAAAAAAATATATCTGAATAGTTTTTCTTTTGAAAATGCATTGAATGTATTTTCAATGTCATAACTTTACTTAATTTATAGAAAAGCAATGGTCTATTTGCTGACTTTTTTCATGTATTTAATTTCCGAAGGTCTAAACTCAAAAAGGAAAGGAGGGGGGAATTTTACCCCATAGAATACAAATCTATCTGCAACAGTAAAAAGTTTTTCCATTTGTAAGAATTTGTTTTCACGTTCCAAAGTGAAATCTCAGTGAAGTTAAATGAATGACTTGTTTTTGTCAGATTTTGTTGATCTTGTTGAAATATTTTCATCATTCCTCTCTATTCCCTCCTGACTAGGACAGAAGAAATTAGAAATCTCACTGATCACCTTCAAAGTCTTAAATGGCCTTGCCCTGACATACATCACAGACTTACTGACCTGGTACTGTATGTGCCCTCCAAACCAGGCGTGGTGCTCATAAACCAGATGAAAATTAATTAGTCAAGTGAGCTGAGAATTTGAAGGCTTTTTACAACAATACGGTACATAAATAGAGTGAAATTTAAGAGATGAAAGAGAGAGAAAAAAGAAACAGTTGCAGCTGGACACCGACTGCAACTGAAGAGTCCCATCCAGAAGATCCCAGAAATATTGTGTCCTGCTCGAAGTTTTGAAGAGGACCCTGCTCGTTTCTTCAGAGCAGGAGAGTTTCGATGAAGATCCCTGAGACATCTTGACTCCATGAAGTTCACACACTTGGTTGGTTTTTAGATAATGTCAGCCTAAATCTAAATAATCAGTCCAGCTCTTGCTGGCTCATATTGACCAGATTATGAATGTCTACTAATATGATACTGTTAATCATATTGCAGGTCACAGAAACCTTAGTGTAGAAAGAAGGTGACCAGTGAAATGGCATTGTAAGCATAAAGGTTTATCATTATTATTATTATCATTATTATTATAATTATTAATAAGGTCACAGATGGGTAGGAGCCTGTCCCAGCGGCTACTAGTTAAGAGCTGATATTAACTCTACTGTATATAAGGGGCCTGAGGTACAGCAGGACCCCATGGGTTCATTATGTGTGGAAAGCACATTTAATCACCTCACATCTAACTAGCATTCTAATGATGTCTTACATGTTGGTGTAGATTGGAGCAGAGGCTTCTGTAAAAAATAATTACCATAGGTATGGACAAGTGCACAACTATGCACAACTAACCTCCACACAATGAATCAGCTTTTTTTTCCCTTTTTTGCTGTACATCAGCAGCAAACTATTCATCATTCACTCACAGCTCAAAGACTTTGAAACAGAGAAACTGTATCCAGTGTCACCAAAAACAACTTTATTATCTTATTTTTTTCATTGTGTCTTTGTTGTTTAAAGACATTGTTAAACAAGTATAAATTAAGGGAAAAAAATACACAATTTAGAAAAAAAAAGAAAAAAGATAAGAAGACCTCTTTTGAATCTGTAGTTACACCTGAATACACCTGTGTGTATTTGGATAGTAAGAATCAAGGCAGGTCAATCGTCTCACCTCAACCTTTGCCAGGCCACTGTTGTGATGTGTCTCATAACTTTCATCATCATACAGGTCATTATCATCACCATCATTTCACTTCAAAGCTGTGAGTCAGTCCACAGAGGAGCAGGGTTCAGTTAAGACAAGGCAAGAACAAAAAAACACTCCCCATCTTCATCAGTTTCCTTCAACCTCAAGGCGGAGCAGCACTGGATGAGGAGGAAATGTGCGCAACGCATGCACACACACCAAGCTCACAATGCATACAAACAATATGACCACAACAACATGAGAATAATGGCACCCACGCGATGGAAGAAACAGAAAGTCAAAGCATAATAAAAATAAAGCAAAGAGTCACACCAGAGTGAATTAAAAGTTGGATTAGATGAAATGAGAGAAACAATGAGGAGGGTTTTACATTATAACCCTCTGAGATAGGGAAGGCAGATGAAGAGGTTGTTCTTAGTCTACAGTACACTCTCTCCTCTTACACTTTGGTAGTTTTTTCCCTCCTTTCTGAACTGAGACAGATAACTGCTCTGTCTGAAGCAACAACAGCCATAAACTAACAACTAAACACTCACTGCGTTATTGCTACAGCTGTCTGATTCTGCACAGGCCCTTAAAGGGGCAACTTCTGTAAGCAAGTCACCATCAAGTACTGAGGTCGCATCATTTGGAAAATATACTGATTAAAACATACTGTCTGGTGAGCTCTCCATTATCATTCAAAATATAATATGTATCCTCAAATATAAATTCATCTCAAACACAATATATTAAAGTAAATCTCTACTGAACCTGAAAAAGGAAATCTTAGTTTAAATTTCCACTCATACAGCTTCTTCACCACTCAGCAGTGACCTGTTGTTTCAGTAGGCATGACAACGCACAAGGATGCAGAAACAACTGTGCAATGACAAAGAGAAAAGGACACGTGTTGGAAAGAGTAGTGTCTTTCCTCACATGTGACACTTTGATATGAGTAGTGTACATAACCTCTTGCAATACCTTGTATTTATGAATGAAGTTTTTGAGCCTGTGTGAAGCTCAACATGATCCAGACAAAAGGAGAGCAGGAAAACTGAAGGAATCGTTCAACATTTTGGGAAGTTCCTCTCTTATTTTTTTTTTCTTAGGGTAAACCTAAAGAATTTGTGTTCAGCTAATATTAAAACCAGCAGCTGTTTAGATTAGCATAAAAATGATAACATTTCTTTTCTGGTTCTGTCCAACAGCAAACTCAGCTAGCGACACTTAAATGCAGCATAAGTTGACTTGACCTCTTAAAGCCCAATATAAATTTTGTAATAGTTTGTTTTAAATTTCTCTAGCTATTTAAAATAAGTATAAAAGTATTCAATTTAAGTATGGAAGTAGTTCTGAGAAAATAAAAAGGGTGTCCTGGGTGCTAACGAGGATTAGCAATTAAAGACATTTTTTTTTTATGTTTACTGAGCTAATGTTGAAGCTAATGTCTCAGAATAAAAGCTGAAGTATAAACCAGGAGGTTGAAGTCTTTTTTTTAAAAAAACAAAACAAAACAAGCATTGACTTCCTTAACCATTACACCCTAGGCATATTTTTAAAAAAAAATTAAAAAAGAGTGACTAATTTTTTTCCCGTCCTGTTTGACAGAGGATATGATGCTAACAAATAATCCATGCACACAGATTCTAAGGATCATCCAGAGCAACAAACTCATTTTTAAACATTGATGTTTTCGCTAAAATGCACTTGTACTTGGTTCTTCTTGGGTGAATATTAAGGTTTGAGTAACCATTGAAAATAAACAAAAATGTCCTGTTTTAATCTTTTTTAATAGCAGATGATTATGTGGACTTTTTCAGGCCTTATAAAGGCAGATTAGGCTTTAAGCGTTACGATTACACAAGGTGTTAATGAGTTTCAAAGGATCCACTCTGTTCACTTTTGGTCAGAGCTCTCTTTCAAGTCTGTGCTAAGCTAAGCTGCTGTGTGTAGCTTCATAGCCACTGCTCTGACAGAAGAGATGATTCTCTTTTAATTTGCCAGAGTAAGAGTAACTACTTCCCAAAATGGTGAATTATTCCTTTTGGAATCAGATAGGATATTTAGTGACTGATCACACTGTTTATGACAGCAACAAATCAAACAATGTATTTATACCTTTTATCTCAAAGGCCAAAAGAAGCATTTTTTGTGCAAAGAAAATAAATCAACAGCAATCATTCATTTCATGATCAATTCCTCTGATAAATAATCTAACAGAAACATTTCAAGAGCTCAAGTTATCAAACAAAAAATCTACTTCACTGGATCAGCCAAAGACTTAGCAAAGAGATCTACTCTAATATAAAGGAATTTGTCTTCCAGTGTATTTTTCACATTTTCATATTCTGCACATCAGAGGAAAAAAGGTTCCCAATGTGAGTCTTAAGGGCTTGAACAAAAATGCATTTTCAGCGTGTTAAGACAGTTTTTGGCCAAATCAAAGGCGCCTAAAGATTAATTTACACCTAGAATCAGTCTGGATTAAAAACTAAAATCACAGCAAATCCTTCAGGCTCATTCAGACTTTTCTGTACAGATAACTTCATACTCTGATTTGTTGAATTATTCTTCATTTTACAATATTATTGTTTTATCACAAAATATTCACACAAATAGACTAGATGGTAAATACAATACCTCCAGCCATGAATTCTACATTCCTAACAATAATTACAAAAAATACTAACTGTTTTTCAAAACTGTTGTCACCGTAGACTTGTAGTGCACAGGTCAGGGGACTCGTTCCCTTATTCAGTCAGTTTAAAGGCAAAGACTCAGGGTACCTTTGTGAGCTGATCCCAGATCAGCATGTCCACAAATGGTGAATGAGCTGTGGTGAGCCTGGAGCAGCAACCGAGACAGTCCTCTGTGGCTGCAGCTGACTGCACAGTGGAGTGCTACAGGAACCAGCCCTGTCTGCTTCTCTAACATCTGACCTCCTGTCAGCTGAATCCACTCGGGGCTCCTCAGAGATCCCGCTCCAGTCTCAGGTCTAGAAATCCCACAGGAAACATCTGAGCTACTAACTAGAGAGTGACGAGGCTGTGGACTCAGGCAATAGACAAACTAACATGTTTGTGGGTGCACAGGGGGTGGTAATTACTGAATATTTCCGTGATTAGATGCAGACTTTTTTTTCTTTGCAGATTTTGTACAGTCACTGAGAGCGCTCTGTAAAAGCGGTCAGCAAGGGAACAAAGGGTGTTGCTATGTGAGAGCACCAGAGAACAAGGTAAAACACATCTAAATAGAAGATTTCTCAACATTAACACAGAGATTTGTACTAACCTCTAGTCAACCACAGTAAAAAGTGCTTTTCTGGGCTTTGACGGAGTCTTTTTAGTGTGATATGAAAAATTTCATGTTTGAAGCTCAATACTGTGCCACAAGTAAAGGACTAACCAGTGTTGCAGAGTTTTGCTAATCAATATCACAAATGGAAAATATCAAGCATATTTGGATGTTCACTAAAGCATGGAGGCAATTCATTCAAAATGAGTATTGAGCGTTCATATTATCTTCTCACAGGCTAATGAGGGACTAATTCAATGCATCTCGAGGAAAACCCAACATTCACTCCACAGACAACAGATTTCTGCCTTGTTGCATATTTCACGACTTTAGATAAACCCACCTCTAATCAGACTACACCTGACTGAACATTAGCTACTGAAGATGGAGACTCAAAGTGCTGAAAGCAAAATAAATATTAAATTTAGAAGTTCTGTAACATTAGTATCAAATAGTTTTTCATGCTGCTTATTTTCTCTGCGGCAGAGCTAACGGCAGACTCATTTTCATCTCATTCCAACTGTTTTCAAGTCAAAATGCACTTTTTCTAGAAACTACATCTATTTCCGATATGAAGTTCTGTTTTTTTCCTCAACCATCTTTTATAATAGCACTTGAGCTGTCAGAACCTTGTTTTTAATTCTGTGCCACGCACTTTCACAGTTGATAATCAAATGCGGAAGATATTTTCAGATTCAGATACAAAACCTTAGCCTATTTAATCAACCAAAAGAAGAAGTCTGCAATCATTTCTAGGAAGTTAAATGAGGAGCAATTTTAATATTCATGAAGTAAGCCTTGATTAGCCTTAATTGTGCTGAATGAAATAGAAGGTGAGGATGCTTCTCCTACATTACTGACATGTATACTCAGTACTGCGGTGACTCAGTGTGCCTCTTTATGATTTTTCCAGCCGAATCATGAGCTGCTTTGATATGGGTTTCCAACTGGTAAAACTCTGCAACCAAGTAAACTCAGGAAAGTGCATTGTGGGTATCATTTGCACATTTATTGTGTGGCGTTCCAACTGCATTAACTCACACCCACACGTTATCTCACTGCTGTTTCAGTGAAGTGTCTGAGAGTGTCTTTTTTCCCCAAAGTAAAATCAGAACGAGAGTGTGCATTTGGAGGTATGGTGTTTTCTGAGAGTGTGTGAAACACACACATTCCCATGCTCATAAAGGTCAATGTGGTGCTCATAAGCCAGCTACGCTCCACTGCCTGAGGACTTGGAGGCCGAGTGGTTCCCTGTCCAATGAGGTTAGGTGTGATCTGAGATGATTTCCTGGATTAGAAGATGTCAGGACACATGCTCCAGTCCTGTCTCTCCTTTGTCTCCCAATAACCTCCCTTGTACACAAATGATGTCTCTCCAGTGATTGAGTCCCTCCTCTGGTGAAACCACAGTGGCTGGTAGCCTTCATATTCTCGACCTGGGGAAAGAAAGCACAGATGTAATCTGATCACCGTCATTTCATCATCTTCTATTAGAGAAGCCACACTTGCAGGCAATTCGCTGAGCAATCAATTCACCTTTACAAAAATGTATATATGAAAAGCAATCAATTGCTGTGCATTGCATTTGGTATAGCTCCAAATATGAACCGGGCTGCAAAGAGTTGAACTGAAATGTGTGAATAAATAGCAAAACAAACAAATAAATGAGCAAAACCTGGATCAATTGTAATGGAGGAAATTAAAATCATACTTTTATAACTTTGATTTAAAAATGGAAACAGCAAACGAAGGAGAAACTGCAGTTTTCTGATGTGTATTTGGTAATATTGTAAAGATTAACACTCAGTACAGTGGCTCATTTAGTGTTCCCTTTACGAAACCTGAATTAAATGAACAAAGTTTTGACAGAACTTGTTGGCAGGTGCACCAGAAAAGTGCTCTTTAAACCAAAAGACATTTTTGAATGAAGTGCAAATTAATCATTTGGTACTGTGGCTTCTCTAGAAACACACTGATAATAATTGCTGTAAGGATGTGTCTGTTAGAGCATATAACATATCACTGAGGCCAGTTCTGAATGCAAATGTCACATGTATGCAGGAAAAAAAACGTTGTTCTTTTTTTCCTGAGTCATTACTTGGAAAAGTTGACATGACAGGGGTTTCATGCAGTTCTCAAACAGAGGCCGAGCACACAGAAGACACACAAGAGGATGGTTTGTGTGCGTGTGGGTGTTTGTGTGTGTGTGTGTAAAGTGATGCACAACAGAGGGGTACAGGGCAACCCTCACTCACCAGAGTCATTATCACACTCTGACCATCAATAAAGGGAGGAAAAGAAAGACATGTCATGGGTACATCAAATACAGTCTAGCCTACACACAACACACTCACACACAGGATTACTGTCAGGATAAAGGAAAAGCTTCCACTGAGGATTCTGTAAAGTTCAGACTGGCTTTGATACCAGCCGGCTCAGGTAAGCTTTTTAAAGCTCAGCTCTGAACAGACATTTAATAACTTGGTACACTTGATCCATTATCATTAAGATTTGGAGACCTAAAGGAAATCATAGTAAAAAAATAATAATGTTCTAAGTTGAATTCATATGTCAGAGGTTTATGATTCTGTGAAATGTTGTGAAGGTGGAAGGAACAGCTATTCTTTTATTTCTATGATATTGTAAATGTTATCAATAGATCACAGATTAACTATCAGTTTACTGATCTGAGTTGTTTGTAGGCCTCAGCTGCAGGTGCTACTAATAATAAGACGGGGATGTGCATCAAAAACACTTGTTTCTGTCTTTCTCTCAGACACTCTTTGCAGGTTACAGACGTTTACTGTTCTCTATGGCATACCGTCATCCAGTGCTTCTGAGGCCTCCGCCTCCCTTCTCCTCCTCACAGCTCTTTGTTTCTCCTCTAGCCTCTGTTTTTCTGAGTTTGCTTCATCCCATCGACCTTCCTCCATTAGCCGCTGGTCTGGTCTCAGACGGCTGTCTGTCAGTCCCACTCCTTCTTCAGGCTCATTCAGTGTCAGAGCCAAAGCTGAGAAGCAGTACATGTTCTCAGCATTTTCCCTGACAGAGTAAGAGGAAATTGACCGGAGTTAGTTTGTGATCGTCTGCAATCAATGTTATTGATGGAGCACTGCAGTTTACTGCAACACTCCGCTATATGAGGCTGGAGAGATGAGCTTACGGTAGGGGATATTTCTTCCACAGTAGTTTGGGGGACAAAGTCTGGTAGACTGTTTTCTGCTTGCCCTCCGATCCGCTGCCCCCTCGACTGCTCTGAACGATCTTTGCACTTTCCATTTTGTCATCCCACGTACCAGAGAGGATGTAATGAGCCTGGCCTCCACTATCTGCCACCACACCTGTCACCTGGTGAGAGCAAAATTAAATGAAAAATAGATTTAAAGCATGCACATGGAATGAAGGTCCCAAAATATGTATCAGCATGCACCTTTTACCTAATACCAATACACAGTCCCCTTGATGGAGCCTTACTAAATTTCAATTTGCTTATAAAAAGGCAGTATAAAACCATGTAGTCCTAAAATCTTTTTTTTTTCCTTATATGTCAGCCTATAACTGTGAGCTTCAGCTTTGGTGCTTTTCCAGCAGGGGGCAGCATCACACAAATTAACCCTAAACTCTATGACGTCATATCTATGTTAGGGTATCAGCAAAGTGTGGAAAGGGAAGCATTTACCTTCCGTGGAACGTCCCTAGAGAAGTAACTGTAGGGAGAGAACTTGAGCTGGCAGGTCTCCTTGGTCCTGTGATTCACAATCTCAATGTCTCCCGACTGCACAAACACAAAGCACACCAAAATGAGAGACAAACACACTGCTAAGAGATATTATTATTATCATTATTATTATGATCATTATCATTATTATTCATATGTATCATGTCTTTCTGCTCAGTTGTGCAGTATCCTCAAAAGACCCTTAAAACCCAGCTTTTGATCAAGCTCTCTGTTACATTACAGGCAGGTGAGGCTCATACTACAGTACACATTTAAGGTCAGTACATGTGTAAAGTACTTCAACAAGATACCATGAAAATGGTCGTACAAATGGAGCTCCCGTGTAGGTAAGTGGACGTGTTGTGTGTTCTTTCAGCACTTGCATGAGGTGAAATATGGAGAGTGGTGTGATAAACACTTCAGGGCACTATATTGGGCCATACCCACTCATGATTAGAAAGGTGTGACCCAAATTTTGCACCATTAGCCACTAAATAAAAAGTGTGAGGATGGTCTCTGAACATAAGCAGAGGACAAGAGTTTCTTCAGAGGTCTTTAGTGCGCATCCTTATAGAAATGGAGGTCAGAGGTCAGAGTATAACAGCTGTAGTGATAGCTGAGGTTGTTTGGCCATCTGTCAAAGATATCACCAGGTGAAGTGCTTTGGTTTCAGTTGGATAACTTGAGACCCCCAGGTCAGTCCCAGAATGTGAGAGATTACATCTCCTATCTAGCTTAGAAATATTTGGTACCTTCCTGGAAAAGCAGAAAGAGGTGTCAGAGGGAGGGAAGTCTGAGCTGCCCTCGCAACTTGGACCCAGCTGAGCAGCAGCAAATGGATAGATAAGTAATCCCTGTCAATATCATGTAGATTACCCAGCTTTGCTTCATTAGCTATTTAATTCATAATACTGGCTGCATGTAGACTGCGCAAAGTAGGACAATAATTTCTCCAGTTTATGTGGAATTGTTTGCCTGACCTCTGGCAACAGAGGGCAGCAGAGGCATATATTCAAGAACAAAATTACATACTTTTCAAGATAATTCGGCATATTCTAAAGTTGTTTTTGTTTTTTTCAAACTCAGAGCTGCAATATTTTGACATAGTCTTTTTTATGTCTTATGTCAAGATTAACACATAAGCAGATATTGGGGTAGGAAAAATGAAAGATGAGTGAAGGGTAAACATAAAAATCACACCTCCTTATAGATGGACATGAAATAAAAATTCATACAGGTATGTGTTGCCTAACCCCCCCCCCCCCCCCGCCTCCTCCCCCTATGTAACTGGGCCATCTCACAGAAAGAAGAGGCTGTTATTTTAGGGTGTTATTAGAGATCAAAGCTTAAGATAAAATCCCCAGAGATTGAGGAGCTCTGCAGTCATGTGCTGTATGGCTTTGCTCTGATTCCCATATTCACATCCCTCTATCATGCCAGTCTGTGCCACATACATCTGCAATGTGGAAGAAAATTATGTTTATGTGCTTATGTGGATGGACTAGTCATTCAAGCATCGTGGGTTAGAGGCTGTTTAGTTGTAAGTGAGCAATGCTCATACACGGACCTGGTCAATCCACAGCTTGCCCACAATGATGTTGTGCACGGTAGAGGTGACCTTTCTCCATACATAGTGGTTCCCACTGGAGTGGAAATGCAGGTGAATGGCACCTGGGGACACACAGGAACGAAATGGTGTCAGAGGAAAGAATCAACCCAACATTGCTTTGTTTCCATTCTGTAGATTCTGATATGAAAGTAATGCAGTTATAATGGTTGTGGAACATTTTCATGCTCTCCATAGTCATTTCTACATACTTCCAATGTGATTTAATCTCAGAAGATCCACAGCATCTACTTATTTTTTTCATAAATAAGTTAACTTAAGATTTTTTTTCCAATTATATAGCTCATCACAGTTGCCGTATACCAGGGAGTGAGAGAGGTCACGTAAATGCCACTGCATCCC
This sequence comes from Atherinomorus stipes, assembly GCA_023101725.1. Classification (NCBI taxonomy): domain Eukaryota; kingdom Metazoa; phylum Chordata; class Actinopteri; order Atheriniformes; family Atherinidae; genus Atherinomorus; species Atherinomorus stipes. The sequence goes on from JALJCO010006760.1 coordinate 271,735, forward strand.
TTTCTTGGTCCTACACCCATCAAATCTCTCTTTTATCTGAGCCAACAGATTGCTGCTCTTTACCCTCCCGGTGCAATGTAGAGCTCACTTTATATCCGTATTTATGTGTGTGTCAAAGGGGTAATAAAACCCTCCTGATTAATGTCCACACCCCATTCTCTGGTGTAGATTGAGCAGCAGACAGATCAGAGGTCTTCTTCTTTTGGGTGGACATTTTTTAAATGTGCTTCAGTCTTTCAATATACAACACAGTAACAAATAATATAAACAGTTCTGCTCAGAGCTTTACATGCAGTCATTGTATCTTTTGGTCATTGAAATTTTGAGTCACTTACTAATATTTAGAGAAAGGTATTTGATTTTCAATTGTCCATAACAAAACAAAATAATCAAAAACTTCTTTACATTCATCCTGATCCAAACAAACAATGTGTTGGTCTGGTCTATGTATAATACTATACCAGCTCAGGAAAACATTCTGTATATAAAAAGGAGAAATAATTTGACACTACATGATGGATTAAGAGCTAATTATTCAGCCAAGCCCTGGTTGTGAGCTCAGCTCCAGCAGGTGAGGCTGGATATGGTTATTGTTCAGGTCTTAGCTGCTGAATATGTCCAGCTGTTAATCTTAGAAAGATCTGCTACGAACAAACCAGAGGAGAACAGGAATGCATTAACTTTCCCTCTCTTCACTTCAGCCAACTTAACCATCAGTGCAGAGTGCAGACACCATGCTGCTGCATTACACCCGTTAAAAATGTTCAAAGCTAGACTTTTTATAACCAAAGCAGAGCCATGACTACTGTCACAGTGACAATGACAGCTGTGTCATCCCCAGACTGCAGTCAGTCTCAGCAGCAGCCAGGCAGCGAGCCACTGAACCCGCTCCTCTAGTTTTCTTCCTAACTGCGGTGGCGCATTCTCATTTTCATGGCTCAAAACACGGCTGCTCACCTCTTAATGGGCACACATACTGCAAGCCAGGTCATATCAAACCGCTTCACTACACTAGTTCCCCGTCCATTTTAAAGTGAATTCTAAGATCTTATTGAGTTTTTTTTTTTTTTATGTAAGTGTTTAAATGGTTTAGCCCATTTAAAAAAAAAAAAAAAATTTAAGTTTAACTGTACTCCTTCCAGCTAACTGAGATCTGCAGATCAGATGCTTCTGACTGTCTTGAGATTCAGATTAAAAAACAAAAGGATGGCAGAGCTCTGTCTATTGTTGGTCCAAACTGTGGAACTGTTCACATCAGGTCCTCACTAACAGTGGATGTTTTTTAAACTTGTTTAAATACCCACATTTTCCTCAGATTTTAAACCAGATTTTAGTTTTGACATTTACTTATTTGTGTTGTGATCTTTTTTGTGTTTAAGGTGTTGCTCTCTTGCTTTAAAATGCGCAGCACTTTGAATAACATCTGTTGATTTAAGCTTATCAATGAATGTGACCCATAGTCACAGCAAGGGCTGCCCAGACTCACATCATGGTCACAACCAGCCACTCTCTCGGATAACACATAACACTTTGCAGGCTCAGTCTTTCTCCATAGGTCAAAAATTGCATATTGTATAATGTGATCACTCAAAAGTAGTCATGAAAAAATATTCTCACCACAACTTTTGCTCTGTTTTACACTGAATTATCAAGACTTCAGCGTATAGCTTTGGATTTACAGTGGGGTTTCTCAAACATCAACATTATATAGACAGACTAAAGAATATCCAAAAAGGGCACCTGATATCTTATTGACCAAAACTGTAGTCTGCTCACTTCTCAGGTAAAAGGGAAATGTCTTACCCAGAGGCATAATGGAGAGGTATTTGCCACGGAACTTGCTGGCAATGGTGATTTCCTGCCACAAGGTCCAGCCTTTTTGGGAAATCACATGATGTGCAGCTGCAGGGGGATGATGGCTAACCTAAATGGAAATACAGAAACAAAGAGGTGTGTTCATATCATATCACATTTGTGGAATGTGTAAACAAAATCTGCAAGCGTCCATGTCATTACCTGCTCACACAGTGAGCGGTAGCCATATTCCTCCAGGCGATCAAGCTCATAGGTCTCGCCCAGCAGAGGGTTGAAGGGTTTGGCTGTCCGGAGCACTGTGGTGGAGTAGGAGGAGACAGAGAAGGCAGCGACCAGGCACATCTGCTCCAGAGAAGAGTCGCAGCGTGCTGCCTTGTCTAGGAGCTCGTGATACTCCAGGTCCTCGGTAAGTCGCTGCAGCATTGACAAAGGCTCGTTGAAGTTTACCTGAACGGGAGATAAAGAAATGAAACTCATAAAATGTCATGGGCACAGATTTGTGTCAACCTGTAAGCACACAGACAGCCAGACTTACAGGCATAGGGATTTTAGATAGTTCCTTGCCAATGCAGTTTTTCATGATGCTCCACAAATTGAGGGAGTAATTGGGCTTGTCTGGAATATGAGTCCGCCTCTGTCTGTGGGGATGCAGCTCCTTCCCTGACACATCATTAAAGCTTGGAGACATCTGGGATTTGAGCAGGGAAAGGGGATGGTTACAAGTTTGCAAAAAAAAAAAATCATGGACAGTTTGTCAGCATACCACCCGACAGTCACAGAGTGAAACATGGAGAAAGAGGAAAAGACGCAGATGCATCAGAGAGAGCAGTAGAGGTATAAAAGGAAAGAACAGATGTCTGACTTGTAATTAAGATTTAGTGGGATGATGCAAGTGTGTATCTGTGGAGCCACGGGGGTGACAAGGATGGCAGAAAACACAGAAAAAGGTTGTGTGCACCTCTCTGTGTGAAAACAGCATGTGGAAATGTTACATGAGGAAATCAATGAAGTGTGAGCTTTGCAGAGGTACAGATGAATCTACACTGAGATTACAAAAGTTGGGAGCATTTGCAAATGTCAGCTGTTTTAGTGATACTTGTTAAAAAGGACAGACACTTACATGATCGTCCTGGTTCCAGTCACTGGGCTGGCCTCCACTCGCTCCGCTCAAATTACTGTGAGATCGCCTGGAACAGAATTAAAAATATTTCATGCAACATCCCCTGGACAGAACTCTGTGTGAAAGTCCCGTCTGTCCTTTTCTCTATACACAAGTACAAGCAACACACAAAGGAGGGAAGAAAATGCTGGGTAATGCAGCTGAATACTGTGCAACAGCTGCAATCAGTCTTAAAAGGTTTAAGCTGGAGTTGAGGGATACACCAATCAGCTACAACATTCCAACCACTTACAGGCAAAGTGAATAACACTGATGATCTGGTTACAATGAAATGCTCTACAGGGAAAATCTGGATTCTAGCATTCATGTGGATGCTACTTCGACACATACTACCCACCTTAACATTATTAGAGCAAGGACAGTGTGTTCTGTCCTGATATACCTCCCAAACTACTCAGGAACACAACAAAGAGTCCTTGGCATTGAAACAGTCTCCAACTCATCGGATCCTAATTTAATCAAGCATCCGTGGGATACGTCAACATTCCACAGAGGACACACCTCACAAGCCACAGGGCCCAAAGGATCTACTGCAGCATCACAGTGTCAGATATGACAGGACACCCTTACAGCTAATCTGTGGGTTCTGTATTCACTTAAGTGATGTAAATTCCATCATCTGCACCAGTGCCCCATGGCCCCATGCATCAGGGCAACGAGTGTGCTGACGACGAATGCGCCTGGATCAATCTCCATTAAGTGTTGGTCATTTAGAGCTCCATGAAATTACCAGACAAAGAAGACAAGGAGCAGGGGAACAAAAGTGACACTTCAGTGTTCTCTAGGTTTAATACATGTCCTTGCACAGGAAGCTTGAACAAAGAAAAAGTAACAGGATGAGAACTGTGTGCAAATCTGCATTAAATGTTGCAGAAGTAGAAGCAGAAACTATGCGCTCGGCCTTAGAGGTCACATTTACTGTAAGATTATTACACAGGTACTTTTAATGCTTTGGGTGGTTGGTGTGTGTTTCAAATAACAGAAACCATAATTGATTTACTTGTCTGCTGCAAAGCATGTGCTCATTACAATTAACACACTGCACTAAAAAAGTTTTTTTTTCCCTGCATTTGTTCCTCATTTTATTCCTTTAATATAATTAAACAAGAACATGAAAATCAGTCACATGGAGTGGATGGATCTGTGTGACAGACTGACCTGTGCTGTGTGCTCTCACTGGCAGTCACTGTGATAAATGCAGGGGAATCCTCCATGGCATCAAAGTACTCAGTATCCTCATCTTCATCACTTGCCTCTTCTTTATTCGATCTCTCACTCCCTTTAATTGAGGAGTATACATATGTGAGTCCATGCAGACATCATGTAAAACTAGCAAAACTATTTCATGGTAGTGAGTTTGTACTCTACAGAGTTCAGGGGAGAAGAGCCTATAATCACATACCCATGGCGATTAATCAAGGAATAATCAGCTTAGTAAAATTGGCAATGTTCCTGTTGGTTAAGTAGCCTGAGTGATGCAAGTGCCTCTGTGTGTGTTTCTCATATTTAGTAGCCAATGCTGAGTATGTTCAGTGATCCATAATGTGCATAAACTACCCTTCATCTGAGAGGTAAATAATCATAGTGCTCTCTGATTAAAATGTGATTCTATCATAAGAGATTAGACAGTATAATTTCTACTACTAATGGTCTGTAGTACCAATTTATACAGTATCTAATAGATTATCATTTGCTGCAAGCAATGGGTAAACTCTCCATTCATTACATTTTTATTTGTGACATAAATTATAGAACAGTATACAGTATGGCCTAAGTGGTATAATTCTGGAAAGTACTCACTCTTCAACAGCAACCAAAGCTTTTTCCAGTGTCTTCCATGGGTATTACCCTTTTCTCATGTGCTGCCACTATGTTTTAAGTACAATCATGTGTAGGGAACTAATGCAATTTGTTTCATCACCACTATTTAGGCTGAAGGAAGTATGCAGCAATAGTTGGTGAAAGAAGCACAAAGCTTATTTTAAGCCATTACAACACTTGTACACTTGAGAGAGCTGACAGGAAATGAGAGGAAGATATAAGATGGACTTAAAACTGAAACATTAAGGATGATGGATGACTCATTCTTTGAAATAAAATAAGTCAAATATTTATCCATCAGCTGAGTCTTCTTGTGTTAATACAGTTTCATTGCTTTCTGTTTGGCAATTTAAAGCATTGATTTGTCTTTTGTTAAGGAACATGTACACATCCACTGTATAGCTGAAAACACAGTGCACCAGAAAATAAAATGGTTTTAGAGGAAAGTGTTAGCAAAACTGGACAAGGTTTTTTTTCCTTTCGTTTTGTGGGAAAGTTTGGTTATATGTTTAAGATAAACAAGCAATATAAGACCATGTGACATGTCCTTAGTCAATATTACAGCCACTTCAAACTTTTCTATCGTCCAATCAAAACTATCTAACACAAATTTCCTTCCCCCACAAGAGGACATTTTTATAACATCAAGTCTAAGGATATACAGGACTTTCAGCCAGTGAAATGAGGTTTGCAAGGAGGCCCACAAGAGTTATGGAAGAGACAGACAGTCTCACCCTTGTTGGTGGTCGGGGCACTGGGTGGGCTGGAAACTAGCGTGGGTGCTTCTCTCCAAGCTCGCTCGAGGCTGTTATGCTGCTTGGCGAGCTGTTCAATGGTCTCCTCTAGGTGGGTACGCTGCTCTCGCTCATACTGCAGTGCCCGCTGCCATCTCCTGCTGTGAGTCTCAGCAAGGTCCAAGAAGTCTCGACACGCCTTGGGAAATATTAATGCAAGCACATGTAACGTTAACACAGTTAGCAGCACTGCATGTCTAATTTCTGTATACAGCCTTAGAGAAACATGGATGTACAGCAAATCCTTAAAACAATTGCACTAAAACTCCCAAGGCTAACCTGGAGGTTAAAGAACTCCAAACATCAACATAAAACTAAAATGATAAAACCTGAGAATAAAAGATGAGGATATACATTTTTTAAAAATCTGGCAAAAATAAGAGAGACAGACTAGGGGTGGAAAAGGGAGTAAGACAATTATCATCATTGTAATCAAAGCTCCTCATCACCAATGGTAATCGAAATAATCAAAATGTTAATTATATGTCTGACGAGCATTTAGTGGATCCCCCTGCTGTTTTAAAGGTACCTCTGGGCTGTAAACAAAGACAACATCACTGACTGCTGAGCTGCAGATAAACTGTACAGCAGACTATATGTGAGTCAAGAGGGAGCATGTTTGATGTTCTGATTTTGCTGCTGAGACAAAGAGGTTACTTTAGATCACCCCCCCCCCCACCCACCCCCACACACACACACACACACACATATAAATATATATTACATGTCAGCACTTGTTGGCCCTGCATAAGGAGCCTCGCTTTCTGCGTACAGCGTTCAAAGGTTACTGAACCCAAGTAACACCTCTCAGCCAAGCAAAGCTGACCATCAAGCTTTCAGTAGGAGTATATTCACAGGTTCCAAATAATAACTTAAAAATAATCTATTTCAGGTGAATTCAGTGACATTTTGTAATGAATTCTTTAAGTTCCTCCCTACTTGACTGTCTCAACATTTGATCAAACTGGGTTTTATGGTCATTTTGAGCAAAAGTCATCTTGATCCCAGAGCCAGAAGAGTTGTTAGACAAAAGTTGGACCTGAAGCCAAAAAGCTAAAGAGGAAAAACTGTCACTGTCACATGGATCAGCTTAGCTTATCCTAGTTCTGGCTGCCAGGATGTGCAGCACCAGTAAGTAACAGGAAGAAAAATAAAAGATATGTTATTATGATTTCTCTCCTGATATGAAGACTTGCATTTCTGTGTCTCTTACACATCTAGAATTTCAGTATAGACTACTTAATATATATGAACAAGGTAAATGGAGGAGCTCTGTCATCCGGGAGGGTCTCAAAGTAGAGCCGCTGCTCCTCCGTATAGAGAGGAGCCAGATGAGGTGGCTCGGGCATCTGGTCAGGATGCCTCCTGGACGCCTCCCTGGTGAGGTGTTTCAGGCACATCCCACCGGGATGAGACCCCGGGGGAGACCCAGGACATGCTGGAGGAACTACGTCTCCCGGCTGGCCTGGGAACGCCTCGGGATCCCCCCGGATGAGCTGGTGGCTGTGGCCGGGGTTAGGGAAGTCCGGGCTTCCCTGCTTAGGCAGCTGCCCTCGCGACCCGATCCCGGATAAGCGGCAGAAGACGGTACGGTACGGTAAATGGAGCTGCAATTAACAATTATGTCTTCCACTATTTTAAAACACTTTTGAACAACAGTGAAAAATTCCTATACCCAGGTCCTATTTCTTTATGTTATGCTTTTTTTCCCCCTAATGACAACCAAAATACACTACATAAGAACAAAAGCAATTTACTTATTAAACAATTACTCTACCCTCAAACTTGGCATCTTCATGTATTCTTGCAGCTCTGAAGTTAAAAACTGTGCAGTTTTAATATTTCAAGATAATAGATAAATGGAATTGTTTTGCATTTGCTGAGTTTACCATAGATTCAGTGAAAAGTTAAAGTTTTGCAACATTTTGGCTTCACATGAACAGCCAGGCAGTTCTATCTCAATGTTTCAACCCATTTGTTTAAAATGTCTGATAAGCAATTTTAGAGTAATATAACGTTTTGTTAAGCAATATATGCAATCTGGTATTGTGAATCAGAGCAGCAACTTTTATATAGATTCACACACTTAATTCTAAGGTTGAGAATAAGATGAAACTGTGAGTATGGTTATAGCATGGTACCATCTCTCATCACCGTTTCTATCCCCCAAACAGTTACTACTATCCTATTCAACATGAAGAACATAAGATTTTACATAAAAAGTCAGAGTAGATAAAATTTTTTCTACTCCCCAGGCATGGATATCTGCAATCTCTTACCTTCAGCAGTCTTGAATGAAACGTTTATCTGTCAGTGTCTGAGGTTAATGTTAAATGTCACAAGTGCATGTGATGTTAGGACCACTTCCTCAGACCTAACCGTGATATGAAACTCAAACCCCCGGTTAAAAATGCATCACAGTTCCACTTTTTTATGCTGACTCTCCAGTACAAACACAGACTGCATGTGATCTCTGGTGCTGGGAAGACATGATTGATAAATGCCAACTAAGTGAACTCGCGTGCAGGCATGAATGAGTCAGGGTGAGCTGACATTTACAGCCATCAGGATCAAATTATATGATCTGATGAACTCATATGAGCAACTTTTATTAAAGTGAATTTTAATGCTATTAAACTATGGTAACCCTAAAATGGTGGGTTTGTGAATCCTTGTGTGCACAAACTGGAAAATGTGCCATTCAGTCAAGTCCAGCATTTTGAAGTTACATGTCAAGTCAAGTCAAGTCAACTTTATTTGTATAGCGCTTTAAACACAGCAGCTACCGATAACAAAGCGCTGAACAGAAGTATAACAGAAATTGAATCTCACAGTGAGAACATTAAAACAAATATTAGACATAAAAACAAATCAACACAATGAACAATAAAATCAGTATAAATATCAGAAAAAATAAGACTTTAAACAGCAGACAAAATTAGAAAAAATGGCTCATGAAGGGTGGAACGTACGTAGGTCAACAGTGAATGAACTCAAGTGAAACTCTCACAGAGAAAATGCTGTCATGTCTTCACATTCTGGCCTTCTTTTTCAACGTTCCCCATTCCCATCTGTCCTCTATTCCTTCTTTACATATGTAACATGAACAAGCTATTGAATTTTAAAAGAAAATTGGGGTCTTTACAGAGATTGATTCCATAACTGAAGAAATCCATGTATCCACTGTAAACTTGGGCTACATTGATGCAAATTGTAAAGTGGGGCAAGTGTTATTGTTTCCTGGATTATTTTGTGTACCGCTTTACTTGAAAGTCTTTAAACTTTTATTTTATCTGCTGGTTTTATGGGTTGTCTGTAAAAAACAAGAAAAGCCTGAGTGACATTTGGAAAAGATCTGCTTCAAGATTACTGGAGCTCAGCTGGTGAACTTGAGCTCAGTATTAAAATTTGAATGAAAAGAAAGCTCTGGGAATTATTAGTCTATCTAATTTATTTTCTTTCTTGAATGCTCCGTAATGCACTTTGGACATTGCTATTTTATCCCACAAAGGACTATAATCCCTTCTGCCATTAAGCTTCTTTTTTTCCCTCAAATGCTGCTAACAGTCTAACGGATGGACCTGGAGAACAAGATGTGGCAATTATTCATTTGCTGAATGAATGACTCATTGTCATCATACTTTTCATACTTGTAATTCTTTGGCCTGTTTATGGAGATTGTGCTTCTACAACTGATATTATGAAACTGAATTACCCTTCTGGGATAAAGTTTGAATCTGAATCTAGATCTAATATATCCTGCTCTAATAGCTGCTTGAAGAGGGTCATTCAAAACAGCAGAAAATACAACAAGGATAGTTTGAAGCAGCAATTCTTTCTCACAACAAGCACATTTATGGGAAATTAATTGCTATTTTAATGAGTTACACAATCAAATAGAATAATATTGTTTGTCCAATAGATAATATTTTCATTTAATTAATACTGTATAAATACAAATTTAATGCAGAGGGTTGTTATTTCACACAGTTTAAGTGAAATTAGGTTTAGATTTGTTTATCATTATAAATCTATGATTTAAATCTCCTAACAAGCTTTGCTGGAAGTGGAACATATTCATATTGGAACTATTATTCTCTAGCTACATGATTTGACAAAAGGGTTGGGTATCACCAATTTCCCTGAATTGATTCAATTCCATTCGATTGGACTTGATTCACAACAGCCAACAGATTTGATTAGAGTAAATATTATTTGATTTGATATCAATTCATTTACAGATATCTAAATTTTAACACCATATTTTTTTAATATTAAAGACATTCTTAGATAACTATTTTTATAAAACAATGAGCCATCAAAATCCAATATCTGGAGGTAATCAGATTACTGCAATAATCTGATATGACGCGTTTACATGCACCTTTGAAAAATGATATTCAAAAGATCGTCATCTACTTTTGCCAGTCCATTATCAGAATTATTTCAGAGTACAAATGTGGTGATGCCATTTTCTGTTATTTTCAAAACTTTTATTATTTGCTGAACACGGAGCCCGTGGTCTCAGGGTTACAGCTCATGTGTGAGGTAAAGAGCTACTACAGTAAATAGTTTATAGGCGATTATAACAAGAGATGCACCAATCCGATACCCGGATTGGATATCGGCTCCGATACTGACAAATTAGCTGTATCGGATATCGGATGAATGAAACCGATCCAGCATTCTAATCCAGTCATTTCTGTTTTTATTAGTATCATAATAAATCTACACTTTGCTATTTGTTAATAGATAAAATTAAGTACATTTATATCCATGTCATTTGTTACCTTTCTTTAAACAAGGCTAAATGTTGATGTCAAGTCTGATGCCTTCACTCACATGACAAGGTATACAGTTCATTGATTCAAAAGAAGTATCAGAATCGGTATCGGGTATCAGTCGATATGCTCAGCCCAGGTATCTGTATCGGATTAGATCGGGAAAAACTGGATCGGTACATTCCTAATTATGACCAAAAAGGACATAAAAACAATCCAAACTTGGCATCAACTCAGGGGCCATGTCACAGTCGTGAACATAATCCACCAAAAAACATTTAACCCTCTTTATTTATGAAGTTTCTGATCATGTTCCAGTTTCAAATTCAGAAGTTTTATCACCCTGTATCCAGAAGTAAAGTTGTTCTGAGTGCTATTTTAAAAATCCAAAGTTGGCATTAACTCAGCGAGAAGAATTGATTTTGGATGGAAGTGATACAGGAAACCTTGTATCACTTCCGATTTGTGTTTGTTTATATAATCTATGATCTCGCTGAGCATCAGTAATTCAAGCGACATTAGGGTCATTGTTGTAACAGGAAAAGGAAATTTATATTTAAAAAAAAAAATCTATTTCTGAGTTTCAGGACTTGAGATTGGATTAATTCTATTTCAATCAATTCAAATTGATTGATTGATTTTTTTTTAACCCACTTCTATTTAAAAAATGTGAAAAGTACTGGCAGTCTAAAGCAAGTTTGACTGAATTTACAGAAAAAAAATCTAGTTTATTTATTCATCTGCAACACATTTTCAGCAAAGATGCCATTTTTTTAATAGTAATGTTACAGTGAAACTACCATACTTTATTTTGACAGTAGCTTACTGGATTTTGGATAACAGTGTATGAATGTAAAATTTAAATCCCCTTTCTTATGTGACCAGAAACTTTACAGTATGGTGATACTAGTATGTTACAGTTTATTTACAAAGGATTTTCTTTTTTTTTTTTTCTTCAAAATAAGGCTCATAAAATTACAAAGTTGGAAGGCCGAGACCCATTTTTGCATTAACCCATGAAAAGGTAATGCGTCACGATGATGTAATGTCATAATTTTGAGTAAATGAGTAATCAATAGCTTTCATTTTTAAATATTAATGTATCTGAACTTAATGGCTAAAAAATAACTCTTTACCACAGCATTGCTTGAAGCCAGTGTTGCAGAGGAGTCTCCCCTAAATCAGGTTCCCTCAGCAGGTTATTTTCTGCTTCTTTAACCCGGACATGCTTGGGAGAAAGGCAACCGTTCCATGTAAAACCATTTGTGTCAAAACATGGATCAATCAATCATTCATTCTCTACCCTCATGGTGCCATGTTACTGTATACAGTAATAGGCATATCTGTCATAAAATACAGTTTTATATAAAAAATGTTAGTACAGTTGTCTACCGTAATTGGATTGCTTAATATAAAAATGATTAATTGACATGCAAGAGATCTAGTTATTAATGCCATAAAACTATTATGAATTACATTAAGATACTGCTGTAAATTTATAGAAATTCATTAGTTTACACATATAAAAACTAAAATGTTTCAGACATGCATACGTTATAGCCAAAACAGCAATCACCAACCCCAATTTGAAGTCACTGAGGAAGAACGGCAACGGTGTATGTGTCTTGGTTTAGATAGGGCAGATCTATCTGTCTAACTGTAGCCCAGAAAGCTCTGACATTTCTCACCTAGCTGGAGGGGGGTATTACGGGTTTGAGAGGAGTGGAGAGCAGGGGCTATTCCTGTCACCCACACCCAACATCATATCTAGTATCACTCCCTCAAGACCTCAATCCTTCCTGAACTCTGCCACAACTACCACACTGGTATTTGCCACTGAAGAAACTAAAGTGCTGTTCTTTGATGAAAAATTCCCTTTTTTTTTATAGAAATATGATGTGATCTGGTGAAGTGTAAAAGTGTCTGTGTAAACCTGTGGTCACTGATTCTTTTAGACATTTCACACACTGTGAGGTACTCTCATCTCATCACTCACTAACCAGGACATTACAGATGACAGGCATTCCTGGCACAATGATCACACCAAAGTGCACAGGACACAGATCAGTCCCTTCTCACTGCTGCATCTTGTATCTTGTTATGTCCCCAGTACTTACATTGATCATAGCATTGGAAGTGATGCGGAAGAGGGTGGCTCGCTCATTGACCGCCTTGATCTTTTCTCCTCCCTCCACGGGGACTTTCAGCCCTTCGAGTTCGCTCAGGGAACGCTGCAGGGCCGCTCCATGCTTGGCGATTAGGTCGTTACACGTGCTGAGGTCATCGAGCTTGCTGACAAGTATCTTCAGGGTGCCCTGAATCTCACTTCTGTCAGACTGGGATGTGGGCTCTTCATCCCCTGAGTCATCTAGAGGAGAGAAGTGACATAAAGGAATCAGTTTAGAGGGTTTGATCCCTTTAAAATGTCATGCAACATTGAAAAATAGATAGAAACTTTTCAAAGTGTTTCTTCCCATTAGAGATGTATTCACCTGACTAACATGTGGCAAACAAACACTCTCCACTGCACTGTAACCCTACCCAGTCACACTCTAACACAGATAAATCACTAAAAGGCAGTAAACAGATGGTTGTAGTGTGCCTGATTAAAACAGAGGAAGTCATGCTCATGTTTTCACATCACTTTACACACAAGCTTTTCTGGAAAGCGATCATGAAGGGTTTTATTCCAGCTTTTGTCAGACAGGCGATGGGGAAGAAAAAGAGGAAACATGGGAGATTATAGGGTTGTGACATACAAGACAGGTTCCAGTTCAAAACGACTATGGATATCATAGTTATGTGGAAATGAAAACTTGAGAGCAGATAACTTTTAAATGATGCTGCTTCAGACTTTTAATCTGAATTTATTTATGGGACAACTTGCCGTTAAAGAAAACCACCCTTGCTGTAATTTTATGTTCTAATAAATCAAAATAAACCAACATGGTGGTGATAATTCAAAATGACCCCCTGAAATACAGGTGTCCCTGTTCCTGACACATAGTGGTATACTGAGAAGCTGGAACAACCCAGCGGCCACACCAGCGAAGCGACATATAACATTACAGCTTCGACTGAAGCTAAGAAAACAGATGGCAAGATGGAGTGACAAAAAGGAAAGAAATGGAAAAAAAGTAAAAATAAAATATGGAGTAAAAAATACATATTAAATATGTACTGTATTCCTGTCATAGTGAGGTTAAAAGTTTGAGAGTAAAGAGAAACTCTTCACCCTCTAATCCACCCTGCTGATCTTTTGATGTCTGGGAAATGCTTTTCCGCTGCCTTCTGCACAGGAACATGCCGAGTATACTGCCTCACAACCAAGAGATTTGTTATGTAGCTGATAGAAGAGACTGTCACAGTAGGGAGAGGCAGCACCACAGCAACACTTTCTCCTGAGAACATGGCAGGCTGTGACCTTGCAGTGAAAGAGACTATCACCCGTGTCAAGCCTATTTACACCAAGCAAGTATAACATGGATCTCCGCCTGGGGGTGGTGATAGCGTGGCAGTCACGGCGGTACATAACTTAATGTGTTCATATTTGAACAAGACCTTTGTCTAGTGGAGCATCTAACTCCACAGAGAAACAACCTGCACATATTTACATACAGAAACACACAATCCACATCACTGCTCCACACTTAAACAGCTACGTTTCCAAAATCATTTTTATTAAATACATGGTTCCTGCTGCAAGAAATTACAATAACCATGACAACATCAACAGTAAAGGTGGTTGTTGATTTTGAGACAAAAGCTATATATTATATATATCAAACACAGGTCAGAAGAAGAGCTGCTTTGCAGCCATACTTCTCTCATGATCAAATGGATCAACTACAAAAATGTCCAGCAGACAGCAACCAGAAGTGAAGATCATTATTGCCAGAAGGAATCCCAAACACTTAATTGATCATCTGACTAAGGGCTTTTTTTGTTGTTGTTTTTTAAAAAAATTTAATTGTATCCATCGGCTAGATAGCCGTGAATAATTGTTGAGAAATGTATGGCGAATTCAAGATTAATTATTATGATTCAAAATGAAATGGCTTAAAAGTCAAAAGGTCAGTTTTTTATGTTCTTTGTAGATTTGTTAAGTTGCTTGCAAAACCTCAGCTGTTCTCCGAGTTCAAGGCCAATTTTAGCATGGTAACATTCAGATGTTGAGCATGTTGCATCAGCCTCACTGAATACCTGCTAAATGCCCACATTTCCTTTTTACATTTATAAATAAAAAACAAACAAAAAAACAACACATTTTTATGTAAAACACAACTATTTCCGCATTTTCTTCTAATGTATTGTGCAACTTAGAGTTTAAAGGACCATACCACAGTATTCAATTTCATTCAAAGTCTGCATGCCAAAGCAGATACTGAACATACTGTAAGCTAAAATTGTTCAGTGAGATTAACCATAACCATACATCTATGTTGCTAATGTGCAGAAGGAAAACTCGTCAATACAGCTGCGCAAAACAAAAGAAAAAAAATCTCTCACCATGTTTGCATTTGAGGGTGTCCATTTTCACCTACAAGTAATCAAAGTTCATGGACCAAGATACAACACAAACACAGGTCACTGGGCTAGAACCCGAGGTGCTGGATAGTGTTGCGTGAGCTCTCAGCGAGACTCAGCTGTCTGGCCATGAGAGAAAGAGACAAAATCCAAACAATCCAGATAAAGGTCAGTGCAGCAGCACTTCAGCGGCAACAAAACCAAACCTGGATTTGAAAATGACACCAGGATCCACTTGTTACAAGCCAGGGGCAAATCAATAAAGTCCTTTCTGGAAAAAGCAGCTGGGGAATAAAAAAGCTCAGGACATCAGGACATTGTCTGTAGGGAGCGTCCAGCAACTGAAGAGCAAAATAACAGGAGATGGGAGAGAGATGAGTAGCGTAAGTTTTAGGGTAATGAAATTAGCCTTTAATTGATAAAGCCTGACTGTCGTAGTACATAGTTAAATAGTTGGCCAGTCGGTGCAGTTAAGAGCTTCCTCCCACAAGGAAACAATTAGCTTGTCCCTTATGACATTCTTTGGATAAATCCACATGCATCGCTGCCAGTTCAAAGTGATCCACTAAAATATAAATAAATTTAAAAATTAAATTAGAAAGAAGATAAATAAATAAGGCTGGTCCAAAGTTAATTGAGTTAAATCAGAAGAATAGTGTCTTAAAGCACTAAATGGTGCAAATAAATAATCATTTTCATTTGGGTTCATTTTTGTCAAATCAAGCCAAGTAATGCAATGACCTTCCAAGGTAAAAACAGTGGACTACTGCAGGAGGCCTACTGCCAGCTTCTAATACTAGCAGAAGGCTGTGACAAAAATCAAATAAGTAAAACTTATATATGTCAAAAAGAAGTTGGCAAACTTCTTAAAAATACAAGTTTTTATTGATGAGAAGTGGATGTTACAATTTATAAACCCCTCCGTCATTATTAGTACTTGATGTTGAAGCTTCTTATGGTTTGCTGGAGTACAACATGCAAGCAAAGCTTTCTTAAGACATCTTTGGTCTGAGGTTTCTACAAAATCTTATGAGCTGTGAATCAGGAATAAAACGGAGATACAAAGAAATTTTAGACTGACTCATTAGTGAACCCTTAAATATAACCAAACTAAAACATGAGACTAACAGAAAACCACGGTTACTGGAAAGCAAAGTCACCACTGAATGAGCTACAGTAAAATCATCCCCTAATGCACAGCACCACACCCACATTTAAGTGTGAAATTATAGTGTGGTGTCTGGATAATATTGGGATGATTCCACACAGCTGTTGTGAGGGAGAAAAAACAACAACAACACAAAGAATCCATCTACAGCAACGAATACAAAGCTTTGCTTAGCTGCAGTGAAGCCTTATTTCCTCGCTTTCACTCATACACAGCTCACACACTGATGAGTTCAGCAGTTTTAAGTGATGCCACTTAAAAATAAACTGTCACATGAACCAAAGAATATCTGCTTAGAGGAGCGTCTGCTGACTGGACATCACCTTCAAAACCTCTTTCTTTCTAAGGAAAAAAAAAAAAAAAAGCTTGAGAGCTGCAATAACTAAATCTGCCAGTCTGCTCCAGCGTTCACAAACTGTACTTCTGAGGAGGAACCAGAACACAATGCTTCCACTAAAATATTTCAGAAATACACTTTCAGTTTACAGTCAGATCCACACACTGCTGATAAAATGTAGAAGACAACAACACAATTTAAGCTCTGGAGACAAGGACACTTTAAGATGGGTGAACGTTTACTATCAGCAGGATATCACTCAGATCTGGAGTTAAAACTGAATATTGGGTTTGACTCTACAGTTCTGCCAATAAGTCGCCCATCTCTGGTTTCTGTGTATTCATGCCTGCGCTGCTCCCTCTCATTTCCAACCCCTTCCCTCTCAAGAGCAGATGTAGATGGATGGGATCTCCTAGCAAAATCGACATCACTATTCAAGGCCAGGAGCCCATTACCACACCAGTCATGCCTCAAGGGCGCACTCCCACACCCCCCTTACCCACAGCATAACACCTTGAAGAACATGCTGCATCAACACAAATACAAGTCCGTTTCCAGTTTACTTATACTAACTGCACTCTGCTCCTCAGATGAATGAATTTGCTCGAGAGGCATGCTGGGAAAAAAGCAGGTAAAACAACATAATTGGAGCACATAAACACATCTCCATCAAGCAGCTTCACACACACACACACCTTATTTGTCCCTCAGTCCGTCATTGACCACTGCCTTGTTCAGCAAAAATCATATTTTGAGAGAAAGAAAGAAAAAAAGCGTTGGCGAATAAGCGGTGGGAGTATGTAATTGGGTGAGCAGTTCTCTAGTGTCTCATTGTCAGGACCGGTCTCTCTCTGCTTGTCCTCAAGGACGAGCTGTCAGATCAGTGGAGCCAGGCCTCCGGCTGACAGGAAGTCACCCTGTGGCAGAAAGATGAGCCCACCAAGCAGGCGAGCACATGGGAGAAATGTACAACACCTCTAGCTTAAAAATGCAGTTTAAACATACTGTAAGACCTTATTAAAGGGAACACATTTTTACAGAAAAGTTGTTGATTTCTTTTTTGAAAGTTTGTAACAGTTACATTTTCACAAGTCATGGTTATCAAAGGACCGCAAACTAAGGAAATAATATAAAATGCTCCATGACCATGAGGTGCGAAACTCAGGGTGGTCAAATATTACTTATATTTATTCCATTACTTCCACGAATTGAGTCTGTCTTTGTTGGAAAAATGTTAAACAGCCTACATTAACAATTAAAGTCCATAAACCCCTATATTTCATGACTAAATCTTTTTTTTTTCCAACCACATTATTAATTAATTGTGGTTAAATAAAGAGAAAGACAAAAAGCAACAGTGTATAAACACATAGATGGTCATTTCCTGACCTTTTTCTAATAGAGAACAAATCTAAGGGAATATTTTGCATGCTGTTAGACTCAAACATATTTAGTT
Source organism: Atherinomorus stipes (assembly GCA_023101725.1). Classification (NCBI taxonomy): domain Eukaryota; kingdom Metazoa; phylum Chordata; class Actinopteri; order Atheriniformes; family Atherinidae; genus Atherinomorus; species Atherinomorus stipes. The sequence continues at coordinate 289,614 of JALJCO010006760.1, forward strand.
AATTAAAAGATTTTGCAGCAGAAATGCTAAAATGTTACCTGGAGGGCTTGCCTGTACATGCATAAGATGGCAATTTTGCACCTTCACTCATCGGAAGCACAAGATGTGCACATTTTGCAAACTGTATAAAAAAGACAAATTCTTCTACTGTCTCATATCAAGTAATCAGGATGCACCTTTACGTGCAATTGAAGTGCGTTGCTGATGGCCGCCAAGCTTTTGCTCCAAAACATCTCTGACTTCAACTAATTTCCACTCAAGCACAATAATTTCTCAGATAAAATGCTGTGAATAACCTGAGATAGATTTTCTTCAGATCAGAGCTGATGGTCTTTATAAAAACAAATCTATAGTTAAGTAGACATTCAGCTTCAAAGAAGTCCCCCCCATCTGCTTGATTATATCTGGCTCCAAAAGGACAATGACGGTCACAGTCAAATGCCAAACTGGTTACAGAATACAAGCCAGAGAATTTTGTCATGATAGCATTTCACATAGTTTATTTACAGTCCATGGCACATTCTTAGCAGAGGTGGGAATTGTGGAGTCAACCAGTCTTTTCCATGTCATGTATTTGTTCTGCGCAACCACTGAACCAGGTGAGTCCAATCAGCACAGTGAATTAAACTGGGCTGATTGGACTCACCTGGTTCAGTAGCTGGGCAGAACTAATTCTTAGAAATGTATGCTAAATATTTGCAAGATGTTACATGTATGAGATTGGAAGGGGAGAGAAGGGGATAACATGACCAGATCCTTAATATCCATAATTTCAGGGCCTTCCTTCTTCTATTTTTTCTGCTATTATCTTACTGTATTATCAATGAAATTATAATGTTCTCTGTTGTTGCCATGATTATTATTTCCATCCTTCAGTACTAGTTATTTTATAACAGGTGAGAAGGTGCATTTTCAAACTAAACAAAAATCATGTCTTGCATGAACAAGAACTACAAATTGCCTTCTCAAGTCTTTGGATATACCATTTCCACCCCATTCACAAAATTTATTGAGAGAAACTTTTATTTTTTCAAACCAGGCTTGAAATAATCTCTAAGAATATCATGGAACTGCTTTCAGCTAGCCAGCTCAATGCACAGGTAATCAATGCATTTCCAGCATATACCATTTCCAGTACCCAGCCCAGTGTGATGATGAATGACTAGTTTATAGCTGCTTTGATATGGTGCGCAAGAAAAAATTGGAGAAACAAGAAGTATATCAGAAGCAGAGTAAAGGACGAGCCAGATGAAGAGCGAGGATTCATCCCAGGGGACGGGAATGTAATCCTGGCCAGTAATTGCTAACTGTCTCCATACCTCCCCCTGAGATACATCACAAGGAGACAAACTGAGGAGACAGCAGGTTAAACCCAGTAATATGGAGCTCAGCTCTTCAGAAGCAAATGAGAAACTGTGCAGTGCAACTCATCACTGTCCCCAAACCTCTGCAGCACAGTTCTGTAAGTGCATCCAATCAAACTCTCAGAAAGCAGCAAACAAGAGAAGATAAACAGCAAACTGCAGCAACTAAGCACTGATTTTTAATTTGCTACAGAGTGTTAGGCTGGAGGAAAAAAAGATAATAAAAATTATTGACAGAAAAAAAAGAAACTGGTGTTCTGGGGTTATGGATATGTTAACTTATTGTTCACCATTTGAAACAGTTGACCAATAAGTTCATCTGTCTTCTTGTCATGAAGGACAGCAGTGTTGCTTTAATGCAGTCCTGAATATTAATTTAGATTTTTGTAATGTTTTACGGGGTAGCCAAACTTACAAAAAGCACCAAAATAGAAGATGCTGCAAGACAATAAGCCATGAAGGTAGCCATCCCAGGTAGGCAAAAGTAGAAACACTTTTTACAAAGCTATGTTCTACAGTATGTACTCCCCAGTTGTGTCATTATTGATATACGAAAACATGCACAGATCTGCAAAGTTGACCCTTTGCTCTAAGGCTTGTTTAAAAAAGCATCTGTTTGTCTTGCATATCTACACAAACAAACATTTTAACCATCTCATCCTTAAGAGTGAGGAAACCTAAGTAGAGACACGGGCATGTCAATAAAACTATGTGGAATTTTGCTTGGAGGTGTAGCTTCACGAGAGGTTGTACATGCCAATGAATGCTGCAGTTCTGTTTATCATAGCAACACTACTGTACTGAAAGGTTTCCGATGGAGAAAGAGAAGGTTCTTTTGTCAGATAGAAGAGATTTTCACAGTTTCCATTCAATTCCATCATTACACCTCTTAAAGTGGCTCTAAGAATATTTATTATCATTTTAAACCAACTATAGATCAATAATAAAGCCTAAAAAACAGTACAGGGGCCACAGTCTAGTTAACTTCATTTATTTATTTTGCTATGTTCTTTTTTTTTTATTTGTTTAAGTTATATAAATTTGAGGTTTCAGAGGTGTCACATATTTCCATCAGATGTCTAAGCATAAAAAATTATTCTCAGCTCTCTTTTTTCACATGTTTCTGACATCAAAACAAAGAAATGGAGCACTACCTTATGATAGTGACAACAACATACTGTAGTTGTCAGCAAGATAACTGTTGGGCACATGTATGATTTTCAGCATTTTCTGTCACAGCAAGCAGGGATATTGTGAGCAAGTATCATCATTCAGATTGCTTTGCTTGTTGCTGCTGATCTGATTTCAGTTGTGTCTTGGTTGGAGTCATAAGCTCTCCAATTTTTCTGAGTGGTTTCTGCTGGCTCCAAACTACAACTTCAGTGTTTCCACTAATCTCTGCCGAAGTCATTTACATTTTTATCTACAGTATGTTCCACCAAAATGGGCCTTTATTTAGATTTCTATAAAGAAAAAGAGGAACCATTTTAGGAAATTTAGAACTTTCGGAAATGAGGCCTTTCTAAAACACTTAGTATAGGTACTTTTGGTTGACTGTACCAGTTAATAATCTAAACACAACTATCATTTTGGAAGAGTAAGCATGTCAAGACTTGTAATTGGTACCTTATACCACATGTTACATTTAGTTACTGTTTATTACCAAGTTACTTACATAGATAAAGTTGAATGCTTTTGTTTTTGACATAAAGATCAATCAACTATCATTATTCACTCTGCTTTTATATCAAACACATCTGTAAATCATGTCAACAGTTTCCCCGTCCATGTATTTCTGATTTCCCTCTGTTTCCCCTCTGATACTATGCAAAAACTGTGATCTACCTATATATAACCAAGTATTCATAGCACAAGATTAAGGTCAGCATTATGTTTGAATTGAAAATACAAGATCCTCTCATGTAGGCTTTAATCCATCACATTAAGTTGTGGCACAAAAAAGGCGGTAAAGTAAGTGTTTGCCTCCGGATCAAAGCACAAGGCTGTGCTGAATTTGTCCTAAAAAGTGTTCAATATAGAAGTAATATGTACTGTTAAGTCATCACATCTTAGCAACAGGAAAAATGTACAGAAACTTGCTTTGAAAAAGGCTAAAGGTAAGCCAGAAAATAACTTGTATTGTACTGCCAATGCCAAACTCATTTTAGCAAACAGACAACAGGAAAAAGGGAAGAGAGCTGGGAGCATAAAAGCACAGCTGTTCAACTCCACATTGTCCAACTCTGCCACGAGCAAGTAAACGATGGATGAAGTGAGAGGGGTGGAAAAGAACAAAATGGCTGGAGACACTGAAGGGAAAGTTCATTTCACATTTTCACGTTTCAGTGTTACTCAAAAGGTAACAACAAAGTTATATACAGATGGTATAAGGTACAAATGTAGAAAACATAGAATGTTACACCATGAGTAAGACAATATTTATATGTTTTGTGCAAAATCCTTTATCGTTGGATCAGTGTATAATGACCAATATTTCTGGTGATAATATGTTTAAAAAACGTATTATTCTTCACCACCTTACTACAGTAAATAACAGGTTCTAGGACCCTGGAATATGCAGCACATCTGATCCTACGGTTTCCGATGGCGCAATGAACTCTACGCTCATAATATGAGTGAACAGACATACACTGCCGAGGCAACATGTAGGTCTGGCAGGCTCCTGCTCATCCATATGCAAATGTAAGGTGGAGCAAAGAAGAGAGAGGAAATGAGCATGAGTGAAAGCAGCATAGGAGAACAGGGGAAAAGAGCATGCAGTGCAGAGTGCAGGAGAAGGGACAGGCTGCGCTTTTTACAGCGTAAGGCACTGCCATGTTTAAGGAAGCTGCAGAAATGCAAGCATCCGTGGTGAGTGATGCCACAGAGAGGGGGCTGGATAGAGGCTTGACAGCTACCTTTTAGATGTACAATAAGGAAGAGAATGCAGGAAGAGACCTGTCGTTGGACAGATGGAGAGGAGTGTGAAAGCTCCATGCTCCTGTGCTGTAGCTTTAGCCAGAACTGTACTGACCCTGGTTGAGTTTACTCAAACAGCCCGAGTTGCAGAGGGAGCGGACCGTCCCTGGCTCCCAGCAGCTCCGGCCCTTCATCTCACTCTTTGCAGGCCTGATCCAACTCCACGCTCCCTGAGACGCAACGCTGCCCCTGGGCTGCTACATAATCCCAGCAAAGGGGAGGGCTGAGCCAGCGACTTTCCTTTTTCAGTGTTGCAGCGTGCTGACAAGTACATGCATACTCACACACATACAGTGATGTGGGGCAAGCGGGCACCCCTTGTAATTCCTATTTCCGATACTGAAATGCCTGTCCTCCTATCGTGCACTCCCATGTCCTCCAGAAACACACATACACATAATGCATACACACAATCAAAAAGCTCGGCACATTCACAATTCTCCTCCACATGCTTCTTAGTGCAGCGCAGACTGGAGAGGGAGGGAGGGAGGCAGAGAGGGAGAGAAGCAGAGAGGAGATAGGACTCGGCAGCTAGCAATCATCCACTAAACGAAGACTCAAACACTTGCTTCCTGTCTGTCACCTCCTTATAGTTTGACCGCAGAAGTCAACCATTTCAGCAAAGGAAAATGGCAGAGAAGCAGGGGCTATGATAGCTCTAAAAGGAAAAGCATGAATAAGTACCACAAAGCATGAGAAGATTTACTCAGAAAGAGGTCACTGTATCGAGGGATGAAGGGGAAATATAAGGTAACACTCCTCAATAAAATGTCTTTCCTTTCCCACTGATATACTGCTGATGTACTGAAGCTTTATCATCCTCTGTCTGAATGTTTTTCAAGTGCTTATCACCAGTGGGTGATGGACAACTTAAATTCTGACCTCACTATCAGCGTCATTGTAGAAACATGGCATCAGTTGCAATGGTAATCCACACTCCCAGCAATTTGATTATACATGAAGGTTGTCATTTAAGTATCACTGCTGGTGCATGAACCACACTGTGCTGTAAAGCAAGGTCACCTTTGTCAACTGAACCAGCCTACAGTCAGCTGAGGGTTTCAGAAAATACTTTCCACATCATTGCTAGGCAGGACAAGCTAGCTATTCTATGCATGAAGGAGGTGAATGCACATTTTTCATTGTTGGCTCTGACATGTGCAACATCATACCAATTATTGTTTGATACTCCGTTTCTAAACACAATGTCTTCCCTTAAACTTCACCAGGGCATAAATGGCCACAGTGTCTTTTGTTTACCAGTTAAATTGAAGTTTTTCTGTCTTTATACATATGTAATGGGCAGCAAATGTATTTATTTCTGCAGTTAAGTTGGACATTTTAACACATGGGTCTTTGTGGGGATTGGGTCATTTATGGAGTTTTTTTTTTGTCATTTTCTCATTATGAATTTTTGATTTTGTAACCAAACAAACAATGAAAATAATTACTTTTTGGCAAGTATAGAAGATCAAGGAAATGAAATACAAAATGTGCCTAGAAAGACTGAGAGAGGCTTCCAGTTGTGAAAAGAGCGAGGAGAGTAAGCAAGAAAAAGAAAAAAAAAGTAGTTGTAACAATAACAATAACAGCAACGATGACAATAGTCAACACTATTATTATTATCACCACCGACCAAAGTTCACCTGAAGTCCAGTCTAATGGTGGAAATACAGTATGCAGTCCATTTTTGCCAACTTTCAACTAATACATGTTTATGCATTTTCAAGTTAAAAGTAATTCTTTCTGTCAACACTTTGTACAATATCAACCCAACCATCTATACTGGCTACTTCTTTTTTCAGACATTTCTATGGACTTCTTACAGGCCACCATTAATATTCTTAACAAGTATTTATCTTTGTTCCTTAACTCAAGTTCTTCCAAATACCGTGCCGTACCGTCTTCTTCCGCTTATCCGGGGTCGGGTCTCGGGGGCAGCTGCCTAAGCAGGGAAGCCCAGACCAGCTCATACGGGGGGATCCCGAGGCGTTCCCAGGCCAGCCGGGAGACGTAGTCCCTCCAGCGTGTCCTGGGTCTCCCCCGGGGTCTTGTCCCAGTGGGACGTGCCTGGAACACCTCACCAGGGAGGTGAGGCATTCAGGAGGCATCCTAACTAGATGCCCGAGCCACCTCATCTGGCTCCTCTATACGGAGGAGCAGCGGCTCTACTTTGAGTCCCTTCTGGATGACCGAGCTCCTCACCCTATCTCTAAGGGAGAGCCCGGCCACCATGCAGAGGAAACTCACTTCGGCTGCTTGTACCCGCGATCTCGTTCTTTTGGTCATGACCCACAGCTCATGGCCATAGGTGAGGGTAGGAACGTAGATCGACCGGTAAACCGTGAGCCTCGCCTTCTGGCTCAGCTCCTTCTTCATCACGACGGACCGATGCAGCGTCCGCATAACTGCAGATACTGCGCCGATCTTTCTGTCCATCTCCCGCTCCATTTTTCCCTCACTAATGAACAAGACCCCGAGATACTTGAATTCCTCCACCTTGGGCAGGACCACGCTCCCCACCCGGAGAGGACACTCCACCCTTTTCTGGGTGAGGACCATGGTCTCGGATTTGGAGGTGCCGATTCTCATCTCTGCTGCAAATCGCTCCAGCGAGAGCTGGAGATCATGGCCCGATGACGCCAACAGAACCACATCATCTGCGAACAGCAGAGACCTGATCCTGAGGTCACCAAACCGGATCCCCTCAACACCTCGCCTGCGCCCAGAAATCCTGTCCATAAAGGCTATGAACAGGATCGGTGACAAAGGGCAGCCCTGGTGGAGTCCAACTCTCACCGGGAATGGATTCGACCTACAGCCTGAAATGCAGACCAAGCTCTGGCACCGATCATACAGGGACCGGACAGCTCAAATAAGGGGGTCCGGTACTCCCAGAGCACCCCCCACAGGAATCCTTGGGGGACACTATCGAACGCCTTCTCCAATTCCACAAAGCACATGTAGACTGGTTGGGCAAACTCCCATGCCCCCTCCAGGATCCTGAAGAGGGTGTAGAGCTGGTCCACTCCCCCAAATAAAGTTGATATAAAAGATTGAAGCTTTAAGTGGTTTCCTAAAAAAAAAAAAAAGTCTCTAGCTCATAACTAAAATGGGAGCACAACAGGACACCTCCAGAATAAAAGGGATTCACCTCCTTACTTCCACTACATATCCAACAGACTGTCTGATTATAGTACATTTTCTTTTCACATGGAATGATGTGAAAAGAAAATCTGAATTCTTTCCAAATTGCAAAATGGTTGTTTTCCACTGCTGTTTGAAATAATCTGTCTATTTCTCCTGTGTAATTGTGACATTGCCCACAGCTTCATATCTTGATTTAAAGATAGAGTCCAGAGTCCCCCCACCGTTTCTGTTTACAAACAACACTATTCAAACTGAGCGCCCCTCCCTCTCAGGCTAATGGCTACATCATTCGCCAGCCTATTCAGCTTCAAGCATCTCCTACAGAGTTCAGAAGTGGGTAAAAGCCAAACTAATATTAACCCTGGTTTTCCTACATGCACCATCTAAAGCTCTTACCTTTTCTTCAGTGCATCCGCCGTTTTTCTTTCTTTTTCTTTGTTTTCGAGAGTTCCAGTGACTAGCATTTGCTCCAATCATGAGCTCATTCCTACACAGCGTCATGCCCTTAGCTCTGTCATTGGCTGGCAATATAAACAGAACTCTCCACCCAGAAATGTCCCGACCAGATGAAAACAAAAGGGAAAAGGCTAATTACAGACAGGAAGAGAGGGAGTTGCATTTAAACTCACCACTGCACGAGAGTAGAGGCCCAAAGGCGCAGTTTGAGATGGATTTCACTTGCACAAGTCAAACCTTTATTTTCAGGGGGAAACTTCAGACTCTACCTTTAATATTAAGTTAATGACCTTACATTTTCCCAATATAGCCCCTTATTTGTGGGTATTTTAAATGGTCCTGGTTCTGTGGGCCAAATTTATCTTAACCCCGTTTCCACCCACGGGTTTGGGTCGGGACGGGTTGGGCCAGACCGGATCAGTTGGGTTTTGGTACAGATATGTTGATTTTACATTGTGTCCCCACAGCAAACTGTACCCTTACCTGGAGGCGAAGTATTAACCGGATAGCGCTGCTACATGATCGCGGGACATCATCACCGTGCAACACCTTTTAATCAAAGCACCACACCACATGTGACAGACACAAAGGAGTCACCCCTGCTTTGTTTTTACGCCGGGTCCCGCGGAAAGTGACGGATTTTTCAGCCAAACAACAGATTGCTGTGTATTAGCTCCAGCTCTTTGGTCTGGATCGGTTAGATCAGTACCGCTACCGAAGGGTACCAAAAAAGTAGGCCAGTTCAGGTTGGATATAAGGGTACCCGTCCCAGGTTTTTTCTGTGGAGATGTGGACCAATCCCACCCGGCCCGACCCAACCCAACCCAGACCCACTGGTGGAAATGGGGCTTTAGAGTTCTTGAAAACTATGAGCAGTACCTTGGTTTATAAGTGAATAGTATGTTGTCCATTCTTTAAATCTATGATCTTGTCCATTAGTTATAAATTCTGGGTCAAATGCAAACCATTTCAAGATTTCAAATGTCTTTTAATGGAGGGTCACCAATTGCCACATTTACTGGTATTCCTTCTCCCATTGTTTCTTTAACATCTTTCTATCTGGTTCTTAAGCTAGGAGTGCACCAAACAATTATGGGCCTGAGTTGGGTTGCCATTTATTTAGAAAAGGAGGAGCGAATCCTCCTTTATCCTTTGACAGCTGTAGTATCTTGCATTATATCCCAGGTTTTTCCCCCCGTTCCATACTGTATGTGTCCAGATATTAATCAGTTCCCTTCTTGAAATTAGTTGGCTGGTGCAACTTGGCAGAATGTTCATCTTGACTAATTCAATGCATGAACTGAGGCTTAGATGTGATATCAAATTCCAACTAGGAATATCTTCCTTAATTTCTTTATAAATGAGTTTATAAGTACATTCTACTGTTTTGACTAATCTCTCGGGATTCCTAGATGTTTTATAGATTTTTCGTCCCAGTTAAGCTCATATTTCTGATGGAAATCTGTAGGAAGGTTTTAGTTCACACCAAGAATCTGTGTTTTTTGCACATTTAATTTGTACCATGAGAATGAATCATGTTGACTTGCACCTGTCATTAGTGATGGCAAAGACTGTTGGTTTACCAGATATAGCCTGTCTGGAAAAGGTTCCAAAGCCATTTCTAAAGCTTTGGGACTCCAGCGAACCTCAGTGAGAGCCATTATCCACAAATGGTGAAAACATGGAACAGTGGTGAACCTTCCCAGGAGTGGACGGCCGACCAAAATTACCCCAAGAGCACAGCGACGACTCATCCAATAGGTCACAAAAGACCCCGGAACAACATCCAAAGAACTGCAGGCCTCACTTGACTCAATTAAGGTCAGTGTTCATGACTCCACCATAAGAAAGAGCTGGGCAAAAATGGCCTGCATGGCAGAGTTCCAAGATGAAAACGACTGCTGAGCAAAAAGAACAAAAAAGCTCGTCTCAGTTTAGCCAGAAAGCATCTTGATGATCCCCAAGACTTTTGGGAAAGTACCCTGTGGACTGATGGGACAAAAGTTGAACTGTTTGGAAGGTGTAGGTCCCATTACATCTGGTATAAAAGTAACAAGGCATTTCAGAAAAGGGACATCATACCAACAGTAAAATATGGAGGTGGTAGTGTGATGGTCTGGGGCTGTTAAGCTGCTTCAGGACCTGGAAGTCTTGCTGTGGTAAATGGAATCATGAATTCTGCTGTCTACCAAAAAATCCAGAAGGAGAATGTCCGGTTATCTGTTTGTGACCTCAAGCTGAAGCAAACTTGGGTTCTGCAGCAGGACAATGATCCAAAACACACCAGCAAGTCCACCTCTGAATGGCTTAAGAAAAACAAAATGAAGACTTTGGGGTGGCCAAGTCAAAGTCCTGACCTGAATCCGATTGAGATGCTGTGGTATGACCTTAAAAAGGCGGTTCATGCTCGAAAACCCTCCAACTGAGTTACAACAATTCTGTAAAGATGAGTGGGCCAAAATTCCTCCACAGCCTTGTAGAAGACTCATTACCAGTTATCGCAAACGCTTGATAGCAGTTGTTGCTGCTAAGGGTGGCCCAACCAGTTTTTAGGTTTAGGGGGAAATAATTTTTTTCACACAGGGCCATGGAGGTTTGGATTGTTTTCCTCCCTTACTAATAAAAATCTTAATTTAAAAACTGCATTTTCTGTTAACTTGTGTTATCTTTGTCTCACATTTAAATTTGTTTGATGATCTGAAACATATAAGTGTGACAAACATGCAAAAGAATAAGAAATCAGGAAGAGGGCAAACACTTTTTCACACAACTGTAATTTGCATTATAATGGATGTCAGTTTTTAATATTTTCAATAATTTTAACAGCTTTTTCACATCATTATTTTGTTTCCTTTTAGAAATGTATGCACACAATTTATTAATTCCAATATGAGATTTTTTCTTTGTATAGAGAATCTGAAAATAGATTTTTCTGTAGATACAGCTTTAGTTGCTGCCAGGAATCACAGTGTATGGATATCTGAAAAAAAAATCCTTACCACTATTATTGTGATAATAATTTCAAGCATATGGGTAAGATATGAAGCAGGACAACATGCTAAATAACAGATATCATGAATCTCCCATAAATAGACATTTCCTTTCATGGCAGTTTTCATTTTTGCAATCATGAATTCCATCTGACAGATGAACACAAATAAAATCAACCTTTTAGCTTCAACTTTATTCCAAAAATGATTTGGATTTTGCTTTAGGTCTTATTCTTCATAGACAATAGCATGCTGGCCATAACATTGCAACTACCTTGGATCAACATCACATAAAATACAAGGAAATTATCTGTTACTGTACTGTAAAGTAAAATCACACCTTCACACCAAGCCTTCCTATTGTAATATATTTGCAGCAGAGATTGTGAATAAATACCTGATAAGAGCAGAAAAAGGTGTCAGGGGAGGGCTGCTATGGGCTGTAAGTGCTGTGACAGAAGTGCTGATGAGGAAAGGTTGTTGGACTGTAAAGAAATAATGTTGCCCAAATGTCCCGAGGCTTGTTCCAGGAGGCAATGAAGCATGAAACCACAATTAATTTCACACTTGACCTTCACCATTCTTTACTAGGGTTAGGTTTAAAAACTATGAAAACAGACAGCTTTCTATGATCTACATCACTTTATTTGGTACAATTTATGTCATTTAGGCTTTTGTCATCAGCAGGACTGTAAAAAGTAATTCTATACATTTTCACTTAATTAAATAGTGATTACAGTCACATTTGGAGATATGACAATCCCAGGTAAATTGACGGCTTTTTAATCTATTTCTAATTAAATTTTTAAAAAATCATTTTTGTGATGTAAGCAATTTTTTTTTACTGTTTCTTTTATCTGAATAGTGTATTTGTTGACAGAATAACAACTATCAAGACATATATATATATATATATATATATACACAGGTATAAATAAAGTATATATGTATATGTATATATATATATATATATATATATATATATATATATATATATATATACACACATATATGTATATTAGAATTTCATTTGCAAAAACAGTTAACTCCGTTTTTTCTAAATGGTGGTTAACTGCTTCTGCAAATAAACTCTTCATTTACTTTTTCAATGTTTTCACCAAATCACACTCACATGAAGCAGAGGGTTTTAATGATGTTAAATAGAGACAGGAGATTTGTACCCAAAAGTGACTAAGAGCAGTTAACTTCTTTTTTTTTAAATGGTGGTTAACTGTTTTTGCAAATGAACTCTTTAATAAATATCACACACACACACACACACACACACACATATATATATACATATAAATATATATATATATGTACATATATATATATATATATGTATATGTATATACATATATATATGTATATATATATATATATATACATACATATATATATATATATATATATATATATATATATATATTGCAAATCGTGACAACATTTGCAATGAAATGTATATTATGGGTGAAAATTGTATGGAGAGAAAGAGATGGGGGGGGGGGGGGGGGGGGGGGTAATTATAAAATTGACAGTGGTGTTTGTATAGATTGTTGAAGATAGCAATATAAATCATAACAATGGTAATAATCACAGTTATAATAATAAAACTATCCATAGTATGGTAATATTTATATAATAGTGTTGGTTGTGGCAGCAGCAGTAACAATATAATAATAATAGTGTTTAATATATTAAAGTTTATGCACATGAAAGACAAACAATCTGAGACAAAGTTTAAAAAGAAATAGATGGTGTTTAAAGAGAATAAGTAACAGACTTGTGCCAATTAGTAAATTAAGAAGAACCCAAACACAGACAGGTTCCACAGCCTAAATGCACTGAGCTCATTAAACAGGAAAATAGTTCAAGAGCAAGAAGTCTTTCATCTAGGGGAAAAAAAGCTTTACAGATGACATATTAGAGGTCACATTCTAAATTTGAGACCACTAAAGACATTAGGCTGTGTTACCTTCATCACTAAAACAAAAGAGCAACGAAAAACAAAAAAAAAAAGCCTTCTAATAGATCATCAATTCTGTGGTAATAATAACTGCTTATCCAAAAGAGGTGGAAGATCTGCAATTAACCAGAAATGTAGGACTTGAGAGTAACTACTTCCTGCCTTAGACTGTAATGGCCACGCATCAACCCAATAACTGAGTAGTTTCTTACAGACATTGCATGAATGCAGCATAGTGAAATTACAGCTGCTGCTCAATATGCCGAGGCAATGAATCATCCTGCACTACAAACATGCAGTCATCACTGTCAAATAAACTCCAGGTAGCACCTTTTCACAGCAGATGCTGAAACTGGAACCGTCTCTACTTCTGTGTGTTGTGCCATAGAACTTTCTAATATTTTCAATAAAGCTACAGTATAAGTGTCTCATATAGTATTTCTCTGCTGCATACGGAGACAAGGTCATATCAACACAATATTTGACATCTTCTGTAGAAATATTGCTTCGATTATCCAATTCATGAAACTATGAATTACTGTAAGAGGAGACCAATTTCCACTTTTTATTTCACTGCTGAATGTTTAGCATAAATGCAGACACTCTAATACAGTCGAGTATGTGAATTTCACAATTAGGAAGTAAAAATGAGACCACAATCATAAGCAGGAAAACTCAAATAAATGTTACCATGGCTACTACTGACAGGAGTTGCAGAATGAGCAGGATTTCAAACCACTGCTCATTAGAGGAATAGTTTCAGTTCAGTGATAATTGTGCAATATCTTGCGTACAGTTTAACAGGTTTAAGGTCAGGACTCTTGACTTTCCTTATTTCAACAGTTAAAACCTGCCAGGGAAGGATTTTTTTTCCCTGTGCTAGTGTGAGTCACTATCACGGCATCATCCATGCAACTTCTTTAAAAGTCAGATCTTACATAGATAACTTTATTTCCCTTCAGGATTAAAAATCAATCAATAAATAAAAATAGCCAGAAATGCATCCGATGCAGCACACTGTCAGCATAGGGCATAATCACAGTTATGCAGTTTCAACTAACAATAACTCTTACTATGAATAACTGCAATTAAATATTTAATTGTCCATCTCTGGTCGTTTAAAGGGTATTATTAAGCTGCATTATAAGCTGACTACAATTTATATTGCCATAATTAAAATTAATTTAAGTTTATTTGTATTGACTATGGGAACATAACTGAACCCATACTGTATATGCACGGTTTTTTATGTGTCTTTTAACATAAAATTCACACTGTTATTCTATCCTGTCCATTGTAGGGCCAAGGGACGTAATGAGATGACGTCATTAACCAGGCATTAAGTCTCTCTGTTAAACAAAAAACTATAGAAAATGGAGGGGAAATTAGATACATATATGATTCTTTTGCAAAATACCCTAATGAGGATCCAGATACAGCCTTATTGTATCCTCACTTACATTTAATTTACAGCTTTCAGCTTTGTATTTCTTACTATTCTGTGGCTTGTGACTTCTCTCTGGAGGTATTTCTAGCTCCGGTGCTGAACGTTTCTGATACATTGTGACTGTCTGTGTATTGTTTGTTGTTCTCCCTCTCTTCCTCTTACTGTCCTTTTACCCTAACTGGTTGAGGCAGATGGCGAGGCTCCCTGAATCTGATTCTGCCAGATGTTTTTTTCCTGTTTAAAACATGTTTCTATTTTCTCCTATTGTCACCAAACACTTGCTTAATGAAATAGCTGCATTTCTTTCAATGTAAAATACAAGAGAGAATTTTTTGTTGTGAATGAATGCTACGGATAAAACAGAATTAAATTGCAGTAGAAAGAAGATGTGACATAAATATACAGCTCAACTATTCTGTCATGCCTACTCCAGAGCCTGGCTGAAAAGAACATTCCATTTATTCTATTCATTTATCTGGTACGAAACCACGCCAACGTATCACTGACAGGCAACTATGCTTCAAACTGTGGTGGCATCAGCCAACGTTAAAGAGCAGAACTTGGCACATCTTCCCAATGAAAGAGTGGGGTTACAACACTGAGATCCAATAATAGGGTAAAAAGGAGGAAAATGGAAAAGTGAATAGAATCACTGTTGTCCAAACTGCTCACCCCCCAAAATATTCAACAAACTTGTATCTTAATTACGTGCCTATATCAGCATTCTTGTTTTTTTAACTTCTCCTTGCGGCTGATAAAGCAGAAAAGCTACAGAGCGCACAACAGAGAAAAATGTGTGTGCTGACAGGGACACAATGCGAGTTTAATAAGTTCAGGTTTCATGCAGTATATAGCAAGCCAGTGTACACACTAGAGCCACAGTGAGCAAGTAAATCCTGCAACAGTCAAGGACAATAAAACAATATCTGTATCGATTCTGTAGCAATACAGTCTTTGAACAAAACTCTTCCTTTGTCTGCTGACTGTCTGTATCCTGAATATAATCTCTAGATTGGTTAAGTCCATTATTTCATTGCAGATATGTACATGGATAATGGATTCAACAATGGTTTACCAATGTAACAATGCAAGCAATAAAAGGCTTAATCTATTCAAATGTAATGAGCCATCTTTGAACCCCAGGAACATGATTACACACCCACACTGACCAAAATCATCAGAACCAGCTTGTGGATATATGTCTCTTTCAGTGACATATAAAGAAACTACTCAGTGTTTATATAAACCAGTATCCTTGCCTTAAAGGGGAACTAATAATACCAAGAGTAAAGCATTGTAGTCTAGGAGCAATGAGAGCATGGGAGCAAGCCTTGGACCGGAAAGTCACTTTGTTGGACCTCTGGCAGGCTGAGCCAATCACAATGCATTTCTGATTCAGGTAGTTTATGACATCCTGCATTGTCCGGCAAACTTCTACACCAGGGGCTAGATGGAGACACACACACACACACACAAACTGCTCATTATGCTCAGCAAAAGGGATGTTGGAGCCTATCCTGAGCTCCTCCCCAACAGCATTCGGCCAAGGTTATTACACAACATGCCACCACAACCAGGTGCTGAAAACCCACTGCAGAAGCTATTAGCAAGGGGATCAGCAGTAGGGATCCTGGCACCAGCCTGGGATTGGTAGTTGGCAGTGCATCTGGACAAACAGCTCAGATTACTTTACATTGTTGGATCCACTCTGAAGTCAGACATCCTTCTGGACTCAGAAAGCACCAAAAACATTCTCATCATGGGGCCATCAGTGCCATTGGAGGACCACCTAGGGGAGGCCCAGGAGAAGGACATCAACATCTGGAGGCAAAGTGTTCAGAACAGGCCTGGAAGTCTAGGCACACGCCCACTGAAGTAGAAAATGTGAGGGGAACTCATTCCACAGAGTATCACATGCATATCACTAAAGGAGTAAGGAGCAGAGCCATCCTGAGCAGAGCCATCCTGAGCAGAGCAGAGGCAGTTGAGAAAGCCTCGAAATAGCAATACACAAGGAGAGAAGTCTAACGGGACAAGCAAATGCCACCTGAACACACACTGGTGTGGCCTGATCAACCACAGTGGGCAACGATGTCTGATGATGAAAGGCCCAAAACTCCTAAGACCCCAGGCTGCATCACTGATGATGGTTTATATACTAACAGACACTAATGCATCTTTGGGCAGTCTATGTACTGAAATTTACACATAATGGAGTGTTTATTCCTCAAAAGCATGTGAACCTGAGCATGAAACACCACAACCTTTGTTTCATAAACCTCTTCTGCAACTTAATAGGAGGAAGAACTAAATCTACTGAACAGAAAACAACAAAGGGCCCACAACAACAGTGTAAGTAAGCAACCAAAAAACTGTTTTTAATGTGTCAGGATATTAAGATAAGAGGAAAATACTAGCTCAATTATTTCCAGACATCAGTCACCTGAGGGTGTGGTGATTTATAGTTCATTCAAATTGAGTATGATAAAAGGAATCTTTTATCCCATACAGATTCAACACCAAATACCACAGGACAACAATCATAAAAAGATAAGGGGAAAGGAGATGTAGAAGGAAATATTGATGCTCGATGAAAAAATGCTGAGCAGCTTTAGTAAATACAGATATCAAGCCGAAAAGAAAACACAAGAGGAAAACCCAGAGGGTTTTATTAGTTTAAAATACGGCATAAGAAAAAAATAAGTTCATACTGTAGAAGTGTGTTAATAACCGTTATCCAAAATCCAATATGAGACAGCAAACATTTGGATTCACTGTGAAATTTTCCTGGCATGCTCTGTTTAAACAGTCACAGAGTTTATGATCTCTGTAAAAGCCTTGGCTTTGGCTATGTTTGATATGTTGCAAGGCTGAATCTGCTTCTGACCTCTTTGTCTCTTTCACTTGCCACTGGAGACTGATCTGATCTTGCAAATCGACCACTGCCAGCATGCGATTTTAGTTCCAAAACAAACAAGGACAAGCGATTCAGTACACAGCCCCAGTAGAACTAATTGATGAAGATGATAAGCATACCATCTGTCATTTCATTGCATCCTCTCCTGATCCCCTTAAAAGTACAAAAACATGGCTAGATCCCAGTGCACACAAAGCAGCTGCAGACTAATTAAAAATCTAGGAATTTACACTGACATCACTAAATAAGTTGTTTCAAAACATGACTTATTTGCTGATAAATGAAGATTTTGATTTTCATCATGGCAATTTAAAAAGAAAAAAATCTATGAGTTGCTAAAGAGATATTCCATCTAACACTTAACTTTTTCTTTAAAAAAAAAAAATCTTTTTATTTGTCTTAAACTATTGGTACAGTACACATTTAACATCCAAATTTACTACCGTATAAGCTGGTTTAATAAAACTAATATGTATCCTGTTCTCTAATGTAAGTCTCCAGCCCTCCCCAGAGACAATAAATCAACCTATCACCTGAAATGATAATCCATACTTAAATCAGTTCACGCTGAACATATTAGATTTAATGCTATCAAAAACATCCTTATTATAAACTTATTACTTTATTAATAACATTTCAGTGGTTTTTTACAGTTTTAGTCAGATCCATTTACATTAATTAGAAATAACAGTGAAATTATAAATGGCTGTGAAGATGTATTTGTTGCAAATCATCCTGTATGTGAAACAACACATAAAAACAGCAGCATCTAATCGTGTGAGCTAGATGTACATGCATGCTGAGAACCGCACACACACACATTCCTGAGCGCAACACAAATGGAAATAGCTGTGTACTTACACGAGGGAGACTGTGCCTTATTCTGTTTGTATTCTTTCCCAGGACTTTGCAGAACAATATCAATGTCTTAAGAAGGGAAAAGCAGCTGATAAGGGGGGAGCTGGACAAAGAAGAAGGTAATTCCATTCAGGAATGAACCCGGCTGCATGAAAAGCAGAGTAAACGGCTGACTGAGAGAGAAGGAGAAAAGGGGATAGAAAGAGGGAGGGGCAGGTAAACCAGACAGTGAGTATAAGAGGGCGATGGAAAGAGAGAGGAAGACGCGAGAGCTGGTAAAAATATATGGAAGATAAAAAAAGAGAGATGAAAACAAAAAAATGCATCCAGGGTGGAGCAGAGGGAGAGGAAATGAGCAGGGAAAAAAATGATGGATGTCGTTTAAAGATAGGGCGCTAATCTGTTCTCTTATCCTCTTTGATAGTCCTACAGCTTCAGGACCATGGACAGAGGACTATGTTTTATCCTAAAAGGAGGACAACTTTAAGGGGTAGTTCGGAATCTTTAACATAGGGTCTCATTTTCGAGTTATTATAAAGTACCATTTATCACTGGAGACAGTTTCAACATATTTCATCCCATTATTCTAGTTGCTGGAGATCACTGATGCCAATGCTAGCACAAGTCAAAAGTAACTACTTAGCCTGTTAATAAAAACAATCTTATCCATTCCACAGAACACCTGAGGCAAATCAGTGAAAATCCAATACAATCTATGTAAATGCCCGTGTTAGTAAATGTTACCGATAAAACTCACAAAGCCCCAGCTGCAGCTTGCAGCAGTTGGATGGCGTTGGACATCAGATGGGCGTGGCCATTTAGGTTGGTCAGGGTTAGGACTTAGGGGTAGGGGACGGATTAGAATAGATTTATAAAAACGGTTTGGGGTGGAGTTGGACTCTGACCCCGCCCAATATCTGACTCCGCCTCCAGCTCCAGACTGACCCTCTCATAAAACTTGCCTTTGATGGTAAAGTGTCTCAGCAGCAACATTGTACTTCCTGTATTTGGCAGCAGAGTGACATCATCTGCCTCTACATGCACAAAGAAATTTGATTACACAAATATACAGTCAAAAACATGGCTACATCCGAAAGGCAAAAGGATATGTCAAATTTTGAAGATCATTTCAAATTTGTTTCATCAAACAAACCGTCACCATATCTCTATGAACCTGGAATACCACCTGGAAGCTACGCAGCTGGTAAGAAACTAGTCCATCACAATGTAATGCATAATTTGTGTCTCAAGGCTAGTTTTATTGGTAACACTACTCTATTAACACGGCATTTATATATAGTCATGCACCACATAGAATATTGGGATGAACAATGTTGAATCTGTCTCCAGTGAGAAATAGTACCCTGGCTAACTCGAAAATGAGGCTCTGTCAAAAATTCCAAACTACATCTTTAAGGATTTTTTTTACATTGAAAGAAAATATAGAAAAAAAGAAAAGAAAAACAACAATCAAGAGAATAGAAATAACTACAGCAAGGAAAAAGAAATCCCATTGTTCTCATGACATTAAGCAGAGTCTTCAAACAGTCACATGTGGACAATCAGACTGACTTACAGATCAAGCGCAGCTGCAAATCGATGTACTGTAGCTTGAAACATGCATCAGCTAGCACGCTGGATATATCAGGCTCAGGTGCCCAGGCTGTCTTGCAAACCTCAGCTGTCTGAACTCAGCTCCACCCTGAGAGACCCCCGATTCAATGACTGGCTACAACATCCCTGCATTTCTCTCACTCTCTTGCTCTCTCTTTTCCAACAACTTACTCCAAAAAAAGTTATGTAACTTAACATGTGCTAAACAAAAAATGAAAGTTTATTTCTCGCTAGAAAATTAAAGCTTCAACTTAAATAAATAAATCTATAAGCCATGAACCCACTTTAGCTTTGAGCATCAAAAACGAGGCAGACTTCACAGAAGTCATGTTAAAGTGAGGAGACACAGTGCCACCTGCTGTCCAGCATCAGAAAGACAATATAAAGTCAATCTAAGCCAAAATACTGAATGTTAATGTGCATTGCTAATTGAAAGAAAGAAAATTTGAATTCTGGTACGTTTCGCACAGGATCAATTTCATGGCTTAAAGACAAAAAGAGCCGAAAGTCAAGATTTACAGCATGTGAAACTAAAGAACAAAACTAAAACTAAAAGAGAGACCAGACTCAGGATCACAGCATGTGAAATCTAAAAACAAACAAAACAAGAACAGCTCACTACAATAAGGGCAAAGACAAAATCATGAAAAGCACAACAGGATGGAACTTGAAGGAAATCCAAGCTTTGCTCTCTCTTGACACATGGGTGTGCTCGTGGGTTCACATTGAGGAGATCGATAGAAGCTCTTTGTTCCACTAAAAGAGATGGGGAGGTAGGTTAATGAATGTAGACATCCCGTCACTGATCTGTGTGTGTCCAACATCAAGGACAAAGAAAAAAAAAAGGTGCACTGACAGTCTGAGAACGTACACTGCTAATTCATTAGCATTAAATGAACTCTGAGGGTGTTAGGTGGACATATATGCAGTTTTCAATGTTCATTTAACACTTCCAGACTTAATTCAACACTGGTAATTTTACTCTCTGTGGTAATTCAACATGTAATCTGATTTCTAGCAGCAGTTATACAAGCGGTGCCCGATTTTCTACTGTTACCTTTTCTCACATCTTTTTAAACCCTCATCCCACAGACAGGTTAGCTTTGAAAGGAAATAAAAACAGACACAAATACAGTATGTTATTTTTCTAATATTCCAAGCTAAATAAAGTTACTCACCCAGAGTTTAAATAAATAACACAATGTACTATTTTACTAAGTTAAATGGATTTGAAAACAGAAAAAGAAACCATGCAGATTCCAGGTTTAATGAGATGAAAGACTGTTGGAGAGGGTGAGATTGTTAAATCTGCCATGTTTAAGCCAGATTAACAAAAGGCAACAGACATAATCTGTACAAATCTATACATCTAGTTCAGGTTACTGAGGATCATCACAGAGTCTGTGAGAACATAGTCTCTCCTGTGACCCTTGAAGTAATTTGCAAAAGTCTGCAAAGAGATCACTCTTGGGGGTCTATGGTGATATCTCAGCTAAGGCCTGCTACAAAAAGCCTGCCTTATAAACCGGATGTGGGAGGCCTAAAGAAGTGGGCATTTAGGACA
This sequence comes from Atherinomorus stipes, assembly GCA_023101725.1. Lineage (NCBI taxonomy): Eukaryota > Metazoa > Chordata > Actinopteri > Atheriniformes > Atherinidae > Atherinomorus > Atherinomorus stipes. Next base: position 310,922 of record JALJCO010006760.1, read on the forward strand.
CAAGGAAAAATACTGCTGAATTGCGTTTAAAAAAAAAGTAAGATTCAGCATTTTTGGAGTTCAACCCGCAACCAGGGACTAAAAACCGCAGCATCTGCTGTTTTGATTTGTGTGCATGTGTGAACGTGTTTATTCTTTTGTTAAATGACAGAGTACATTATAAAATATCAGTACTTCACTGTTAATATATAAAACAAATAAAAACAGATTAATCCAACATGTGTTGGAGTCAAAAAGAATGGCATCAAGCCTCAAAGAAACTCCACGAAACTCCACACAAACTAAGAATAACCGGTTACACACATACAACAACAACTGTCTTTTTCTCATCTTGATCTCTTCTTTTTTAATTAAACAAAAGGTTTCAATAATCTTGTTACAGTCCCATGCTGGTAAAACAATATATGGATCTTGTCATGGATCTGTATTATTCTAAGTGATAAATAATAATCTCACATGAAGTTGCTCACTCCCTTTTGAAGCATACAGCCTGTTTAAGCTTATCTTTTAATCATCATTAAACTTTGTCAAATCTTCATTTGTGCTATTTGCTTTGGTTGATGGGTCCCTTCTCTTGTTGCAGACCAGGAAAAACACCTTGAAGTTAAAGTAACAACGCATGCTGTGTTCAGTAAACAGACATTATGATAAAGGGCATCAAACTGTGGTGGCACAAAAGCTTTAGCTTGACATCAGCATAGTTAGACTGGCCATCCAAAAAATGTGCACACACACACTCATACACCCACCCACACACACACACACACACACAAAATTGGATACACACCAAGTTTGGCTGTTCAATGGTCTAACCTTTTCAAAGCACAAACATACTAGCATTCCTCTCCAGCATACTGGAAGCAGTGAACTTAAAAAGCACTCACATTCTCCCCCAGTCTATATTTAGTGATCTGACTTTCAAATGGAGGCCAGAGGAATATATAGCCCGTCTCCATCTCCGTAGTAAAGCTTGTCTGAAAAAGACTTGGGAAGAGACTCTGGGATGATGCCAAAGTGAAACAAGAAAAACAGTCCACCCAGACTTTTCCCACAGCCTTTGACCAGCAACATCTAATACAACCGTACAAGAATAAGTCCCTTCGGAAAGGAGAGTATTCTGTTGTCAGGGGGATGCTGAATGGGTGTTCAGTTCTCACAGTGGCATTAGCATACCCTGGTTTGTCTTCCAGTGTGAATGGGCAGACATGCCTGCCCTCTCCTGGCTCACAAAGGAATGCAAATTACATTAAAGGAGGAGGGCAGGAGCTGAAACAACAGCTGTGCTGAGTATCAAATGGCTAAGTACACTGGAGACCTGTGGCTAGAGAAGCATACTGCTGATCATGTTAATTCAGGACTGAACTCATTTTTTACCTCATATTAAAATTCACTCTAGTGTTTTTAATAGAGCCCGACCGATGTGAATTTTTTTAGGCTGAGGCCGACTCCAATATTTGGCAGAAAAAAATTCCAATCACTGATTAATAGGCAGATTAATAAAAAAGAAAATACACATAATTAATAAAAATTATTTAATAAGATCCATTTTATTCTATTCATTTTATCTGACATTTGCATTGTGATTTTTTTTCCTTTATATGGAGCATGCTTTAATATAGCTACCAGTTGTACTGATCAAATCATCATCAAATTTAGACCATAAGTGTATGCTATATATAAACAACATCATGAGTAAAGTTACTGGCAAAACATTGTTTCTGCAGCCCTCTGATGCCCTTTAATATTAAATATCCTTTTCTCTACTGCATTATTCTCTTTGCCATGAATTCGAAACTCATATGAACCAAAATAAAAAGCAGAGAAGCCTTTCTCAGATGTCAAACATGTTTCATTCTGACACTTATATTCCAACAACATACACAGTGAGTTGCTGTTACAGACTGTGCACACATTTGTATTTTCTGACAATTTAAAACTAAGGTCTCAGTCTCAAACCGCGCACTTGAGCACTTCAAACACTATTTTTGAGTGTGTAGTGCGTTCATGATGTCATTTAAGCCAAAATTCAGTGCCCTGAAAATAACCGGATGTTGCCCTAATAACGGCCAAAAACGAAGTGCAAAACAAAACACACTACTTGCACTAAATTGACGCCATCTTGCTGATGTAACGAAAGAGGCTGGACTTTTGAACTGTTTTCAGAGCTAAATAATGGCGGTGAACGAAGTGGTGGCGGCCCCTGCTGTATCAGAGATAAATTTGTACTGATTTAAGTAACGTTTATGAAATTATTCAGACATGACTACTAATGAATATTGTGGCATGTTACCAAGCTGTTCACTCCCTGATGACAGCTATGATCTGGTCATTTGTTTGAGGCTGCGATCATACTGGCTCAGTAGAGTTAGCTCATGTTAGCTGTCAAAGCTAGTCCGTCACTTCAAGTAAGTGCAGTGCTCTATTCGGGTCAGCATTTAGCGACAATAGTGTGCACTACAGACAAAGTACACAGTGCGCACTGAGCTCTGAGTTCCAGTGCATTCGGGCAAGTGTGTGGTTTGAGACACGGCTTAAAGGGACTAGAGACAGGAATTAAAAAACAAACAAACATGCATGTCCATTTTCTTTAAAACTAATGGGTGATGAAGCGCTAAATACCAAAAAGAACGTTTCCACCCACGTTTCTCTCCGTTGCCTTGAACAGGCTGTGTGCTGCAAAATGCGCTGCAGTTCGGTGGCCGAATTTCCCGCACTGCCTTGCTGACGTGACGTCAAATGACGCTACATCCGCATTTTTGAAACAGTAGAAAGACGGTCGTGGTAAATTCAAACACTGTAAGCGATAGTTATGAATTATTCTGCCGTCAGCAAATGATCCTGATCACCTGAAAGACCACTAAAAAGTGTAACTACGAAGAAAAAGCGTAGTAAACAACATTATAGCTTCAGTTTGTGCACGCTCCCGTGACGGCTTGGCTCGTGGCTGCAGTTACCTGAAGTGCCAGTCGCAAGTTTCGTTTCTTAATCTTTCCTCTAGTCCCTTTAAGAGTGACATCATGGCAGCTTTGACTCACATATAAAACAGGTTTCTAGAACCGCCTTCTTCCACCTACGTAATATTGCTAAAATTAGGAACATCTTATCTCAGAACAATGCAGAAAAACTGGTCCATGCTTTTGTTTCTTCCAGATTGGACTACTGTAATTCCTTATCATTGGGCTGCATCAAATATGCCTTGTAAAGTCTCCAGCTGATCCAAAATGCTTCAGCAAGGGTTCTGACTAGAACCAGCAGGAGAGATCATATCTCTCCAATTCTAGCTTCTCTTCATTGGCTTCCTGCTAAATCCAGGATAGAGTTTAAAATTCTTCTTTTTTCACAAAAAGCTTTCCATGAGCAAGCTCCATTATATATTAGAGAGCTCATAGTTCCATATATTCCAAGCAGAGCACTTCGCTCTCAGACTGCAGGTCTTCTGGTGGTTCCAAGAGCCTCTAAGAGTAGAATGGGATGCAGAGCATTTGGCTATCGGGCCTCCCTATTGTGGAACCAGCTACCAATTCAGGTTCGGGAAGCAGACATCCTCTCTACCTTTAAGATTAGGCTTAAAACCTTCCTTTTTGATAAGTCTTATAGTTAGGGATGGTTAGCCATCCCTTAGTCAAGCTGCTATAGGTTTAGACTGCTGAGGGATGTTCATGATGCTCTGGGCTCTTCCTTTCCCATCATCTCTACCCTCTCCATGTAGAAACTTGTGACAGTATTGCATCATTAGCTGTGTTCTCCTCTCTCAGCAGGTCAGGCTGGATAAAGTTGCAGTATCTGATGGTCTCTTTTTTGGAGGACCACCCTAGGGGGTGGGGGGGGGGGGGCGCCTATTTTGGGTGGGGTTTTGCTGGTTTATTTTTTTAAATTATTTGGTAGGATCCCAAGGGGAAATTAGGGGTCTGCATTTCCCCCATCTTGTATAAATAGAGAAAGGGGGGGGGTGTGTAAAAGGGGGGGGGGGGGGGGGGGGGGGGGAGGATGTTTTGGGGGGGGGGGTGGGGTGGGTGAGCTGAGTGAACCTGTTTTCTTTCTCCTATGAGGGTTGTTTCCTTTCCTCTCCCCTCTCTGTGTTTTGGATGGGGGGAGGGATGGTAAGAAAAAATAACAATTGTTTAGCTAGGCTATTATTAATCTGACTTGAATTTCTCTGTCTGTTAAGCACCCTGAGGTGACATTGTCATGAATTGAAGCTATTCAAATAAAGTTGAATTGAATTGAAAGTTGAATAAATCAGTCGGGCTCTAGTTTTTAACCGTCCTTTATGAACCCAGCTATTTCAGCAATGAAAGATTTAGACTACTAACTTCTTGCAGCACAACTAACTCATGGCTGTACTTTGATGCAGTCTGGGCTTTTGCTGCATAAAGCATTTAGTGGAGCTCTCACTTCCTAAGTAGCTGCCCGCTACAATGGGTCTTACCAGACTGATCGTTCATCATGCGGATGGCTTTAGCTTTGGCCAACTCCAGCGCTGTGACCCATCTCTGCCGCTCCACTTCTGTGCTAGCCTTCAGATGGTAAGTGCGGCCGCCACTGCTTAGGACAATATTGCAGGCATCCTCTGTGTCGATGTGTGCTGTAGCCAAATTTATCGTTCCACGACATGTATGGGCCATCTCTGCCTGTGTCCTGCAAAAATAAAAGATTAAAAGCAAATAAACAATACCAGGTAAACAGAGTTGAGTACATGAATGTAACTTAACAATTTTCAAAGACAGTATTTGTCCTTCAGTTGATGCAGAAGTAAAACACTGCAGCAAGGTTGCAGGTTAGATAGTGCAACTCACATTCCTACTGCCACTGAACACAAGCAGGGAGGCAAGAGGAGACTGAGGACTGCCATAGTAATCATGTAAGTCACTCAAAAAGCAAAGCAATGGCCCTTTCACTGAACACACATCATAGCTGAAGCACACTCATGAATAAAGCCTAAACCTGCATTTGCTTATGTTACAGTAAACAATTGGTATGATTCTACTGGAATTCACTCAAAGCAACCTGCCTGTCCTGCTGTGAATGTGGTGAATTGTGGGTATCTAAGAAGGCCTCAACCAAGACCAACTGTTGCACATTCACTGGGCCTTAGTAGTCTAGATAACAAGGCTATTGTCTGACTCCAAGCCTCTGGAGTGAACGCAACTTAACAATGAATAACAGTGTGGACAAAGAGAGAACAGTGTGTGAGAGGTGGTAAAAACCAGAGAGTGATAGCTGGGAGACAGAGCCAAAGCAGAATGGCAAGAGATCAGTACAAAGAGCAAGCGGAAAAGAGTTGTTTGTTCATACCCACTGCACTAGCCTTTGACAAAGGCGTACAATATACAGCATGTAGTATGTAATCTGTTTAAAATACCATTTCCAATGAATAAGTATGCTACACTGATTCAGAGGAATTGATTAATTAACCATGCTGTGAGTTAGAGTACACCACAAGAAGTTATTAATTCACATTTTTGCTCTTAAACCAGTTTTAATAACTGAAAAAGACTAAAGAAACCCACAATTTTGTGAATTCTGTAGTGAAAAACTAGCTATCCATTATTTTGTCTTGGCAAAGCAAGCAAAGCTGCAGAGAAGGATGGGCCACCATGTCCCATGGAGGGCAGGTTTTCAGTCAAGCAACTGAATGTGGATTTAGTTCATTATCATCAGCAGAAGAAGAACAAAAACAAAGGTGATGAACAAATGCAATGATTTGAAAATCATTTAAGCCCTACATGTAGGTTTAGATAGTCAACAAATGTTGAGGGTAACCAATTTTCTTGGCTTTTGCAATTTCATTTTTTATCTCAGCAACATGTTTCAAAAAAAGTTGGATAAGGACAAAAAAAGCTAGAAAAACTACAGACTAATATGCAACGGCCATTTCACAGAGATTGTATCTTGTGGAAGTGACGATGGGGAGGAGTTTATTATGTCGAGACTGTGTTGGCTAATAGTCCAGCAATTTAATAAAACTAATTTTCAACATAAAATTGCATAGAGTTAGGGGGGGGTCCAGCTCTGCTCCTCGAGGGTCACAATCCTGCAAGTTTCAATGTTTCTTTGTTCCAACACACATGATGGAAACTAATGAGCAGATGTGGAAAATCCAGGTGCCATAAAGTAAAAACTTGCCATGTTTTTGGCTTTGCCTGTACATTTAGAACAGGTATTTTCACTAACGAGCTCATCTACCTGCAGAGTAATTGTCCTAATTAAATTCAGCTGCTTTAGTGATCAGTTGGAACAACTGCTAGGCAGGATTTTTACTTTCTGGGCCAGGAATTTCCATCTCTGCTAATGAGTTATTGTGCAGAGCTTCATAGGCTGTGGGATCCATTTAATTTGAGTCAGGTGTGTTGGAGCAGGGAAACATTGAAAACCTGCAGAACAGCGGCCCTCAAGGACTGACTTTGGACACCACAGAAATAGGTGATTTTTTTTCCTCTGGGGTACATAATATCATTACAAGTTGCAGATAAATTTCCTAACATCACTGTATGAGGTGCACAGCTGAAATCCAATATTAAACAACTGTGACTTTTGGACTCTGAGGGCAGCACTGCAATAAAAACAGACATAATTCTCTAGTATTAATCATTGCATGGGCTCAGGAACACTAAAACCAGCTGAACACAGCAGCTGTTAAAACTACTATGTGAAGGAGAAAAAAAACATCTAGAGATGATGTTTTGATGCTGAGGCTTACTCAGAATCAAAGCTCATTTAAAGTTGTTCTCTGGCCTGACCAATCAAAATTTGAATGCTATCTGTAAATCATAGATATTGCAATTTAGAAGCTAATGAAAAGAAATCATCTGACTTTTTTTCATTTGCAAATTTCAAAAACTAGCATCTGTGATACTTATGTGCACATGGCATGGGTAACTAGCACACTTGTAAAGATGGCATTAGTGCTTAATTATACACAGAGGTTTTGGAGCTACATACAATATATTCCAGATAACATCTTTTTAGAGAAACCTTGCTTATTACAGAAAGACCCCATTCTGCTTGTGTTACAACAGCTTTGCAAGACTGGATCCTAAAATGGGATGCCAATCCAACTTTTTTGGAAACAGGGCAGTATACTCCAGCGACTTTGCAGAGTGTTTAAAATAAACATATGGAAAGCCCTCCGTGTCACATGCTGCCCATTCATACCCTTGAGAAAAAAAGCCTCTTTGATGCATGCAGCCATGCTATCATGTGAATGTATCAGTGGAAGCTAACATTCATTCATCCATCCTCGGTGAGCCCAAACTGCCCCCAGGCAGCTGCCTCTTGGTAGCATTAAGCTCTCCACCACCTCCAGTCTCAGCTGACAGTAAAAAGGTGGTTGGTGTCTTAAGTCAAAGTTTTGAGTGTATTTTTTTCATTCTGCCAGGAAGTGACCGCCTTCACATAGCTTCTACTGACTAGAGTCAAGTCTTGTTATAATGCCAAACAAGAACAAGCCCTTCAGTGTACCACTCTTCTGCTGTCACTTGGTGTGCATCAGTTGTGCAGACAACACTGCACTGGAGCCATGCAATGTGGCATGGGGAACGGGTGGGGACCCTAAAAAGCCCAGTTTTCAGCTTCACCCCGCAGAGTTCAGCTGCAGTGTCCTGGATGCAAGTAGGTCAGCAAACTGAATGTGCTGCTGATGAGTAAGATGAGATCCATGCTGATCACTTCAGCCCTGTGGGAAGGCGAGGCCATGCAAAGGCCATGAAACTACACAGTCAAGGAAAAGCTGGGAAGAAGAGATAAAGACTAAATGCAACAGTAGTAGAGCAAAGGTGAGTGGGTGGAGCTGAGGGCATGAGAGGGGTCCTGCATGTTGCGCTGCATCAGGAGAGATTTGCAGTGCTTTACCTGTCAGTCCCCTGTGCACACATCCTCATAAAACACAAATCCACCGATCTGGAGCATGTAATGACAGAACAACAACCAGTGAACAACACAGAACACACGGCCTTAAGCATGAAGATACAGGCAAAGACAGGCAGAGGAAACAGAACCGAGTACCCAGAGCATTAGAGTGTAGATAGGCTTTGTTTTGGCTGGAGGCTGTAATATCACAAGACAAGCCAGAGAAACGCCAGGGAATATGCTGAAGATGGGAAAGAAACATGACAAAGAAGACCAAAGCAATGACACTGCAACATGGACAGCTTGACATGACCTGCTGAAATACTTCAGAATGCGGCCAGATTCTCTGCTCTCTTTAACATCTCTCTGCTACTTTCACGGTCACATAAAACACTAAGACCACCCAGACAGGCACGCAAATTGAGACACTTTGGCATGCACACTCTGGCTTGGTGCTAAGAGCAAAGAAGAACCCATTAACGAGATTAGATCACAGCAGCCACACTGCTTGCTCTAGTCATTCTGCTGACACACCAAAGAGGATTCAGGCCATCCTCGACCCTCCAGCTGAGCCCAAGGTTGGTTTTCTCACCACTCTCCCTCCCCAACTCGCTGCACCCAGGAGCCGAGTGTGCAAGCAGTTACACCATAACCCGACTCTCCAAAAGGGCCCAGGTAGTGCCAAACCCCTGGTGAGCACTTAAACTGATACTATCTGGTTACTCTCCAACAGCAGTGAAGAAAACGTGTACGGTCTAGTCTACTGTTAAAGACAAGGCCGGGTGCACTGATATGGCAGCTCCAGTAGCACTCAGAGCTTTAATGCCGTGTAATCTTCCCTAACACACCAAGATGAATTCACTTTAAGTATTGCTGAGAGTATTAAAACGGGGAGGAAAAGTCAATTAAGAAATGACAAATTAATGAGGTTCAGAGAAAGTGTGAGGAATAAAATCACATGTCCTGCACAGCACAATGAGGCTCTTTGTGTGATCTGAACTGAAATGAAAAGACACAACCAAAAGCTGATGTGGAGTAAAAAACCGCCAGTCTTGCACTTTCAAAGCCAAAATAATAGAGAAATCAATACCAAATGTAATTTGGAATCTTTATTAAACTCATTACAATTTAACAGCCACAAGTGCTGAGTGTGTCAGTACATCCACAGAGTGAAAGCAATGACTGCAGCTGTAAGTAAAGAATTACGCCTTCTCTTTAAGAAGGGCAAGCCTTAATATTTAAAGTGATTTCTTGTATTATTGGTGACATTTCTGAAAAGGATTTGTCTCTAATGATTTGTAAGAAATATTCAGAGAACTTTTCAAACAGGCAAATAAATAAATAAATACTGAATGGCGCAAATTAAAGAACAGATTAGTACATACTGGGCTGCAACTGATTTAATAGAAACTGCATCATCTCAATGAAATTCTTTCTGCTACATCTCTAAATCATTTTGTGTTGATGCAAAGTTATGGTGAAATTCTTAAAAACATGATGTGCACACAAAATAAAAGCAGCTACTGTATTGTAAACTTCTGTACTATTCCTGCCTAACTGCAAGCTGCTGTTGTATTAAAGACAGAATACAGACAGAATAAAAATGAGCTTCAAAAAGGGTGCAACAAAATTATCACTTGGCATGCAAGGATAACACATTAATTAACATGCTGTCACATTTGTCTGACTGTTTCCTTTTCACTTCACTTACAACAAAAGTGCGCATAGTCAGGCAGAGAAGGCGCACACAGAGGCACAAAAGCCTGAAGACAGACACACACAATGCGGTCTGCCAGGAAGACATCAGTGGAGGGAACAACTTGTGCGCTTCGCTGCCTCTGTGCTCAGATGTCGACAGGCTAGCTTCACTTCAGGAAAGGCAGTCACCTTATAACATAATGGACTATTAATGGTGGGAACGGCAAAATACGTCTTTCCTTTCACCACAAGCACAGGAAGAAGTCGGGCCTTGGCTACCCTACGTCTCAGTCAAATAACCCTTTGATGGCAACAAAAGGCAATCAGGCAGCCCTTGTGGAAAGACTTGCATGGTACAAAATGGGCTGAAAGGGTTTGTGATTTCAATTCTGCAAGCACAAGATAATACTCCTTGATTAACAATATTGCAATAAAAAACTGCATCTCAGACTGTTGGATCTTGGAAGCATCTTGTCCTCCGAGGAGTATGTCATGGCAGATGACAACTGAAAAGACAGATCAGTTTTGTCACTTTGGTTTATCATTGCAAGCTAGACGTTTTTGTGCGTTTGTTAGAAACTGCTATTTCTAATTTGTATAGACATTCAGACTTCACAGTCTCAACTTTAACTGAGAGCACTGTTAGTAGAGGAAGGTTAACTTCACCGTGCACCTTCATCCTGATGCGAACCATGTAATTAGGGAACAGGGTCATACAGGATGAACAACTGTTGCAGCAAATACTCCATCTCCCCTTATAGGTGAATTTTAAGATTTACTCAAATATCTTTAAAAAAAATCTGTTTATACCACTGACATTCTGGAATTCACATCCACCTTGGATATTAAAGCACTTTGCCTCAATCTAATGAGATTAAACTACAAAAACAATTGAGGAGTACCAAGGGCAGGGTGACCCAGAAGGTTGTAAAGAAAAGTGTTTTAATAAAAAGCTACCAAGTGATAGCAAGCAACTAATTAAACATTAAAACAAAACAAGCAACGGCAGTAAAGCAAAGTGTCAGGATTTTTGTGGAATGTGGTAATTTAAAGGCATTTTCATATCTTTCAACTACAGCTCAGATTATGTCAGCACATGGAGCTGACACAACTAAGAGGTGTGAACATGTTTCAAAAGGGGGTCCAACTAAACTTTCTTAGATTATCATGATTAGTGTACAATCGAGGCTATACTGACTTTCAACTGATATTGACAAAAATTTTAGTTTAAAATAGCATTTACTGATGAGGTATGTAGCTCAGGAAATATTCAACTTAAAGTAGAGTTCAAATGATAAATTCAAGCTGCTTTTAGGACCTTTTAAGCTTAATAAGGCAATTAAGAAACAGAACTTGTCTGTGCTGAATAATTACTTGTCACTTGGAGTCTGACTTTCCTTTTGACCCCCCTCCTTGTTTCATTGTTATTCCGGAACACCCACACCTGAGGAAACATGACTCCCTCGCAAGAAGCGCCTGAGCCACAGGTGTCTGGCTGTAGTATAGCTAATGTTAGCTCGCTGTTAGTAACTGTGGGATCAGGGTGAAGACAGAATGATAACGATAGCGACCACCTCTAGTAATGTATCTCATTACGATGATCAAACTAAGTAGCTTGGCTCAGTAAAGTGAGCTGACGCAGTGAATGAACACACTTGGCAAAGTAATGACAGTCATACAAAGTACACATTTTAAAACTAACAATAACACAAAAAAAGATGAGTAAGCCCTTTAGATCTACGCGTCAAAAGGGCAACATGTCGTATTAATGTGAGAGAGGAGTGGGGTGGACAGCTGGATGATCTCCAGCCTCCCGACAGATCATGACAGGAGGCTAACGAGTTAGCTTAGTTTGCTAGCTAACGTCTGAGTAAAAGGAACCCCAACTTCTGCACTTTATTAAATCAAGTAAGAGGACATGCTTCCGTGTTTGTCTCTTTCTGTTTTCCTGCTTTTTTTCACAGCCTACAGTCAGCAATAAGTAAAACGGTATGCCTTCGTCAGCTGGAAGTAAACAGCTGACTGTCCATTTGACAGCTAGCTTTAGCCTACTGCTAGCCAGCTGAGGCTGCCAGCTGTAGTGATGCGCCGACAGAAATATTCTAGCTGGGTTTTTTTTATTTGTTTGTTTGTTTTTCATCTTACACACAGTATCTACAAAATGTACCTGTAGTATGAAAGCAGGCCGTTGCTGAGGACAAACCATCGCCGCTGATACCCTTTCAAATAGTTGGTCCATTTAAAGAGCCAGCCTTTGTAAGTATCCGACCCTGGAGCCGGGGCCGCGGCAGAGGCGGATGCCGAGCCCTTCCCTTGCTCGCTCATCCTCGGCTCCGCCGCACTCTGGAGGGGCGCAGGATAAACCGGGGACAGCGGAGACAGGGACACCACTCCGCTGCGACGGTCTGAACGAGGACGATGGCACTGACGAAATGGCTTGACAGATCAGGGTCCGGTCTACGGCGAGAGAGACCACCGTGAACCCCTCTCACATGAAGCTGGAGGAAGGACGAGAAGTGATGCCAAGACACTTTGCTGATGCAGACTGCAGAGGATTCAGAGCACAGAGCTTGACAAGATAGAGAGGAAATTCCTTACATGGTCGCCATGGTGTCCCATAATAATATCACCAAAAAGCAACAATAATCACTACCTTACAAAGCACTTATAGCAGCTTTTCTAGAGGGCGAGGTTGCGCATCAAGCGCTCCCCTGGGTGAGACCAGATTGGGGATGACCGCTCTATGAGTTCTGGTCTATATTCAAATCTGCACCACGTGACGTTGTTATCTAAACATTCCTAAACATTTGACACGCGGTTTGGCTTTCGATTTCAGACCAGATCTTAAGTTAGTCCGGTGAGTAGAGAGATGGGGCAGACTTTGACACAGCAGACTTAAAAGGAACTAGATGTCTCCTCACTGCTCAGAAGAGGCGCGGCTGTTTGGGGATGCTGGTTCACTGACATGAGTTAACTCTGTTAATTATTAATTATATTAATTCTACCAGTGCTTTTCCAGTCATAAAATAACATACAGAAACATTGTTCCACTATTTAGCTACTTGTGGAGGACTTTTACCTTTAAATATAAAAAGTTTTTTGTTTGTTGTTTTTTTTTTTCCTAAAGCAAGCATGTATAGGCTACTTTCATATCATGAAAAGCACGAATGTAATGAGTTGCAATGACGACTTCTATTCAGCAGCAGAAGAAGAAGCTCTTAAGAACTGGATGGCCAACAAGCCCCATGGCAGGGTTGGTTAAAGGAAGCAACAAGCCACATCACAAATCTTGAGACACTCATTTTCTACACTGCTCTGTTAGCTCACTTCATCTTAAACCATCTTGTCAAGTTTCCCTTTTGCCAGTACCTATGCTGTTTTAATATCATGGGTATTATTCATATTATTTTTGTACTTGTTTTGCATGAGGCAAAGTCTGAAAAAAATGGTTAACCATAAGTAGATAAATGGAAATGCAATTACAGTGCAATAAGACATAATTATTTAGTTAACTGTTTCAAACAGTCACCACATCAGTTAAAATGTGTCTCAAAACACTGGTGAGCCAGCAAGATGATGAAATGGTTTTCTGTAGTACAAACAGACACATACACTACTCATGAAAAGGTAAAAGATATATGCAACTTTTTGTATGATGTAAAATAACCTAAAATGCCTAACCATTACAGATGGACTTATGACTATCTTGGAACTTTTGAATGCACTCGCACAACTGTTCAATATAGGGGACAATTAATTGAAACTGACATTCAGAACATTTAATCGATGCAATCTTTCTTATGTCAATTATTTCAATTATTCCTCTTAGCCATATTTAGGAATATTCAAGCTAAACCATATAGAGTTAAACTCTGTGTGCTTTAAAATCAATATCTAATGCTCTTCTGTTAATGAAATACACTACTCACAAAAAGTTAGGGATATTAAACTTTTGGTTTTTGGAGAACAGAATAATGCAGAATAAATATTTAACCATTTAACAATGTACATGTGCATTGAAATGTTTAGATAAGTTTAATTCAGTTCACCTGGAAAGGTTGTAGTAGATTTTAGATTCATTCTGACATCATACAAAAAGCCAAATATCCTTAACTTTTTGTGAGTAGTGTATTTGCAACAAGTACATTCAGTAAGCTATGAGGACAAAAAACAAAACAATACTGAAATAATTGCCAATTAATTATAATTGAGGGAACTGATTCAATTAATCTTGATTTTGATTTAACGGTTATTGCCTCAATAGTTCAATGTTTAAGTAACTTACTTTTTGCAGAACTTGTTCTCTTACAAGGTGATTAAACCACACAAACTCCAAAGAAGTGTGGGAACCATAAATCAGCCACTAAATGTAACGGATTCAATGACAGCCTGGATCTAAATGGTCAACAACACAAGTCATTGACTCCCACCACCACCCACGCTTGTTTGCTTTAGTTTCAGTAAACTGTTAGAGATAAATACATTACCAGTGTGATTTAACTTAAATATCCTCATGCAATATCAGTGTAGCATTGAACTTTTTGCATTTTCTGCTAATTCCACTTAAAATATCCTTAACCTTTTGTGAGATGAGCTAAAAGTGTTGAATGTGTGATACCCATACAGTAGTCAACCACTGATCTTGCTCCTGATAACATCGTTTTACCACAAGATGGCAATATCTTCAAAATGATATTAATGTGGTGGAACTGTTGCACAGAACTAAGACGTAATAAGGGCAATTTTCTGTTCCCAAATGTATTTATTAATTCATTGTGTCAAAAAAGAAAAAAAAGAATTACTCACATTACTAACACCATAGAAAATAAATACATGTGACGTTCCAGATAAAAAACAGTAGCCCTTATTATTTGGAAATGCACACACAAAGTGATGAGAACTCATGCTACACACACTTGCTTCCTAGTGTCTCTGCTACATATTTCTCTTTTTTATTTCACTAGAAAAACAAAACAAAAAAAAGGAGCACAATAGTACGTCATGGAGAGAGCTTCTGCTCTCACATGCCAGTAAAAAAACAAAACAAAAAACAATCACATCCATCCATTCAGCTGCACATTACACTGTCAGAAACCATGAAATACAAAAATTAAACACAATATCACCTTTTCACATCAGTGCAAGTAAACCCTGACCTGTTGGCTTTACCAACAAAAGCATGCAAATTGATTTCTCTATGAATCATCCTTATGTACATTAGGTCTGCCTATTTCCAGTGCAGCCATATTCAGGAAAGGACCTACCTTGGCCTAATCGAAAGAAAAGCGGCTCACATTGCCCATTAGATGGTATTAAATAGTGATATTAAAGCTTTATTTTATGCTCCACTGTGTCTGTGATGGGGCAGTTTGTGGAAGTCATTGAGCTCTGTTTACTTATTTTTGCTGGATATCTGAGCATAGGTGACTGTATGAAGCATTTTCAGTAAAATGCAGTGGTATGTAAAGTCAGTCAGGACATCGCTGCAGGATTTTATTGCTCCTTTCCAATCCAAAGCTTTAACATCTGTCTCATCTTGCTGTGTCTGCCCTTCGCTTGCCTGGATGTCAGCAATCAAACTTACCCCATACTGTCTTCTTTACTTGCTCTTTTTCACACACTCACACACACACACACACACATTTCAACATTGACATTCAAGGAAATCCATCACTAACAAGCATTCCCTGGCCCCTAACCTTAACCTATTGCTAATACTAACCCTAAAACTATGGTTTAAGTCCCCAGCAGCCATTTAAAAATGTGAGGTCAACATTTTGGTCTGGCCCCACAAATATAGTAAACCAAGTCCAAACACACATGTATACGTATACACACAGAAACAAGCACATTACCAGTAGAGGTTCAGGCTCTGCAGCCTCCTGCAGGTCCCCAGTTCCCTGGATTTAATGTATTCATCGGAAACAGACACTGAGTGAGGGGAGGGAGCAGATTAAAGCCCTACAGTACATCATGATAAGGGACTGCAGTATTTTCTGCTGCAAGACAACCTTAAAACACCCTTGGTCAAAATAAACAGCTTTTTTTTCTTCTTCTTGTTTTAACTGTAGGCTGAGTTTGTATTAGGGACAGAGAGAGAGAAAGAAAATTCAGACTACTTCAATTAACGCTATCTTATTATATCTATCTATGTACATTTGAGATAACCTAGAAGTCAATATTTTTGCTCTTTTCTATAACATCTTGGAGATCATCGGCCTAACCCGAAATAAATCTAAATGTGTTGTTGACCTTACTGAATGTAAGAAATTGTAAAGGAAGACTGGATAATATTGCTGCCTCTAAACTCTAGTTTGGGTGTTGCTAACAGCCTCCATTCTGTCAGGTCTACTCCTATGTCACACTGGGAAGCACAGCCTGAAATGCTTAGCCTTCAAACTGTTGTGAGGAAAAATAACTGTGTTATGCTTTATTTATTGGCTTCAACCTTCTTTGTTTCTACACAGTGGGCATTATTTGATCAGGAAGTAGCTGGATGACCATGAGTGAAATTTTAGTGTCTTTACAGCGCAAAAGTCTAATAAACCTCATTATGAAAAGTCAGCTCAGTTAAGCAGGAGGCCACGGGGTATTTTTCCAGCCATTTCGATATAAGGTCTTTTCTCCAGGGCCGCTCCTCTGCAGAGTTGAGACGGGTGGAGGGAGCTCTCAGGGTCACATGATGGTGCAGCGATTCCTCTGTAGTGCTCCTTGCAGACGGATGGAGGTGTGGTTCTGGCGCATTCCCCTCGCCACAGCAATGCCCAGCAGCTCCTTGAAGAGCAGGACTACGTGCCAGTTAAACTTTGCAGAGCACTCCACATAGCCGCACTTCCAGGTCTTCTTCACCAGAACCGACACCGCCCTGCGAGGCATGAAGCGCTGCCGCTGCAAATCTCTCTTGTTACCCACCACCAGGATTGGCACCTCGCTGCTGCTGCTGCCTTCCCTGCAGGGAAATGTACAGGGGAAAGCTTCATTTAAAAAAGCACAGCTATAGCTGCTCTCTTTTTTCCCTTTCCTTCTGAGGTGTGAGGGGGCGGACTGGAGGATTAGCGCTCATGGGCTCAAGGGGCCTCCCACCAAACTCTGCAGTAGCTGGTTAACAGCATTATTGAGCATGAACATATATGGCAAACTTGAGGTAGTGATAAATTTATGCCTCCAGACTTGTGCTTGTAAAGTTTAGCCCTGCTGCACTATGGAAAGCTACAGTACACCTGTACTCTAGGTCAATGTCATCAAGTTCAATTTCTTCCGGTAACATCTGACTGCTGGCCACTTAAGCTCAAATTAGGCAGGAAAGGCTTAAGATTAATAGGATTATTATAGATGCAGGTAAGTGTACTGCCTGAAGTACACTTATAAATGAACAAAGTGTATTTATAAACAACACAATGACAGAAATTATTCAAAGACGTAAGTGAAATCAGTGAGGAATTAAATCAGAAACTTGTTCGAACAGCAGTGTGTCACAGCTTACTTTCTGAGCAAAGACATAGCCGAGATATATGATTTTAAATCTCCTACGATAACAAGTTTTCCTTTTACAAAATAAAGATTTTTTTACATAGCACTTTATCTTTCAACAAGGATTTGCATAGTTATGCATATTTGCACACCTGCTTTCACAGAAGGACATCGAGCTTGAAGGCGAGGAAGCCACACGGAGAGACACTGATGTACAGCGTAACTCGCTCTGACATAAAGTGAAGCCGCATCTTGGCGATGTCTCCACTGTTCTTCTCACATATTACGCTCACATACAAGACTTAAAGAGAGAGATCTTCTTGGAATGTTTTTTTTTTTTTGTGTGTGTGTGTGCATACATTTGTGCAAGAGAACGATGCAGAAGTGATGCTGGGATGCAGCGCTGTCATAAGCCTCACTGAGCTCATGGTAGGCTTCATGCTAGAGGGCTTAGAAAAAATATAGGGCAGAAAAATGAGGTTACTCCAGTTTAGAATAGATTTCTGAGCCAGAACGTTTCAACCCTATAGTTTTGTTTCACTGTAGCTGATAATTATAAAGAAGACGTCATCACATGCAATTTTAACAGTGTTTGCCCCATCTCAGCTTTTTCCATGTATCCTTTATTCTGACAGATCTTTGTCCCGTCATTACACATTTCTCCTGTTTTGGATTCTCCCTGTGTTCACCCTTCCAGCTGGTAATAATGGGTTTCTGTCTAGGGCCATAAATATAAAGCTGCAAGAAGGTCAGCATGAACTGAGCAGTGGCACATGGGTCATGTACAACACAGGAAACAAATGAGGACCTTAAATGTCCCTTTTATATGTAAATATATGCAGGTATGCCAGCAGTAAGAATGAGAAGCAGGTTTTCAATGGTCTTTTTTTTCCCCCTCTAGAGCTCAAACCTTTTGGTTCACATGTTCGGTCGGTCAGGAAACCTTGACTGTTTGTCCTGTGGCACTCAACCTTTTTGACCTTTTGTACAGTTCTCCATCTAGAAAAAGCAAAAGTACCCTCAAAACCATCTTTAATTTACTAGTGCCATCTGAGCTTGCAACCATGCAGCAATGCTATATCAAATGTCACAACAGGGCTGTCAGGATTTCAAGGTGGAGTGAGCAGAATTAAACTCCATCACCACAAGGGTGAATAAAACTGTCGCCGTCATTAAAATGAAGAGCTCTGTGGCAAGCTCCGAAATTGTATGGTGTCTCCAAATGGGTGACAGGGTGTCATATAAAAAAATCACCAGAGGTTGACCATCAGTGGTTGTACGCTTAGTATCAGCTGCGAGTATTTGTTTGAACATACCTGTTTTCAACGATCTGCTGTCTGATCATTTTGACGTATTCAAAGCTTTCCACACAACATATGTCGTACACCAGTATGTAAGCGTTGGCATTGCGAACACCTCTGCAGCGTAAATCCAACCATTCCTAAAGGACACACACAGAGAAGCACATGAAAATGAGAAAGAGAGCCATGACTGAGAAACTTTTAAGCCATTCTTTTGGGAAATCTAACATTTACACCCATGTAAAGTGTCCTAATGACTGAACAAGAACTTCAGAAAACTGATATTTTTATCAAATTCATTTCTACTTTTTGTTAATCAGTGATAAGCTGATGTTAAAAATGCTAAATAGCAACACGCAGTCAGTCAGTCTTTATGTGTTAACAATGCATATTGGACAGGACTTAAGATCCTGTTCTGGAGACGTTGCCCCGCTCTATGGAGCACATCATGAGTACTTAAACGGATACCACGTTTCCCCACATTTTCTGTTACAGGTTAATCTAAAAAAAGAAGTTAATTTACTTCTCATCAATCTAGATGTTACCATCTATGTAAAAAAACAAAAAAGGCTTCTGGAGTGCATTATTGTTTGAGTCAGACATAAAATATTCAACTCCATTTTGATTGGGTATAACTGTTCAGACTCCCTTAGGTTGGATGGGTGCCTACTGTCAGCGCAGGGTTTGTTTAGGTTTCTGTAGTTTGCTTGAACATACACTATAAGTGCATTGTCATTGTCAGCATGTTCACCCTCTGATTAGTATTTTGCTCATAGTGCCTCACAGAGCTGATAGCATGCAGTGCACCCCTAAAATACAGTAATAAAGAGCAGCTAACTGAACAGCATGGGTTCTCTGTTCATGTAATATTTTTCAAAGTACTTTGACTCTGTGTCACAGTTTGCTTTCCTGTATTGCAGAGAAAGTGCAGAGTCAATGAATTGCTAGAGCTGGCATTGCTCTTGGAGTCTCACAGCCTGGAACAAAGTCATTTGGTGACCACCCAGCAGAAAGCAGTGCTCAGTCTCCTAGCTACACATAGTCAAGGACGATGACTAGACAAATGCAAATTCTTGCCTTCTGTCAGGAGAAAAAAACGGACAGTTTTACTTTTGTTGTTGCTTGGCTGAGCTTTGTGATTCAGGGCACATGTCGTGTGCTGAACAGCAATGTTTTGCTTCATGCTAATGAGTTTAAAAGTGTAATTAGAGCACACAGAACAAGTAGGAGCATTTGCACCTGACTGGGGGACAGTTGCTCCAGTAAAATAACACGGTGACCCATTCTTCTATTCATGCCACGTTTCCCTTAGCTCTCACAGATGTACCATCGCCCGTACAGCCTCAAACATCACGCAATGAATTTATAAACATTTCATCTGATGACAGAGGAGGAGGGAAATAAAAGAACTTGAGGAAAAAAGGATCTGCTGAGGGAGGGAAATTAGAAAATGTGGTGTAAAGAGAGTGTCCAAATCCCCAAAAGGTTTTTAAAAGCCAGTGACAAATTAAGAGACAAGCAGAAAGTGTGTCACCATAACCTCTGGTGTTCCTGTATACTGATACTATGAGCTCTGGTGTTAGAGGCTGCGGCCGATACTAAAGTGTACAGAAACAATAAAAACAGACTCTGAATTGTGCTAAATCTTGGAAATCTGTTTGAACAATGGCGTCATGATTTGATCAGAGGGGAAGCAGCATAGCTTTTAGAAAGCTTGAACACTTTCATGTCTGAGTATTAAATCTAATTTACACCACATAAGGCTGAAACCATCATTCAGCTGAAGCACAGCGTAGTACAAATCCCAGAAGAAGGGAGAAACAGGCAGCCTAGTTTCTTATTAAGAGGAAAAACATGCTTCCCTTCCTCAGATGAAACATAGCATGCTGATGTACAGATCAATATTTTCTTGTGGTGTTAACGTTAAAAGAATATCCACATTTCTGTTATACTGGATATCATCACTATTTGACAATTTAACTCCTTATTCTTTTAAAGGCCTTTACACAGTTAGCCAAAAATGGGCTTTTGGGAGTGGTGGAAACCTCTGTAAACATCTGTAAACACCTTTGTTCAGTGTCATGCAGCTCCTGCTCTGTCAGAACCCATCTAAGTTTCTTTCGCTCAATTCAACTTGTTGAATTGGCATCAGAGAGAAAGAAGGACACACTAAAGGAGAACCAGGGTTTCTGCAAGGCTCCATTTTCACATCATTAGTGTCTGGGCACAAAAAAACTATTTGAACATACCACAAAGATCATGTCCCTCTGCCAACATAACTCTCCAGCACAGAAAGGACAGTCTTTTTGTATGTTTTTTTTATTTAAGGTAAACTGGAAGATTATTTTCTAACTCCCACAGTGTGGGCTTGGGGCTTTTAACTTTGCAGATCTTTTACATGCACAAAAATAACCACATCGGAGGAAAAATAAAACTTAAAAAGCTTTTTTGAAGACCTTTTCCATTTTAAAGCATACTAGTACCAACAAATGTTTTACATGTGATAAACCCAAAGAAACCATCTTGCCAAAGCGATGGAATGACAGAGCTGTTGATCAGAAACTAGAAACTAAACTTACTGTCCAGTAAATGAAAGAAATCCAGCGTGAAGATGAGCAGAGACAAAGGTGGGACTAATTTGGATTTATAGATCTGTGCATATATTACATCTAAACAAATCTCACATTATTTTGTTTTGAATATAATATGTAATATGGTTGTCAAAGGAACATTTCCAAATGTTTTATTAATGCCTTGACATTGTGTTCAGTAATTTTGCCTCCTAAAATTGAGCAAATAAACCTAAATCAAGGCTTGACCACTGTCTCTGCTGGAGCAGTTCAGCTTGTCATAAGCTGCCGCGATTTTTAAAGCTGTTATCCTTGATGTGTATAATGCTTTCTGACTGATGCACCTGAACCTCCAGCACGGATTATTTGGCCTCTCTGCAGCTCTGTTTGTTGTGTCATATTGGCTTTGAAAACTCAAATATCAAAGTAAATGTTTCTGCTTCTGTTTTGTATGCAAGCAGATATGACCCGCAGGTTTAGCAGTACAGTGCTGACTGATCTGCTGCAGGGCTGATGTTCTTCCTTCCTTTTGCAATAACTGGAAATAAGATTTAAAAAAAAAAAAAAACAGAAAGAGAAGAGAAAAGAAAATGTAATCACTTTGCTATCAAGCCTCTGGTTCATGGGTTTTTTAGATTAACATGCTGCACAGCCCATCTGCACACTGAAGATCAGCCGATCATCTGTGACAGGGAGGCTAAGGGAAAAAGTGATGATCGGTGTGATAATGCTAATGATAATGCCAGCGCATTGATGAGAATTAATTTGCCTTCATTCAGCTTGGAAGAGGTTATTTATGGGTTTGTGTTGACAGGAAGAAACGGCCTCACACATGAGCAGGAAGATAATGAGGTTGATCAGGCATGGAGGCAGACATGTGTAAGATCATTGCAGTCAGAAGTGACAGAGGAAGGGGGAGACTGTGGTGAAAACTGGTGAAAACTGTGATCCCTCCCAAGTTTTTCAGCAACTTTTTAGCCACAGCTTACAGAAAGTTTCATTCAATTTTGAGCTTTTTGACTCATCAAACTCAAAAAGAATCCAGGTTGTGCTATCATTTCCATGAAAAAAAGGTCCCAGCTTCAGCAATGCACATCATCAAAGCCTTTTCTGATAATTGAGGCAGCTGAGGACGTAAGATGCACACAGTGGCTTCAGTTGTACCCTCACATCTTTTATGCTAAAAATAGCAGCTTGCGTTCACATCTCATAGCTCTTTGTCATCCAAGTTCTGATTTTAAATGCAGAGGAGGGGCTTGAAAGAGCCACACTGCCCCCCCCTCCCAAACAAGAAACACGAGCAAAACAAAGAAATAAAAACAAGACAGCGTATCACTTTATAGCTGATGAACTGGAATCAAATAGATTGAAAATGCGTGTGTGGGCATGTTTATTTGTGTTTGCTTGCAGGATGTGAGTGTGCTCTTGTGGGAGCATGAATGCGAAGTGCAGTGCTGTCTGCATCCTCCAATCGGCCTTCTTACCACGGTGCAGAAAAAGAGCATCTTGTCTTCAAGAGCCAAACAGAACATGTTTCCCTGACAACCGTGGGCCGTGGTCAGGCTAAGACAAAGCTGTCGTGTCTCCTAATATTACTGAGAGAAAGGGGGGCAGCATAATGGTATGCGTGGTTGTGATGGATCATGCTCAAGGAGAGAAACCGGGTGTATTGTCATAGGGAAAGGGTGCTGAGTAATTAAAGATTTGCCATGCAAAGGCCACGCTGGATGACTCTCAGTTAAATCTATTACATCCCCTGCAGGTAAAATTCCCATTACTCAGTGATGACCTATAGACGGAAAAACCGTTAAAAAGCTGCAAGCTTTATGAATCTTTTGTGTATTCACCTTGTTTTAGGTGGAAGAGGAGGATTTTGCCTGGTCTTTGCACTTTTGATTCACAGAATTAAAGGGATCAAGTGTGGCTCCTCTTGGGTATTATAGTCATGAGTTGTCGACCTAGTTCAAAAGTTCAAACAAATGTAAAGATTTTTGAATCAGGGGCATATGTTTGTCCCCTTCCTAGAGGGGGAAAAGATGCCTGAGCCAGGAGCGCAACAACTGAAACCAGCATAGCTTTGTCCAGAGCTTATGTGATCTACTAATCATCTGCAGACGTATTAATTTACGTGTCGTCACACCTTTTCTCTCTCTCTTTTTAAACCATGTAAAATACAAGTGTTAAAAAAAAGCACAATTTGTAGTCTCCTTGAAGGTCAGATGGAGGGCTGTTAGCTGGCTGAACATGTTGACACATGTTTGGTTTTTGCAATAATGAGCAGATTCATTACCTCTGTACAGATAGCCAAGAGAAGAGGCACTGGGTCAGTCTTCTCATTTAAGCTTCAAATATGCATTTTCATGGAACTATGCAGTTATTTAATGAGGACATTGCCCACTTAAACAGCTAATAATCCCAATGTTATTAGCAATATTGTTGATTATGAATGGAGGTTGCAGGTTTAGAGAAAGTGACATGGATTGGGACCAAAAATTGAATGAGTTATTTCTTTTGCTTCAATTGCTTCACCTCCCCCACCAGGTTTTCATGGGAAATGACCAGATAGCTTTTGCATCATCCCGCTGACAAACTGCTGACTGAGAGAGCTTAACTGGTTATAAGCTAATTAAGATCTTCTTAAGTCTGACTTAATTGAAAACAAATGCGCAGCAAATACACATTACACAAATAAAAAAACAAAAACAAAACAGGAACACATTTGGTTTCGATACTTTGTGACTGTTAAGTAAGTTGCTGAAGTCAACCTTCGTTTGATTTTATAAAAATAGATTTTGTCCAGGTTTGTTGTTTTTGTTTTGTTTTTGTTTTGTTGTTGTTTTAGGTGTCCCCCAACAGTTTGTATTAATTTGCAACCATCCAGTCCCACAAAAACCAAAGCCAAAACTGAAAGCTTAATCTGGAACCTGTCCAGCAACTTGTAGATCTTATCACCACACAAAAATCAGGCTAATGTAGACTATGATCTCCTTCTCCTCGTGGGATTTTTTTCCCCCTGAACCATAAAGTTTATTCAGTTGAGGAAAATCTGAATAATTATCCATTTCAAACTCAAAGTATCCACATGCATGAACATGCAAGGTGCTTTCGGACCTCTTCCACAGCTCACTTCCTAGGCTCTGCTGCAAACACAGTCACATAAAGCAAACGGTGGTTTCATGCTGTATTAAGGCTGAAAATATTGTTTATTTAACCTTTAAGATCGAGAGCCCTGAACTCTCTCAGCTGCTGGAGCAAACAGAGAAAAAGATGGACAAACAAAAGGCAAAGACTGCCACTAAAACAATCAAACCGTTTCAGCTCTTATCACTTAAACTGCTTTTGCAGTTAACAGATGAACCCTTATTTCTGCTGCTTCTGCAAGAGTCAAAATGACAAAATGCGTGACATAAAAAGCAGTCATTTCCGTGCTGTTATCAAAGAGAGTATTGACAGAGATAACTGAGAAAATGTCCAGAGAGAGCAGGGAAGAGGGAGAGGAAGCATCTTGAGTGGGAGGAAGTCATAGAGATACATTATGGCCTGAACAAAAAAGAACAAGAACAATCATACTGAATGTTCTGTCAGACTTAAATCCATCTGTCATGACATCCTATTGCCACACTGTGGCAGATGCTCTTTAAAAGTTATATCAGTAGCAGGCAGGAAAGCAAACAGTAAAGTATTTTAAATTTTGCCTGCAACAAATGTTTAAAAACTTAAATGTGGGACAACTGAAATGGGTCAGGCTGCTGGGTTCTTACTGCTTTTTTTTTCTCTCTTATATTAATTTAAGCAGCCAAGCTGCATCAGAATGGAGGCATACTAACTCATTCTATTCTCCAGCTTATTCATCTTAAATTTCAGAAGAGGAATTAACTCTCACTTATTTTGACTGTCTATTAAAGTGTGCAAACTTTGCAATAAACTGCAAGCACTCTGTCCTCTGCTGGTGGTTTATTCCCAGCTGTATTCTAACAGGGAATGGGTCTTTAATTTGGTTTGCTGCAGACAACAAATAAATTTCAATTACCACCGTTTGTGCTGCTCTGTGTACCCACAGCCCCTGTATCAGGTCACATGTCTCTGGCAATGGGCTAAACAGAGAACTGCAGTGAGTCAAAAATGCCTTATTAGTGCTTTTACTGTAAATAGAGGACATCCCCCAGAAAAACTGAGAATGGACTTGACAAAAAGTGGGACACAACCAGAGCAGAGAAGAAAAAGGACAGCAGCCTTGCAGGATTATTCCTCAGCAAATGAGAAACAGTAAATCTGACTGATGGAAATGTTGTAGTAGCACTCAGCTAATGGTTTTCCCCTCCTGTGTACTTTCCACCAAGGCCCTGTCAAACAGAGGCCCTCTCACTCATCCACCAGTTAGTATGAAATGTTGTGCAGAGTATGATACAACATGGTGATGAAAGCTGTGAGTGCTGAAAGGCTCGCTGATGTGACTCAACCTTTGGGACGGGCACACTCCTACACTTAAACCCATGAGACACATCTTGTCTTATTCCGGCTTTCCGCTCACACCTACCAGCTTGTTCCCTGATGGGGATTAGGCAGCATTTAGCATACAAACTAAGAAACTCGGTCTTTAAAGGGGGTCTCTGTGGGAGGCAGACAGTGAAGCACTCTGCAGGCCTTTTCACACGTCCCAACATCTAGATGTGGTAAGGGGTTGTGTGTAATTCTGAAAGGATAATTGCTCAGGTTCAGCAGCTTGTCAGACGTTCTTTTGTGTTAGTGCCAAACCAACACTTTGTGAGGCTTCTCATTCAAGTTGTTCTTTTGCTGTCTCCTACCAAAGTGTATCTTGAGGAGATATCTGAGGAAGCCAAGCTGAAAGAACAGGGACTATTTCAGCAGCAGCAATGGGGACGTTGGTGTGGTGACATGGTGGGTTTCTGTCAGCTTTTCAGGTGACACACATCTCAGGTTAATGCAGAAGAAGATGAAGTGGATCACGCTTTTTAAAGACAGCATGTCACAGCGATGAAAAAAAAAAAGTAGCATCTCTGAGCTGGTAAATGGATATTTTCCAAACCAAGTCTCACTTTCCAACGTGCACATTCTAGCTGCTGGTTTTCACAAGAGGAAATGAGATTCTCCTCTAATGATCATACATAATGTTTAACAAAATCCTTTTTTTTTTTTTCGTTGTTGTTTACTTTTCTTTGGAAATTTAATTGGAAGATTATCTGAAGACAGCAGAGTGCTTCAGCTGTCAGAATTTGACCAGTCAAGCCAGGTTTTCTCACTGTTGCACAAGATTGTTCAAATCCTTCTTTGTAATTCAACATAAAGACAGGATTCAGACCTTAAAGTAGACCTTTTCCTGAACTTCACAGTATGTTTTCATGCAGATTGGTGGCTGTGGACTTACATGGAGAAATGATGAAGCATCCAGTGCTTTCTGTATGTGCATTTCCGTATTTTTCAGGAAAAAAGAGGAACCTCAATCAACAACACACAAAATTCCCTCAGATCCATGTCTATGACATAGTAAAATCCAAAGCTGCACATCCCCTTTGCAACATGATTCCAGACATAAGCAGTTTGAGCTACAGCCAGTGCTCCCTGCAGTCAACTGTGGCTCCAATTAAGGAGGCATGGTGTGTGATTTATAAACATTATAAAAGACGATGTTTGGATGAATAGTTTAACCAGGTATCTGCAGAATATGGTCCTTTTCTGTGAGAAGTGCACAGGAACAAGCAGCAGCATAATGTTATCAACTCATCTGAGCACACCTGTCTGAACTATGCCTTTAGTTAAGTCTGCAGAAGATCTCATGATTAATACAAAACTCATTCTTTCCTCATGAGGGGGTTGAGAGAGTTTACTCTGTCAAAGTGAAGCTCTAAGCCTTTAAGTCAGTCTCCATAGCAACTAGTAGACACATCTAATGAAAAAAGAATAAATAAAAATGCTTTTTTTTATAACAGCAACTGTGAACAGACTTGTAAAATTAAGCAAAGACCAGTAGTGAATGAAAAGATGGTGAATGAATAAATCAGAGAAAAGGCTTCCAAAACCCTTTCATTCATTAAGTTGAATCTTTTTGGGGGGTAAATGTTTGAGTACCTGACTGGCGCTTGCTGGAAAAGAGGAGATTGGCGGGACGTCCAAAATTTTCAGCTCATACATGATCCCGTTCAGTATGACGGAGGGTCGGTACACATATCTGGTCCTGGTCGGCGTGTAAACCTCCGAGAAATCGTTATAAATGAACTGGCGGATTATAGAAGTTTTGCCCACTCCGGGAGCACCGATCACTGCGATACTCAGCGTCTCCACCATTCCTGGAGCACGAGTTCAGCACCATGGACAGCGCCGACGACAACGACAGATGTGACCGTCCAGAAACACAGCTGGCCGCAGCTCTGGCGGAATCCAGTACACCCCCCCGCTGCTCCTCTAACCTGCAGCCTCTAAATCACCTCAACTGGCTTCAACAGCGTGCAATAACGAATCCGTGAGCGCAGAAATTCTCCAGGCGTCGAGCACAGCGAGGAAACTTTATCTCCCGGGTGAGGGTGAGAGGAGAGGAGCCGCGCAGCTTGCAGATCGTTGGATAATAAGCTCAACCATGATCACGCAAATGGAGGGATTTTCGCTGCTTCTGCGAGCCAACGCACAAAGAGAAACTCTTAGTTTTCAGGGGACATCCCCTGCCAACCTCGTCCCCAGAGAGGAAACATAAAAGTCCGCCCTTGCCGTCTCCACATGGACATAATCCTATCCCAGGTTAGGCTCTGACCTTGCCCAAACGCTCAGGAGCTCTCGTGTTCTTCATTGATTATCTCCTCTGCACCTCTCACTCATTTCCACCGTTGCACCAGCACCGCGCTCCTCCATCACAGGGAGGAAGACGCACAGCCGCCAGGCTCGTAAATAAGCTTCCCACGTGCTATGAAATGGCATGAAACCTTTCAATAATCTTGCTTTCGGTGACACGAAAAGAATTGATGTGATTTAAGAAAGAATCATTGAAAAAATCCTCACAGACGACAGATGCGCGTTTTCTGTGAAGGCATCTGAAGTCTGGTAACGTTGTGTGTGTGTGTCTGCTGTTGGTTGGAGAGATGGGAGCTCTCTCTCCCTCTCTCATCACTAATATCCCCTGCCCTGCTCATCCAATAGGATCATCTCGAGCGCAAAGCGTGTGAAAGCTTGGTGTTCCCATACGCCGCAAAATAAATGGCAAAGGAACAGGCCACACACACAATGCATCATCACAATGTGGGGGTCGCGGAGGCGCGCCGCAAGACTGGCTTCATGTCTCCGGGGTGACTTATCAGCTTCTGGTCAGGGTCTCCAGGCAGGGCAGGGTTGATATGTGCCATCAATCACTGCTGGGTGACAGCGGCACAAACGAGGAATAAACATCACACATTTGAGATCTCTAAGAATGACTGGAAGATGAGCCAATATCTGAATTTGCAACACTCAACAAGGTTCTGTTTATCAATTATTTATAAGCGTTAAATAAGAATCTTTATGAGAGGAATTTACCAGATCTAAGGCTAATCTTCTCTAGTACTCTAGACTAATCATGTATAGTATAAATGGCCCTTTATTAGAAAGTATGAAGTCAATTTTGACATAAGTGTGCCAGCACAAATGTAATATATGGAAGACATTAATGAGGGCTTACTGCAACAAATCCAGAATGCAGAAAGTCGGCTGCTATTATAACTTTGTGCCAGGGTCAAAGAATAATTTAGCAGGGGTCATGTTTAAGGATATTAAACATCAGCACATACATAAACATCCAGCTGACTTGAGGTCTTTTACTGCATATGGATACCTCAAAACTCATAAAAGACAGTTAAAATGGCATGCCAAGTTCCATGCAAGAAAAATGACTGTAAATCTCTATGTTGTTAAAATTAATATATAAATTAGGTCCACATATGCAGACGTGGGCATGACGATCCATCATGTACATGTTGTATTTTAAAAGATTCTTCACACCAGTGATTTACTGTACGTAGCTCAACTTTTACACTTTCAGAGCTTAACAATCCATGTGAAATGAACTCAAATATCACAAAACAATCACTTTGATAATGCCCCTTACATTCAATGCTTAAAATACTTTAACTGCATGTTACAATTAACTTTTTAAAATATGGTGGAGGGGCACATTCAGGGATATTGTTCATCTTCAGGCCACTGTATGAAAGTTTACTAGTAAAACGTGAAAGTCCTAATTAAACACAAGGGCTTTGGTTTACAGACTTTTGGTGATTCATTCCCTTACCTATAAATACAGTGATGTTGCGCCCTCTAGTGGAATGCTTTAACCAAAGAAGCTCAACATAATAGATGGTTCATTAGAAGTCACTCGTCACAGCTTTCCACACAGATCCTGACTCTTCTCTAGTCAGCGATTCTGCATCACTGGGTACAGCTGACATTTCTCAAACACAGTCTGAGATGAGATGTGTTTGCGTTTCACATTTGCTCAGCCAGCAGAAGTCCTGGTTTTGCTTTAAAAAGCAGGCTGGACTTATAAAACCTTGTTGCTGCTGTCCTGTGGAGAGGACATGGTGCACTGACCTCAAACTTTAAGTCAAGGCTGAACAGTTTGTACACAAAGCTGTGAACATTGTTAAGTCTGTAAAAAATGCTAGCGAGTGGCCATGAGAGGAGCCCTGAACACCTCAAAGGTCACCAAAGATGAGGAAGTGGTGTAAAAACATTGCATGTAGACTCAGGGCCTTTGGGGATGTGGACTTTGTGAAGCAAAAAAATAGTTAATATTTTACATCCTGCAACACTGAGCTGCTTTCAGAAAGAAAGAAAAAAAACATGATTCATCAAGACTTTTAATAGTTCTTTTCAAATGATGTACACACAATGAACAGAATTAAATCAAAATTGTCTGATTAAACATTTGATTTTTTTTATACAGCATTTAATATGAATCAGCTTTCACCACACAGACACTCAGAATTCACAGCCAGAGTCAGTGTAGGAGCACTCATACTATAGAAGTGATTTTAAAAAAGGGCTTAAAGCATAACTCCTTGAAAACAAATCCAGTTAGATGGATTGGATGCCGTCTAGCCCCGCTTAAGCAAGGCAGTGTGCTACCTACATCTACACTTTTTTCCTTAAGACTGGAACAAATCATGACATCAGTTTGTCACCTGGGCCTTCATCTCCAGTGGCCATGGAACTCAGGAGAGCTGCTCTGAGGACGCAGAAAGCAAAGTGGCAGAGAGCCCATGAGGCTGTTGCTGACGCAAGTAGGAGCAGCAAATATAAACTCCTCGCATCCCAGGGCTCTCTTCCAGTTTGCCGCATGTACACCAACAAGACTACAGACACAAAAAGAATTAAACCATGGAATGACTACACAAAAGAACAGTCAGGTGACACCTGCTGCTAGTTTATAAAATGTCAATATATTGCTGAAAAAAAAAAACAAAAAAAACCTAAGACAGTTCTCAAGCACACATCAGACATTCTGCTTTCAGAGACAGAAGAGGATCCAATCCCACTGCTCCACAGATACTAGAGAAAACTATAAAATGACAAAGACAATAGTGTAGTTGAAGTATTTATGTGTCTTATTTTGGGCCCCCAGAGCCACAACCACCTCACACAGGCAGAGGGTAAGTAGAGTTTAGGACTCTTTTCACTGCATCTCAACTCAATTTGAACCCAAAGTAAAAGGGATGAAAGTCATGAATCACCTGCAAATTTCAGATGCTAAAAATAGACGGAAATTTGCAGAGAAGTGCAGCTAGAAAATAACTGAGCCTCATGCAGAGAACGTCACAAGGACAGACGTCAGACAACCATCTGCCCCCAAAAGAATACGGGTCATTAATGGAGGGCTCAAGCAGGGAAGAATGGAGCTGCTCTATTAATTTAAGATATGATAATGTCCTGAAACTAAAGCAGGTGATGGAGGCAAGCGAAGTGGAGGGGGCAAGATGAGACCAGCCAAGAGAACAGACCAGGAATTATCTGCAGTCTTTGGAAATGGGGGGGGGTTACAATAGATCATTAACCATTCTAATGGAAGGTCTGGATGACAGAGACTGCAGTCAAACACTGCAGGAAGCAGGTTCTGCACTGTGACGTTGTAAAAAGGTTCACAGATCAGGTGAGAAAGAGCAGGAAGGTGTGTCAGGAACTTTGTGAGGGCAGCTGCTGGCTGGATGTTCAGTTCTTCAGCACTGCCTCGTAGCTCTGGAAGACACACTGGGACACCTCTGCAGCTCTGCACTTCAGAGAGACCTGAGGAAGAGAAGAGATGGAGAGGATTTATCAAAATAAAGCAACATTATAAATACCCAAAGTGACTTAAAAGAAAGCCTGCCACTTGTCAAAATCTAAATTTTTTGTTGAAACAAAGCAAAACAGCAGACGTCTTCACAAAACCTCACAGCCAACTGTCCTCACAGTTTATAATAAATCTGGTTTTTGTCTTTTTCTTTAAAGTAAATCAGGGTGACCTCATCTTCCATTCAAATGCACTCTTTACCAGGAGGCGGCATTCATTCATTCATCTTCATATGGGAGGAAAAAAGATATATGGATTAAAACCTCCTTAATTCAGTCTTATCAACAGCAGGCAGACCTACTAACAGAAATATAGATACATAAGCACACTGGAGGAAACAGAGGCAGCCTGCCCACTCTTTGATGTTAGTCTCAGCTGGGAAAAGGTTCTGGATTTAATGGAGCCTCTCATATCCAGTTTCCCTCCACCAGACTGCAGATACTATTTTCTCACATCCAAAAGCGTCATGTTTACAGGACACAATGCAGCTGAAGATTTGGAGCAGTTGCATCAGGCAGGTTCAATAAAGAAGGTGCAGAAAAGACAAATTCAACAGCGATTCAGACTATTTAAAACAGTTCAATAATTAATTGCTGCTAAGAGAGAACCAGCTGTGCCTTCCCTTGTGCCATCTAAAACACTTAATAACGCACATGTTTCTGTGGAAGTGGAAAAGAGCCACTTGCATTCGTCTTGCCTTGACAGCAGAACACACAAATCATTATGATGCAGTTGTTTCTGCTTTAATCACTCTCATTTCTTTGAATCACATTTGTTCCACAGGAGTGGAGCTGCAATAGTTCTTAATGGTGGTAGAAATTCAAGACGCCAGATAACCATTGATAAAAATGAGACAAAAAGAAAAACGATCAAATCTCAGAATGTCCCTGGAAAGAGGTGCATTTTGGATTAAAAGCTTGGAACAGAAAAGAGGTAAAAGATCCAACAGTCAAGACAGTATGACCTGTATTGTTCATATCATATCAGTGTTCATTAAAACTTGATTCAATCTTGGATTTTGTGGATTTTTTTGTCATTGTATCATGTTGTTCAATAATCCTCCATTATCCTGATTACAAGGTGCTATGTTCAGTCATTTTGTTTTAAGCCCTTAAATATCTGTATCAATGCCATTCATACACGATGATGTTTGGTTACATTATCTTAATTACAGTGATTCACCTGAAATTTGATGGTGTGATTGAGTGCAGTGTGATTAACACAGGGTAGACGTTTAAACAGTTTTACAGCATTGCCCCCCCACCCCCACATAAGCTCTGAAGCTGGTACACTCGGCACTCTTTACTAATGCATGCCGCTGCTAGCAACGTTTAGACAGCGAGATGTAAAGAAACACAGAGGCTCCTGCTCTGGTGCAGAAGCTGCTGCTGAGACAGCCCTAAGCTGCAGCACTCATAATCTCTAATACTTGTGGCAGCATTTGCAGGTGAGTAAATAACCTATGTGAGGAGAAAGACAAGGGAAGACGGGTTTGAGTGTAACACAGATGGAGTATGAGATGGGATTCGGCTTTGTCTTGTCATTTCCCCCAAAAAATAAAGCTGAAGTGTCAAAGGGTTTAACAGTTGCAAATTTGCTCTGAATGCTTAGTTACTGAACTTGTGACATGATATTTTCAGTAATTAAGCTGGCTGAGAACAGAGAGAAGTCTTCGTAGGAGCACTGTAAACAGGAAAACAAAGCCAACTGCAGCTCTCTGATAAGACAAAGCAACTGGATTGTAAAACTACCAATAAACACTCAAGGTTATTAGGTAAAATGTTACCAATAAATTGGTGTTTGAGGCTAATTTAAAAAAAAATTGGGGGGGGGGGGGGGGGGGGGGGGAGGATAAAATTTGCTTTTGTAAAAAATTCTAAAAATCGCTGTCAGACTTGCTAGAGTATTGTAAATATGAAGAACGACATCTGTGGTTACACTGTTAGAGGTGCTGGGTGAATTTAGAAGAGATTGATTTTTACTCATCCACTGTACAGAATCTTGGGTCTTTTTTCCTTTTTTTTAAATAAAAAAAAAAACAAGGACTTGTGACTGAGAACAGAAGGAACGGAAGCAGACAGACTGAGCAGCAGCAGACTGGACATTTGCATATTTCTGAATTCAACACAGAAAAGTGGGCAAGAAATGGTAGAATTTCATAGATACTTCTCAGTTCACAGAGACCAAAAAGTAAGGTTGCAAAAGGAGAGCGGGAATGAAAGCCTTGTGTAAGCTGTAAGCAGAAGGCAGGTGGGAAGGATGAAATTAGTAAAAGAACATGCACAGAGAGACAGTAGGCTTTAGAGTGTAAAATTTCAGATGAGTCCCAAACCAGCTAACATGACTCAGGGGACGGTTAGAAACCAGACTGCATTCAGGCAAAGAAAAAGCAGGATGGGGAAAAAGACTCAAGCTAGTTTGTCCGGTGCTGGACATTAGCTTTTTTTAATTATTACCATTACTGTTGTGATTATTAAGTTGAACCATACAGAATATTTCTGAATCCATCAGAAAATAATTCAAGGGATGGAAGTGGATTTTTTTTTATCTAAATCAAACCATCTGAGGGAAATCCAAGAGATTCTCCCCTTCAGAAACCTGACCTAAATCACAGTGCATTGTGTGATGCAATGGAGGGAAAAGGAGAAACTTTCTGTTTTAGCTTTACTCGCTAAAACAGAGAAAACATTTAACATAACTGTAAAAAAAAAAATTTGCCTTTCATGTCTGGATCACATTCAGCAGATCCTAAAGAATGGCAAAGTGTATACGCTGCACTGAGCTGCATCTACCGTCCTACAGATAAATACCTACAATGCCTTGAATCTTCCACTGTTTTAAAGGGACTAAAGGCAGGAATTACGAAAGAATAAACATGCATGTCCAGTTTTTTTTAATACTTATGGGTGATGAAGCGTTAAAAACCAAAAAAACGAGCCCACCCACGTCTCTCTCCGTTGCCTTGAACAGGCTGTGTCCTGTGATGTCAAATGACGCTACATCCGCATCCCCGACAGTTTTGATACAGGAAGAAGACTGTCGTGGTAAATTCAAACACTGTAAGCGATAGTTATGGATTCTTCTGCCGTCAGCAAACGATCCAGATCAACTGAAAGACACTAAAAAGTGTAACTACGAAGAAAAAGCGTAGTAAACAACATTATAGCTTCAGCTTATGCACACTCCAGTGACAGCTTGGCTTGTGGCTGCAGTTACCTGAAGCGCCAATCACAGCAATCATAAGTTTCATTTCTTAATCTTGCCTCTAGTCCCTTAATGCTTAAATAAATGAAATCATCGAGAAAATATTTTGGATTTTTTGGACAGAATTTACAGGAAAAGCGTCTTCCATGTCAAAGTGAAAACATAGTGTCACAAAATATTGTCTATCAAATAAAATAAAATAATAATAATTTTAAAAAACATGATTATAATATGAAGGACAGCATAAATGTTTTTTTAAGTGACCGACCTAAGTCAATAGAGATTAGGCTAGACACTATGTTTGATGGACAGCAAACACTGAATATCACCACAAACACACCATCCCAACTGTGAAGCATGGTGGTGGCAGCATCATGCTCTGGGGAAATTTCTCAGCAGCTGGTCCTGGAGGATTTGTCAAGGTAGAGGGAACATGAATGCAGAAAAATATCACCAATACCAGGAGGATAATCTGACTCGATCTGCCATGAAAAGTACGACTTGGGAGAAGATTTATCCTCCAACAACCTCAAGCATAGAGCAAGCACTACACGGAAATGGTTCTGGACAAGAAGATGAATGTCCTGGATCAGCCAAGTCAAAGCCCAGATCTTAATTCAGCTGAGAATTTGTGACTGGACTTGAAAACAGCCGGATCCCAAGCAACCAGCTGCAATCTACTAAATGCTGACCTAAATGGGGTGAACATTTGTGCCTTGCATAGCTAGTTTTTGTAATCGTTAGTTTGAGTTGGGAACTAATGGTTGTCAAATCCCTTGCCATAGATATTAATCTTTCCTGCTATACATCCAGATAATGGCATACGGCAGTGTTTTGTTACAATTTGCAACATCAACTGCGGTTTTCAGGAAAAAAAAAAAAGAGAAACATTTCTGAAGGGAGACAAATGTTTATCTTAGTGATTTGGCAGAAAACTGTTGCAATCTGCTTGTGTAGAGAAGCAGAGCATATGTTTTATGTGTACAGGAGCTTCGCGATGTCTATTTCTGAGTTTTCTGACAACACCAAGAATCAGCTCAAGAGGTGGGTAGAAAAAAAAAAAAATCAGCCAACATTACTGGTCATGTTGTTGCCATGGGGACTGGAGATGAGAACACCCATAGCTCATGCCAAGAAGATGTGCAACATCCCAGTGCTCCCCTATAAATACTATACAGTAAAAACCAGCTCTGAGATGTGGAAGAAATGAGCTGAAAATGAAAAACTGACAGCTGCAACTGTCTACAGTCTGATATTAAAATAAAACATGAAAAAAAAGTGATAAAGTTAAAAATGTGGCAGAATGTGTCAATTTCAGCCCCCCCCCCCCCCCCTTTTTATGCTTGTTACTTTGCACTTTTGCTTCACTCTCACCTCCTTCAGAGTTTTTTTTGGCTGCAGCAGGCAGTTGTTTTCAGCAACTGGAGGGTGTTAGAAAACGTGAATATTAAACTTATTTATATAAAATCTTGTGAAGAAAGGAAACCTGTCTTCAATGCTAAAGTTTTAAACAAATAAGGCCTGAAAAGCCGTGGGTTACAGCGAGTTTACAGCATTGTAAAATCACCATCACTCACACATTTTAGGGGGTCATTGCTTTTACCATACAGTTACTTTACATATTGCCTACAAGATACAAAAAAATACACACAAACACACACAAAAAAAAAAAAAAAAAAAAAAAAAACATTTTTTGCTAATAATTAAATGCTACAATTGAGAATTAATGTTCTACCACCACTCAAGATTGACTTGGCAATATGGTTGCCCAGCAACTCTAAGATTAATTCACCCTCATCAATTCACATCAGGCTACCTGGGCTTCTTAATGTTGTTACTTCCATTAATAGGGCAATTGTTAAAATGTTTAATTATGTTTGGAAGAACAGTGGCATGCGTTTGGGGGCAGGTGTTTTTGTGAAGACGCATAACGTTGGTTTTGCTCCAAATCAAATCAAACTTTATTCATATACAGTACCACTTTTCATACAACGAATGCAACACAAAGTGCTTCACAAAAATCAAAAAAATTATTAAAATATGAAAACCCTCCCACCCCCACATATAGACCCATGCACACATACATGTACACACTCACATGCACACGCAGGTACTGTATGCACACATACACACAGGACAGCGTAAAAAGTCATAGAACATGGCAAGACACGAGCCGCCACAGTCAAGGGAGCGCCACTAGAGAGACGACCCCGACCCAGATAAACCAGGGTAAGCTCTGCCATCCTGAATGTTTATGGTTAGAGAGCTGAGTCGCTGAAAAAGAAGCGTCATAAAGTCCCGCCTCCCACGCTGTGATTGGTCCGGTCAATTTTTTACTGGAGTGGAAATCACTTTCCAATGGAGGGAACTCAGACTGACTTGCTGTATATCTCATACATGGAGTTAGTCAGGCTGGTGTAACAGGCTACGGCTCAGACAGTTACATACACAAATAAACAAAAGCTCATAAAACATAACACTAACATTAACTTGAATTTTTTACTATGTCACAGTTGGACTCTTGCATTGTTCTAGAGGAATTCTGGCTCATTCTTCTAAAAAAAATTGTTTCAGTTCACTGAGGATTGTTTATGCAACTTGGACTTGGACTAAGCCAATGAAGTGCTTTAATTCTTCTCCTTTTCCAAATTTGCTGCTGTGCTTGGGATCGTTGTCCCGATGCATTGTCTAACTTTGGCCAAGCTTTAACTGTAAAACTACTTTTCAGAAAAGTAACTTCAGTTTATTAAACTGCAGCTAAAAGCAGCATGGGGTGCGGAATTGGGACAAAGCTAAAATAACCTCATATAAGTTATGGGACATCCGGGGAGAGCTGAAGCCAACCAAATTTCGAGGCATGAGAAAATAAATAGGCCAAGCTATATTCAAACTGTAAAATAGCAAGGATGCGCAGCAGCAAAAATCCAACATGTTCCCTCATGACTCCTTACATGAAATGAATTCTAATCATTTTTGTCTTGCTTCAGAAAGGCCATAAAGCTCAGCAAACGCGCATTACGGGGTTTTACTTGTTAATGTCTAAAAATAGCTGTCGACAAAAGGCTCTGGCAGCTTGGCTTTAATGTTGTGCGCCAAGAGAGTGCTGGGACCATACAGCAGGCAGCAGCTCGGAGGAGCATGCACCAGGCTTCATACTGCGCGTGTAGCACAGTTAATGTGAAAGTCAAGCCCTATCTTCTCTATACAATTTGTGATTCATCTGTAAAAGCTAAGCAAGCCCTTCCAGCCATACCAAAAACAGTTTGGAAAATGTAATCAGAAGACAGAAGGCAAACATAACAAAAAACCACTGAAGAATGAGAACACACTTCTGAATTATTGAATTTAACCTAAAATTGGATGGATTGGGAAGTAAAAAAAGACAGTACACTTCTACCATCGCAACATACAACCCTTAATTACACAATACACAAGTCATGTTTTCTCCTGTATGAAGCAAGGCTGGCTAAACTGTAGGAGGTTTGAACCAATTCAAAAGTCTGAGGATTTAATGAACCAAGTCTGGGTGACTGACAAATTGACTAGGCTGGACAGGAGTAAACAAAAAGACAGTTAAAGCCACCTTATAAATAAAACATGATGCAAAAGCAGACTGAATGATGAGCAGAAAGAAGAGTCACACCAAGGTCACTGCTCGAGACTGCTGATGCTGAATCTCTAAGCCAAACACAATCCATCAAGAACGGAGGAGGTGACAAAACAGAGACGCACATCATTATAATGGGCAGAGAAAAACATGTGCACCAACACATAAAAGACCAGCAACACACGACAATCAGTGACCAATCAGCCTCCACTCTTCAGCACATTCATCATTCATTACTGCACATCAATCTCCGTCACATTTGCTTGTTCAGTCTGAGGCAATTGCGTCATTTGTCTGTGACGTGCAATGGTGACAGTCCGTGTTCACTACATCATACTGACTTCATTTAGAAAATGTTATTTGAGCTGAATGTGAAGTCAGAACTGCTTTTATACAGGGATAATTAAGAATTTTGAGAACATTATGGAGCAAATATGTGAAGGTCTTGGGTGAGTTTCTCAAGAAAATGTATATTTCATGTATTTGCTGGCTAATGATTACATCCCCCCAAAATTTACTAACATTTCAGATTTGAAAGATTGGGTGTGAATGTATGTAATGGTCCTATAATAATTTTCCCTTTATATTTACAAACTAACATGATTGTGGAACCTGTAGGCAAATAGGGATATTGCTAGTACTGGAAGCTTTTCAGTTTCCAGAGTAGTCAGAGTAGTCAGAAAAAGCTTTGCTTACAAGACATATGAGCGAAAGAGGCAGAGTTCATTGGCAGAAATGCAATCTTCAAACCATTGGCTTTGACCTCAGCTTAAAATGCAGAACCTTGATCAACATAGTCATTATCCAGATATCTGATGCAACAAAGCTGGGTTCAAAATCAGCTTTTTACCTCATCTGTCAATGGCAGGTAAGCTGAGAATTTTGCTGCCAAAAATCAACCATCTACTAGCTGTAATAACCATATTAAGTATTAGTTGACAAAACTCACCCTCAGTTGCTAGGAAGCAAACTCCTAAGACAGGGATTCCCAATCCTGGTGCTCAAGGCACACTATCCTGCAGACTTTGCATTTTTCCCCATCTAGGACACAGCTGATTCAAATTAAATAGATCTCTGACGAGCTCTCCACCAGTCTGCTAGTGACCCATTAGTGTGAGTCAGCTGTGCTTCAATCGGGCAACATGGAAAGTCTTCAAGATAGTGTGCCTTGAGGACCAGGGTGGGGAATCACTGTCTTAAGAGATGATTCTATGACTATGAGATTAATTTGTTTGAATAAAAATAAAAAATAACAACAAATGACACTGTTGCATTTTAATGAATACTCTTCCCCTCCTTTAACCATCAGTCACTGTTTAGTTGAATGTGTGAAATAGTAGAGGGCTGCTCTAATTTGATTTGCTGACTTTGGTCAGTGAGTAGCAGTGATGGGAAGTCCAGCTCTTCTCAGTTCTTCTGGCTTGTCTCCCTAAGAAGAGCCAGCCCTTTGGGCTCCCAAATGCCTCTTCATCTAATAAAAATGGATTAGATTTATATTGTGCTTTTCTACTGACGGCACTCAAAGCATTTTATAGTGAATCCATTATTCATTCACAGGTCATTCATACTTGATGATGGTAAGCCACATGTGTGGCCACAGCTGCCCTAGAAAACCACCACCAAACATTCATACACATTCATACACCAGCATTCTGACACTGGAGGTAAGGAGGGTGAGGTGTCTTGCCCAAAGACACAATGCCAGATTGACTGGGATGACAGTATTCAAACCATTAA
The DNA here is from genome assembly GCA_023101725.1 of Atherinomorus stipes. Classification (NCBI taxonomy): domain Eukaryota; kingdom Metazoa; phylum Chordata; class Actinopteri; order Atheriniformes; family Atherinidae; genus Atherinomorus; species Atherinomorus stipes. The sequence continues at coordinate 350,663 of JALJCO010006760.1, forward strand.
CCTTCCAGTTAATGGACACCTTGCTGTACCACCTGAGCCGCTGCTCCTGCTATTCATTTTACTCAAGAGCTCAATTTTCAACCTAATCTCGCAATTGTGAATGGTTTATGTTAGTAAGCAATGCATTAAAAAAAAATCAAATTCAGGTCATGTTTACACAACAACTTATCCATAGAAACACAAAACTTTCTCCCACATGCAACAGTGGGATGAAAACTCTCTCTGTGCAAGGAAAACACAAACATGACCAAAAATGACTGAGCACGTCAGGTCTCTAGTGGGCAGTGAAACTTTTCAACCACTCTTCCAAATGTGTGTGTGCAGTGGCTTGTACAGAGTAGCTCCGATTATCTGGTGCATACAACGTCTGCGCATAAATATTCTCCAGAATCAGGCCCTGCTTCTATAGTCCATTCAAAGTAAAAAAGATGCGGTTGCACAAACATGACACGGGGGATCTGCCATAGATGTTGATCAGCTTTTGAGGAGTCCCCCCGCATTACCCCCAAAAAGGCTGATCAACTGTTTTTTTTTTTTTTTCTCTGACCTGCCGGTAGTGCTCAAGTGCATAAATATTTCTGCTCCTGTTTACACTGTCTGGACTCGCCTTGCATTGTCAAAAATTTTCATTCTAGAGGTTGTTAGATATTTGCATTTTTACCCCCTCAATACTCTTATACCATGTAAACGAGACGCCAGAACAAAACAACAATCTTGTGTTTTACTGCCTCAGCGTTTTAGTGTAAACAGGGCCTCATTGTTTTTTTTCTTTTTTAAATAAAATGCAACTATTATTAAATATTTCAATCAAATCTTTAAATGAACTGAACGCAAAAATAAAACAAACTAAGTTAATGAATCAATGAAAGCCAAAGAAACATCAGTACAGCTTACCAAAGGTTTTTAAAACAGTGTTTTTGCACAAGCACATCAGTGATAGAAGGGAACAACAAGCCGTCAAGTACTCACTGTGTAATTTGGATTTCCCGCCTGCACCCGCAGCTCTGCCAGCACCCAAATACCATTGGTGAGTTTCATAGACTGATACAGCATGTCCTGGCCATCCACTGTACGCTTTGCTATGGTGAAGATGTTGCTACCCTGCAGTTTGCTGGAGGCTACATCTGTTAACAGAATGAAATAAACATCAGCACACTTTTCAACTGTTATTCTGCTCATTTTTAATTTGGCTCCCTCACTGACTCCTGTCAAGCTTCATGGCTGTCTGCAGAAACAGTCATTAAATGTGTTAGACCATGAAGAAATTCTTTCATCTCCTCATCATACCCCCAAAATGTTCACTCCAGGCTTTCTGTCCAACAAAGATATAGTCACTAATTCAAAATTAACTTTTCTCCTCAGCTTCGGTCTTGCCGAGCCCCAGCGGGATGTGAAACCCTCCATCTCTGTTCACGGAGTAGAAATCCAATCTGTCAGGGGAACTCTCCATTAAGCTGTCATTAGGAATTCAGTTCAGCTGCTCTCACACTTGTGAAAAACTAAATTATGAAACAAAAATGGGGGCTGCAGCTGATGAGTTCTTATCAAAAACATTTGCTTCATTAGCAGGGGTCCGATTTTGAGGTTGAAATGCTCGTTGTGCCCATTTCCATATAGAAGAATGTTGCAGGATATAGCTCTATGGTGATATCAAGTCAAATAGTGCACTCTGTTCTCCAATCATCCTTCTTACCTGAGCTGAGATGGCAGTCTTTGATCTGAAACTGGGACTCATTGTCATTAGGAATGTCTTTCCATGTGGCGAGGAAAACTTGTCGTTCTGTAGATGAAGAGATGTGATCACAAGATGAGTCCAAAGAAAGAGCCCAGACTAAAATGTGTCAGCTGCCGTGATTTTTTTTTTTTTACTCCACAGTGCAGTGGAAAAAATGTCAGTGTGTAAGCATTTCATTTCCACTGAAGACACAAGGTTTCCTGCTGTGGCTTAGACTCCGGAGCATTAGCTTGCAGCCCCTGGCGGCAGTCCTGCTGCTAGCCCCATCAAAAGACTCCACAGGAAGAAATGCCAACACGTTTTTGCCAAATAAACCAGACAGCAATCTAAAAACAACTGTTGTGCAATCAATGAGTAAATGTACGGCCATAAGCTGAATCTGAGTTCCAGCAGATGGACTGTGACATGGATCTACAGCACACATGCATCAATCTTCCAGTGAGAGCTCATAATTGCAGTTTGAATACGTCAGCAGAGCCTCAAAAGGCTTTTGAGCAAAGTGATTAAGTCAAGAAACACTCACCCATCTTTCCGTCCTCTACGAACAGCATGCTCATGGGGTACTGGCTGCTGAAGTAGAATACATCAATGTTGTTCTTAACAGCCACCTGCAGGAGGGTTTACATCCAAAGAGAAGATGAAAGAACAACAGTGAGGGGATAAACAAGAAGCAATACACGAGTAATTACTCTTCAGGTGCCTTTCAAAGACAGACCGTGGTGGCAAATTTGTGTAATGTCAACAAAACTATAAGACCCCTGCTTTTAATTACACATTGATTTAAGTTCAATCCAAAATATTTAAGTAGAAATCTGCTCGGAAAAAAAAATTCATTCTCTTTAGATTTTTGCTGGTACGGCCAAACCAGGTTTAGTTTGGGGCCAGTTTCTTCCTCTGGAAGGCAATTCAAACACAGCTTAGATTCAGCTAAATGACAGCTTTCTATACACACAACCTTTGCTGATTGTGTTCTCCATTTATCAAATTCTGATGTCTGAGATGAGATTTCTCTACCTCGAAGTTCAACAAAGTATTGATCTCTTGTTTGTATGCTTACTCTCAATCTTCCCGATCGTGCTCAGTATACAACACAAATGTTCAGGATAAAACTTGAGGCAAAGCTACAATTATTTAACAGGAGGAAGCTTGCAGCATATTGATTTTCTTGAATAAACTACTTAAGACTTATCTGAGTGCTACTTCAGTGGAAGAGCTAAAGTCATGGAACTCTGACCTTTTACTGAAAGAAATTAACAGTTATTTCCATATTTTAGCTCAAATTGATTGCTGAACTGGAGATATTGCTGAATGTTGATTATTTCGTCTTTGTTTTTCCTCTTTAAATATTTCTTCATCTTCAGATTGATCATTTTTAGCTGCACATGAATAAATCACAAGTGGCACAAGTTGCCACCGATTCTCACAGGCTACTCATTACACAGGAGGCAGCTCTTCTTTGCAACAGCAGATCAAAAACTTTAACTTACAAACTAAAATATATCCAACTGTAAACCAACTTTTAAAGGTGCTTCAAAAGGAGATTAAAATAAAGATTAAAAGCATGAGGAGAGATGAGAAAAGCAAAGATTTAAAAATAAATAGATAAAAAAGGCAAGATTGACAAGTGGGAAGACATGAAAACTACACAAGACTTGTATTTTTAAAAAAAGAGCTAGCTTCAGTTTCTTAAATACCTTTTGAGCCCGAGAGGCTCATGGACAAGATAGTGAAACATATAAGCAACTGCTGTGAAAAGGGAGCACCTGTAGCAACAAACAGCAGGCAATAATAGCGATCAGTATCCTCAAAAAAGAACCGCTGTAGAGGAGGACAGCATCTTCAGGAAGAGGACAGCAGAAGAATGACTCCTGAATAATTTATTAAGGCATTTTATTCCTGAGTGCAATGCAGGAATGCTTCACTCTGAACGTAAATGGAAACTCTTCACAGGTCTTACATTTTCAACCTCTACAAATATGCAAGGATCAGCTTGGCTCCAACTGATGGATATATTATCAGAGGATCTATTTGCTTCACTTTACCCACAAATTTATTATGACCACCATATAACTTCAGGAAAATGGAAAATATGTTGCCAGATGCTGATATGCAGATGTCGACAAAGAACATTAATTATGGTGTAAGGTGCCCAAGATAAACTGATTTTTCACATGTTACTTCTTACATTACATGATTTAAAAACTCCTTTCACTCAGCACACTGCCAGTACAGTAATGGTGCTGACCCAGGCTGGCATTTTCTCTCTCATGCTAATACAGAAATCATATTTAGGTTGTGTGCAGGAGTCTGTAAAACACGTTTTATTCAATCCTAAGGTCTGCGAACCAGTGTAATTACATCGTCATCATATTAAAATTGTGTTTCGATTCCAACTGGTTAACCTTTACGCCCATAATGAATTCTGTACAACACAAAGCTGTTTACAATATCAATAACTGCACAAAGATGAACTCATCTGTCTGGTGTAGCTCAACAGCGGTTGCTAGCTTATTTAATGTCAACTGTGCATTTCTCAGTCCAGAATCACTGTACTACATGGCTTTCTGGAATATCCTTATAGCTGACTGAGCATCCTGTGAACTTCTTACTGTATTTTCATGTTATTTTTAACTGGTGTGTCCTTGCAAAAGGGCTGATGTTAGCAAAACAGTCAGCAAACCTGTCCCAAAGCTATTAATGATTTGTGACAAGGTTAGGAGTTCTTAGTAGCAGCTGCAGTAAATGTGAAAATGACTGTTCCCAGATATCAGAACTTAAAAGATCACTAATATACACTCACCAGCCACTTTATTAGGTACACCTTGCTAGTACCGGGTTGGACCCCTTTTGCCTTCAGAACAGCCTTAATCCTTCGTGGCATAGATTCAACAAGGTACTGGAAACATTCCTCAAAGATTTTGCTCCATATTGACATGACAGCATCATGCAGTTGCTGCAGATTTGTCAGCTGCACATCCATGATGAGAACCTCCCATTTAACCACATTCCAAAGTTGCTATACTGGATTGAGATCTGGTGACTGTGGAGGCCATTTGAGTACAATGAACTCATTGTCATGTTCAAAAAAACAGTCTGAGATGATTCACGCTTTATGACATGGCGCGTTATCCTGCTGGAAGTAGTCATCTGAGGATACTACACTGTGGTCATAAAGGGATGGACATGGTCAGCAACAATACTCAGGTAGACTGTGGTGGTTAAACCATGCCACATTGGTACTAAGGGGCCCAAAATGTGCCAAGAAAATCTCTCCCACACCATTACACCACCACCACCAACCTGAACCGTTGATACAAGGCAGGATGGATCCATGCTTTCATGTTGTTGACACCAAATTCTGAGCCTACCATCCGAATTTCGTAGCAGAAATCGAGACTCAGACAAGGCAACATTTCTCCATCTTCTGTTGTCCAATGTTGCAAGTCTGCAAATTATAGCCTCAGTTTCCTGTTCTGAGCTGACTGGAGTTGCAACCAGTGTGGTCTCCTGCTGCTGTAGCCCATCTGCTTCCAGGTTGCATGTGTTGTGCATTCAGAGTTGCTCTTCTGCATGCTTCGGTTGTAAAAAGTGGTTATTTGAATTGCTGTTGCCTTTCTATGTCTGGCCATTCTCCTCTGACCCCTGGCATCAACAAGGCATTTGTGCCCACAGAACTGCTGCTCACTGGATATTTTCTCTTTTTCAGACCATTCTCTGTAAACCCGAGAGATGGTTTGTGTGAAAATCCCAGTTGATCAGCAGTTTCTGAAATACTCAGACCAGCCCATCTGGCACCAACAACCATGCCACGTTCAAAGTCACTTAAATCACCTTTCTTCTAGAGATGCACCGATCGATCGGCAACCGATCGCAATCGGCCGATAGTGCCCCTATCGGTTTTGATCGGAGTCCTCAAAATAGATCCAAGCAAGCCGATCCGATCACGTTTACAGTAACTACAGCGTTGTGGCGTTTGATGCGCCTGACGCGCAGCAGGCGCGGGAAATACAGAGGAGACTCCGGTGAATCTCTTCACTCCACGGAGACAGTGGAGGATAAACCATGATCTGCGTCCAGTCCCGGTTTCCAGACGGCGGGTTGATGATCTCTAGTCCCAACGGGGTTTAATGGGCTTATAACGACGTCCCGATGCAGGACTGCAGGTTGTTAAACTGGGCTGGTTAGACGAAAGCTGCTCCTGGAGTAAATGGTAAAACTCACTCACTCACTCAAACTCAGAATACCTCTGAACAATCTGATGAATCCTCACACGGCACAAAAACGTGCGACAATGTCGTTGTCTGGCCTCGTGGAGCAAATGAAGCCAAGCAGCTGCTCAGTTTCATCTGCGATTATACAGAGACACAGACAAGGAAAACAACCGGGTTCATACATACCCACACTCAGGCGCTTCTGACACACGACGCGCAAGGCTCTGCCATTCATGCTGCTTAATCAGAAGTAAGCTCATCAATAAAATCATAATTTTATTACATTATTTAGGCTACAGGTTTTTTTTCTTACAGAAAAGCTGCAGTATCAGCTCCAAGTTTATGTCCAGAGATAATGTTGCAGTTGCACATAAGTTGCTGTTCTTATTCTTATTTGTTTAACATATTTTACGTGATTTTTCCACTAAAAGCTTGTAGGTAAACTCTAAACAGTGTGTCTGAGAAAGAGCCTCTAGAGATTGAAATGTTTATTATGGTGCACGTGTGTTATGTACATAATCTATTTTTTATTTTAAGGTTAAATTCCTTTTTCCACAGGAAAAAGAGAGTTTATAATTGACAACTTGTACCAACTCTAAGAGAGTGAAATATTTACTGTTGTCTGTGTTGGTGTGCTGCACATGTTGTGTGTTGTACACATAATTATTGCCACAAGAAAGCTTAAGTTAGTAAGCTACACTTTCTCTATGTAAACTGAGTCCAAGTTGTCTCCAAGAGTCTCTACTAGAGTGAAATATTGCAGATTGCCTGCAATAAAACAGGTCAATTCATGATAATTTCCTATCTCCTAATTGTTATACTTAATAACATAATGTCGATATTATGTACATGAGATAATAATATTGGAGAATTTATGGATTCAGCGCTGTGATCGGCAATATCGGGATCGGCAGATACTGCTTTTGGTGGTCGGTGATCTGCCCCCCAAATCCTGATCGGTGCATCACTACTTTCTTCCCCATTCTGATGCTCGGTTTGAACTGCAGCAGATCGTCTTGACCATGTCTACATGCCTAAATGCAGTGAGTTGCTGCAGTGTGATTGGCTGATTAGAAATTTGCGTTAACGAGCTGTTGTGCGGGTATACCTAATAAATTGGCCGGTGTGTGTAATATTATAAGACAGCATCTTCTGCCACGATGAGGGATGGGTGGGGGCAAACCATGAGAAATAATTAATATTTAGGAAATGGTCAAACAAGACAGCAGTTCACATCAAAGCACAGCCCACAGGCAGCAGAGTAGAAAGGTTGGCGAAGCTCCTGAGGCCAGGGGAAACAAAGGAGCCATGTGTTGTGAAACCACTAATGACCATCCCACCTTCACCCCCCCTCTTCATACTCTTATCTTCTCTCTCCAGCTGCACATGGCAGCCATCTAACATTACACCTAGTTTAAAATAACAATCCTGCTCAAAACCAAGCCAGGTTCACTCACACACACACACACACACACACACATATATACATATATATATATATATATATATTTATACATACACTTTAACATAAAATTTGATAGGGTGAGCAGAGTAATATTTTGTTTTTAAATATGAAAAACTCAACACACAACCATTTGAACCAGTGTTGGCTTGCATAACATTGTACCTCTGTTTTGTAATGATATCTGATAGCAATCTTGTTGAGTTTCTCTAAAAGGTCAGTCCAGGATGATAATTCATGGGAAAAATCATTTGGAACATGTGTAAAAAAAACATTATGATTCTTAAACCAAAACAAAAGCTAGCCCAGTCAGATAAAAACCATGGGAAAATAATATTGTGAAGTTGTTACCTGCAGGTTGTTGAGAGGATCCATCTTCATAACAGGTCCAACGGTATTAAGGGGAAGGGTCACTTCAATACTCTGGTTTGGGTTAAGAGGGGTCAAAACCTGGAGGGGACCAGCTGGAACAATACCAAAGCTAAAAACCACAAAGTTAAAGAAATTGTGTCACAAAATGTGTCCCTTTACAGAAACCTGAACATTGCTTGCAGAGAAGCTTCTCCCACCTGTTCCTGTTAAACTGGATGGCAAAATCAGTCATGACACTCATTGCTTTATTAGTGAGAGTCATCTCCATTTGGATCACCCCAGAACGGCGGGCAAACGTGCCTGATATTTCAAGCCCTTTGGCCTTCATGGCTGGCAGCCAAACCTGAATAGAGTAATTATTTATAAAAATGATCCCTAGTTATTTGTTCTTTTACAAGGCCACATCCAAGTTTGTTTGTTTTGTTTTTAACTCACAGTTTTTGGGGGGTTGTAGGCTCCCATCGGCATCCCAACTCCACCTCCAAGATCAAACAAATCATCCAGACCCCCGCTAACAGGGGCACTGAAAGGGGCAGGTGCTGCAGCTGGAGCAGCGCCAAAACCAGCCCCCATCTGTAGGTCACAAAACGACGTAAGCACATTCACTTTTTATCCTGGATTAAACAGCCAAAGCGAAATACATCTCAGGAATTCTAACTTACAGCAGGACTTCCTCCCAGGTCTCCACCAAGCTGAGCATGAGGAAGAAGCACAAAAAGGAACATTAAGAATTATTTATTGCAGTTGCGACACTAAATAATACTAAAGGTTTTGAAGAGGATGGATGGAGGAGTGCGAGGAAATGTCTTTCTGTGATCAACAACAGCTAAAGGGTTTAAACTAACAAGTAACTTTAAGAAGGTGATGCCAATATACGTGAACATCCTTCAAGCTCTTCAGAAATTCAAGTTGAGGGTCTATTGAAATGAACCGACAGGTTTTATTCAAATGCTGCTGGATAAACAGGTTTATTGAGGTGGTGAGAATAATGAGGATAAAGTGAAGAAAACTGTCAGCGTGGTACCAAGGCTACAAAGCTGAGCTAAGAAAGTAGAGAGCAACATTCTGACACAAAACAGAAGTGTGTATACTAAAAACTGAGTGATTACTGATAACAAATAGTGGAACACAAAGTGCAAACAGGCACCAGTTACTGCTGGGGTTAACTATGCAGGATGCAGAGGTACAACAGGGGACAAGAGGGGTTGGGTTCTAGGCTGGTGCTGGCCTTTACTGGTCCAGCTTGGTCCCTTGGACCAACCTCAGTGGGGCTGTAATCTGGGGGCGATGGGGACTGATGTGGGATCTGAGGTGACTGAGGAGTGTCCGTCCGCAGGGGGATGGGCGGCTGATTGAAAGATGAAACACATTGCAGAGCCCACATTTAAGATAAGCGATGGACTCAAGGATTTAACATCATGCTGACTGTACATGTCAAGGCAATAAAAGATGATAAATGAAAATGTCAAGGCTGATTAAACTGCAAGTTAAACAACAGTAATTAAAGAGCCCACATTACACTTTTTGTTTTTTTCCTGCCCCTTTTCTTTCAAAATGTCTTCTCTTTTTGTTTGTTTTTATGTTTCTATTTTGAACATGTAAAAATCTGCTGAGTTATGGATATTAAAGTCTACACCAAGAGAGTTATTCTTCGTTACAAAAAGCATTGCAATTGAAGTGCCTTGAAACATCTTTTTGGCTTTATGCCCGTAACTCATCTATAGCTATGAACTATTTGCAGAATCTACAAACATCTGTGACACCATCAGTCTAATGATCTATTGCAAGGACTAGTAGCAATACAAAATACTGATCCCGGCAGCAGTTCTTACTAGATTTGCAATACTAAACATTTCTGATTGGTTGTGTACTTAAAGCAAAAACTTTTCCTGCTTTCCATCTTAAGTCTTCTCATTGTTTCCAACAAAAAGCTCATAAATTCTGTTCACTAAGCTGTATCAACAATGGTAGTTAACTGAAATAAGAAGCATAATAAAATACAGGTGATGGTATCCTGCGGGCCATTGCTGTCTACTGCACCTCTCCTGGTGCCAATGGACAGGTGTGTTATGAGTTAACTGAAATAAGGAAAATATTTAACCTTGGACAAGCCAATGTAGCTTTGCCCATCATTGTGGTATAAAAACTCAAGGCTCATGCACTCCAACAGTAGTTTTTGGCCTTTATACACAGGGCTGCCCTAAAGTGAATAGACTCTGGGAATCTATTAACTTTATTAGCCTTTGTAGGTGCTGAAAAATAAAATTTTTTTCCAATATTGGATTTGAAAATGTGCATTTTCTAAAGTAAAAAAATTATCCTTGAAAAGAGTTTCACACAAATCAATGAGTCTGTCTATTTCTTGCTTAGAAAGACAAAAGCTTTGGTGGGAGCTCCTTCAGCTACCCCAACTCCCTTCCCTCTCAGGTCTTTGGCTATAATCACGTTGCAGGTTTAAATGATAATTCAGAATCTTTGCTGAGATCTGTTTACGTGACTAGTCACATTATAAGTTAATGCAACCTCCATCAGACTCCTGTGTTAACAATTTATGGCCATCAAGTGACCCACATGCAAAGAATATGTGACGTCATATGCACCACACTGCATTCACGGAGGTAAATATGGATGCTACACATGTTAGCATGTGTAGCGGTTTCAGCTGTTGTGAAATAAGAGCCGACAGAATTATGATTTAACAGTGTTCTGTCCGTTGCTTACATTTGGGTTTATTCTTGCTGTGTCCTGCCTCCTCCAGTGCAGAACTGTGACATCAGTCTCACTTATATGAGACAGATGATATGCGACATGAACGGTCAGAATTAGGTCGCTTTGAAAAATACTGGACATGTATTTGATTTACCAGCACATATGAAAGTGTCTTGGGTCAATATTGAAAAAAGGTCAGACCTGTGCTGTTCAGACTTCCTAAAAAGATCTGTTATGGTCACATAAAAAAGTTTGATTTGAGCCACTTTTGCCTGTAGCATGGATGTAGCCTTTGTGAATTCCATGATATTTGACAATGAACATAATTTCCTTTGTAATAGTGTCATTTTAAGGTTCAGATGGATCAAATCAAAGATTGAACTCTTGCTCGATTTTAGAAAACTTCCCATCTTCATTAGAAATGGGAGTTAAAAGTTAACCAAAACATAATATTTTGTACAGAAGTATTATGTGGGCTCTTTAAAATAAATCTTTCTTGTTGGCCTGATACGGTCTCTGAAAAAAATGTTCCCCTTCCCTCCATGTAGTTACCGGCTCAGACTCATCCCCCATCTGCAGGTGCAGCAATGAACAAAGAAAGAACAACATAAATAGTTAAGGGTAAAAAAAAAATGCACAGGCAAACTGTAAAGATACATTACCATCACTGGTTCCTATGAAAACGGCAAATGAAATGAACCTTACAGCTTTGCTCAAAAAGTGATGCGTAAAAGGACATACCAGGCTGTCCAGTCCTCCGCCAAGAAGGTCCATGGCGCCCATCTGCATGCCAGAAGTGGGGACTGGTGCTGGTGGTCCAGTGGTGGTAGGAGGTGTCAGGTCCAAATTAAGAAGATCACCCAGGAGGTCTCCCTGGGATGGGATGACAGCAGGGGGCGCATCAGAAACTCCAGCAGCTGAACCAGTGTCTGGGCTGTCAACACTCTCCCCACTGAAAGAGATGAAAGGAAACAAAAAGTTAAAGTGGACCTGGGTATGATTATTTCCACTCATTCTGTTCTTAATCCTGGGTACCCCTTGTATTTACACCCATTAGAACTTGTGCAATATTATTAAGGGCGCATTCACAAAGCTTTTTTGATTCGAATCAGAGTCCGTTTGCTCGGAACGTCCGCTTTGTTCAGGGGAGTTGTGAATGCGCAAACGAACTCTGATCCGGAACAAACAACCGAACTCGGTCCGCCTGCAAATGCAGGTCACGGTCTGATTCAAGTGAACCAAAGACAGGAAGTGGACGACAAATTGCATTGGCATTGTGGGTCAAACGTTGGACAACGTGGGTCAACACCACGACAACAAACACACGTGTGGGACTGCGGTACTTATAAAAGATGGCTTGTGGGCAGATGCGGAATAAAGAGGAAGTAAAAGCTTTAATCGATATTTCAGCTGATGAAAGCATATCCAGCTCCTCGTACAAAAATAATGTCGCTTTGTGGAGGAATTTGAAGTTGTGAGAACTTTCTTGTACGTGCATCTTCTCCTCGCCTACGTGAATCCGAAAGCAGCGCCACCTGAGATTCTCACTCTTGGCCCGTTTGGCAATAGTGCAAAATAAACACGATCTCGGTCCGGAAGACCACCCCCCGCCCCCAACCGGACCGAGACTCGCAGACTATGCTTTCTGAATGCGCCCTAAGAAGTCTTTAAAGTTCTTCACCATATACAGCTGTGTGAAAGTTTTTGCCCCCTTCCTGATTTCTTACTTTTTTTGCATGTTAGTCACACTTAAATGTTTCAGATCATCAAACAAATTTAAAATCAGTCAGCAATAATGAAGTATGAAAAAAAAAGTTTAAATTTATTTAAAGCATAAATGCTACGTAGAAAAAAAGTTTTTTTTTTTTTTTTTTTTTTTTTTTTAAATCAGACAAAGATCTTGGTGATTTTACAGGAGGAAACTTGATCCCTGTCAGTTAAGGTGATGTCACACAGATCAGGAGCAGTTGCGAGTTTAACTGCATTCGGCTCTTGTCAAACTTTTCTTTGTCATTTGGCTCAGGTGCAGTGAAAAACTTTTAACTAGGTGGGTATAATAGATAACAACCACATATGAGCATATTCCTCGATATTGTACATTTTAAGTTTTAAAATTGATTCTAATTTCTGCCATTATTGTCTGCATTGTTCTTTACAATGGAATTTCAAACCAACACACAACACAGTCTACAACTGTGGACCAGAGCTGATCAGAGGGGAAGACCAATCCCTTCTCTGCCTTCAAATCGGTGTCATTCTTCCCTGGTAAGGAAGGAAATGAACACTGAACACAAACATCTGGGTAGATAAAAGTCCTACCCCTGGATCTTTAAAATTTTAAGTGCACCTGTAAGAAAAAAAGTTAGTTGCACTTGACAAATTTTCGTTTGGTTCTAGAGCCTTTAGGGTGCGTTCACAGTCTGGCAGTTTGGTCCGCTTCAAACGAACTGTGGTCCCATTCCACGGATAGTCCGCTTTGTTTGGCGCAGTCTGAACACCAACCGTAGCCTGGTGCGCACCAAAGAAACAGACTCTGGTCCGCCTGAAAGCCGGGGTCTCGGTTCACTTGCAAACAGACTATCGGACTATCCAGCGCACCTAATGGAAGTGGCGTTTGTTGACAGCAATAAAGCACAAGAAGAAGTAGAAGGAAGTGGGGTAGATTATCGTTTAGGCCGGATGGAAAACGAAACAAATAGCGTGTGTTTGAAGAAGCTGAGGTCAAAACAGCAACAAAAAACAACTGGAAAATGTGTAGACAGATAGAGTGCCCTAATAATAAGAAGCAGAAAGATCTCTACTTTAATCACGGAGTTTGGGTTTCTTCTTCTTCCTGCTTTTTCATCACTGATCAGTGGTTGAATGGAGAGCGTCACACCTTAGCGGGCAGTTGTAGTTAATGCAGTTTGAATGCAAACCGAAGCAAGGAAAGGTGCAAAATTTTTCAGAAATCCTTGCCCAATTGGACCGGGTCCCGGACTATCCTGGTGTAAATGCACCCGTACCGTACCGTCTTCTTCCGCTTATCCGAGATCGGGTCGCGGGGGCAGCTGCCTAAGCAGGGAAGCCCAGACTTCCCTCACCCCGGCCACAGCCGCCAGCTCTTCCGGGGGGATCCCAAGGCGTTCCCAGGCCAGCCGGGAGACGTAGTCCCTCCAGCGTGTCCTGGGTCTCCCCCGGGGTTTGGTCCCGGTGGGACGTGCCTGGAACACCTCACCAGGGAGGCATCCAGGAGGCATCCTGACCAGATGCCCGAGCCACCTCAACTGGCTCCTCTCTATACGGAGGAGCAGCGGCTCTACTTTGAGTCCCTCCCGAATGACCGAGCTCCTCACCCTATCTCTAAGGGAGAGCCCGGCCACCCTGCGGAGGAAACTCATTTCGGCCGCTTGTACCCGCGATCTCGTTCTTTCGGTCATGACCCACAGCTCATGGCCATAGGTGAGGGTAGGAACGTAGATGGACCGGTAAATCGAGAGCTTTGCCTTCTGGCTCAGCTCCTTCTTCACCACGACGGACCGATGCAGAGTCCGCATCACTGCAGACGCCGCACCGATCCGTCTGTCCATCTCCCGCTCCATTTTTCCCTCACTCGTGAACAAGACCCCGAGATACTAAATGCACCCTTAATGTCTAAATGCAGTTGACTACTGTCTGTAGTATTTCTACTAAAAGAATAAAGGTAGAGAGCATAACTCACGATCCAGCACTGCCAGGAAGTCTCTTGTGCTGAACGCCTCGGCTTCCTTCAACAAAGGCACTGGGAGGCTTGTGGTAAACAGAGGCCAGAGTGCCAATGTGACAGATAAGCTCCTCCAGCAGAGTCGGCTCAATCAGATCTGTCTCCTCAGAGATCAGGGGCTTCTCAGCCAGAACCACTTCCTTGGCAGCTACAGGGTCTGTGGAAAGCAGACGCCAGTAGATATAGCCACGGTCCCTGAGGTCTGGGTTATCAGAATCCTACAGAAAGACATAGAGGAATGATTATTATGTTTCATGGAGTATATATAATAAATACTTAACACGGAGACTCTTTTTACTGTAGCTTGGATATGAGACACTGAGCAAAGATTCAAAGGTATCAAAAACTGAGTAAGCCTCAGGGTAGTGTTAGGATTTGAATAATGTATGCAGCAACTTGACACTGTAGATTTTTGTTCGAAAAAGGAGAACTCCCCAGAGTTTAAACAAAGTAAGGAAATGTATCATTTCTACTGCAAAGGGTGGATTATTTGTACAGGGAAGCTTGGATCCATAATGGCCTCACAAAACAAGAAATTAACTAACAGAAAATTCCATTGCATGGAAACAAAAACAAACTGAAAGCTTCATATGATGAAGACAAATTACACAATCTAAAAGACAAAAAGAACTGAAAAGCAGTAGAAAAGGAAGAATTGTCTTACTGTATATTTGCAGACAGATAATAGAAAAAAAAGAAAAATATCAGTTTTTTTTTTTTCTTCTTCATTTTGCCTCACCTGTGTTGCCAGGCTTAGGACCTGCTGCACAAGTTCTTGTGTCTCTGTCGGCTTTTTCAGGAACAACTTGACAATTGCAGTCAATAGTTGCAGCTGCACCTAACGATCACAGTGAACAGGCACAGTAAGTTAGACATACAACGTAACTTTTAGACCTTAAAAAAAAATATGCATTTCTGACTCGCTTTGACGGCACAGCGACATTCATTATGCACATTTTCAAGCCGTCAATGCCCAGAGGCGTCCCAGGGCTCAGAAACAGCAGTATACAAGTTTCCCATCCAGGACACGACTGTGACATTGCAGCCGACCATTGGTTGCACACCGTGTCACTTACTAGCAAACAGATGTGAACCAGATATGAACACCGCGGGTGTTTTGAACGTGCATCATGTCGGATTCAGTAAAGAAACGCAAGGAAACATTACGGGAGGAAGAGAGGAAGGGACAGAATAAGAGGCAAGATAAGACTGTCTTTTACTGGCTGGAGTGAATCACAGTACAGGTACGATACAAGATGGATGCTAGTTTAGCCGCCGATAGGGGGCGCGTCACTGAGAAAACTGCTAAAAGTTCCGTTGTGTGTCTTTAAGATTATACATATACTGTGATTAAAGGAGTATAGTTTTGCCAAAAGTTGTAACAATGGCAAAATGCATCTTCATGACAATCTTAATAAAACTCTTTACAAAACCTCAATAAACAAGGATACAGCTCCTTTTTACTCATAAAGGCATACAGAAAATGCATTTTTCATAAAATCAACATCAAAATGTACAAAAGGAAGCATTTAATGCATAACGCATCTCCTTCTATCCACAAAATCCCTTCATATGAGTAGACAAGCTTCTCTAACGAAAATAGTGTAAGGTAAACCATCTTTGAATGTTCTATACCCCTCTCATAAGCTGTGTCTTTAAATCTGTGGCAGACCATGAAAATAACAGCTTTTCAAAAAATGCGCCCAATACGAGTCAGATAGAAGACGTACGTCTTTGCATTAAACAGTTTGATAAAGTACAAGAGAACATTTCATTACTGTGATTCCCCTCCTTTTTTCTTTTTTAAATGAGCAAATAATTATATTCGTTAAACACAAGCAGTTCTTTTGTTGCACTGCTGTATGTGTCCCCTCCTTTATCTGTGCTTTACAGCAGCTAACCAGTGGCTTTAATTATTTCCAATTACAAAGTATGCTTATTACTGACAGCAAAGGCCATAAATTATTAGTAGGACTACCATTCTACCATTAAAATGATGACTTAACCCCCCCCTAAACACACCTGAGTGCTTTCATCATGGAAACCCTCCAAAAGCTCTCCAGCAGCTCATCAGCATTGTCAATGCGCTCAGCATATTCTCCCACAATCCAAATCATGGCTGCACGCGCCTCTGGCTCATCCAAGGAGTCAAGGTTCTCACACAGAGTGGCAATCACGCTCTCATACCTGGAAACAGTCATACAAAACATTACATGCATGCAAATGTTAAAGTTTTTAAAAATGATCACAAAATGTATATCACTACAGTTTACTATAGCAATATTTATTTTTCCTTTTCTTTTTTCCCAAAATAAACAGAGAAAGTACAAAGGAATTAAAGCTGATAGAGGAACAACCACATTTGACTTGCGAACAAGATAGTAAACCTACTACCTTGTAAAATGTATTGTATAGCTGATGTAGAACAACATTAGCATTTGGATTCATGTTTTCTGGCAGCCTGACAAATGTAAATTTATTATTTACTCTCCTTTTAGCAACAGTTTAATCTCTGGACCCTTTCTACTAGATGCACCTCCATGATGCCCCCCTAGGGTAGAAGGGGGGAATTCTGATTTGCATAAAACCCATAGTAATAAATCATATTATTTACATAATGATTGAGCTTAAAAGATTGCTGAGGAAAAAATGTGTTCATAGATAAGACCAAAGTTTAACTGGTCTTATTGACTCATTCAGCACAAGGCATGAGCCATGCCAAATTGGAGCCGCGGAGCTGCTCAAGACTCCAGGACAATGGTGCACTGCTGTGTGGGAGAGGTTTCTGTCTGGCACATGAAGCTAGTCCACAGAACAAGTGATGCTCCAGCCAGGTCACCCTGACCTTTGACCAGGTGCATTCACAGCAGGGTGTCAAAAGAGTTGTCCACTACAAACAAATGTTCCTGTAGGAAATCTCTTCTGTATTCTACACAGTAAAATCAGCTTCCACAAGTACCTAGTTTATAAACTAAATCCTACTTTAAATATGCTGAGTTTTGTGTTTGTTTTACTTTTGACTTTGAATTTAAATAATTAATCAAGAGTTTAAAAATGTGTAAATAGCTGCATTCATGTGTAGGAGGAAACATACTTGTTGGGGTATTTGCGAAAGATGTCCTTGATGACCACAATGGCCTCCTGCACCACATAATTGACCTTGGTCTGGATAAGATCTAGCAGGGTACTGACACAACGCTCTGCTGATTGCTACAAGATGAGAGGGGGGAAAAAAGTCACAAATACACACATGTAAGTAAGGTCTGTGTCAACATACAAAACCAAAAACAGAATGAAAATTTACAGAAATCCAATCCAGGATGACTTTCTATATGTTGCATTAAACATGTTAAATGCCAGAGTAAAGTTTTATGGTGGTGTGGAGATTTTAACCCCACCACACCATAAAACATTACTGTAAAACTAAAAAAAAAAAAACGTTACTCTGTTTCTCACTGATTCTTTTTTTTTTGTTTGTCAATGATTCCTCATAGGCTGCTTTAAAAAAAACATGACTTCACAACCCGACAGAGGGGTTATTTAATGGGAGTAAAGTCATCTGTCCTTTAAACTGCAATGTTGCAAGCAAGCATAGTAGCCAACGATAGGCCAACCCTGCCACCTAGCTGTGTATCTGGCTAACTGTTCTGTCTTCATCAAGTTCCTAGTTGACAGATTCCACAGGAATTTAGCTGCTTGGTTAAATTGACAATGAACCAAAAAACAAAACAAAACAAAAAGACACTGAAATACATTTTCTGAAAAATAGAAACAAAGTACCTCAGATGTATGTTTTTTTGTTTGTTTTTTGGGGTTTTTGGGGGCCTCAAAAATCATATTCATGCTTGATTAATTTAACTGCAGGGCCAAATTAAAATCTCTGCACTTTAGTTGTTATTGAGCCATAAATGTGCACACATTTACTGAAGTTGCTACACACTGTGGATTAGTTTTGTGATCAGTCAGCAACACATGGCAGGGGTCAGAGTGCTGCATACCTACTGAGAGAACCAAAACTGCATGGTGAGTGGACGCTCAGTGGATTGATTCTGTGCAGAGCCGTGGTGGCCAATAGCTCAGGGTAGTTTTACAAACTTTTTTTTTCAGCAAACAGTTGGACATAACAGATACACCAATACAAAAGCTGCAGACTGACTCTCATCCTGAGCACCGGCAAGTTCACACTGTGCTGATAGTTAAGCTGAATCCTTGGTAGAGCACACCTGTCCCCGATGGAAAGTGGCTGGCATACTGGATACCTGCAGTTTGCATTAGTTTTATGCACATTTATGCAGGTTACCAAAGTTAAAATAAACTCCACTTTTTTGGAACTGTTAATGTGCTTCTTTCGCACTTATCTGAGATTAGTTAATTAGTGTCTTCAGCAAACGCTCACATCTGGAAGTTGTGAATATGCTAATTTTCTTATCGTTTTGTGACCCAACTCTGTTTACTTAATTGCTTTTAATCACTCATGTTTGGCTGGATGGTTCACTGTAAATATGTCCCACTGGATACGAGTAACATCATACACAACAACAAACTTGCACAACTTAAATGTAAACACTAACAAAGTGGAGAACTTGTCTTTATGGAACAAAACCACTTTCTGTCTGAAACTCTCTATTTGGTGGCTATCAGTTGCTGTGTTGGGATTCGACTGAAGTCAAGTGAAGAAGCACAAATATAATCTTATTGAATCAATCATGTTCACCCACCTCCACTTTGATGGCACAGCGGCCAATGGCTCTGACTGCTTTACGTACAAAGTCCACATCCACCTCAGTGGCATACTCCTTTAACTCAGCCAGCACCTGCAGTGAGACAGGCAGCCATGTTACTAACATTATCTATCTTACTGGGGAATTCTAAGATCACAATTTATTTTAGATCTGGGTGTATTACCTGGGCAATGTTAGCTTGAGATGCAAGACGAATCATGATGTCCAGTTTCTCCAGTTTGACATAGATTGGGTCGTTGTATTTTACAAAGAATACCTTCATTTCGTGTTTCATGATCTCTGGGCTAAAAAAACCCAAAAAATATACATGTTTGTAAACAAAGAAAAAAAAAGTACAAATGAAAAATGTTACACTACAAAATTATTAAGCTCTTTTAATACAAACATATGAAGAGAATCTCTTCCCAGACTTACCGTCTCTGGACGATGAGGTTGATGTTTCGAAGAGCAACATACTGCAACTCAGGCTCAGCAGAGAGAAGAGTGACCAGTGGAGGAGCAAGCTTCTTCAGCAGAGTGCCATAGTAGTCCAAGTCTTTGGGCAGCATCTCCATGAATTTCATTAAAACTTTAACTGCCGACAACACCACTGCAGAGTTGGCATGGGAGAGCCGTGGAGTGACACGCTCACAGATGCTGGCAAACATTGAGAACATTGGGTGAGAAAAGAGATGAGGGAACAGAAGTCAAATGACATGCAAGAGGAGAAATCATAAGAGTATTCTACCTTACCTTTGGGACTCACGGTCATCACGAGGTGTGTAATTGGCCAGGCAGTCGAGGATAAATATCTGTCCCCACTCTGTGCATTCATTAAGAGCTGTCAGCAACTTGTTTATTGTCTGAGGATTCAGGTCCAGTAGATTACTGTTGGGATGAGACTCTGCAATCTCAGACAGTGCTGCGACTGCATTTGCAACAACCTGCATTTGAAGACAAGAATTTGAACAACGTAAACATTAAAATCCCTAAAATAGGGATGTGACTGTTCCAACTTTTGCAATTTCCCTTTGTAATGAATTAAGTATTTTTCATTTTATTCATAAACCTATAAGGTTGAACATTTTGGTGCCTAGAAAGAGCTTATTAGTGTACAACAGAGGTCGGGTTTGCAACCAGCTCTGCAACACAGAGAAAAATCCATAAAGGATGTGTACCATGGGATTGGAGTCAGAGATGAGATCTTTCAGGGTGTCCAGGAAGCCTTGGTCCTCCACCAACTGGGCATTGATATCATGAAGCTTTGCCACACACACGGCAGCTGTCTTCCTCACATAGGGGTCTTCATCCTTCAAACATTTTCTCAGAGGCTCACAGAGGTACTCTGTGATCTTGTCCACACGAATACAGCCCATTGTACGGACAGCAAGGGCCCGAATCAGAGGATTGGGGTCTTCACAGTCCTGATGGGTGGATCACAGATGTCCAAAACTTAGTTTCACATTTCTATTTGTTTAATTACCATAATATTTTAACTGAGACATTTTTAATTTAATTTAATATTTGCTTTTGTTTCCCATAAGTAAAGCATGTAATTACACTGTTTGAGCCGTCAGTACTTCTTTGGTATAACAAAAGATAAAAGGTAAAACTATGACAGCTGCATGCAATCTAATATGTTGAGGATCAGTTATCATACTTATGTCAAAGAAACTTGTGGGGGAAGTAGCAACAAGAGACTCCCACGCCTGTGGCAAGAAATGCCCACAATAGCATGGTCCAAATTTACAGACAACAATACTTCTCCATCAAAATATTAAGTTATGCACAAAGTTTTACACACCTGAAAAACCCAAAAGAATCAGAAAATCCAATTTACAAGATGCAAAAATTTTAAATATTGGTCTAATTTACCTGTGACTTCACCCACACATCAATAACACATCAAGTAAGCTTGATGTAGAAAGATTACTTTTCTCAAATGGGAGAGATTTAAGTGATAATATCAGATTGCTTCTTCACAGTATTGACAGACTGAGCTTTACCTTCACAAAGGTGTTAACAGCCATGATAGCCATGTCTGGCTGGCTCTTGGCATAGTTCATCAGGTAGAGGTAGACCAACTTTTTCAGTTCCAGGTTGTCTGTTTGCATGCAGTTTACAACATCTGGGAAAAGAGCACTGCAGGAGGAACCAACTGTTATGCACATACTGACTAAAAGTTGGAGAACATTCATTGTGGATGCCTCTGGCACTACTTCAATTGCTCACCTGACATCTTTGCCCACTGTCATTGATGCAATGACCTTTTTAACAGCCTCCTTCTTCTTTTCTTTCTTATCACTGTTGAGCTCTGCTTTGAGCTCGAAGATCTCCCCTGCACAGATATAACACAAAAACAGACATCATTTTATGTAATCCATTTGGCAAGAAAGACTGAGATATGCAGAGGTGTGTAGCTGTGCCCTCACTGCAATATACCAACTGAAATGTAAGAGGGGAAATATCTTTACAACACAGAGAATAAAAATTTTGATACTGAGAGAGGCGTTTTCCCCAGTCTTGTGCATCCAAAGAAGGGTAAGAAGAACATCTTCTCTGTGAAAAAAAAAATCTGTTTCAGTTGTACCACTGCATAACAGTGAGGGGAAAGTAAAAAAAAAAAAAAGAAAAAAAAAAATGAAATCATGTTTTCATTTGTACAAAATTTTGTAAAAATATAAACTCCTGTGTCCAACAGCTCAAAACAAACCATTAATATCTACAAATGGCACAGGTTCTTGCTTGGCTGAGTAGCCCCAAGCAGACAAATCTAATACTGAATTATTTTTACCTTTTCTTTTTTTTGGAACCACCATTATTTTTGGCGCATGCTTGAAGTTTGGGGTGAGGCAGATATTTAGCCCATTATAATAACCAACTTTCCCAGCAGATGCCTATAAAACCTTTAATGAAAGCTCCACAAGAAGATACAATCATTTCTTGAAGATCTCAAACATATTTAATTTGGCAGTATAATAAGTTTTACAAGGTTAGTGCTAGGGCTGAACAATTAATCGAATTTTAATCGTGATTTCAATTATGCCCTTTCACAATCATAAAAACACTGTAACGGAAGAAAAACGATTAATCCTGAAGTGAAAAAACTGGTGGAGTTATAGGAAGCAAACTGCAGGGAGTATAGAACAGGAATGCATGTAGACTGAGTATTCATTTTTATTGCTATTATTTTAAATAATATTCTTATTTTACTCCTTTGCTTGTTTCTAATTTATTTCTGGTTTTATTCATTTTTTATATATATAAAATCAACGAATAATCGTGTATATTAATCGTGATTTCAATATCAGTCAAAATAATCGTGATTATAATTTTTTCCATAATCGTCCAGCCCTAGTGAGTGCTAATACTGCAAATAATATATTTTAAAAAAAAAAATTTTTTTAGAATCAGTAAACAAAAAAACAAACAAACCCCAAGCTCATTAGTATGACGACAACCTGAAAAAATGTTCTTTTCTTTTGCCGCAAATAATGTCACAGCATCCAGCTGAGCATGCCACTAAATGCACATAATGGCACTTGCAATGATTTTAATCTGAAAACTTTAATTTCTCATTAGGTGTTTCACATGCTAAATATCATATTTTGTTAACAAATATCAAAATATCAGACCTTTCTTGGTAGTGGTGAAGTACTTGGAGTCTGTCATCTTGGATCCGAACTGTCGGTTCTCCTGCATGAGATAGAAAAGATGGGAGAGATGACTCTGATGTCTTTGCTTGAGTGGAAACTTGCAGAATCACAAGAGCAACAGGAAATACTAGAAGTGCAAGCAAAGGGAAATAAAAGGATTTCCTGTCTTGTCCTGAAAGAGTTCTATTGGGAAAGAAAACAATGGATACTGCTGAGAAACCAGATTCCAATAAACCCTCTTTAAAAGTGAATCTTTTGGGTCAGCCTGGATTGGGCCAACAATAACTCCTTAAGCCAACTTTGAAGGCTTTCCGCAGTATGTGACAAGTATTTCCTGCTCTCATTTCCTGATATTCACTTACACTAGAGTTTTTCTGTAAAAGATCTTTTGCACAAAAAAATTACTTGAACGTCAATGTTATCATGAATATATTTAAATCACGAGATGCATGTTCTGACTTCACAAAAAAACAAGGGAGGTATGCAAAGTAATCACTAAAACATTAACAAGGAGAAAAAAGAAAAAGCTAAACTAAAACAGAACCAAGATTTATTTGGCTTTTTGGGGAGCCATAAAATGAAAGTAGAATAATTTTAAAATGCATGTGGCTCATTCCTGTAGACTGATAAAAATTACCAATATCTTCATTGCACACTTTCTTCTTCTTCTTTTTTAAAAGGTGTTACACCACCATATAAGCTGCCCTGCATCACTGAACATTTGTGTATATCCACAAATGTTTACCTGCAATGAAAGAAACTGATGCTGTCCGAGTAGAATCAATAAACATACAAACCTTTTATTTCTACTAACTTACATAACAATCAGATATAACAAATTTGCCTTTTTGGGAACGAAGTGTTCTTTCATAGCAATGTACAAAGAAAGTTATGGATCACCGCGAGCCTACGTCACAACCCGGAACTCATGTGACCGCGAAGCTTGTCCCGGTGAAAATATGCTTCGTATTTGAACGGCGTCTGATGGACTATGAGCCTCAAAAACTGCTTTTGCACTCTTTTTAATTTTTTTCTCCGCCGGTCTGTCTTTGAAATATTATAGAAATGACGTCCAGTTATACTGAAAGTCTCACTGCCGACGCTAGAAGAAGATACGAAGCTAAACTAGTATCTGTTGGACTAAGTGATGCCATCTTCTGCTGCTACAGCCTGGTTAGACGAACCTACCTGTACATAACATCAGTTTCCCGATCTCATGATGTATTTGGTTTCATCAGGTAAGCCCCGTGTTCAAGCCATTTATTTTTTATAGAATATAAATTTTCCCCGGATTTTTAATAAATGGTGGTATTTATTTGATGTACTTCTCAGGAGTTTACTCTCATTGATAAAGCTATAAATTACCGGCAGTCTCATCTGTATGTAACTGGTTATGACTGTGCATGTTTATAATGCTGCAAATGCCTTTCTGCCGCTTTTTATGCTTTTATTCTTATGTGGGAACATTGATGGCAGTAATCTGGATGAACGTAATCGTTAACAGTCCTGAGGAGACGGGAACAGCGGGCGGCGCTGTTATTCTGTACATCCACTGATTTAATGGTGTTTTCTATCATCTGTACAAAAACAACTACAGGGTTTAAAAAGTGAGACCACATTATATGCTTTTTTTATCAGTCACAAAGTGATCGGAACATATTGTTAGATGTTTCCATGGTTTCCAGCGTAAACTGTCAGCATTTATGGGCTTGATAGCAGCTAGCCACTTAGCATGTTGTTCGGGACTTTTTCTGTTGTTTTGTGAGCTGGAAAAACATATTCTCTTGTCCGTGTGATAGATATGTTTATGGCAGCCGTACACAGCGGGACTTCTCGGTATTTCCAAAGTAGAATAAACGAAGATTGACGAGTAATGAAGCAGGTAATTCAGTGGTTCCCCAATGCAACGAAGCCATGTTTTCACCTGTTACCTAACCGGATGTGACGAATTTGGCGAAAATTCCCGGATGTTCGCGGTGATCCATTGGGCAGCGGCTATCAAGTGCATTTCGAAGACCGTTTATCTAATGAAACTTGCAGGCACACTGCTGCTATACGATAACTGATAACAACCATGAATAAAAGGCATAAATTTATGTATGGCTAAGGTTTGCAAATAGCCATACCTAACTTGTCATTTGCAACGATAAATAAACAAACTAGTTAAGCTGTCAAGTTTATTATTTATTGGGTTTCAGGTGGCTGTCAACATCCGACAGGTTGCCAACAACGCAAAGACGACTTAGCTAGCCGATTACGGGGCGTTTTTAACACTACATCGTGCTTATGTCTCACCAGGCAAACACTAAGCTACTCGTGTGCTTTCACGTAGTTTACAAATAATTAATAGGAATACCGTACACAAGCGGACTTTATAGTTATTTAGCAGTATATCTTAAAGTAGGGGGGAGCTTTGCTACCTGGCTAGCATGAGGCTACACTGAAGTTAGCATAGTAACTCGAATGTGTACGGTACAAGCACACCAAATATATTATGAACAGCGACACAAAGTTGGCTAAACTAGTACAGGTAGGTAAGCATTTACCAAAACCGTTCTAATTTTTACTCACGTAAAGCTGATTGGCCCATTCCTGCATGTTTGCAATAGTTACGATATATGAATGAGACTGTTGCTAAAAGGCTAGCGGTGTGTCTGCTGCGGTATGCCTGTCAGTGTCAGCTAGCGCCCGGCTACTTCTACAGCTAGCAGAGCTGAGACATGACCTTCTAAGTAGAGGCTTAAGGAAGCCTTTGTCGGGATAGTTAAGCTCTTAATCTACCGGCCTAATTCAGACCTCACTCAACGAATTAGTGTATCTTCTGGAGGTATAATGAAGCTCGTCACACACCGAATTAAAAGAGAAAATCTCCTCAAACATCTTACCGTTACAGGCGTAGTAGGAGCAGTGATGGCCTTCGTCCCCTCCCACTTGATTTACTTCCGTCTTTCCACAAAACAACTGTCAAGCAACGTCAGCTTTCATTCACAATGTTTCCTATCATAAACTCTATCATTAAGTGGCTCAGGGAACCATTTTCTACACTAAGTATTGTTCGGATACATAATAAACACAATTTGTGGTTGCTTGCTGACATAATAGTAGGCTTTCTTACATATAAATATATCACAAATAGTTGTCAAGTTCTTATCTGTCAAATTGTTGTGTAGCAAATGTTATTGAAAAAAACAAGTTTTGCCCATTTTTTCTGTCTTGATGTTCAATTAACATGGGCTTCATTTTTATTCATTTAAGTAAATATAACTTATACCGGTATTAAAGCTGATCTGAATGTGACATTCACCTCAAAGCTACTTAAGAGACAGTAAAAATCTATGTAAAGCCCACCTAAAATGATTGAATCATTGTAAAATAACTATTTTCGTGAAGACAACTTTAAAATTAAAATTGAGGCATTTATGCATCAATAATCCAAACCCATCCTATTCTCTACACTTCTGGAATCACATGAAGAAAATAGGAGCATATTTATGAAGTTCAGAAGAAAAGATTTATTACAACAATTTGATAGCATTGTTCATATTCAAAAAGAGTAAAATGCTGCAGTATTGCTATTTCTTACACACATATTTCACAATGTCAAGCAATCTGTACATCTTACTGAAGATTGTGTGAAAATGGAACCAGATCACTAACATTCAGAGTTTACTGTAGATGAAGAGGAGTGAGACTTTAATGAAATTTGCAAAGCTGTGTATTACATCGAGCCAAATGTGTTAATCACACTTGTTATGAGTGGCAAGTCATGTTTGAAGTCACAGTTCATTTACCTGGCAGCTGTGAATCACCAGTGAGACAAAATGCAAACCAGTCAAAATAAACTTAAAATTAAAATAATTAGCACATGTAATCATTTTTACAAGGTAACCAACTACTTGTTCATACAGCACTGATCCAACATACATCCAACATTATTCATTTTTTCTTGAATCGTTTTAGGTTTCTTTTGTTGTTGCTTGTTTAACTGGGAAAAATAGCTAATGCGTTAGTCTCTCCCTTTTTTTTTTATATATGCTGCTATGGTAACTGACAAATCTTTAAATGCCAAATATTATTTGTATTTTACCCAAACACCTATTTCATATTAGCACTCTGAGAGCTGAATCAATAAATAAATAAATTAGACCACCACTGCTCTCCTCTTTACTCAAACTCTGCTTATATTCTCAACCATATGTACACAAAGATACACACACTCTATATACTTTCCTTGAAGCTCGTTCACTGTTAACATCCTGCAAAGAGTACACCTGTCCTGTATCGTGACATTTCATTCATAGCAGGGTGTTTTTGTTTTTTTTCCCCCAGAGCATCGGCACCACAATTCCAACTTTTCAAATATACAAAGTCCTCACCTGCTAAATACCTTAAACAGCACTGTAAGCTCTGTGAGTGAAGTCTCGCCTTACACACTAATGGCAGCAAGAGCTTCACATTGGAACCTTAATATCCAGTTACAGTTTACATTATTCATGCACTTCGCACACATGCACACACTCAAGTTAGAGTCAATCTTTATCAATCAAACTTCATGTCTTACCATTGTTTTTAACTTGGACATGTCAATCTTGACCTGGAGGAAAGGAAACAGACTCAAAAACATTTTTGCTGTTTGCAGCAAAATTCTTTAACCACCAGATGTCATCATTGTCTGGTGTCATGTCTCATATTTTAAACAACCACCAGAATTAAGAGGGAATATATCATATTGAATCTGAATATATGAACAGTATCATCTACATCAGAGATAAATTGGCAAAGTTTCTCACTTTTTCCACATTCAAGTCCAACCCCTTCAACTTCCACTATCATGACCCTCTAATAATGGCAATGTAGTGTTACCAAATTGAAAACATTCAAAAATTGTTCCCATGACTAAAATTTAAGGCAAAGGGAATTGTCAAGGCATTTAAAATGACCAGTATTGCATAGCTAAGGCAGCACAGACCTTAATACAGTAACTATGTACATTACACTGTATTTCCATGCCTCCTATTTACAAAAATACCCACATCTTTCGGCGAGTACGTCAGCATGTATTTACACATTCATTCTCCTCAGCATGTGATTCCTGATGCTCACTAAACTCAAGAGTACATTTTGGTCTGGGGAAGAGCTCAAGTTTGTAGTTTCAGTGACAATGACACACAACCTCAGCTCCCTTCACATTTTTACACCAAATCCATTTAAAAATGAAAGTAAAGATAATTTACTGCATAAAAACATCTTAAAAACATGACAAATGAAGCATTCAAAACCAAATATCATCATCTACATCAACTGACTGTAAAAAGCTGACAGTACATTAATAACACTGAGCAACTGTACAGAAACTGGTAGTGTGAGTAATTTTCTTAAAGTCAGAGGAAAGATGTGGCTACCTTTCTGTGTAACCTAAGATCATACTACTAATATGAATGCACTGTGTCACGTGTGAAGATTAATGTGCAGAGACCTATTGTCATCATACGTTTTAATTATCAAGGCAAGCAGAGAGGCAATGGCAACCACCAGAGGGAGCCAATCCATTCGGATAAGAAGGTTTAGTGTTTGCACTGTTTATAGAGATGAAGCGTAAAATACCTGGCACTTTACCATGCCCCTTAGTGGGGCACATGGCAGCACATATGTTTTCTCTCTATGTTTGTGTATATGAGAATTTTACAAGTGTCCTGTTTAAAAAAAGAAAAAAAAATAACATGATTGGCAAAAGCATCCCATGCACAGACTAAAATTACAGTAAAGATAAAACCCATTCCTTTGGTAATAAATAATTTGGCTTAAGTGCAAAAAAAGCAATGTGATCCGCCCTGCAGTAATTTAGGGGGAAATCTGAACAAATAGTGTGTTTGACATGCAGTTGAAACCGTCTACAGCCCAAACATAACTGTTTTTTTCTTGTTTTGTTTTTTTTTGCGCAGTAGTCAACACGCATGACAACACCTTTCTGTGTCTGATCAGTTTGTGCTACATCCAAGCTTCAGTGTCCAAGCTTCCTGTCTTTGCAGGGTAGGAGCAATCTTTGTTTGCCATGGCTGGAGAGCAGGACTGAGGATGGATCATGTCAGTGAAGGCCTGGTGCAGGCTCTTGCATGAACCTGGATGAGAACTCTGAGGGGATAATGGTGGTGTGTGACAGGGCGAAAGAGTGTCACGAGTGTGAAGATCTCTGTAGCTGACAGGGGTGGGGATACGTGAGGGGCTGTTCTGTGGCCTGTTGTCAGTTCGAGGCCTGAACCTTCCTGCCAGTTTGTGCTTAGAGATTGGGCCTATCTTGTTTGCTTTCTTTTGCCTGGATTCCCCGTTAGTCATTGGTAAAGTTGGTGGGGGGGATCCAGAGCGGGATTCGCTCAAGCTGAAGCACATGGATGAGTTTTCACTAGAAGAATCCTGGAAGGAGCAGTCCTCAGATGGGACAAAGGGCACAGGCGATGGACATGCCTCTGGAGGTGGGAGGTCATCATTCCAGTCACCATTTTCTAAGTCATAAGGTAAGTTTGGCTGGTGATTTTCGAGTGGAACATCTCCTTCAGTCCGTGTGCCCCAGCCAAGTGGACCTGGATTACCTGTGACCCTTCCTGCAAGAAGAGAACTTCCCTGATCTCCGTTCATATTAGTACAGTGAAAAGCAGGCTGTGCGGGGATGTGATTCATCAGCTTGTCTGACTCCGTGTCTCCAAGACCAGGCAAGGAAGATGGAATTTCCCTCTCCTCTATTGAACTACAGATGGCTGGGAGCTTCTTAAGACCCCCTCGACGATCCCCCCAATGTTCAGGTTCTTTCTGGACAAAACCATGAGGTCCTCCAAAATTGTGTCCAGAAAGTAAATTTAAAGGATCCTCCTGTGGGAAGGGATGGGGGTTAGTCCTCTTGGATTCCCTGAGGTCAGGCAGTGTTCCGATCTTTGCACCCACATTCAAGGAGGAGGTGGAGGAGTTAGAAGAGGAGTAAGCAGAGTCAGTGACATTTGGATCAGTGGGTGCCAGTACTGAATGTGTCCCTGCTACCCGCAGAGTTGCTCCTCCTGGAGCCTTACCAGCAGAAACTCCTCTGACCTGCTGTGTATTGGCCAGAAACTCAGCCTCAAAGCTGCGGTAAAGGTCCTGCTCTCTTTGGGGGTCTACCGCTGGCAGCATCTGGAACCCAAAGCCAAGACCCTCCTCTTCCGGTTCCTGGCGTTCCATTCCAGACCAGTTTCTATGGTTGCCTCGTCCAGCAGAGCGGGGTGTCTGCGAGATCCGAGGAGAGCGTGCAGTGTGATGATGAGAGTTTCGAGGAGATGAATGCGGTGAACGTCGCCCTCCTGGGGTGACAGGTGGGAGTAGTCTGCCTTTCCCTGTGGATGGTGAGCGGGGAGCAGGAGGTCTGGGAGTAGTTATAGCCTTTTTGTTGGGGCAACTGTTGCTGCTCTGGACTCCTTTAATAGGGGAGTTAGAGCAAGATGATGACTGCCTCTTAGTGAACCCAATACCCACTCTTGGGGAGGAAGGGGGCACCTGTTTAGGTCGAGGGTCCTCTCGTCTGTCTGATGTTGGAGACTGATGGTCTTTTAGGGATGAACCGGGGCTGCCATCACTTGACCAAGTACGGCTGGTTAACCTGCTCTGACTGTGGGAACGTGGACCATGGAGTCTCTTTTGGCCTTCATTTCCAAGGGAGCGCCCCCTCTCTGTACGAGATGCTCTCACTCCATCAGACGACCCTGGAGGTGGGTTGGGCTTGAGTATTGGAGCGAGTGCAGGGCGTTCCCGAGAGTGGCTTCGTGCACGAGGCATTGTGGGCCGTAGAGAAGGAGTTTGATTTCCAGCTCCTCCCCTCTCGATCATATGCCTTCCTTCCTTGCGGTTGACAAGCAGCACTATCTCTTCACCAGAGCGCCGGGAAGTACCACCAAGAGAGTGCCGCGCCCCTCCTGCTCCTCCTCCTCCTCCTCCTCCCTTAGAGGAGGCTGTAGATGAGTCACTGTCTCCTGAGAGACGTCTTGTCACGGGCATCATTGTCTCCTTATTCCTGCAATATAAAGGGGGCAGCCATTTATATTCATACCACACACTTAAAGAAATAGCCCAGAACCAAAGCACTAACAGATATTATCTGTCTTCATACAATGGATGTGGCATGTTTAGAGCAATGCTGAGGATTTGTGAGTATTTTCTACTTGCCACTGACCTACAGCTCGTGTGTTTTGGACCAGTGGGCAGTGACAGGCAGGGGGATTACAGGGAAGATGAGAGCAAGTGGGGGCAGGATTAGAAGTCTCATAGATTTTCGAGCCCAACACACACACATTTCCCTTTCTTAACCAGGCACTGTTCCACAGTCATGCACCAGCAGGACCAGCAGGTTTCAGTTAATTAGCTTATGAATCAAAATTTAGGAAGAACAAAGTGAGTAATACAGTATTGGATATTCAAAGATGAGCAGATGCTGTTACTTGTTTCACTAAAGAGTTAAAGTGTGCACATAAATATATTATATATGGAAGGAAGAAACCTGTATTTAGTCTGTAATAATAATGTAATAATGTAGCAAATATTCATTTAATATATACCTATATATATATATGTATATATATATAATGTATGAACATGTTTTACCACTATACAATACAACAACCCAAATATAAGTGATTTGCCACTTATATGCCAATTATTTAGGGATTTAACTTGGTGCTGAGATTCACCTTTATTAATTTGTTTTTCATCACACTTGACCTCTGCAGTTATCTTTACAAAATTCAAGTGAAATCATTCTGCTTGCGTGGAACCCACCTGTTGACCTACTTACCCCATCAAGTTATCTGGGAACAGTTATCCTGGGATACTTGTGAGATTAGCTTTCATCTAGTGTGTTGCACGTGAAAGGAAATAATCCCATTGACTCAGGGTTAATCTGAATGGGGTGATATCTTGACATCTAATCTGAACTGTGGTTTACAGGAGAAGTGAGCAACATATTGGCCTGGAGCCACTTTAAATCAAAGCTCTGCTCCTAAATGTGTTCAACAACAGTACTGCCACACTCTGATAAATTGGAACGGTGTGGGACAGAGTAGATCTGTTTGCCGTGAGAAAAGAAGAAAAGCTTGAGAAACAGCTTTCTCATAATCCCATCCATGACAGATAGCCTGCATACGGTAAAACACTAATTATTGTAATGAAAGTTGAAGAGAGAAAAGTAAATATAGAGATATTATAAAACAAATTTTATCTTCCTTCTGCCCACTAGGAGGTGCTGTAAGGAGGCTTTATGAAGTGGCTTTATCAAGGCGATGTCACCTGAGATTAGATAAATCTGCTCTGGTCTAATCTGTAGCTTCCTAGTGCGTTTATGTTGTGTATATGTCCCATTCTCTGTGTGTGCCCTGTCTGTCTGTCCATCTGTGGGCACCACTCAATGACCAGTAAAAACTGAGCTTGCCCTGCCCAGCAACTTGTGAGAGATTAATCATCACACTGATCTGCACATTTACGCAGACACACACACACTCACCTGAGAGGATTAAAGTGACGAGGCTCTGAGCGGTCTCGTGGCGGCCTCGGGAGAAGAGTACGTGCTACACCAGAGTCAAGCTCTGTGGGGAGAGCAGAGTTCTGCGATCGCCCTGGACGTGAGGGGGAGGAAGCACTCGGGGTAGAAAGGGGCTCCAAGGAGCGTCTGTCAGGTGGTTTGTAAGGTGCGATGCCATCATTTCGCCAGTGTGGGCCTGGGCTGGTGGAGCGAGATGAGTGGGCACTGGAGGACTTGCTGTGGGCTCCCTGACCTTGGCCACTAGCTTTCGCCTGGTGGTAGCGGTGAGCTGTGGGGACACCGACAATAAATGGTTAAAACATACCTTTAACATACTGACAGACACATTGCAGAATCACAAATGCTATTACCACAAACGTTATTTAGTGGCCAAGAAATACAGTTTGCTCATTTCAAATTGGGAGAGATGTATTTTGTAATCACTATCTTGCGTAATTTGTTCCTTTAACAATAGCAGTGTTTGGGAACTGAAGAGATCAACTGAAACATCATCTATCATTTCAAGTTCATTCAAATGAGCCCCCAGAGTGTAACTCCATTACCAGATCTTTTTAATATTTTCATTATGCATAGTAGTGTTAAAGTAGTTAAATCAGTCATGAGTGTCCTCGAACAAAATCATATCTGTTTTTAATATCATGGTCATTTGGCTTTGCCACTTGAAAACAGAGACTCCTTCATTTTCTCAGAACCTTTTGAAGATTTTATATTCAGCAGAAGATAAATTCCACAGTATCTTTACTTCTGTAAGACTAAGCTTCTCTAAGATGCTCTTTTTAAAACCCAAACATGTTACTGACCTGTTAACAGTTAACTTGAGTAGTTATGAGATCCTCCTTGTGCTTTAAGCCAAACTCCTTTTACCAAGTAAACATAGGGGTCCGAATGATCTCTAAATCATAATGTTCTGTTTTTTTCCCCCATTTTCATTCTAACATTTTGTAAAACAGTTCTGTTGGATAAGAAATTTGTGTTGTGATAAGTTGCTCTGCAGGTGTTTCATTGGATGTATCAGCAGCAAAAGATTAAAAGTGACAAAACATTTTTAATTCCAATTTTCTTTTTAAGGGGCTAAAAATAATATCAATCAGGGTCAATTTTGGACTCAGTCTGATAGTTACTAGATGATATAACAATCTCAAACTAATAAAGAAGTAAAAATGTGATGGAAAAAATGAGAAAATTTCGATCAGTGCCTGGTAAAATAAATGAATCATTTGTTTACAACCTTAAATGTATTATGAAACACTTGGCCATAACAATAAAACTTTTGTAAGCGCCTGATAAAAATGAAGTGACCTCACCAAAAGCAGCACAGCGACATGGATCATGCTTGTCCAAATAATGCTCCAATGTGTCCCAACCCCCTCCAACACGCACCATCACATGAGTACGAAGGACCTAAAGGAGGGAAAAGAGAAACAAAGCCTGAATAGAATAGATAATGTGACATACATACACATTCATACCCAAAACATCTTGAAATATACAACTCAATGGATATGGAAATTTCGCAAATGAGTACTTTGCTGAAAGCAGGCTGACCCTCAGTGTTACATAACATCTAGATGCTTCCCTCCCTCTCCCGCAACTCCTCTTTCTCCTGCATCACCCCCAGCTGCTGCCATTATGAGTCCTGTTCATTACTATGCCAACGCCACAATTAAACAGAATACAGTAGCTCACAAAGTGCTGTGAAAGACTCTTTTTATGGTCCCTCTCCCCTGCTTCTCAGCTGGCTTCCCCATGTTTTCACGTGGCAGCAGGGTGAATTAGTATGGTAACAAGTCACCCCTGCTGCCCACTGGGCTCTTCAGCAGAGATTTTATTTATCCCAGGATAGCCATAACAGAGGGGGGTGGGTGGATATGTCACGTCTTATTCTCCTATGTTCTCTTTAGCACACACATCCACAAGATCAGAACAAAGAGCCTCGCTCCCTCCAGGCAAAGGCTGCCTTCACTGAAGCAGCACACTGTGCTTGATGTGACAGCCCCATGGACGCATCCCCCTGCCTTGGGTTGTGTAACGCTGTCTGTCAGCCACATGTTTTAAAGGTTGTACCCGTGTCTTTGAGGGCACATAAGGCAAGCTGCAATGCTAACTCTGCATGGGCTGGCGCAGAGTTTATGTCCACCAAAATGCACACATGTGGCACAGGACCACATCTCCAGGACGCTGACCACGGTCAAAGTGAGGTTGCAGGCGACACACGTGTACCACAGTCTCACCCCACCTTCTCTCTAACAAAAATCCCTGACAACCCACAACAAGTCTCTTCATCTGCCATACCACATAAAATCCATCAAAACAGCTGATCTGCTTATCTCCATCAGACCTGGGGGCATAAACTGCTTACTCTCCACTGTTTTGACCTTATGCCAGTAACAGGTTTACAGTTTGTGTGATGCTGCGTGACCATCATGAGCCAGCAGTGAAAAGTAGGGTTATGCAAGGTTAATAGCATATCATCATATTTTAAGCATCACTGCAGTCTGCCTTAAACAGCACAATACAAAGATTAAAAGGTTTACTAAAAGACGCTTGCATACTGCAAACCATGCGCATCATAGAAGGACATAACTTACAACTTCTACTTATTGCATTTGTTATTGTTTTTAACCAGGATAGAAGGGTAGCTTTTATGATGGCACCAGCAGCTATGGATGCAAATAAGTTCTCATTGCAGTGTGATAGCCATGTGATTATAAAGAGCTTTATCAAAGGTCTGAAAATGCTTAGTAAACCCCTATCATTTAAAAACAGCTCAACTTAACAAGTCTAATCATGTCCGTTGATGATAATTATTATTTTACCATATCAGATACTGAAATAAAACATAAAAAAGTTAAAGCAGCACTCTAAACAGACAAAAACAGGTTTAAATGATAATATAAAGCAATCTCAGTTTATCTTGGATTATAACGTATTTTAGTAGTGACTGAGGGATCAAAATAACACCATATACAGGGATTCTGTTATTTTTTGTATTCTTCATCATCAGGAGCACCCTGAGACTGAATAGATGTTTAGGAACTATGTTCCAGTTTAAATCTGTGGCTCAGCTGCCAGCTTTCCCAACCGCCGAAGGGATATCACAGTCTTCACCACTACAGAGACCCGAGCCCTGTTTCTATGGCAACAGTGAACAGAGAGACTTCTTTTTTATCATTGCTGAGGCGTGTTGAACAGATTTGCTCTTTTATCATGCTGTTGGGTTAAAAAATTAAATTCATGGTCCATTTCAGCTATTGTTCCCCTCAACTGAAGGTTGAGTCTGCCCACTGAGGAGTCCTCCTCAGAGGCAAAAATACCCTTCGAACAACCCCCTTCTGCTCATGCATCCCATTCAGCCATTTGCTTTCAGGACTTCATCCTCTGTTTCGGCCCGAGATCCTTGTCACAGCTTTGGTAGCTGAATGAGGGTTAGTTGGCAATAAAGGCAAAGTGTCTGCCAGTTTCCTCCCATCAGAAGAATAAGGGAAGTGTGCTGGGTGCACTTGTAGCTGCTTAGGCATGTGAATAATCACCATCATCCCCAGGGATGAATCAGGAGAGGGCGGAAAAGCATGAAGAGAGCCAGTCTGACAAGGCAAAGGCTCCTAGATTCATAAAGTCCACTCCAAACTTAAATCAATGCATCTGTTGAACTGAAATGGCCTCTCCAACAAGCAAACGTGGTAACGCTGACCAAACATATCTCGATTATAAGAGATGGATGGGGGCCAGAAAACAGGACAGTCTCTTTCTTGTTTTGTTGCAGGTGCAGTGAAGTTGTTTCACTTTGCTATCAAACACAAATGATTGTTTTTACTGTGCTCAGATTTGCTGAGGAGAAGCCTGCTGCCTCCATTTTTAATTCTGAGTTACAGCAAACAATACCAAAATCAAAATCTGGTTTCAAAAACTGAAAGTACATGATCTAATAGTCTAGAGGTTTGAGCACAAACCGCATGAGCCAAATGCCATCAAGCAGTGAGTCCTGTTCCCTGATGCTAATGCTCTGGGCAGAAGGTTGGAGGTTTAGCCTCTGCGCAGCAACACTGCCGTAGTTGGAAGCAGGGCTCTGACCTCGCTCTGCCTCATGTGAACCATACCCCAGCTGACTCTTCATTAGGATGCCAGCTTTCTAACAAGCTGCAATATGTGAAATATCAAGTTCCCTCGTGGGAGCAATAAGGAAAACAAAACTAATTCTGATATGATCTAATAGAGTGTCTCCACTAATAATAGTTGTCCCTTCCAGTCAATTTTTTATCTTAAAACAGAGTTAAAGTGTTAGTTTTATACAATTGGCCACCTGTACAGCAGTGTGGTCAGCACTGTCAAGAAGGGTCCTGGTTCCCAGCATTATGTGTGGAGTTTGCATGTCCCCCTCATAACTGCAAAGGTTCTCGGCAGGTAGTCTGGCTTCCTCCCACAGTCCAAAACATTCATGTTAGGTACACTGATTGTTTCTAAATTCTCCCTTGAAGTAACTGTAAATGGTTGTTTGCTTCTCCGTTGGCTCTGTGATGGACTGGAATCCAATTTAGGGTGAATCCTGCCTCTTGCCTGACAACAGCTGGGATAATTTGATCACATAATAATAAAGTCTTTTTGCTTTGCCTCATTTCTCAGTTGTGCAAATTTGATACATGATGTTTCAAACTATCAGAATAATGCTGCACTTCATTAAAAGGAGTGTGCCAACAGAAAATAACACTAGAAAAATTCCTGTTTCTCTTTTTAGATGACAGATGTCATTGAACTCCTCTACAAACACCGTTAAATGATACTGTCACTTACAGAAAATCCTCTTCAATTCAGTGAACATATATGGAGATCAAATGTCTAACACAATATGTAGAAATGGGGATGCCTTTGACAGGGGGAAGGTGTGATAATGTTTAATCTCACTGTGCATATCACATCTCCTGGCATGGACAAAGTGGTGCCACCAGAAATAAAAAATACTGATATCAGTGACTGGTAAGAGAGTCCGACAATGAAAACCATCCAAGGAGTCCATCAATTTGGCTGCTGTGCATTTTAGGTAAGTGAGACCAAATCGATTTCTGATATCAACCGGCCTTCCTGCACTGTCCTCTGAGGCCTGATGTTGATACGGTATCAACTCGTAAACAGAGAATGAGACAAGCAGTCCAGCAGGAACGGGCTACAGTCGAGATAAGGAGAACTCAGGAAATGACATAAAGCTCTATTTGCGTCTACACAGAAAAAGTTGCGTCCTGCTTGTGGGCCACATGAAAGCAGAGCGTAAATACTCATGTAAGAAAGAGAAATCACCATATATTCACTTTAACGAGCAATTCATCATGATTTGACTCAGTCAAGCAGCTGAGTGTTATATCTGTTGCAACATTACCCTGGTCCTCTTCAAACAACATATGATGCCATATGTCAGACCATATGGCTCCACTCAATTACCGCACGCCTTCACTGCTATGTGCCAAATGTACTAGCTGAACATGTGTAACTTTAAGCATTTGGTAAAACTTAGGATTACTACAATTAATGTTTTCTTTTTTGGCCTGTAATATCGGTAATTATTATGTTTCTGTTGGTATTTCTTTTACCGAGATCTAGCGCCATGGGAATGCTGGGACAACCAAGTCTGATAGCATAAGAAACATCAGCTGTAATATAATAATGTTAATGGTCACTAAAAATATAAATAAAAACATGTATGTCTAAGATGGACTTTTACAGTGTGTCTCTGAACACACTGAATACCCCTCTAAACCCTCCCAAACAGCCGGTTTTCTCTTGTGTGCGGCTTTAAATGAAATGAGCTGCTTCTGCCCCACCCCATCCCGGAAGAGAGCTGTGCCTTTCCTGCTACTGCCATGAATACCTCTGCAAAATGTGGAAAGAGAAAGAGTGTTAACTGGATGAGACTCCGATTCCATATCTATGTGCACAAACCTCTGATAGGATCAACTTCGAACTTTAACCATACAGTATGTGTTCACACCAGCACAGGCAGAGACCCTGCAAAAGTCGCTATGCTGCACAATATTTTACACGCCAGCATAACAAAAACATTAACAAAGCAGCCTGTTAAGCATAGTGTGCACTATAAGACAAAATAAGGCACAGAAACACAGTAATACCTCATTCTGGTCTTAAATTTTTCCAAAGTGTCTGATTCTTTTTCCAGAGTTCTGGCCTCAGATGTGGGCTTATGATCACAGCTAGCATTAGCAATGCAACATGTGGACACCAAAGAATTTTCTGTTGCTGCTCTTAGTGAAAAGAGGAGTTTTTGCACACTTCATCTGTACAGTCACTTTATTGCTGAGCTTTTGGTCTTAGGGGACCTTCACCAGAGCAAAGTGAGTAGCTCGGATGAAGGTAGCTTTTCACTAGTAGCTCTCCGTTTCCAGCACCTTCTTAAGACTACACGGGCGGTGGTCCACTTGCAGCCTATTGCTGCTCTTTATCATAAAAAATATAGGTGATTAACTTGAGGACTCATGCTTGTTCTTCCTGCCTGCATCAGAACATTTGCTTTGCTTGTAGCTGAGACATTTCAGAGTTGGATAAAGTGGCTGTAGACAGGAAATAATAGCTGACTGTGAGGTAGCTGCTCAGTGAAAAGAACTGAGCCATGCTGGGAGCTTGGCTGAGAGTGATGACTGTATACAAGTAGCTGTAACTTCAAACCTTATAAACTGTTTATACAGCATTTCAGCTGCTTTATAATGAAAATGGGGCAAGATAATTTCCCTTTCTATAATACAACCCTCATTACAAGGAGGTAAACTTAAAAGTGAGCAGTAAGGTCTGTAAGACTTTTTCACAGGACAGGACAATTAAGTTAAATTTGTTTAGCACCATCTGATGGCAAGGTAATCCCAAGACAGATGTAGTCAAGCTTAATCCAATTTATCGTAGTCCAATTACAATCCAATGAAGACAAATCCATTGTATGATCCACAGTAGTCAGATTAATAATAACTGTGTTCATATTACCTAAATCGCCAAGGAGTTATTTTTTTATGATTAGGGAAATAAAAAAAAATAAATAACTAACTCCTGTGGATCATACAATGGATTTGTCTTCATTGGAGCAATAGGATTGCATCAAATCTTCCCTGAATGAATTCCCCATTCCACATTCACAGGGCAGCTGGTGACAGTGGAAAGGAAAAACTCCCTTTGAACAGGAAAGAAAAACCTTCAGCAACCTCTGATTCAGGGGGCAGCCATTGGCTTCAGTAACTGGGTGAACAACAGGGTGAGCACGACAGACCAAAAAAAAAAAGGTAGGCCAATGCTGAACCAGACCATTTTCAGGAGGCAGACATGGCAGATTTAGCTTACCTCTGTGTGTTAATAATATAATTGAAATAAAAACTGTAATTACACACCTGTAATTAAATTAATAAATTAGATTAAATTAAATTAATAAAAATAAAAAAATCTCACAATTTTGCTTGTGGAGGTATAGAAAAAAAAGGTATTAATAAAACATATGTATAAACCCTTAATACAATAAGAAGACCTACTCTGATGAAGATCAGTGCACTGGAGTCTCCAACTTTGTACTTCCCCTCTGACACCTTGATCATGGGAAACTGAGCTGGACAGGAGCACTGGCCGAGAATCTCCCGCACCTGATAAGAGCAACAACAAAAAAATAATTTCATTTTAACATTCAGGACTCACAAACATTAAATATGTACAAGGGTAACCAGACAGTGACCCTTCCTGTTCTGAGATGGGATCATGTTTAGTCAGAGAAAGCTGGAACTGTGACTAAAACACTGCTGGATCTGAATGATGTGTCAACAACACAATGACTCTGTTTACAGTGTGAGAAATGAGCAGTCTTGGCTGCAGAGAGTAGGATGGTGTTGGAGTGTGTGTGTGTGTGTGTGTGTGTGTCATCTTCCTGCCAAAGGTTTTCTCGGAGCACCTACTGGGTGAGAAAAGTGTGCTGCCCAGCAGTCTTAACACATTAAAAACCTTTATCAATTCAACTTACCAGACCAATTCGGTCACATCAACATGCCACAAAAATACATATCTGGTCTAACTGATGAACACCTTGTAGCTCTTTGAGCATCATGAACTGAAGGGGTTAAAGAGCTCAGAAACCAAACTGATGGTGATGTCAGCAGGGCTGGGGTGCCAGCTGGGTTTTGAATTGAGAGCTGGAGCCGTCGTCCTTGCTGTGGTCGGTGGGGGTGCTTATTAGGCAACAAGGAGTCAGACACAACTGCAGGGTGGAGTGAGATCAGCCTGTGATGCATATGCCTGAGCTCCTGCCTGATTGGACAATGTCGATGTTTGTCTTGGCGTCTCTCTCAGACAAAGGCGTGTGCACACTTGTCAACCAAGAGGGAGGGAAAGTGGGGCACCAAAGTGGAGACAAGCACAGGAAGAGAGGACGAGTAATCACCTCATAACTGTGTATACAAGAACAGCAGGGGTGTTTTTATTTATATTAAAGTGATCAAATGACAGGGGAAATTTCAGGTAACCTTTAGCTGTTTACAGTACCCTTCATGTTGGGCTCAAGGGATACATTTTGCTTTGGGCTTGTGTGTACATTATTCGGAAGATTAAGGAAGCACCTTGTTATTTCCCTGAAATAGCCCCCTTCTTCTATCCCATCCTAATTAAAAAGGAATCAGATCACCTGTCCCTGTGTTCCCCGTCTCACCTGCTTCTGCAGCCTCTGCTCCTTCCGTTGCTTTGTTGTAAATCACTTTATTTTTAGCCTGTGACCAACAGTATTTTTGTCCCTTTTTTATTTTGCTTGCTCCCTCTCTTTTTCTCTTCCCTTCTACCATGTCTTTCATTCAGTCAGTAGGTTGACCAGCCCAGTTTGGAAAAACCCCAGTTGGTGAGTTAATGGAAAGAGTGCTATGGTAACAGACGCACACACACACATACAGTCCTACTCCTTCCTTTTTGACTGCACACTTTGCCTTTTTTTTTCCTTCCCTCATTCTTGCTTTAGTTGCTAAGTCTCTCATTCCCAGAGCTGTGCAGCTGAGATCATAAATTTTTCACAAGTGGGACAATGTGGGACTCACACGGTGTCTCATATGAGATGTTAAACAGG
Source organism: Atherinomorus stipes (assembly GCA_023101725.1). Taxonomy (NCBI): domain Eukaryota; kingdom Metazoa; phylum Chordata; class Actinopteri; order Atheriniformes; family Atherinidae; genus Atherinomorus; species Atherinomorus stipes. Next base: position 391,903 of record JALJCO010006760.1, read on the forward strand.
ACGCAGTCATGGACAACGACGTGCCTCAATAATAACCTAATCAATGGCATCTCTGACAGTTGAAAAGTATTTACTCTGAGGGCCCTTTGGCATGATGTGAGTGCACTTCCCATATCTTTACTGTGTCAACAAAAGCAACGCTTCTAAAAGAAAAGAACATGTGATCACACACACACTCAGTAAAGAATGAGATAGAAGGGGAGGAGTGGGAAAAGGTCACGCAAGAAACATGCGGAAGCAGAACAGGAACGCTGCAAAAAACTGAATGATAAATTATGGATGAAGACGCTTTCAGCAGATTCACAGATGTGTGAGAAAGAAAATGGAGAAAATCTGCTGTGCCTATCTTAAGACAGGAATGCAGATGTGTTTTTACAAGAGCAGAAAGAGACACTGTGACACACTCTATAAGCTAAGCACTTAAACTTGTCCTCAAGGTGTGCCATGGTTAAGGAACAATACTTTGAAGATCCCTCTGTTCAGATCACGTCATATCTGCTCAGCATGAGTCAACAATCTCTTCATTCTTTTCCTTCCTGACCTGTAAATATCTGAGTGTCCATTCATGGAAGAGATCGGCAGAGCCTGAGGACTGAGCGAACCCTGGGGATCAGCACAGGAAATGGGAGGGGCGGAGATAAAGATGTTTAGGTTTTCCTCTCCATATTATTTATTGATTTCAAGTCTAGACAACAGTTCTACATTAAGATTTACAGCTTTGGAAAATGAGATCATGACAAAGCAAGGTCCAAAGTTGCCAGTATTGTACAAAGTAAAACTTCTGTTGAATGATAAGAATCTTTTGGTTGCTGTGATGCAAATATTTTTATGGCCGAGTAATCAGACTGGTGGTCAATAATACTCTGCAAAGACACGCATCCATTTGAATGTTTGTCTGCTCTTAAGAGTCGACGACCAATCTAAGACCACACAGTTTGTTCAAAAACTTAATTAAACATGCATGGGTCCTTTTATGAGGTCTGTACTGAGGATACTCAGCTGAACTCGAATGCTAAAAACCCCAGACTTTACAAGTCACTTTATAGGAATTTATGCGTTTCCAAGCTTTGACGTCTATGCGTTCAATCTGTGACTCAATGAAAGAGTTGAAGGTTTATAAAAGATGACATGGCATACAGTACAGTGACTTATGTTAAAGTAAGTAAGAAAGTACTTTCTTTTTTAATGATAGAACAGTTTATCTGTCTGCCCCAAAGCCTGGAAAGTTCCCATGAAAAAAAAAATCCAACCTCCTCATCAGATAAGCACACACTGACAAGAGAACCAGGCCAATGGGGGTGCCTGCTTGACAGAACAAAGATTTTTTTCAGGATCTTGAACCACCACCCATAAGTAAGTCCTCCATGAGTTTGTGAATGTGTACTGAAAACAGCTACATATCGAGCTCTATCCTGCTATTAAACCACTGCCAAGACAGCTTGTATAAACAACCACTCTGTGGATAACTATGCCACAGCCCATAAACATGGGATGACCTCTGCACAAATTATCTCTTTAACCAACATGAGGGTGTAGAGAGGTGAAAAATAACTTCATGGATGATAATAATGTTTTCTAATTATGTTGAAGCTGGAGCCTAAGGGAATGAATTAATGCGCTGTGGCTCTAACAGGCCGAGCCAGCAGAGAGGAGATGGAAAAACAGAGATAGATGACTGCCTCAGGGTTAGGTATGTCAGTTAACGTCCTCACATGGGGAGGAAAAATAGCTGACACTCAGTCTTAATCATTTTGGGGGAAAACTGTTTATTGCGCTTTCCAAGTGATACTGATGAGTGTTCTTGCTGTGTAATGAGGAAAGGCTAAATGAGAACAATTAAATATGCAATCTTGTCTAAGCATGTCTCTGAAGCTTCAGTCTTTTCAACCAGCCTTCTCCTCAAACTACATCTATCAAACCTTCAGTTATTCCATTCATTGTCATCATGATTATTGTCATAGGTGCCGTCATGTTCCACGAGTAAATATCTAAGTTTTCACATAATAAACATCTTACCTATGTGTTTATCATTTACTATCAGGTAATTTATTCATTTACACCCTCCGACAACAATCTCAACAGATTTCCTAGAGTGTGGAAGCAACTGTGACTTGACCCGATATCCAGGGAGTAACTACTGTAAGGAATGGGCTGAAATGGAAGTGTGGCAACATGGAGATTGCAGATAAGCTCCTCTAAGTAGTGACCTTCTCCTCAGAACCAAATAAGCATGCCCTCCTTTTGCAGGGGTGGCAGCATTCGGAGTCAAATCTGGCAATAAATACCACCTAAGAAAGCATCAAAGGAGTATTTTAAGGAAACATAACTACACCCTTTCTAACACCGCGTTAGATATAAGGATTGAAGCAAAGTCTGAGTTTAAAGCTACAGCCAGCAGCTAGAAAGCTTTGCAAGTCTCAACAAGGATAAACTGCAATCTTGGATCTGACAAAAGGAAACAAAACTGACAACAAGCATTTCTGAGGCTTACCAAGGAGTCAAAACACCAATTTACAGTGTTTTTTTTCCCTTCTTCTTCTTTTCTAACAAGCCACTTTATATTGATAAGCATGTCGGAGAGGTGATGGTCTATAAAAAGTGCTTTCGCCTTGGTACAAAGAGATGAGTGTTTCTAAAAGGTCAAACTATTTCTGTTAATGTTTTCAAAAGAATCACATGCTTTTGTGGTTTCATACTTGTTTTGTATTTTCTCCATTTTCTCAATTTGTAAAATGCAATCATCTCTGTTCCAGGACAGACATCATCTGCTGCGTCAGGGCAGACATTCTCTGTAAATTGATTTCTGTCCTCTGGCAACATGACAAACAACTCATCAGGATCAGGAGGAATGGAAGAATCTGATGGACATCTCGTGCTATAAGGTGAATAATTTCATTATTCATCTGCTTCATTCAAACAGCGGTGTAATTACCCCATGCAGGGATTTAAACATCGGGGGTGTGCCCGACTAATTTGTTTTAATGAGGCGCAACAATTTTGCACTCTGCTTGTACCAAACAAAGTTAGTGGAATTTGTGTTCAGTCTTCACCTGAGACCAGCTTGAAGAGGCTGCAATGGAAAAGCACCCGCTTAGTAACTACTCCAGGCTGAATGAAGCCTGTTCAGATAACCACCCAATTATATGATAATTATGCAAATGATTGGCTGATAACATCAGACACTACAATAAAAAGGATAAAATGGGCAATATGCAAAGTGTGGAGTCAGCTGTTTCCACGCACAACCTACTGCACTGAAAACAGACAAGAGTGAGACCATTTCAGGGCAAAACAACCTTAAAAACACGAACCGCTAAAAACATGGATGCATGTGTCACAGGAGGCTGCCATGCTCTCTCAGCAAAGCATCTGAGTGTGACCCAATGCAAAGCAGGATGACCTACTTTTCTCCTTCAGTCTCTACTGTAGCTCTGCCTCCCAGAGTAGCATCACTCCAGTCAGGTTTAACAGAGTGTACAGTGAAGTCACTCAAGGCTCGCCGTCTGTTGTCTCCCTCTCCTTTTTTGTTGCCTGAATCCCTGAATAGGACCATAAGGTTAATGGAGCAGAGAGTTCACACATGGATAATACACACATTCTCTTCCCTGCATCAACCCTATGCTCTGGAGGTGTTTCCATCCAAAGATCGAGATGTCAGCCTTTGATTGCTTCGCTGCAAACAGTGGCAGCCTATTCATTTCCTCTCTTCCATGACAACATGGAAGACATACGGTTCCACTCTTTGCTTTATCATCTCCAGTGGAGAGAGGTGTGGGGGGATGGGAGCAATGGCTCACATATATATGAACTAAACGAAGGCTGAATGTGAAGCCTGGGGTGAGAAGAGACATGAACCAGTTTATGTGAGTGAGCAAGAAGAAGAAGAGATGCTGACTGAAGGAATTCAGCGACTGTGGAGCATTGTGCTGTATAGATGCCCATGCTTGCAGCAAACATGGTAACAAATAGAGAACACATTGAGGCATCATTAAGTGTGATTTCAATTGTTAAATCATGTATGATCTATTTGTTTAGCTACTGTATGTGTTCGTACTAATAAGTGCAGAGACAGATAGAAAGACCTAGTGTGTGTAGACAGTGTAGACATTAATGATCATGTGTATTCGTCTGAGGCTCGATGCAGCTTATAGGAACATACATAGCTTTGATCAAATCAGAGCCATAATCCCTTTCTAATGGCAATATGAAAGTAAATCCCTGAATGCAAAGGATACAATTTTGTAGACACATACAGTGGAGGGGGGGGGGGGGCTGTCTGCACACCTCCAGAACAGAAAAAAGGGAACATTTTGACTCCCAAGTCAACACGTAAGACGTGTCATACAGACACTTCCTCATTTTTAAAGAGGAAAGGCATCCCACAGTACGATGAGTTAGCAGAGGAAGACAGAGGTGGTAAGTTTTGGCATGATGGTTTGAAAAGAGCTTATACCTATTGTATCCAGCAGGTAGCTGATTGATGTGACAAATTATGAGTTTACTGAGTCACTTCCCTGTTACGCAAGCGCTCAGGGACGAATCAGAACTAATATAATTTTGTCCTATGCAATTACTGTGATTGCTGAGACTATATATCCACAAAGGGAGTTACAGTTTGAGCAATAGTTGTCTGTCTACATGTTCTAACTCCCTCAAATAATGACATAATACTATTTTCTTCACACTCCACAATATACTGAAGAATATGAAGGTATGTGCAGCATTTCAGAATAGCACTTTAATCATAATACTTAACTTATCCTTAAAGAAAAAAAAGAAATAAATTTATTAGCCTGTCTCAGGAAGAGTTGCCTTGCTTTAAATAGTGCCATAAAGAGGTCTTTTGTAATTGCTTTATGTGAGTGAATCTGGTGCCACACACGTGCTTGTACGTGATTAGCTGTTAACTTCTCACCAAAACATGACAACAAGGTTAAATAAGGCAGCATATCAGTTTGCAGAAACATCTGATGCGCAAATCTCTGAAATAAAACACTTGCTTACTAATTGGGATGATTAGGAGGGAATTTAATTGACAGGCAGCGACATGAATTAAATCACGGAGTCTGCATTAATTTGCATGAATAACATGGCTATAAGGGGCAGAAATATTAGTGTGGATGCATTCTGTAGGGTAATCCTGACAAGCCCCATGTCAGTGATGTTTGCTGTTCTGTGCAGTTTACATCGAAGAGGATGAAGATTCCTCCGGACACATGATGACTGAGAAGGTCGCTTCCTGTATCAGTCAAAAGTTGTCTGATCTGTGAATCTCTCCGACAGATGACACGAGGTTGTGTGTCTTTGTGCTGAGGGACGTGTCAGTGAGAAATAGAAAAGAAGGGGTACACACACATCGGTTGCTCTCCTGTGATCGTTTTGTCCCAAAATGCAGTTAGCTTGAATAATCCTCGCCGTTTAGTCATATGAGTGAAAGTGTGCAGACTCAGACAATCTGGAAAAGAACAGCACACATCCTCCTCCACATGCTCTACTCCTATTTCAGTCTGCAGAGGTCACACAATAAAGTGCTCCGCTCTGCTGCCTGACAAGCGTGAATGTGTCTGTCGTCTGCGTCCCCTCCTCCCTCTCATCATTGGTGTCAAAGACAGACATTGTTCTTCTCATCAAGATGAAAATATTAACTTCAACCCTCCTTGCACTGCTCCATCAGCATGTTCTGTTGAGCTGTCTGCTCAACTGCTAGTTTTGCTCTGACATGCTCATGCCCGACAGGCAATAGGAAGGGTCAAACTGTTCAACTCCAGAAATATTTGAAAATCGTCTCCCTAATTGAGTATGTTTGGAGTTGATCCTTGATGGAAAAGTTGGATGAAAGAGGCTGAGGATGACATTTAAGAGGGGAGACACACAGTGACCTCATAGGTGAACAGAAATTTAACAGCATGGTCTAAAACAAAGTCCCGTACAGTAAATGCAGGCTCACACCCACGCCACAGGTAATATTAGGCACCAGCCTTCTTTACCTAACACTGATATGATACTTTCAGAGATGGTGCATTACTTCTGACACATTTTTGTTTTTACTGTGGGAAATATTTGACCTTCGATCAGGTGTTCAAGCACAAGACTAAACACATAGGATGATATTTACTTTTGGTCAAGGCCAGAAGGAGAGAGCCTGTGGGAAACTATGCTCTTTAGCCTGAGAGAATGGCTTCCCAGCAAACCCACTGTATGATTAAACATGTGAGCAATGAGATCACTACTAGGATAGTGCAGTTATGACCTATTTGGGGTTTCTATAAAGTCAATATTATTGTGTAGTGACTTACCAATTCATCTAAATTTCGCATGTCACATAAAACTCTCTTCTGCGGCCAGATGAAGGGCTCTGGATCCGGTTCCTCTTCATCCTCCACACTATGGCAGCTCTCCTTCCGACTGCAACACCTGCTGGGTGAGCTCTGCTCGGTTGGCTCTCCTCCATCGAGTCGAAGACTCTCCTGATCCCGGATCTCCTCTTCAATCTCCTCCTCCAGCTGGATCAGCATGGGGGCCAACATGCCAAACTTGGACCCCCGCCGCGCCACCTCAAGGAGACACAGGATAAAATTCTTCTCGTTGCATCTCTCCACCAAGTCATTGGTCTCAAACATGAGGACGTCCTTGATCCAGAGCTCCTGCCTGCACCATGTGATGAAGTTGGACACGTTATCCCGCGCAAGAAACGAGCCGGGGACAACATTGCGCGACTGAAAGACAACATCTTTTGATGGCATCTTCATGGACTGTGCCGCCTCCGGGTAATTCAGCTGGAAGTCCTGCGCGGCGCGGTTCACATTGTTGGCGTGCCGACACAGGGCACAGCCCGTCTCCAGCCCATCCATAAAGGTGTCTGCAGTGATATCTAGATCATACAGAGTTTTCAGCCATTCGGCCAAATCCTCCTTCATGGCATACAGGTATTCCTCACTGGATTTAAAGGGCCGGATGCTCTTTGAGGCGGCGGATTGTATGTTGCTCTGATCAGCCATATTGTCTGATTATGTATCAATAGTCTACTTAATGATTCCTGATTGTCTCATTGCACAACCGCGCTCCGAAGCCTCATTTGCAAAACACTGCGTAACAGCCGCGTTGACGCACCCATGCCGATTTGCATGTGCGGTTTCTTACGGGAGCTATTTGGAGCCAGGCTTTGTGTTGTCAGGAGCATATCGGGATGCGGAGTGTCCGTGGCGCAAGGATGCGTTTTCCGGATGTCTACGAAACCCGCTTCCTCTACAGAAAGCATCGCTGGGTCCCGGAGTGAAAGCGAAAACGGACCCGTCCTGGACACATCCCCGCGAGACGACCCCTTAATCCACCTGGTGAGCGGAGGCTCCGATCAGCTATAAATCTCCACGTGTCTCCATGTCTGTCCGAGGCCGCCAGCTCCTCACAGGAGAAATCACGACCGCTGTGCTGTGAGCAGCTCCGACTCCACTGCTCGTTTCCCTGCGCACAGGCTCAGCCCCAGCCCATGTTGCGCCGCCTCTTGCGCTGAATATGTTGACCTGCTGTAGCTTAAACTAGCAGAGCGACTCGATGGCACATCCCATTATGAGGGATAAACGCTCGACAGAGAAAAACTTAACCCCATGTTCACCAACTCACCCAACGAAAGTGTCAGGTTTTGAAGATCATGGCATCATCAACACTGGACCAGAAAAATGGCATTAAACTTTTCAGTTTATGAGCTGCAGTTTAGAAAAGTTGTACAATTTACTTATTAAAAAAAGAATCTGTTTCATTCTAAAGTAGCCTATAAAATAAATCCTTATTCTCAAATTGGATACGAACTAGGCTGTAGTAGCTAGCCTACAAATTCCTCTGAACCACTTGCAAAGGCTGCAGTTGATTCAAATTATGCTGAAATGATTTAGTCCCACTGCTTGTCTGACTTATTGGGATTTTCCAACTCAGTCTTGCTGAACTAAGGGCGTTAGAAAAATATATGTTCTTTAATCTATGTTGCAAGAAACACCTTTTTTCGGGTTCCTTTGTTTAGGGTTAAAACACAATATGGCTTTAAATAACCGTCACACTGTTTACCCTCTTTCCTTTACAGCCTGAAGCCACTGAAGGCCTTTAAAGCTTGTAAAGTATTGCAGGACAGCAACTTGCCCCCGTACAAAATCCTCCCTCTCAACTGTATAATCTCATCAATGATTGAAAGATATGACAAGTTAGAAATCGAGCACTCGCAGCCTTGTCTGAAACAAGATAATCACTGTGATTGATTTGCAGAAGGCAGCTCACAAATGGATCTGCAAACCTTGTGACAGTTAGATGGGGGACTGGTGATAAACCGAATACAGTACACTGTTATCCAGTAGAGTTAAACAGGTTGTTAACATGGTACAGTACAAAGCAGCCAATTCAAGAGCACATGATCTACTGTGGGCATGATATGAGATTTTTCAGGCCTGCTGCTCATGTGGGAAGAACCGGATTTCAAGGAAGCTCTTACTAATTTAGATTAATTCAGTAAAACTGCCAAGACATGTGAAACAGCCCCAATAATATGACTGGTCAGTAGTTATTAGCTTTACACTGTGATTGTAAATAGAGGCAAATTCTGAACAATAAAATTAGAAAAACATTACCATGACAATGGTAAAACAATAACATTCCCACATGGTAATGGCCACACTAAAAAAGAAAAAAAAAGTTCCAATTCTCTTCACCTTTTTTTTTTAAATTATCAGACAACAGGTCCATTTTCACTCTATAATGTCAGAATGAATCTAAAATCCACTCCAACCTTTCCAGGTGAACTGAATTAAACTTTCTCTAAACCTTTCAATGCACATTTACATTGTTCAATGGTTAAATATTTATTCTGCATCATTCTGTTCTCCAAATACCGAAAGTTGAATATCCCTAACTTTTTGTGAGTAGTGTACTTACTGACTGCAATTATGAACTGTGTTTACAGTTTAAATAAATAGTAAAAATAATCAAGGACATTTACTGGTAGTTTGCAGCCTCGTTTAAGTTTTTAAAAAAAAACAACTAAATATCACAAACGAATATATTCTTTAAAATGTAATGTTTACAAAGTTTTCCAGTAGCAGTAGAAACAGTTTGGTGATATGCCATCATCGTCTACCACAAAGTGGTGAGCCCTGCAGTAGTTTTTCCAGGATACCAGTTTCTTTTTTTTTTTTAAGATAACTGCATCTTTTGCTAATTAACAGCAAGATGCCTTGCAGATGTTTCTTTAGCATTGCTTAATTTTTGCACTCATCTGTTGCCCTTTATTTTCTTAAACATTTTGCATAACTACAACTCAGAATAAGCAAACAGTATATCAATTTTTCTCATTTTAACTTAAAAAAAACAGAATTTCTTTTCACCTCTGAATCAAAATGATGTCATTTAAGAAATACTTCACCATCGTCCATAAATTCAACTCTTTGACTTGAAGGTTGATAAACCTTTAGTCCAAAAAGGCTTATAATTTTACCCAGGCCTCATTTCTACTTGAGCAGCTCATGTTCACGCTTTACGTGACTGTTTGAATACAGCAGTCTTTGCCAAGGAGGAGGGCTTGTTTTCGTTTAAAAAAAAAGGATGTCTGTTTAAGAGAGGGAAAGAAAGTAGGGGAGGGAGGGGGCAGAGGAGTGAAAAAGGAGGTGGGGGCTTGTGAGATCATTTTTTGGGCTGGGATGAATCAGCTTTTCTGTCAGTAAAGAAAGAGCATGTGAGGAAGAGAATACCTCACTTTCAATTCTCATGAACAGTCCAGGACAAATGACATCAGATCTAAGAAGTCAGCTGCGGTCGGGCTTCCCCAAACTCATCAAGCTTTGTGGGGATTATCTGGCAGTTATAAATAAGGAAGAAAGAAAAAATGTTTTCTCCCACCACCCAGAGGTCAGGAACACAGGCCAAATATTCACAGTGTTTTAATCAGGCAGGCATAAAAGTTTGCAAGTGAACTCCAAATATTTAAGGTACTTTGACTTCTAAAGATAGTATGAAAAGCAGCTTTTATAGCCATGTGTTTGACAGGTGTGAAAAGAAAAAAAAAACCAAAAAAAAAAAACAATCCAGTCCAGCTAACATCTGTGATTGATAAGACTGAACTCTTTATACAGAATTCACCTTTAATAAAAGAAAATTAGATCAAAGTTTATTTCAAGTGAAAGAAAAAAAAAAAAAACCTTCTCACTTTGTACAATTTGTAGTCCTGCCCTTCTGCAACTGTCACTGATGTTGATGGTCATTTTTATGAAGAGCTGCTAGTTTTAGTCCCAACTACCCCACCTACTGGCAAATAGAGTAGAAAGTGTGTGCACATCTGAACATATTCCATTCAAACCTGGCGGGTGGCCACACTATGAAACATGGACTGCCACCATTTCCAGTAATCCTACCAATTGGTTTACTATCTGATAGATGAATTTCAAACTTGGTTATAAAACAAATTCTGAGGATTAAGCTGCATCATAAAATATTTTGATCAAATTTCAATGGGCTGAAATGACTACATATGGTTAAAGTACCAGTCTACAAACAAGAAAAGGAACCATCAGGTTTGACAACCTTTGAGATGGTGGAATATGTTACAAGTTTCATCTAGTGAGTGAATGAGTAAATAGGCTCACAGCTTAAAACATCAAATCAGTAAAATTTTATTTCCCCAAAGTTTACATCATACAATTCTAAATAATGGGAAAAGGGAGGCAATTACATTTACCAATGAAAAATATTGCATTTTACGATACAATGCCAAGGCTAGCCTGCATATTAAAAAAAAAGGCAACAAAAAAAACAAAAACAAAACATGCACAGTACAAGATGCTGCATAAACATGGATAAACTAAAACAAAAATGGAACCACAAGTTGACTAACTGCACAAGTTGTATGAAAGCAGTTCTATAACCATCAAAATATGGAATCATAAATTAAAAATTCTTCTATTAAAAATCAAATTCCACAAGAGGAAATTCAAGGAGACTTCCTTCAGTAAGGTCGGTCTCTGCGCTCTTGGCGATGGTCCCTAAACAGAGCAAGATGAGAAAGTAAATAACAGATCTTTAAAGTCTCACCCACATAAAATGACCGATTGCATCCAGTGGTTATTGATAACTGAATACATCTCAATCATTTGGCACAAAATGTACATTTAGTTGACCATAAATGGAATATTCTTCTACCTCATATCCATCTTTCCACCTGGTGGTCCCATTCCTCTTCCACCTCTGCCACCCATTCGGTCCATAGGTGGTCCTCCACGCCCGGCCCCACGGAATCCTCCCCTGTCCATTCCACCACGTCCCCTGAATCCGCCACGGTCTCCTCCCCAGCCTCCACGGAAACCTCCTGGGCCACCAGGGCCACCAACTCCTGCTGGCCCACCGCGGTCCATACCTCTGCCTCCCCGCATTCCCATTCCCCCTCTGCCTCTGTCACCACCTGGAGGAAAGGGAGGGCCACCACCCAATCCTTCCGGTTTGGGAGCTTTGCACTGGTTACACTCCATCCTCCAGGCAAAGTTCTGGTTGCCACAACCCCTAGGAACATAAACCAATTCACACATTACTAAACCATTTCACAATTGCACAGAAAGAGCATTCAACAAAGTTAGACATGAAGATAACATACGGATTTGGACACTCCCAGTCCCCTGCTCTCTGCTGCATGTTGCCTCCTGTGGGTCCACCTCTGCCCATACCACGTGGACCACCCCGGGGACCAAAGCCACCACGGTCTCCTCCACGGCCCATCATACCTGAAGAACAAATCATCACACTTTTCTATGACGTACTCAAAATATTAAAGGTGCCATGACATTGGATTTCATTTTTCTGGGGTTTTGGGTGTATAATATGATCTGTTGTGCACTGATGAGGCCATGTGAATGTCCAGAGTGAGAATCAAAGTTCCTGTTTATGGTCTGTCAGCTTTGTCTCTCTGCTCAGAAACAGTTGAATCAGACAGCAGCTTATCATTCTACGTAGTTCAATTGCTCCAATAAGAGCACACTGTCAAGTAAACAGCCTCCCCCTCTCCTCTCTCCTAACAGTCCATGAACCGTTCGCTTCGCTCCCCACCTCCCCCTCCCTATCTGATTCAGCTGCCTGTGTGTAGCTGGGTAGTAACTTCTGTGCAGTCAGGTCTGGGTTTTCAAACAAATGGATTTAAAAGAAAACTTCTGCAGCAACACTGAGGGAGGCGACCACAACCTTGTCATTACCTGTAAGTTTATTTATTGTCTAAATGCTGTTTTGTCTGATAAACATAGCTCACTGTCTGAAGTGCCCATGTTGCTAGCAGTTAGCCTTTAGCAAACTCCAACCGCAGCATGACCTAGATTCTCCAAATAAGGTCATAGCCAAATAAGGTGTAGCCAATCAAAATGAAGTCAACGTGGTCTCCGGGTAAAGCTGCATATCATAACCGGACCCAACTGTTTTGTTGAGGAAGTGAGGTCTTGCGTTTCAAAACAATACCCCGCTGTAAAAAATGCCGTTTTTTTCTTTGGAGTATTTACATATGAAGCAATGCCAACAACATAAAACTAGTTTTATGTTATGTCTGCTATGTCATCACTCCTTTAATTATAGCCGATTCTGCATTCATACTGCACTTTGATGCAAAAAGCTTCATATCAGAACAGGTTTCTTGCACAGCCGTTGATACAACATAACTTCAGATAGTGTATGAACAAATACAGTTCACATTTACCTCCACGGCCCATCATGCCATCTCGCATGGGCATGCCACCTCTCATTCCACCCATCATAGGTTTTCTGCGTGCCATGGAAACCTTTATCCTTCGACCTTGGAACTCTTTCCCTATAATTGAAGATATTAAACTTTCATTATTGCTTTCTTGATATATTTTACTGAGACTTGCAACATGTTCAGTCTGTAAAAATATACCATACCATCAAAATGTTCCACAGCTGCTTTAGCACAGATGGGCTCCTCATATGACAGGGTGGCATCTCCTTTTGGCTTTCCTGTGTCTTTGTCTGTGTATATGTTGATAGCAGGTTGGCCAAGTCTGCGATTCAGCTAGATACAGAAAGAGAGACCATTTAGTTTTTACATTAGCTGTACTGTCCTGAAATGCAGCTACATCCCAATTTGAGGTCTGAAGAGTTTGTAAAACTGTAAAAGGTGTGAAAATGGCTGTTGAGTAGCGCATTTACACGTGAACTTGACAGGAGGAAGACTGGATAAAGGTCGATGCAGGAAAATATCAGACATTAGCATTGCACTACAAGGGGGATTACACAAGATGGGCACTTCTGATTCACTTCATGTGGACATTTTCATTTGTCGCTTCACTGGAAATTAATTTCAAATAACATTCTTACCCTTATTGGACCAACATGCTTAAAGAACTCTGCCATTTCCTCCAAGTTTGCCTTTTCAGTCAACCCTGTGATGTAAATTGTACTGTTCTCAGAGTCATCTTGCTCTTCTGGCCGTCCTACAAGTAGAGAAAAACAAATTGAAATGTAAAATTTACATTTAAAGTTAAGTATGACCTGCCAACAAGAACCTTAGTGAGATTTCACTCACCCATATCACGTTCATCGCTGTTCATCGGTCCTGCAGTCCATCAGTCGAGGGGGAAAAAAAAAAAAAAAAAAAAGAAGATTGAAAGTCAGTGTGTTAAACTGAAATTAAGTTGTTTATGCAAGAGAAATACTACAAAACAATCCATCCATTTCCTTATAGACGCATGACTCATATTGGGAAGTCGAAAACGGTACCTTATGGTACAAAATTCCCACAAGTGATATAAATTGAATTGAAAATTGAACACCTCAGACCCTTTGGCAAATTGTCATTTGAAAAGCCTTTAAGACCAGTGAGAAATCCTCAAACAAAAGAAAAAAAAATTGGATTCAGCTCATTTGTTAGAGCAGCAAACAAACACTTAAGAAATGGTCATTAACCTGTCAAAAGCTTGTCAGACCAGAAACAGTGACTGAATTATATGAAGTACCTTGGACAATATGGTCTCAGGCAAAAAAAAAGAAAAAGAAAAAAAATAGATACTTTCCCCAATATTTTCAGATGCGTTTGTGTAAATAAATTTTGCATACCACAATGTAACATCAATACTCGAAAATTCGCCCAAAAAGTTTATGGCTTTGAAAGGACTAACCAGTGTAATACTCGTTAACTTACCACCAGGCTTACTGAAGCCACCTCTGTCTCCAGCGCTGCTATGGGAGAATAAATGGAGATATGAAGGCTTTTCCTTTTACAGCCACTTCCATGGCTCGAGCAAAGTGGCTTGATTGAGGGAGTAATCAAAACATTCTAACTAACCGGACAGCAACTTCAAAAAAAATATTTCCCAGAATTATAAATACACAATTTGATTGAGGGGAAATGTATCATTTACGTGCCATTGCTTAGCTAGCTCAGTACAACTTTAGTGACAGTTTGCAGAAGTGGATACATTTGTGAAAAAGTATGAATGACTAACATGTTTAAATTAGATAAATGTGACAAATCTAAAACATTTGTACACAAAGATTTCAGATGCACTGATGGCATACATCTAGTACCCATTAACAAGCCTTCACCCCCCCCCCAAAAAAAACATTACTTTTACTTTACAGCCGACTCATACACAATCTTTGAGGGAAAAAAAAAGAAAAAAGAAAAAGACAATGCATCTGAAATTTCACATGAGCGTTGTGATCACATTCACCAAGTAATAAATAAAATAAAAATATATATTTAACAATTAAACATTTTTCAGGACAACACCAAAAGTACATTTTACAGCATTAACCAAGCTTTTAAATTAAAGACTAGATCACTTTATACACCCATCATGCTTATATAAGAAAGACCATCCTCAGTTCTTGAAAAAAGGCAGACTTCGAATCTTTGTTTAAGCTCCTTCCTGCTGCTTAAGCTGGCGACTCTGTACTGAGTACAGACCTTTTTTAGAGAAAAGATGGTTTAATATGGCTCTCACTGTTACCTGTACGGTATAAATGTGACAAAGCATGTTAAAAAGTGCTCAAAAGAAATTGATCACACATTTGAATTCCAAACCACAAAACAATTTAAAACATTTCAAAATGACAGTGCCCCCCCACCCAGACCACTTTAATACCTGTGCAAAGCTAAAACTATACTACAGCACTAACCTAACGAAATTGTTGAATTTTTAAGTGTATTTGTACCGTTTTCAGTTATAGTTATATATTTAGAACCACTACTTAATGACTTAATTTTACTATGCTTTGATTTTTAAGTTACATGCATAAGCAACTATAAGCTTCTGTAGATGCATGTGTGGCACCACAAACCAGAAAACAAGTTTCTTGTATAACCAGAAAAGATCATTGTCAAATGAAACACCTGATTTTTCATGTGGCACTTCTCACTCAAAACAAAGTTTGTTTTCTGAGAAAGCAAAGATCTGAAAACCTAATAATAACCAAATAGTTAAGGCAGCCTCTAATGACCGAAATAAACAGAAGTTTTTCATCTTAGCCCTTGGTGTTAAACATCCAAGAATGAGACTAAATAGATGTGCAGTAAAACTCCTGATCTTCTCAATGTCCCTCAAGGTCTTTATAACCTTTTCAGAGAAGCACAGTGTATGTGACTTTATAAAAGGCCACATACAAAAGGAAAAACAAAACAAGCACACAAAAAAGACTTAATACTCCGTGTCAATGGTTAATCTGCTATGTTTGCTATTGTTTTTCAGTCAAAGTAGTTTGTGCATCCAGAAGCACCAGCCTGACTATGAAGCTAGGTCAATATAACCAAGGTATCTTCAGGTGTTCTGGCTTTACCAATCCCAACAAGGATTTTTTTAACAACACTACAACATTGATTATTAACTATGAGTCAACCCAAGTGCTCCAACTTTGGATATGTGCACTCCCATGTAAAACATTTGGGTCAGGATGAAAACCTTTTCTGGCGTGCTCCAATATAGAAGATGCTGCATATGAAGCCAGAATTATGGCCAAAACTAAGCCTGTCAATTAACGCACAACTACAAATAAAAAAAAAAAAAAGTACAATGATTAATATTAATCAATGTGCTTCATGTGTATTACCAGTTCTACACGTGAATAAGTTCCAGTCATTCAGTCAAATGCCACACTGGCTCTTTTTAAATGCTCTTTTCACCAAGAACAAACTTAAAAGCATTAAAAACCACCCACTGGCTTATTGTAAATGTATATAATTTCATTCTCAGTCATCCCAGCAAAACAAGGGTTTTAGTTTTCCAGTTCTCCAATTTAGGTTTTAAAAACATTTGAGATCAACTGAATGTGAATTTATCGACTACATCCAAGTATTATCTGATGCGATTTAAGTCGATACATTACACACTGTATGGTAGAAAAAAAAGAAAAAGATCAGCAAGAAAATTTATCATAGCTTGGTGATCAATAAACAACTGTTCCAGAGTTTCATGTCAATAGAAGCAGCTTACAGTCAGTCTTTGTTTTAGGCTGCACATGACTTCCTTTCTGATGAAATCTCTTTAGACTTCTCAAATTGAAACAATAAAATAAGTATTTGACCTTGTGGAAGATTGTGCTGATACCTTTATTTATTTTAGCCAAACAAAGTAATTGGCCTGGAGGCATGGCTTTACATAAACTGTTCTTTTGATCACAAAACCTAACGCATTGTAAGGAAGATTAGGTTTAAGTTAAAGTTACCATGGCAACAGTGAAAATTCAAGCTGAACATGAAGTCAACTCATTAAGCCAATACTCTGTCTGTTATTACAGGCCCCGCATCAGCTGAAGTGATGTTTCCTTCATCAAGGATATACATTTCTGTAATTTCTCTAAGTGTTGGCTTAACAACATGATTGCCCAAACATATCTTAAAATTTTATAGTTAATGATGCACAGTCAATCAGCAATACGAGGATAGCACAGTCAGACAGATATCACATTTTATCCAAAATATGACTTGGGCAATTATGTAATGAGGCTTCTGAAATACAAAAGCAAAAACCTGGAAAGCTAGCTGTCGCATTGATAATTTAAACAAGAGCACATTACACCAAAATCATTGCTTTGACTCATCTCAAAAATCCCTTGACCACATCATGAATATTATTACAGTGCATACATTTAATAAGCCCTGTGTTCCATGTCTTTGATTTCAACCTCACCAATTTAGTCCCCCACCTTCCAACTTTTGTATGGGTCTGACATTACAAAAACAGCCAGTTTTTTTTTTTTAATCTCTATGCAAAAAAGTTAACTTTGCTTGTACAACTTTAAATGACATTTTTAAATTGTATTAACATTGGCCACAGAAACTACAATTTTTTTTTAAAGACTTTTGGTTAATGAGTAATAAATTCTCATCTTTTGGGTCCATTGTAAGCAATACAAGCCACAAGAGGAAATAAAATTAAAATGGATGTATATATATGTAAATCTGTTTTTGACATTTGTTATAACTGATAACCATTTTCATGTTGCAATCTTTATATTGCGGTATAATTCCTTCAGTCCAGCTGAATAGAAAAATGCTTATCGTCTATACCCTTAAAAAAGACCACACTCACACCCTGAAAATACTGATGAATTGACAAAGCAACCCAAGTTGACAAATATATTGTTAAGTTAACGATGATTTAAGGATATACTTGGACTTTATTATAATGAAGCACTCTGCTTAACAAGGTCTGAAAAATCTGTCGCAGAATTGCTCAACTCTTAAATGCATTTTCTTTTTTGCCAAATTGCAAGTCACCCATGTGTATGAATCTTTAAGAAAATCCAACTGAGTTAATGTGTAAATGTATGAGCAGATATTCGTGCAGAAGTTGCATATAATCTGCAATACCATGAAGATATCCACCATCCCAATTATCCCAAAGGTGATGTTAGCATGCGCAAATAATGTTCTATGATGAAGACTATTCGACCTAAATGTTTATGCACAGGTCTCTGGCCAGAAAAAAAGTACATATATAGAAATGGGGATAATGTCTTACCTTTAACCGTAGTGAGGCAGGGCTGAGAGAAACTGATGAGACTAATGTTTGACAGTCTATTTATCTCCTCATGGCCTGTTATGTGTAAAGAAAAGGCCAATAATTTATAAGCAGTGACTGCTTCTAAATAATGACAATGGTGTACCTCAAGTCAATGTGTAAGTATATTAGCTTGGCTATTCCGACCATTTCTGAGTGGGGTTGTCTCAGCCCTGCCCCAAGCAGCAAATGTACCTGTAGAGTCAGAATAAAAAATGAGATTACATGCTAAGGAAATACACTTACCCCATTCCACGGCCCATGCCTCCACGCCCACGATGCATCATTCCACCTCTGTCAAAGCCATCCCTTCCAGGGCCCCTGCCATCTCCTCCCCCCTGGTACCTTCCAGGCTCAGAGCCAGGGTAACCAGAACTTCCACCCTGGCCATCCTGTCTGTAGTTGTCTATGAAAGAGTAAGGCAAAAACATCAATGCATACAGCATTGCACTTTGATTTTTAACCCAAATGTTTCAGTGAAGCTTCAAATAATTATTTAGAAAGGGCACAAAATAAACTTACTGTAGTGGCTGGATTGGCTGTAACTGGGCGGTCCACCTTGCTGGCTGTACTGACTTGCTGGAGGCTGTCCATAGGAACCAGCAGCTTGAGGAGGGTATGCAGGAGGAGCTTGTTGCTGCTGTGGTGTCTGCTGTTGGTAGCCCTGCTGCTGGCTGTAGCCTGCCTGCTGACCTTGGTAACCAGGCTGTTGCTGTCCATATGATGCAGGCTGGGAGTAGCTATTTTGGCTGTAACTAGCCGACTGGCTGTTAGCACTGTAACTGCAATGGACAGGGGCAAAGACCAATTAATATGTAACAGCAAGAATGCATCATCTGACTTCTACGCTTATCATACATGACTGACGCATACCTCTGAGGTGCAGCGGGAGCCGCCTGTTGACCATAACCGGGGTAAGCCGACTGGGCAGTGTACCCTGGCTGAGAGCCATAAGACTGGGATGCAGCTGGAGCAGCAGCAGCAGGAGTACTGTCATAACCAGTGGTTCCATAACCCTGAGCTGACTGCGAGTAGCTATGAGTAGTAGATTGGGCAGGGTACCCAGCTGTGAGGTGAGAAGAGGACCAGTCAGTACCAGGGTTTGCAACAATTTTATGATTCCCAATACTGAAAAGAATGTAAAAATACTGTCAATGGCCGCGGTTACATGATGTTTTTTAAATTGGAAGTAATTATTCGGAATCAAATAATTCAAAATTAATTATTCTCCTTCATGTTTAGATGGAAATAATTCTGAATTAAAAGTGCCATTGGCATGACATTCATGACGACTTTTGGTCCCTTTTTAGTTAGATTTCAAGTACCCTAAAGCTAGGGTTGGCAATATTGGAAAAAAGACATCAACGCCTCAGAGACTTAATCCTTATCTGTTTTGTTTAGCGTTTTTGGCACAGCAGCAGTTAGATATAATTGTTTACAGTGAGCGGCGCGGGGGTGGGGTGGGGGGATAAAGGCATCAATTCGTTCTTTCTATAAGTTGCAAATTACCAATTCCTGCTTTTCAAATGGCAGGAATTCTGTCTGTGTCATGACTAAGTCGTTCTGATTGGTTGACGCCCTGTGTCAAGAGGCAACAGTTCAGATTTTCCAACTCAGGCATCTGCCGCCCGTGACGCGCGTCAAACAATCAAAATATCAAAACTCAATGCACGAAGCGTGTCTAGATGTGCCGCGCCCGACGCAGGTAACGTCTCCTCTATGCATATCGGCCAATGACATTGCATGTAAACCTGACGTCCTTGATGCCCAAATCCCGTTTGGTGTGTACGCACAGTCAGAGATAAAAGACATTTTCGTAAAATCTCGCGAGATTTGGTAAGAAAACGATGAAATCTTGCAAGATTTCATTGGTAAAATAGATCAATATTGCATTTTAAATATCAATACGAAATCTGCATATTAAAAAAAATCACGATATTTAAGTGTATCAATATTTTTCCCCAGCCCGAATATAGGTGTGTAACCAAAAGGTAAAAAAAGAATAAACCATTCAAGTTCTACAGTTTTTTGGGGGTTAAATTAAAATGACAAATTTCAAACTTTCAATATTGCAAACATGAACTCTGAACATCAGTATTTATTCTCTGTGTGTGCAGTGATTAAACTTTCCTGCACGTCTGTTTGCCAGGTACAGCAACGCTTTAACTTTGCCATCAAACTGAAATGTGTGGTTATCTTCGTGGGTTCTTGGGCCCCGGAATCATGTGTATGTTTAACAGTAGCTATGTTTACATGGACAAATAATTCATCTATTCGATTGAAATCTTTCCGATCGGGGCGTCCAGCTGACATGTTTACATGGACAGCCCAAAAGTGATCCGATCGGTTGCATTTACTTGATGGACAGATATTTTTGTAATGCTTTTGACATGCGCAATGGCTCCTGGATCGTAAGAAGAGGAGTTTTCTTTTTAAATGCATAATCTTTTGACCGTTGAAATGCTCAATAGTCATGAACTCTTTCAATGGGGATTAAAAAAACAAAAAAAAAAAACACAGCCATATAACGGGTCCGTACTGGACCCACGGCTGAAGCACATGATCATGAATGGATCCGCAATAGATCTGGGCAAAGGTGCAGCTACAGCTTTAGGTCTGCCTTTGCTCCGCCTAATATCAGAGTTTCCAGTCAGAACACAGATCATCAGCAGATCCATTCCGCTGTGCAAGCGGACTCCTACATGACTGTGCAAGGCGGATCCGTGGCGAACAGCACAGCTGCCGCGGAACCGCGATGCTGTCCTTTGCTATCTGGGGTTTCCCAGCAAAGTCCTGTTGTGTTTTGCTTCCGCCGTCTTCCCTGAATCTGCTACGTCACGCAACCCCCACGTGGTTCAAACATGCACAGAGAAAATTCCACAGAAATGATCAGATTGACTGTTTACATTAGCATTTTTTTCTGCTGATCGGATCGTAAAAAGGTTTAAACCACCCTTCTCGATCGGATTGGAAATTCTTTCCGATCGAGGCCGATCGGATCAGCTGACACGTTTACATGGCGCATTTTTATTCTGGTTGGCGTTTGATCGGATCAAAATTGTGCCGTGTAAACGCAGCTAGTGTTAAGTTTATCAGCCCGCTGAGCCGACGGTAGCAATAGCATCACGTTTCGATTGCAGTTCATTTACTCAGCTTGCAACATCCAAAGCAACTTATCAGCCGCTACCTTTCCTCTCTCCCCCCTCCACACGTAGCTTGTCGGGTCGTCTCGAAGTTTACCTGCCTGTAGGTATCGCCCCTCCCCATTGCAGCACCTTGCTGCACTCTGCAAATTACATTCACGTGCTCAGCAGACATCTGACAGCAGCGTCTCCTGCGTCCAGATGCTTGTGTGTTTTCAGACACACAAAGTTAGGCATGTCAGCAAACGCTAGCTATGTAGTCTACATCATTGAAGTGCCACCTACAGGCAAACGTGCAACCTTGTTTTATTATAAAGTTTGGCCCTTCACCCGGCGAATCGCTTCGATCAGCTTCTTCGTTAGCATCACTTCTGTCTGGAATCTATGAAACCTTAAGTAGGGTTGGCGTTGTTTATTCGATTTACAAAGTGGAACAGAGCAGTGACATTGGATTCAGCTGTTGAACTGGCCCGAAAGAGGAAACGGCCAAATTCGACAAGTTCCGGAAACCGGAACACGAAGTGTGATAATCCCCTAGTAGCTCGAATCAAGTTTTATTTGGAGTTAGCGTTTTCACTTGGAATTAAGGGTTTACATTGTCTTCTTAAATCGGAATTAACTTTTATACGGAATTAAAATTCTCATGTAACGCGATCATTTTATTTGACCAACCTGATGCTTGTTGGCCATATGAGGATCCATATTGTTGTTGCTGCTGAGGGTAGGCTCCAGCTGCAGGTGTAGCCTGTGTGTAACTGCTGTCAGCAGCAGCAGCAGCAGGTTGAGCATATGAGCCATAACTCTGCTGACCATAGCTTTGCTAACAGAACAGAAAAAACAGTGTTTAAGTGCTAGACAGAATACACACCAACATAGTTACTCTAAAGGAAATAAAATACAAGTGTCCTGCATATTGACAATTTTACC
This sequence comes from Atherinomorus stipes, assembly GCA_023101725.1. Classification (NCBI taxonomy): domain Eukaryota; kingdom Metazoa; phylum Chordata; class Actinopteri; order Atheriniformes; family Atherinidae; genus Atherinomorus; species Atherinomorus stipes. Next base: position 413,996 of record JALJCO010006760.1, read on the forward strand.
AATTCTAAGGCTACCGGTGCAAAAGCAATACAGACACAGACAATACATTTTGTCACTCACCTGTGCAGACTGTCCATAATTTTGTGACGGCTGGGCCGCATATGAGGCGTACCTATAGAAACAAGTCAGTATAAGTTATAGGGTCCCATTGCCTTTAAAAGGGTTACTCGTTTACTAATGGGTACATATTTATTAGGTTAGCAGCTTTATTTTTTAAGTCACCGTCTGGCCGTAAATGCAAGTTAAGCAGTGATGCATGTTTTCGTTGATACTCGTAACGTGCTTACCCAGCTTTCCTTAGCTACCATCTCAACCATGTAAAAAATAATTATCAATCGATAATCTTCAACCATTGATCTTAGAAAAAAATTAAATTTATAACCTAATAAAAAACAAGAAACTGTTGTGTATTCCTTCTTTTAATGTTTTCATAGTTATTGTTGTTTGCACACATTAACACACCGACTGTATCTTTTCTTTAGGTCAGAGACCATCGCAATCCTCCTATTCATGCCCTTTCTGCAACGATAAAACTATCTGGAAGCCCATGTTAAAAACAAATAAAAAGAGTTATTTGTAAGAGTTAACACGGAGAGTCTTACCCCTGCTGAGCACCAGCCTGATTGTAGGAGCTGTAATCTGAAATGAAAAAGTGAAGGGAAAAAAATCAGTTAGAATGGTTTAACTTTCGAACAAAACCTTCTTCGCGCGCGAGGAGCACGCTGTAAAGGCCCCATGGGTGGTCGCCATTCAATAGAAAGGTAAAGCTGACTCCGTGTTAAAATAAAAGATTATGCTGCATCAAAAGTAGCTGAGATAAAAAGTAAGCATAGGACAAAGCATTCAAAATACAATCTGCTTAAAGTGCGTGTGCGATGCAAACCCAAGACTGTACAAATAAACCACCCGGCAGTTAACCGCAATGACTAAACGAGCTAGCGAGACTAGGCCTTCCACACGGTGCTAGCGTCGTTCGTGGTAAAACGATGTTCAACTATAGAAAAGCTAAAATGATGGAATGTATCGACAAATCCGCATGTAATGTTAATTAATGCACATAAATGTTTCAGTTTGTTGCACAATTTAGTTGAAAATCGTAATAAATTATAAAAAATTCCACACTCACCCGGAGCTGACGCCATTTTAGTATGCCCGTACGAGACGACTGGACGGAGTTGGTTGCCAAAAAGCCGTCCTTCTCCTCGCGGAAAAAATGTATGAAGTCTCGCGAGATATAGACGGCGAGGCTGCACGGATTCTCACAGTAAAAACCAAACAACATAAGCAATGTAGGAAAAATATGTCGATAATCCGGAAATTAAAGCAATTTGGAATAAAACCTAAAACTGGGCAGCTTACACTTATTATAAGAATAATGTGAGGTATGTATTATGTATTACACAAAAGTATAAACAACTTGACATCGTACTGGACCTCTTAAGTAGTCATTAGCCTTCCCATATTTATCTCAAAGTTGTAGTTATTGCTAATTTTTTATAGTTTAAAATTAATTTGAATAATTTAAATATTCAAAATGTGCAAAGAGAGCATCAAATTAATAAAATTCAGTCCAACAAATAAAGGGGCTACAAGCGTGACGAATTAAAACGACCTTGTAGTGTGTCATTTGTCATGTAAATTTAAACATATAGCATTTTCATCTGTGTATATGTGGAATTTTGTAGTTTTTCTGGTCGATTAAGTTTGTTGTTCAAGCTGCTCCACCAGATGAAACTAAATGTTGGACTTTTGTATGCAAACGATCAAATTTAATGCAGCTCCTCTACCCTGTTTCCTTCAGGAAGATCAGGCCATTCTGGTTCTTCTCACCTCCACTTCCAAACCTGTCGTCCAGCAGCAACCAGCCATCACACAAACTATTAAAAACTAATTAACATGAAAATGCTCTGAGAGGATGCTTTTTATGGAATGATATGAGCGCCACAATAAAGAATAAATCTGAAAAGGAATAAGAAAATAAGTGAGGGAATATAGACAAATACCTAAAACAAGTTAAAACATTTTAAAATAACATAATTTAGTGAAAATAAATAGCTAAAAATGTTTTAATTTGTTTTAAGTATTTGTTCATATATTCCCTCATTTATTTTCTTATTCTTTATCAGATTTATTCTTTAATGTGGCACTCCTATCATTCCATTGATTCCATTTGACCATATCGCTCGACAAAATAATTGATTTATTTTATTTTTGTCCAGTAGGTGGCGTTAAAATATTTTAGCTTGCCTAGATAGCGCTAACTGCGAAGAAGAACATCGCGGAAGTTGTATTTCGATGCCAGGCTAACAGCATTTAATAGTTACGTGTGGAGCATTTCAGTATTACAAAATATCAGCTAAAATTGAAGATGTCAGGTTTATTCTACTTTATGATGACAAATAACATAATACCGTAGTTGGTGCAGGAGCCATATCTGTGGGGTTATAACATAATTATGGTTTATTCTAGCTTGTATTTTCGTACAATGAGAAACGAATACGGATCTTTATTGTTGGGTGTTATATTTTGGACAGTTCTTTTATCATGAGCACCGGCGGATGTTTATTTTCCAGACTTATTTTAGAGAAAGTGAGTGTAAATCCAGCAACTGATATTAAAAAATGTTGCGTCGTATATTGTCAGCGAGGGTTTGGTTGGGATCAGATCGTCCTGGGTTCTGCCTGGGATCAGCTTTATTTGCATTACTGATGCTCATGGTGTTTGCTGGGGGTATCCAGGCAAGTCTCAGCATTGGTCCAGGGGGAGACTTCCCAAGTATCAGAGGTAACTGCCTGTTTACAGGGGTTACAAGCATCAGTATTCCAGAGTTGGTCAAATCAAATTCTATAACTATTTTTTTTCTCCTTAGATGTGTTTCTGTATGCTCTGAGTCATGATGACCTACCTTCTCTGCTGGTCAGTGTGACTCTGCAGCTGCTGTTTGGACCATATCAGGAGCGTCGGTGGGGAACAGTTGCCTTGCTGGCCCTGTCTATCCTCACAATGGTCATATTGCCTTTAGTTTACACCCTGGTCCTCTTCGTGGGTGGAGGCGAGGCAAGTCGAATTAGTGGTTTCTCTGCCATCCAACTGGCTTTGTTTACAGCACAGAGTCGACAAGCGAAACAGCGGAGACTCCTAAGGTGTTTGCCCGTCTGGTTCCTCCCTTGGCTTCTTTTGCTCGTTGGCTTGCTGCTGCTGCCAGGGACACCTGCCCTGCTTCACTTCTGTGCAATATGCATTGGACACAACTGTATCCTTTTTCTCTTATGTCACTTCAGTCTTGTTAGAATGTAAATTTCAGAGGGACAAAACTTAAAATATATCTGCTAACATTTGAACAAGTCAATTAGTGCAAATTTTAAATGTAATGATCCATATTACTGTACAGCACAGGCAGATTATGAAACAAGAGGCCTCTGGGCACAGGTATGTAAACTGCTGCTCATCTGCCATGCCAACAAGCATGATGTCAAGTCTGAAACAGATAAACCATCTTTCTGAGGGTACATTGGAGATTTCTGGCATCTTTTCCTGTTGCTTTGTTGTTATTTTGCATTTCTTTGAGGTGGCTTTTGACCCATTTTGGTCATTTTATTTGTCTCTGTTGTCATTATAGATATATTGTCTCACTTTGGTGTTTTCTGTTTCTTTGTCGTTATTTTGTCTCTCATATTGGTTATTTTTTGTTCCTTTCTGTGATCATGCATCTCAGTGTTTTCCTCGTTGCTGTTTTTATGTCTTGTGTTTGTGACTCTTGGAGAGATGCATTGTATTTCTAGGATTAGACCCAGGGCACTCAGATTTTGGGGGGCCTTTGGCCTGTGCTTAAGTGGACACATTTAGTAACCTTTCTTTTTCTTTTCTTTAACCTTCTTTTCATAAGCATGTGATTAGTATCCCACTATATCAAATCTATAATGGAATTTATTTCTACTTAAGTCCTTTTTATATAAAAGAACATACTTAATGTGACTTGCAGATGGTCAGTCCTTGATTGGGACATTGCAGGAACTGGAGGAATCTAAATTTTTGGATTTCATTCCTGACTGGGTATATGTTCCAACTTCAGCCAGGTTCAGATTGCCAACCTTTGCAACCCCACAGAGGTGTTGTAACCCATTACAATGATTACTGACTATTCACAGTTACTGTCTGTATCACAGTGGCAGATTTCATAACTTACCTTGTTGTTACAGACCACTTTCCCAGTTGACTCCTGCAGATCAGCCGACTGCGCCCCCAATGGGTACAGCTTTCAACCACCACTCATGGGTGGAACCATTACCAGCTTGGATAGTGGAAGAATCTACTGCACTGTCTGATGCAGAGGTGCTGGAGGAGCAGATGCTAAGGGCAGGGATACTGGCTTCATTACAAGATGCCCCTGAGGAGGACCCTGATGCAAAAGTCGAAGTGCCTAAATCATCAGTTTCCTCACTGCGGTTAGTGATTTTATTGTATATGTATGTGCAAATATGTCTACAGTAAAGCAGTCACTCAAAGGCTCCTGCTGATGTTTCCTCTCAGACTCCAGCAGCTGGAGAAGATGGGCTTCCCCACAGAGAAGGCTGTCGTTGCGTTAGCCGCATCAAAACAGCTAGATGGCGCCATCTCCCTGCTTATTGAAGACAGCATTGGCGAGGACGCGGTGGTGGTGTCGAAAGGAAAGAGCCCTCCGCCACCACACAGCACTTAGACAACCTCATACATCTAGACTGAGCCTGTTACAGGTTTTGAACTTGACACACACTATGCTTGGGTTTTGCTGAGCTTCTGTATTCTCCCTGTGGGCGACATGTTGAACTGTTTTAGTGATCAAAGGTCCTCTGGAAAATGGGGATGCAGGATTATGTACTCTCCAACTAAGTACATGCAAACTGTTTGGAATGATTTTTTTGTCTGTACATCACAGAGAGCAGATGTCGTTTATTTAAGTTATAAAAGTATTTAATGAATACGTCTGTACCACAAATGAAAACAGATGACATGTTAAAATAAAAATAAAAAAAAACAATGAACAATATTTTACTACACTGATCATTTTGACAGGATTATCTTAACACGTTAACACATTTTCAGGAAAAAAAGTTCAAAATATGAAATGGTTACACAATGGCTTACTACATAAACTACAAAACATCATTTAAATAGGTTCACAATAAATTCGATATAAGATGAAAAAACAAAGTATTTTCAACAGCCAACACAACAGTGGTAAAAACAGGTTCAAGTTCCATTCCATCCTTTGTGAATGTGTGTGAGTGTGTTTAAGGTTTTGAAACGGAAAGTTAAGTTTGCAGAAGCTGTTTTCATTTCAACATCTTTTGTTTTCAGGTTGCAGCTTTATGTAAATGCTTGTGCATGTTTTAAACACACTAATGTCCAAAATACATTTCAATCACATAAAAGTACACACTTGCAGGGGTGGGGGGCACACGCCAGAAAATTACAAATAACTGTTAGCAACACACAGAGATGACTTCATGTTTTTAGTGCACTACATAACACTGTGTAAAACAATATGATAGAAGTAACAAAATGAATACAAGAGGAGAAATTTTGTCTGTGTGTGTCCAGCAAACTGTACATGCTCAGTATACTTAAACAATGGACTCGCTTCAGGTTGCAGTTTCATGTGAAAGCAAAACTAATCCAGTCACTCATCTCACATCTGATTTCTCCTTCACTTGATTTCTCAATATGACCCTTATTTTCCAGAACAGTTTATAGTTCAGGGAGCACCATAGAAGATTCAGTTTCCTTTTTTTTTTTCTTTTCAAACATAATTATCGTTCATTTTTCTTAAGTTCTGTAGCAAAACAACATGAAATACATAAGCAGCTATTTAGAGCATTTTCTAAGGGTTTGGTTATGGCAGTCAGAGGGGGTCAAAGTAGCTTTCAGGTTATTGATGGAGCAGGGCAATGTGGAGTATCAGTGGAGTTTCCCTGAGGTGTTCCCCATCCTAAATCTGATATTACAGCCTGAACTGTGCACCAGATACGGTCTGAATCTATTGAGTGCCGATGAGACCTATAGGAGAGGAAGTCAACCCAGCCTGTGATCCTCAGGGTGAGCGTGGGGTTATTTCCCTCGAACCTTGGTGTCGGATGACAGAGGGGAAGCAACTCGATGTGGGAGTACACCTGCTCGCTTATCTCTGTAGAAACTAGGGGAGGTTGTGCCAAACGGTCCATCTCCAGACCCTAGATCAGGCTCTGTTGAAGAAAGACAGCAGTTGGAACAAGTCCTCCCTCTCCATCAGTATGTGCACATGTATGCACTCTATAGTCCTCATCCATGTTTACTCTTAACATGCTGCTTCACTTTGATTGGCAGATGCAGTAGAGGAGGCACATCTCATTACAGGGGATGTAACGGGGATGTTTTTGTTGTCAGTAGATATGTATTTTGTGATCTTCCGTATCAGTTAAACCACATGCTTGCTTCACAGATTTTTTTATTTTTTTTTAAATTGGCTGTAGAAAAATCTCTGATGGAGAAATCCCAAACATCAGAGTGATCAGAGGGTTTATTAATCAACTCAGGGTCACTTTAACAAACAGGGATATAGTTGATGCTTTTCATGAATTATTGGTGAAATTATGCGGTCTTCCTGTCGATATTTGGACACTTTGCCACCAAAATCTCAGAGTAATCGATAGAGAACTTTTATTCTTTTCTTAAACTAAATATCTTTCATCCATTTCCCCCCATTAACTCCAACTTCATCTCTGTTGTTCAAGTTATCAATATTTTTAAGTGAAATTAATTTTTCTATCTAGTCAAAAATGTAAATCTCTTCAATTTTTGCAAAATCAATCCCTTAATCACCTTGTAGGAGTTCTTCAATATTCAATAATTTATTTATCTTTTGTCTCAAATCTTGTATAATGTTTCAATATTAAAACTTCTGAGAGTTTTCCATTCCCAAGCCATGTTAACATATTGGTTTAAGCCAAAATGAATTAAATGTGGCCTACAAAATTCACAGAGACCCAAAAAAGTTAGATTAAAAGCAAAAAAATGACAGCTATATGAAATAAACAAGTTAATTCTCCAAAATTTTGAAAAAGACATTTTTCTTTACAATTTTTAAATAATTTTTTTACATTGTTAGTTGCTTACAGTATCTGTCAACAATCCATTAAAATGTGCCAAAGTGACAAGATTTCATAGACCAAATGGTCCACAAATCTGTAATCAGAGGAAAAATTAGGGTTTTAATCTGATTTTCTTTGTGTAAAAGTGAGCAATTTAACTTTTCTGATCAAATAATTTATCACGACCCTATTTCTTTGAACGTTTATATTGTATCCATTAACCTTCTGACAAATACAAAATAAATTTGTATACATTTAAATAAAAATTTGTTGGACTGTTATAGAAAACTCCTGTTGTTTCCTTAAATTGTAGACATCTAGTAAAACACTGAAGAGAATGTGCATCACGGCTTTACGAAACCAAGGTTCTTAAATTTCATATTTGCATCAATACACCATCCAATATACAATAAAATAAAATAACTTAAAAGAAGAAGTTCCTAACTTTTGAGAAGCTCCAACCGGCAACTTTTTGGCACACTTTCTAAGTCCTATTATCTTTCATTTAACTTATCGTATTACTAACGCTAGTAATGGGCTTCAATAAACTTACATGAAATTAACATGTAAAAAAAAAAAAAATCAATATAAAAAAGAAAAAATCCCTGAAAGTGTTAAATAATAGATTTTCTAAATAACCATCGCGACACATTGCAGGAGTTTAACAGTAAACCATTACCAGGATTGGGAGTTTTGTGATGGATTGGGATGTTTGCTGGTGTGGCAGCAAAAATCCAAATTAACTGCTGATTCTAAAGGTTGATAAATGCTTCTTGAAGGTACGTTATGCCACATTTTCCAGCTTTGCCCCACCCTCTTCTAACCAGCAGGTACAGACAAAGGCAGATATATATATATAGAGATATATATAACAGACTAAAAGAAACAGGATTTTATAACATTCAAAACTGCATCTGTCATAATATGACCTTGACAGAGAAAATTTAATTATTTTAATCTGTGCTGCCATCAAATCTTTAAAATCAACCAACAATTTAAACAAAAAGCACATTTTCAAAAAACTCAAAAAAATTCTTATTAGTAACTTAATTAACAGTTAATAGTTCAATAACAAGTGGTTATAAGTATGTTTCTAACACTTTATCAACACTTTCTAAATCTTGACTATGTTGTAAGTGAGGGTCGCAGGACTGTGGGTGTCTCAGCGTTACCTGGCCAGATGATAGCCTCCAGCAGAGTCACTCTGCGAGCCAGAAGCTCAAGGTCTGCCTGCAAGTCAAGGATCATCTGCAAGCTAATGTCCTATCAGAGAGTAGCGACAGGGGGACTGTGAGGGCGTGGAAACATTAGCCCGAGTCCTGGGGCTGCTCGCAACTGCTTCCACCCCCTGTCTCAGCAGTGAGGGCGAGAGGGACCATGGGCCCCCTCCGCTCTTGGCTTTGACCCCTGCCTAAAGCTGACCCTTCCTCAGGCCTCCTACTCACCATGAATACCGATCATAGTCTCAAGGATTAAAACCCTCTCGGCTAAGATCTTCAGGGCCTCTCTGATTTGATGTATTCCGTCCCCCTGTGAAGATAGATACAGCCGTCAAGGTAAGGAGCACAAGCTAAAGGACTGTTCGCCAAGATGCAAGTCATTTTTTCTCAATACAGTTCAGCAGTTAGGAGGTTAAAACAGTCCGCATGTCTGCCCAGCCCGCTCGTCCATTCCCTATACTTTTCTACATCTCCATTCTCTGAACATGCTTCTGTATAAAGACATTCTCTGCCATGCCGGGCTGGGCAACATCAGCATGCACATCACAGACCAGCATCATGCTGGCAGCATAGCACAGCTGAAAAACACTCTACCAGAATATAGACATGATCATGCCGTCTGCATTCTCTTTGTTGGGTATCAGCTCAGCAAGACAAATATTTTAAGCTCCACAGTGTTCAGACTTAACACTGCAGGCACAAAAGTTACCCAATGTCATCTGACAGAGCGAAGCCGGTGTAGCTTCGCACTGACATCCGATTTGTCTTTTGTTCAAGGATAAGGGAGCAACCTCATGACTCATACTTTAAAACAGAAGAAAAGTAGGAGAGCAAGAGACGTAAAGCACAGAGACAAATGAAGTGATCTTTAAAAAAGGCATGCAGGGGAAAATAGCTGAAACTTTTGATGCCACGCTGAGCGATTCTTTCTAGCATATATGCTCATTAATAAGACAAAGTAATGACATAAGTAATGCGTACAGAAAAAAATGGCAAAGGTACTTTAGTAGCCAGGTTCTGGGGATTGTTTGTTGATAAATGCAGATTAAAATGTCTCAAGCAAACAGGATGTCAGGAACTTTTGTAAAGAAATTTATGGTGAACCACATTAGCTTTGGTAAGCCTCTATACCTTTTAGAGACTAACATTAATTGCTTTCAATGAATTTTATTAACCACTGTTGTATGCATTGCCATAAAACGTGGTGTACGTGACCTTTTTGGTGTGATAATTCTTTTCATCTTGCACCAACATCAAGCATAACCTGTTTTCTAACTTTTTGGTTTATAACCCAAAAAAGTTTGAACATTTTTAGTTACTTTGCCATATTTCTCTCTTAATGACAGCATATTAGTTTATGCATTAGACAGGTTTAGTCATTTATTTAAACATGAAGAATAAAGAAGGTTAATGCAGTGGCATGCTTGTCATGCAAGGTTGCATTTTGGGGGAAAAGAGGATAGCTGTATCCACTCCACTCACATCAGAGCACAACACCTCTTAACCCAAAAGGACCCACCACTGACACATAATGGAATGATTTGGCATACACATTTTTCCTTAATGTTTCATTGAAATGTTTCTAAGAGAATAAAATAAAAACAAAAATGATTAGAGGAAAGAGCATGAGTGAATTCAAATCAAATTAAGTGTTATCACTCAGACCTTGGATTCTCACATTGTTCTGCATAGTTACATGTATATGCCAAAATCAGATGCTGAAATGGTGACTGAAAGGTAGCCATGGGGACAGTAGCTTGCAGAGGGAGTCAGACAGCTTTAGGGTCAAGAGGACAGTGTCGCAACAGGGGACAGCAGTCCAGAGCACACCCCGAGGACCGACAAAAACACACCAACACACAAAATCAGACAGCTTCAACACCAACACAAACACTCAGACACAACAGCAGAGAAATAGACACTGTGTGATTTGTTTACAGGTAGAAATCTATGGGCTTCAGAGAAAAAGAAGTGCAGCTGAACACAACAGTTGTAGCTAATTGCGGCCACAAACACTGTGACTGTAATAAGATTGTAACCATAACCTGAATTGTTGGTCAAAGTTACAAATAATTTAGATTAAACTCAGTGTAGGTAAGTTATGTTAAGATGTGATAACTTGAATGGAGATGCCTTACAGCTAGGCTGCTCATAAAGTACAAAGAACGTACAAGAAAATGAAGTTAGACACACATCAAATGCTTGAAAAAGGAATATTTTTCAGATTTTTGGTCTCAAGGCAAAATCTTCCTGCTCAGACCACCACATAAACCACCACCAACTACTCTCTTACCGGTAAGCCCTTCTCTCCTGGCTCTCCTTTGGGACCTGGTGTTCCCTGTGAACAAAGACAAACACGTTTGACTTTGAAAGAAGTGATCCGAGAGTTTATAGTTCTGTTTTTCACCCTCAGTGGGCTTTATGATGCTGCTTGAGAACACTGATTACAGAGCATAACCATCCATGACATGTTGATGTTTATTAGAGGTGACTTACCGGCTCGCCTCTGAAGCCCCTCTCTCCTGGGTAACCTAAAGGACCCTGAAAAATCAAAGGCATGTTACAGAGACCTCTTACATGAAGACAAATAATTGAATCTTATAACATAAGCAGTGTTGGATGAAATGAGCCTTTTTCGCTACATCTGTCATTTGACAAATACACTACGAGTCAAAAAATTTGGACACATTTCCTATGGGAGAAGCTGGAATCCAGAAGCTAGATTTAAAGGCTTTTTTTTTTTTTAGGTGAAAAAGAGTAGCCATCAACCAACAGGTGGGTCAGTGGATCAATTCCAGGCTTCCCAAGGCTACATGCCAGATTGAACCCCATGCTGCCTCCTGATGCCCCTATTGAGGTATGAATGAGTGGCTGAATGTGACATGTGGGTGATTTGAGTGATCATATGACTGGTATCACCATTATTTTATTTTACGCTGCTGCTTTTATCACTACTTGCTTAATCTTGTTGCTCCTATCTTCATGGCTTTAATTGTTGTTTTTTTAATGTCTTTTGTATCTTTTACTCTGTAAAGCACTTTGGGCTACCTGCGTGTGCTTGAGAAAGTGCTATATAAACAAATTGAGTTGAGGGTGGGTCTTGGCTTAATGGAAGGATAAGCTGATCTAAACTGTATTAACTCACTCTCTCTCCACGTTCTCCCTTCGGCCCTATTGGGCCCTGTGCTCCAGGGGCTCCAGGTCTCCCCTGTTCAGATTCAGAGATTAAATATTAAAAGAAATGAAATATTATTAAGACACATCTGTGCAGCAACTAAACTGAGTGCTGAAATGAATAAAATACAGGGCACTGCTTTATAATGTAAGAACACTTACATTCTGTCCTTGGGGACCAAGGGGTCCTACTGGGCCTCTGAGACCTGGGGGACCTGAGTGGTAGATTGAAATCGTCATTATTTTTACTCATAAAGAGCCCAAAGTTTGACCAGATTGCTGACAGTGTCTCCAGGTGTTTATGACTTTTGACAGCATCAGAAAACCAGAGCGTGACAGAAGCCAACGACAACTCGGGATTGAAACAAAACAAAATCTGATGGATAAAGCTGAAGAAATTATCATCAGAGCTTTGTATATAAAACCTCTTTCAATATTAGAATGTTTGAGTGTGTGGACAGATGTTTTACAGCCACAACACAAACATCCTGCAAACAGTAAACACTCACCGATAGGTCCAGGAGGACCCTGAGGTCCTGGAACAGGCAAACGTTGTGAGTCATGGAAAGTGTTGGTGAAGAAGGGGTCTTTTCCACGATCTGGAATTGAAACATAATGCGTGTGCTTAACAGAATAGAGAAACCACTCTCCTGCATAAATTGGATAAAAGAAGCCATTTATGTAGAAACAATCTGCCAGATATAAACAACTTAAAATGACTGTATGAGGTGTCGTTACGTTATGTGCAACTTCTGTCATTAATGTGTTACAGCTACCTTGTCAATACTGTTTTTATGTAAATAAAGAGATTTACACCTTATATAAATATAGAGATTTATACCTTGTCTTAGTTATAAGTTTCAAAGTACATCCAAATATTACTGCCAACACATGATGACTTTATGTGGTTTACTTTGTAATTACTGACTTGTTTAAAGTAATTCATGTGATACCAAATGGGGTTTTGGTTCATATATGTTGACACTCAGGATTGAGTCCGACTTTATTTTAAATAGATTGATCAAGCAATAATTTGCATTGATGTAAAACATGTTGAAAACTCTTAAGGGTCCAATGTTTTCCCCAGTTTTGTAGATAAATTGGAAAGTCTTGATACATTTAAGAGAATAATGTGCTCAAATCTGACCTGCTGTCTTTATTCTGCCTCGGGAGCAGAAGTTGTCCTCTAGAGGGCAGTGTTTAAAAAGTAACTGCAATTTCTCTTAATGGCAGCAGATATGAAGTAAGCTATACTACAAAGTGTCATAAAAAGTAAAGAAATCAAGGATAGATAGTGATTAAGGTAATGTGAAAATATTGTTTTCGTGCAACACTGATCAGTGTCAGATACAGTAATGACATGCAAACACAGCATGAGGACAAGTGGAAGAGATTGGAGAACGTGTGTGTTAGAGGAAATGTGGCTGTTAGGTCATTTTACACTGGCAGGAAACACAGATCCAGTCACAGCATGACACATTAGAGATACGGAGAAGAGGATGAGGAGGAAGATGAGCAAGAGGACTGACATCTATAAACATCCTCCTGGCAGATTGTTATAAACTGCTAGCTGTGACATCTAAGTCAGGGTGGTTCCCAGGATGGACAAGCGCTACATTTTCTTCTCAGAACATATTGGAATCTATGGTTTGAATATTTCGATATTTTGCACAGTCTTCCTATTCACTCTTTAAAGCCCAAGGCTGCTGATTTAGGAACCCTCTCCTGTTCTGAAGATGGGAATTCCAGCATTGTGATGTTCATGTGGAAGCCAAATAAGCCAGTGTTTTCCAAAGGAAGCTCAGCGCAGGACTCCCAGCCCCCGACTCTACTTATGTTCCCCACTGTTACTTTGATGTGAAAGAAATGGCCCACAGTCTCGGAAATCTCCGTGCCAACCACAGCACCTCCGCAGCTCTTTCTGCACAGGAACCCAGAGCTTACAAATCTGCGCGCTGCATACTTGGTTTTACCACTGAAACCATGTATAAAACCCACCCATCTGTTGACCTTGAAAGAGCCGGTGTAGCCCCCCCATCCGTCTCTCACAACCCCCTCCCTCAGAGCTGTCTGAATGGCTGCTGTACATCTGGAAACTGTTGAGTGACATCAGTCTTAGACAGGTTCCCATCCCAGTATGTGAAGACTGTCAATCTCACAGTCTGCATCCATTTAACACTCTGACTTTTGGCTCTTAGACAATAAAGAGCAAGTAGCAGATTAACGTCATCCTGTCTGTTTCTTCCTCATTTTGTGTCTTTTGTAGAGTTTAAAGTGTCAAGCTGGAAGTCTATAAAACCTGAGTCGTCACACTAGAGAGAGAAAGAGAGAGGGAAAAAAACCTAATTGAAAGTGGGTGCATCCAAAAACTGACTTTGTTTGAAAATGGGATCTGATTGTCTGGACTGCTTCACATAAAGACTACAGTACTAGCAAGGAGGAAGCTGTAAAGTGGCTGTCTTACATGATGTGAGTTTCTAAGAAACATCATAACAGTTGTCCAATTTCTAAAACACTGCGTAAGGAGAGAACCCACATTAAAATTAAATACACTACAAGTAAAGTAAAATGATATGATTTTTTTAAGCCTTTGATAATAGAAGTGGAAGCTACATGATGTTTGTAAAGTTGGTTGGATCAGATAAGGAGTTTGAAAGCTGCTGTGGTTACGTGTACAACCATTTCTTCACTTCCTTTTAACTACACTTTAGGATTTTTTCCTGCTAATTTACTAGAAATAAAACAACAAGAAATAATTTAACATAAAAGATGACCAAGATGCAGGCACATCATTTGCTGGGATTATATTTGTGTTTGTATTGTTCTTTGTAATCGTGCATCACATACATGTCCTGCAACATTTAACAGTAGAGAGGACATTTACAGCAAATGAAGACAATCATATCTGGTTTACCTGTAGATTAAGTGAGTAGATTAAAGTATAACTAGCTCCAAGGGAGGTGACTGCAATGTTTCAGCCCAAATATGTACAAACATATGTACAAACACAGGAACAAAATACTCTAGGGCAGCTGTGTGTCTGCACACAGTGAAAGAAAAGCCCAAAATTTTGAATTTTTGCCACTTTCATCACTTGTTTTGCACAGGACAGCCATGTTAGATGTCTGAGAACTGTAACGGTTCTTCTGACTTCCAGTCTCAGACAGTTGATTTGAGAGTCACTCTTCATTAAATTTCCAACTAGAACCCTGAATATGTTGATTTTCCTCGTTAAAGTGGGACACACCATCAATGTTATTACATGCTCGTATCTCACAAAGATTAGACCATCTGGACCAGAGGTAGGCAACTCTGGTCCTTGAGAGACACAGTCCTGCAAGTTTTAGATGTTTCCCCGTTTCAACACGCATGTTTGAAATGACTGAGTCACCAAGCAGAACATGATAAGCTGATGAATCCATTTCTTTTGAATCAGGTGTGTTAGAGCAGGGTGCGTCTAAAATCTGCAGGACTGCAACTATCATGGACTGGAGTTGCATACCCCTGGTCTGAACCAATCATCAAATGGTTAAAAGAAATATAATTCACCCAGGAGTATTTTACAAACTATACAGGTCGTGCAGTGCAAACACAAAAGAGAGGGGGTATTTCTTTCAACAGTTATGGGTCCTGTGAAAAAGTCTCTTTGATCTCAGTGTTTCTTGAGTGTGGCAGAAGAACTGCGCTGTCCGTAAATCTATGTGGTGTGTACTTTAGTGATGAAAGCCTCTTCTTCTTTTCATTTATTACAAACACAAAGAGCCATTTTAACAATTTGTTGTATTTGCGTCATGGAGATTGTAAGAAGTGTATTTGTTGTCCTGAGTCTTACTGTGGTCTGGCTCGGGGATGTGGGCACTCGGAGGTGATGGAGGCCCTGGAGGCCCCGGCGGTCCTGGTAGACCTCTTTCTCCGGGGAGTCCCGGTGGACCCCGGGGGCCTGAAATGGGGGCAAGAAAAACACAAATCAATGAGGTGACAGACATGCTGTAAAATTTGGTGTTGAACTTTCGTGCAGAGGCACAGGACATGGCAGACTGATAAATGACTGTGCGTGATGTGCTGATAGGAGGATAACCTGTGACAAAAACCAGAGAAGATAAAGTTTAGCTACAGTGTTGATAGAACATGATAGTGTGTACACCTTTATGTCTGTGTATGTGCACATGTGGCAAAGTCAAGCAGGGAGAGTGTGTATACTAGCTGATTTTGTTACTTTGTAATTAACTGGAGGCAGATCATGACTAGTCTGATGCTGGAAACTTTAAAAAAGTGACATGGGGAAACTCAAATAAACAGTTAAACTCTGCAAACTGCTTCAACCACAAGGTTCATACGAGTGAATGAAACACTGCATGCATACCACCAGCTTTTCTCTGTGTGTATAGAGGTAAATCCTGTAAAAGGTTCACATGAGCTGGTCACTCACAGTGTCCCTCCACCTATTTCACCAATTAAATTCAAGGTGGAAAAAGCATCACAACAAAATCTGACCTCAGCGATGGAACATTGCTTGCTGAACACCACCTCTCAGCCTCCATCAAACCAACACTCACCACCTTTCTGTTTATACACAGATGTCACTGCATTGCAATATGATGTTATTACAGCTTTGGTTTGACACTTCTGTGGCCTTTTTTCTAAAATTAAACTTTGGTAAAGAACTGCAGCACAACTAAGAATGTTTTCGTTGCTTCATGGAGATTGTAAACTGTAATCTGCAGTAAAGTGGGTCATTTTAACAGTCGGAAAGAATGGTCCTTATGTAACATATTGACAAAAACCGTTTAAGTTTTTCTTATACAGTAACAGCTCCCCAGAGCAGCTTGGGGATGTTGTGGCAAAATATGAGTTATTTGTAATACAAAGTCCACTTTTCTTCCATATTTGAGTACATTTTACATGACACTGGTCACATTCCATTCCTGTGTTTATCTTTCTCTTTAAACTGGAAAAAAATCTGCACAATAAGAAAAACACTGCACCTCTTTGGATACTTATGAAGTAATGGAGATAGAAAAAACAATAACACCGCAGGCATATGGAAATCATAAGGACCTTGGGTTTGTATATGTAGAGCTCATGCTTCTTTTTAGATTGAAGTCACATGGCGCTTCTTAGAAAGTGGGTTTGTAGTTCAAGTTTCGCTCTAAATCTCATCTTTACCCAGCAGCAGGCACTGAGTTGGGTTTATATGTTAGTCTGAAAGGAGAGACACTCCCTTTGTAATCCAGAGCAGAGGACTAACAGCCTACACCAAGATGTTGTTCCAGATGTTGTGAAACACTTATAACGCTATTTATTTCATTCATCATTCATGTTGCAGCTGGCTTTAGCCCCACCACCACCCCCACCATCAAAGATTGTTTATCTTTTTAACACAACCAAAGAGCTCTAAATATGAAAAAGAGATTCATGATTTTGACTATAAATAGCAGTATACTGTATCTTGGAAAGTTTATAAATGTACATTCAACAAAAAGAAAAGTGTCTGCTGCCCATGAAGCACTACTTTTTGGAAACATATCATTTCAAATGCAAACCAACAAAATGCCCAAATTCCAGTAAGCAGCAGACCTCAGAGGCCGCTGGAATGCTCTAACATTTACTGTCTGCGGGCTGACTGAGAGGTTAAAGACAAAACACTCACATCTCTTTGATTTCTTAACTGTTTCCACCGCTCTTTGGCCAGTCGTACGTCATTTAAATGTCTTGTTCTACTGACAACTATTGACATTTGTGATTAGGCAAGTCAGCAGCTGTTGGACTGTCCATCTTTTTGATGACAGTCACAACTTTTCATGCATATTGACAAGCTGTGTCAGCATCTAGCAGGACAGGGTTCATACGTTTATCTAATCTCACAGCTGTGCCCCAAAAATAAACTGCGTGTATCCTTACAGTACCTTGGGTCCACTCTTACCTATTGGTCCCGGGGATCCCTTTGATCCAGGGGCTCCAGATGGACCCCTTGCCCCCGCCTCCCCCCGAGGCCCACTGGGACCTGGCAGCCCTCGAGATCCTGGCTTCCCTAAAAGGAAGAAACAGCAATGAGTAATCATAAAGCTCTAATTGGCCTGACATCAACTGAAAAGCAACAACAATTACAACTTACCATCTCTTCCAGGAAGCCCATCTCTCCCCTTCTCACCCTGAGGACCTGAAATGACAACAGAGAGATGCTTTAATCAAAAGGTTTATACCCGTGAAAAAAATCTGAACTTGGGCCACTTGGAGAAGATGTGTGTGATCCACTGGGGGATGAGATGCATTTCTGTTCAACTATAACACTGTCACATTATAATTATTTATCAAATTATTTATCATTAGGGAACTTTTTATATATATATATATAGTTTCTAAATAAGTAACTCATTGTCACTACGCCATTCTGAAAACACAGTCCAGTTGATGATTTACAGTCCAATTCTCTTTGTGGGGTTTTGGGAGTACTACTGCATGAGTGAAAAATGTAAGCAGTTAATAAAGTCTTTTGTGGACTTGTGTACTCATGTATGACCTCACATCTTTTCACTTAAATCAGCATCAGTAAATGACTTATTAGTCCAAAGCCCCACATCTATTTCCACAGGGTTGTGTCAGTGGTGTTGAACGATCTGCCATGAGGCAAACAAAAAAGGCTGGCTTTTTTAAAACCAGTCAGGATCATCAGTCTTAGCATGAAGCAGCCTTCACTCTGCAGAGCTTTGCAGATGCACACACACTTGTTGTAGCCTTCTGCTCTCGCATGGGTCAAAACACCAAGAGTACAGAAATATTCTTTCTTTTGAATAAGGAGCAGAGAATTTAAGATGGTAATTTGGACACAGCAGTAAACTACACTGCACCAGGACTGTCTCATTTTCTACAAATAAAAACTCTTTATAAAGGGACTAAATTTTGCAGTGGGGTCAGTCAACTGCACATTTTCAGTGACATCCAGTGCTGGACATGACTCCAGGAGAGGAGGATGCTTTAATGCTTCCACACAGTCACAGAGAGCTGAAAGTGAGAGGCGCACACAACTGGGCTCTTGCCTTTGTGAAGGGATGTGTGTACAGTGCAGGAAATAGGAGATGAGCAGAGGTGAGAGGGAGTGGAAGGTTTCAAGAGGTTATTTTTAATTCAATAATCAAGAATAAATTTCTAGACTCCGATTATTGCACATACACACATTAGTTTGCTTAAACTTAGAATTTATGAAGGCACGTCAGTGTGACATGGCTACCTGCAGGTCCCTGCTCACCAGGAGCTCCCTGAGCGGGCACTGCCCCCATCAGTAATGAGGCCTCTGGAGCAGTTACTCCTTTACTCTGAATGTTACGATGTGATATGGCGGCTGGTCCTGAGAGCAACTGCACCTAATACAGGAAAACATTAAACGACACACAGGTAATTTAACAATAAGCTCAACTAGAGTGGGCCTATTACGTTACTCTGATGCAGTATTCATTCACCTTTGTCTCCAGTGAGTTCAGCCTGTCACTCAAAGCTGTGATTCGGCTGCAGTTGAGACAACCTAGAGAACAGAAAATGTCCTTTCTTAGCTTAAACAGACATTTAAGTATACCGCTGGTATTTTGTCCTCAAGAAAACGCAGCAACAAACTTGTAGGTCTTACTTGAGATGGGCTCTCCTGTGCGAGGAGGTGGGCGCCGTACCGTGGAGGGTTTCCTCACAGCCTCTTGAGCAACAAGCTGGTTCCCTGCATCTGTAATAAAAGATGAAATAAAATAAAGAACGTCACTTCTGTTGCATGGATTTACTGTTGTTGGAATTTCATGAGCTATAAAACACAACCATTAGATCTGGAAGTTTCTATTTTCCAATAAACGGTTCAAAAGAGATCAGTGTTGCTCCCTGGCCAAAAAAAATGAACCCATTGTGATTGTGTCTTGAACTTGCAGTGTTTTATGAACACCCAAAGGAGGTGACCTGTGTTTGGGAAATAGTCTCTCTTCTGATTTAATTTTTAAATTAGAAAACATTTCCTTAATAAGTTTATTGTCCTAATGACTAGTCACTAGTTTAAGAAGAGAACAATGTGTTGAAAGAACGCAAATAAAAAACACAAATATGTTTTCATATGCCCACACATGGTTTTTAACCTCTCAGGCACTTTACTAGTCTTGTTTCATTACTGTTTTAGTGATTGTTCTGTTTTATGGTGCAAAAAGAAAGAAAGAAAGAAAGAAAGAAAGAAAGAAAGAAAGAAAGAAAGAAAGAACAACAGAGAACAATGTTCATTTTGTGAACTTCAGTCTTTTTTGGAGCAAAACAGACAGCAAAGGAGGGTTTTATTTGGATGGAGTAACAGTGTTTAACAGAGTGCCACCCTTTTCGCAAACAGTCTCTTCAGTTTTCAGTCAAATCCACTGCTCATTTGCATCTTCCCTTTCTTGAGGCCAAGACAATGAGTGGCAAGATGTTGAACTTAATAACTTAAAATAGTAATCAACAATTCAGCAGGTAGCATCACATCATGCATCCCTGTCTTTTCTTTTTTCCTTGATTTCAACATACAACAAGGATTTAAAAGTAAGAATCATAGCAACAAATCCCCCTGTAAACTGTTTATTTTGATGCACTTCATTTAAAGAAAATTAAAATATTAAAGCTAATGGAATTAGTTAATTGAGCAGATTAATCAAAGACACCAGGGATCATTTGGTTTACGGAAAAAGATGAAAGAAAAGTATTTCAAAACAAGCTTTAACAGGCTGTAAGTGGCAGTGTATTTATGCATTCAATGTGATGTCAACATTCCTGTGATGAAAGACAATAGTCTTTACAACAAAAATCAAAAAGTGTGTATATGCTACTGCATCTTTGTCAAATTGCCTTCCTTGTCCCTTGCTCCTTTATGGAGTTTAAAATCACAAGGCTGGGACGAGGGGCATCTAAAAACAAACAATAGTTTTCTTGTGAGGAGAACAGGCAGTCTCTGCTCGCATTTAGTTTTTCCTTCATTTTACCAAGTGTGGGAGTTTGTGTCCCGGGGTTCTGGATGTTTTGAATGGGCAGACTTTTGTGAAAACAGTTAGACTGACTCCATTGTCTGGCCTGGCCTTGCTCTGGCTGGCCCAGGTGCTCCTGACACAAATAAGAGGCTGAGTTCAGCACCTCATTAGCCAGCAGGAAGCGCGTCTTTCCCTTCAGTGGCCAGCAGCCACAGCTATGTCAAGTGCTACACTACAAGCCATGAAATAGCACCTGCAGAGCAGAGCTGGGGAATGAGAGCGCTTACACTCTTCACTCACTGCAACATCAGATGTCATAATCCACTGTAGAGGAAAATTAAAGCCTCACTGTTATGAAGAAAAATAAACATTTTGGGAACTTAAGATGCAAAATCATAATGATTTGATTACCAAAAAAGGGGAACCAGAGAGGGTACAAGAAGACTTTTGAAAAGAGCATACAACACATGGTTTAGGGTAAATTGAGACTGCTCCAATAATCTCCCTCCTCAACCTCTGTGCTCATGATTTCACTGTTTTAGGCTCGGGGTATTTCTCAGAGGATTACATGTGTAGATAGATTTAAACCACGTACGACCTGAGACTGAAATGTTATGGCATGAGCTCTGCATGTTCTCTCTTACATGTTTCAGAAACAATTTAAGCCTTGCACAGAGATGAGGAGAATACACACTTCAGTCTGCTCTTCACTTCTCTGCACTGCACTTGAGTCAATATGGGGGAAGGCTGCAGGGACAAAGAGAGGTGTGTATGCGTGTACATGTACAAGCACATCCCGCAGACTTTTCCTGCAGAGCTCAAATCGTGTAGATGGCTGCATTCAATTACAAAGGGGGCTCTGCGTAGGAAATCTAGTCTTTGCTCCTCCCCTCCCAACGCCACCTCTTCTCCCTCTGAAGTAAAGAACATTCACGACCCCCCCCACCCCCTCACCCACACTCAAGCCTTTGTATGAGGCATTAAGCCAGCTTTGGCACAAGAACTGCTGCCTCCCACATCAACCTCTTACACACTTTTTCTATGGGTTGCAACAGCAAATTTAAAATCCTGCAAGACCCCTGATTTTTGTGCATCTGCTCTGACAGTATGAGGGAACTGCCTGGCCTGTGGTGTGCACATGCAGACAGAGAATGACTGGATGCTTAAAGTGTGATCCGATGCTCTGTTGGCCAATAATAACATCATCCCACTATATCTGCTCTTTGATCTCAGTGGGCTTATTGTCCTTGTGGGGAGGGTGATAGAAATGTGATAATGTGTTTGACCTGTTTACCTCCATGTTGCACTGGTTTCTCATCAGTGACCGAGTTACAGCTCTTCATTAGAGAAATACCCCCGCACAGAGTTCAGCGAGCTGGAGGCTGTGCTGACATCATCTCTCTGCACTTCTTCCCTCTTGCACAAACTCACATAGTTTAGTAATTTGTTTACAAACACCTCCCTAAATGATCTTTGCTCCTGCTGGTGCAATATCATCAGCAAAGCTGAAAGATTTGGATAAAGATTACGGCAAGAGGGTTATCTTTTGCATTTTCAAAATAAGTTATGCGTTGATGAGGTTCTGAAAGATGACCCCGAGGATGGTTAGAGCCTGGGTTTATGTGAAATGTGAATCAAAAAAGTATGCAATGATTTAAAAATCCCATAAAACCTACAATATATTTGAATCAACTACTACAGAAATCATTGTGTTGTAAACAGCACCTCAGTCCTGATATGTACACCTCTCTAAGATAATTAAGCAGGTTCATTTTCTTCCTGACTGGACTGTGGCTGCACTCAGCCCAGCGAGATTCAGAATGGCTGTGAAGTGTTGATTAATCTCAACTCTTTTTTGCCAATGAGTTATTTTTGTCAGTGTCAGATCTTCCATATCAGACATTATGAAATGAAATGAAATGAAAAATACTTTATTCATCCCAGAAGGGAAATTCAGCATTGTAAAAAGCTCACTCTTTTTTTTTTTTTTTTTTTTTAACAATATATCATTTATATGAAATTGTAACATAACATAACATAACATAACATAACATAACATAACATAACATAACATAACATAACATAAATCTTAACATTATGGTCAGTAATAAGTGTTTTTATAAAGAAAAAGTGAGCTGTGCTCATTTCTGCAGCATCCGGGATTGAAAACTAGCTTGTGTTTGTGTTCCCATCAATGCCGATGGAAGCTTAAGCCGATAAAACTCATGACTGCTGCAGAGCCGTTTGATGCAGGACTAAATGCCAATTACACCCTTTTTCATAGCACTCAAAAGCCAGATGTTAGCAAGTCAGGGTTTTTTTGTGCAGTGTAAAAACAAAGAAAAAAGGTTTTAGAAATTGATGTCTCAGGCCACACATTTAGACCTATAAGCCTCAATGGAGCACAAATCTTCCAATTCCAGTAAAGGAACAACTCTGAAGGAGACTTACAGTAAGTATATAAACATAAAATGATGCATCTCTCTCATGCTAAGCTGTGCTCTGGTCCAGCTGGTGCAGATGCAAATGTCCTTTCATTGTGCATTGATCAGTGCACAGATACTTATTTCACACACATTACTGAAAGACTACACATCTACAATTTGCACTAAAATATCAAAACAACACAAAAGTGAAATACAGAAGTGCTGATGGAAGGAGTGAGAACAGTAACTTTTTGTGGTAATAAACTTTTCTGTGGACCAACACCAGAGACACACCTATGCCAAGCATTATAAAAAAGGCCTAAGAGAGAAGCACGTCATCTGAGCTGACTGCACTGAAGAAAACACAACATTTTAAGTTCTACTTCACAAAAGCATTAAGAATTAAGCTGCATATTTACAAATCTGGTATTACTGGCCTAAAAATGCCGAGGTGATGACTGGAGCTATAAGGTGAACATTTACAGCTGTTGCTCTCTGATCTGAGGAGGGTGGGTGTAGGCTCTTGTAGGGATTCATCTTTATGAGCAAAACGCACATGTGGCCTAACATACCGTAAAGACTGTATTATCAATGAATTATTGATGGATAATTTTTTCATTGCAATCCTGTAAAAATAAACCAGTGTAAGTGCAGTTACCCCTTAAACAAACGTGTCACTCAGCTGCATAGACTGCGCGATCCTTGAGACTCATCATCTGCTTTTGTTGATTTGTTCTATGCCTGTGCAGAGAGACAGACATGCCTTAACAAGAGCAAACTTACATGTGAAACTATTGTTCAGTCTCAAAATCTGCCCAGATGAGAGAGTAATAGAGAAAGAGAGCTGAACTGTGTTAAAGTTTGAACGGAGTCCGGTAGCTGCTATGAGTAGAAACACCGAGACACGAACACAAAAGTGCAGCAAACAGACACAGCAGAGCACAAAATCCTGATCCATCTCTGTCTGGTCAATTAGCTGAGCTCAGCGCTGCAGCATCATTAGTGATCAGGCGCTGACAGCCAGGCGGGGGAAGGCGTTTGTCTCTGTCTCTGCCCCGGACAGACTGAAGCCTGCTGCTGCTGCCTTCAGACAAACACACACACATACAAAGTGATGTGCTGTTCTCCCAGAAACAAGCCAAGATGAACAGGGTGCCTAATCGGAACATATGTCTGCTGAGTGAGCTGTTTCTTTCTCATGTTTAAATCCAAAAAATTGAATTGATGTGATCTTGATATTGCTTTTTTTTCCCCTCCTCTCACATGTTTTCTCCTCGTTTCCCACTGCAAAATTCCCATGTTTTAGACAAAACCCATCTGACACTTTAATATAATGCTGCATGTAACTGCTATATAAAAAAACAAGGTTGTTTATATGTTGTGTGGTTTATTTGTGTAGCATCCACAAAATCCCAAAAAAGACTCATCATGTGCAGATGAGGAGCACAACAGCATTCATCCTGTGCCAACATTTGATTCACTGAGGACATCACATTTAGTAGTTTATGTAAAAGTTTCTAATCTGATGAGCACTTGTATGAGGTCAGTACTAAATGTATCAGTGACCCGCATATTTGAGGAATTTCATATTAGCACTGAGTGGAAAAGATGGCATCTTTTTTTATCTTTATAGGCGGCTTTTCATTGATGAGTGGCTGACATCAGTTGGTATAGTCTCGGTTATGACGCACCAACATCGTCTCTTCAGCCAGCAGCTCCAGTCTGCTGACCCGGCCGAAGTTGTCTGCCCAGATGCAAACTTTCATCTGAACCCTTTTGTTCACTGTGCTTTCCCATGGACTTGGCTGTCTTTTATTAGGTGATTGGCTTAAATTGCAGGACACACTTCATCATTACCTTCCAACTGAAATGCCCCTCTGCCTGTACGCCTCTAGGCCTGAGAGGGGAGCAGCCCTCAGACTGGATAGATTCAGCTGTAATTACAGGTGAGAGGGAAGTGCGGCCATGCTGTAACGACTAGTCGGATAATTGATCCCAGAGGAGAAGTTAAGCTGAGCGAAACTGAATCCTCGCTTTCTGACTGAGCTGAAAAACAAGTGCACTGAAGCAGCCAGTCCATGCCTGCAGGTTTTTTTTTTTTCATAAGTCTAGGTGAAGTGTTGCAAAGACCTGATGCAAATAAAACCACAGTGGAGCCTCCAGGACCCTGAGGTGAGAGTATGCAAGGTCAGAGAAGCTCTCACCTCATGCACACACATCTCACCTCATCAGTCAGGACTGACATTTAAGCCAAAGCAGTACAGGGTGTACAACCACTGCAGCACCATAACACCACTCCTCACAATCACCTGCTAGCAGGAGTGAAAATAATTCATTACATTTATTCTTGTTTCTTCTTTTGAGGGTTTATTTATTTGTTTGCAGTTTTTGAAATAACTTCTTCGTGCATTATACTTCTAACATGCAAAATGTGTTTACCTACTGGTAGATTTTCAGAAAAGGTCTATGAGATGCCAGTTGCGGCAGTTAATTTTGGAAGCATACAAAGATAAACATTACAGGAGCTAGTTCACTGTGACCGTCAGCGTCACTTCATCCCCACTAGTTCTCACATCGCTCCTTTCAGCTCTCCCATCCCATCCAGATGTGTCCATACACACAGCCTCTAATCTTCCACAGGAAAGAGGAGGAGGAGGATCTCCTGCCTGTCCTCCCACCTCTCCATCCCACACAGAGCTGTCTTCACCTCACCTTCCTTCTCAATCACTCTCCCTATCTTTTTCACTCTCTCTGTTTTCCAGCGCATGCCTGCAATGATGCTGCTGTCAGTGGCAGGTATCTAAGTCTGACCACCCTTCCCCAGCAGGCAACGGCATGTAATTACAGACAAGAGTTGGGCTGGATGGTCTGAGTGGTGGAGATATATGTCTGGCCTACAGACCAGTGCACCAACTGGCGCTCGAGACCAAAGGAACCAGGGGTCATTTTGGGCCCCTCCTCATCCTCTTGTAGGGCTCCTGCTTATCCTATTTTCCAAAGTTTCATCATGTGAAGCCAACAGGTATTTCCCCCACAAACACTGAGACTAGACAGTCAGGAATACCTGCAAGGCATTTGTAGATACTAATTACAGGAAAATGCATCTTTGTTTCAGAGTCACTCAACACATTCACCTCTAATTACTGTGCAGAACAGACCTGGCGTTAATGTTTGTTAAATTTTGCTTTGGGATGTGGAGTTTTTAACAGTAGCCTTAGTGATTGCTGCCTGTCTCTGTGACAGATGCTGCTGCAACAGCAAGAAAAGGAGCTTGATTTCAATGAGATCCATAAAAGAAAAGTCTAGAGGCACAACAGATCCAAAAATGTAAGTGAATTTACAAATGAACAACTTTAAATTATATAAATATATATATATATATATATATATATATATATATATATATATATATATATATATATATATATAAATAAATGAAAACAAAATGAAAACAGTTCTCTAAGCCATGATAGGAAACAATACTGTGGTTTGTGTAAAGTGGCTAAAATAAGTGGTGGGTACAGTCAAACTGCAGCATGCTGAACTAAGAAACTATGTGGTCAGGACAGGCTGAAAAACAAATCCACCCAACAGATGTCTAATGAAAGCATGTGGCAGAGGCTGACAATCCCACTCACACCCTTTACTTTTATTAAGAGAGGCACAGAAGCTCCAGGAAACCCAGTGCCGTCTTGTTGACCTGCTTTGTAAACTTTGCCTCGGTTATATTCTCCCATTCAACGCACTCATTTGGCATCTCACCCACTGATGCACGACTCACTCAATCTCTGTCTTTTCTGTGGTCACCGGGGAAACAAGTAAAAACAGGACAGAATAGAAGCAGACTGCATGGATGAAACCACACACACTGCTGCAGCAGCTTTAGTGTGGCAGGGAGGGGACCGTCTTGTCTGTGACCCCTTCCCATAAAACACTCGCAACACACAGTGGTAATTAAAGCGCACTCGGATCAGCCAACGCACTGCCACAAGGGGCCAACAAACAATAGCTCCAAAAACACCAGGGACCAGAATTAGACCTCAGCATGCAGACACACATATGCATATTACATCACTATCTTTGTGGGGACATTCTTCCACATAAATGCATTCCTTACCTCTTTACCCTGACTAAAAAACCCTCCTCAGCCACCATTACCTGAAACTTACTGAGGTGTCCAAGCATTAAACAAATCCTTTGAAGCAGTGTGAGAATATAAAAGGATGGGTAAAAGTGCCTTACTTATATGGACCAAAATGAAGTCCTTTCTAAAATAGCTGGAGAAGTACAAACACACATACTAACTTAGAGTTATTGTTGCGGACCACATAAGTTTTAAATATCATAAACAAGGATGAAGCAGTTCAATGGTTTTCACTTTATAACCTTTTTTTGACTAAACAATGTCTGCATTAATGTACTTTTGAGGAATAACCTTAAAGCTGTTAGGATCTCATTTTAATTTGTTTTAATGTCTTTAGTTCCTCTGAGATGTGCCAACTTTTTCTTTTCGTTCATTTACGATTATAATGAAGCCTCATTTTTTGGTAATATTGCCTCCCTTTTTTTAAAGTAAAAAAAAATATTAGCAAACTAAGAACACCTGGTTTTATGCTGCTACCCTTCATTCTAAATGAGCTGGAAAACAACAATACGTTCCAATAATGTGGATTTTTCATCACCAGTTTCCACTGACATCACCATTGTTAAAAACTTTTAGGTTTATAATTTATTTTAACAGTTACTTTTAGCACTGCAATGTTTTATAACACCAAATTTATCTGTGAAATATTTCATATTGCTCTCCTGTTGCTTGTATCATTTATTTTCCAGTAACATTAACGTACCTCTTTAAAGATGGATGGCACAAGCCTGAACAGCATGACATCCAATGAAAGGATGCTGAAGGTGGCAAGCTAGTTTGACCTTCAGTCCTTGTTTATTTGCTTTGCTAGATCAATGTGACAGAAACGATGACCAAAGCTTTATGATTAAGATGACATGTAACTTTTGAAATATAGCTTTTCAACTGAAAACCAAAGTTATATTACAGTATTTGCGATTTATTTCCCTCTTCTAAAAGTTTCCTTAAGCCCACCATGCATGAACGTAGTAAATCACATTAAGTGTGTTTTTTATTCTTACTGAAGAACCTGAGAAAAGATACACAAAGAGTGGGCTATAGAGCTTTTCTATTTACTTGCTCACTCGTAGAAATTCCTCTGTGATTCTGTAATGACTTTTTAAATGCGGATCTGCTGTATTTCACACATGTGGAGGTAGAAGACTAGTTATTTGAAGGTATTGCAGAAAGTCAAAAGCTAGCTTAGCCCCAGCCTTGATGATTGTACAGTGAGGCTCTGATTTTCCATTCCAACTCTGAGCAAACTTTTACTGAGAGAAGCTGCTTTCGAGAAACTAAGAATAAAGGATTCCTTGACCTGGATGCATTTTACTAATGTAAAATGTCCCATTTTGGTTCCCTGCACAGGATCATTTGTAAAGTGCTTGCTAGGAGATTATAAAGATTAGAAAAGTACAGAGGATGCTATATCTAAAAAAAAAGTTTCTGTAACTGGCTACAAAGGCTGCATGTGCAGCTCTGAAATACTGTAGACTCAAGCTACAATGGGAAAGTGAGATGTCCCAAAGAAAGCTCTGGAGAATCTGAAATATCCAAACAAGGCTGGAAAGACTAAACAATAAAAAGATGGCAAAATGACCAACTGCTATAATAACAGCAGTGTGTACACACTGCTGCTCCTCTGCAAAAACGCCCTGTTGATTTCCTGACCAACACACCTTTTACTCTGACCCTTTTAATTACCATGTAGAAGTTGACATGCATCGCAGACCTCTGTGCGCAGCTGCAGCCAAGCAGAGCGGACCACTCCACACGCCACCAGCCAAACATTCTGCCCTTCTGTTGTACACACTTGGTGATGGGTGAGTTAATCCTTTTTTCTCTAACTATTTGAAGGACACATCTAGTGCAACACAGTTTATTTATCCAGCATTGAGGCTTGTTGCTGCACCGGCCAAATATAATTTCCCTCCTGAGGTATGATGTGTGCACGAATACAAGAGAGCAAATCTTGTCAAGAAAGAGGTCTCAATAACCCCGATTTTCCTTAACCACCCATGTAAACAACAAAAACAACTGTGTCTGCTGCAGCAAAATCCATGACAACCAAACACAAATGCTCCAGTTGAACATAATCACTGTTTGATCGTGGCTGGACTTATCCACGCAGAGCCAAGAGAGGGCTGCCAGACTCAAGCCGGTCCAGCTCCCCTTAGGTCGATATTCTGCTTCAATAGCAAACTGTAAACCTGCCTCACTCTGCAGGGCTATAAATGAACCCAACACAGCAGACCAGTGGTAAAAAGAGAGCAAAATCTTTCTCCACTTTTGTTTCAGGTTTTCTTATGATTCAGCTTCTTTTGCAGAACACTGTATGGTTCCATCACCGAAACAAATGATTTGATTTGTCAGCTTCCTTTGGGGATCCTCATGTAACACCATCTCCATGCTGCCTTCATAAGATTTGGATAATATCGCTGTGGAAGTATTTGACTTTGCTCTGAGGCTCGTCAGGCGGGAAATGCTAGATTTAATTTTCTGTGAAAGCAAAAGACCACTCCTTTACAACATGTTATCATCTTCTCTTTGTAAATATGCTTCACTGCCAATAAAAGCAATATGTAGAAGCACAAACTCTCCTGTGTGTTGCAGTTTAAAGAAAAGCCACTTTATTTATTACTGCTGTTAAAAATCATTGTGTTGGGAGACATTAAAGTTTATGTTAGGGTTTTTAAATGTTTTCATGAAGTGAGATCTATTCTACATGCACTGGAGGATAAAAAAAAATCTGTATGTATTTAGAGCTGAATCCACACACAAATGCATCTTTAGGTCACTAAAGAAGAACGAATCTTTAACAGAAGCCATCACAGGGAATTAATGGACTCTTAGTTCTGTATGTTTCATATAGCGAGGGAAAAATTGAGAACTTTGGACTATAATGGAAGGTGGGTGGTTTTCTCCTTTGTATTCAGTACGGTAGGTATAAAGAAAGTGTGGGCAAAGAGTTGATACTGCAATCAGTGACAAGACACAAAGAAGAAGGTTAGCAGTGCTTTTATGGTGCTTCAGTTTCGTTTATCTGTTGTTACATGGGAAGATGTTTGTCAAGTTTCATTCTTATGTTTTTTTCTCTTTATTGAGAGAAAAGCAGGAAGCATCATGTAAAAAATATTGTGTGCATTTGTAAAATACATTACTCCTTTTTAGTGCTAAAGGAGTTGGGACTTCTGCTCTACAATGTAGGGTTGCTGCAGTAAATACAGTAATATTTAGAACTGTGATTAACTGTACAAAAGCATTATATACAATGTGAGTCATTTCAAATGATCTGTCAAACATGTCAGTAATTAATAACCAGAGGCAAAGTGTGCTTTACGCCCTGCAATGTACCCTACCGCTCACCTAGGTGACAAGTAGCAGGGTTGTTCCAGCCCTACCCAACCCTCCACTGGACAATGGATGAATGGAAAGTGTGCTTTGAATTGCAAACTGGAATACAAAGTTCCATAAAAAAGTTGGTTAATTAGAAATGAGAAACAACATCTTATACCACACTTAGATTAGACTGGTATTGTATGACCGCAAATTTCCAGGATAAGTGGCATCAGTTCAGGCTGATGTGAGATTTTAAGTTGCAAGAGACCAAACTTTGAAAATATTTCAGTATATTCACACTGTAAGAAAACATCTTAAAAATGAGATCGAGTAAAAGGATTAGTTTAATAAAGTTTGTGCTTAGAGTGGACCTCATTTACATGCCCCCTACCAACTAGACAAACAGTGAGTTTACAGCTTGACAGAAAAAATTGTGAAGTCAAAAACATATTTGTTTTGGAAATATAAGGCTCACATACTGTATTCTTGCAGTGCACTACATTTTCTCTGCACTCTATCTCCACTTTACAAAAGGTAGTCAGAGCCATAAAGACTCCAGTATGAGTACAAAGCAGGGGTGCACATCTGGCTGATAAAAACTCCTATGGCTGTGTTTGTGTCAAACATGAAGCATGTTGGATGACATCCTTTGTTGTGGACCTGGTTGAGGTATATACAGTTTACTACTGCACAGACTGACTCAACAACAGGATGCCAAAGATTCTGATTTAGAGGGCTCACAATATCACATTTACTGAAAACCCAATTTAAAAAAAAAATGACAATAAAATCACAGCGAGATAACTATGAACAGTAAACACTCTTGGGTAAAAATGTGGTGATGTCCACTTCCTGATGATCCATTGCTTGGTTACATACGTCCACATATGTGAAAGTTCTCAAAGCAGTAGCAAAGAGCCAGAATCAACATCACTACCTCAACACTCCAGGTTTAGCATAGGATTGATGGTTCTTCCACACACACTGCTACTTCACTGTCCTCACTAGCAACGTAATGCTGCGACTGGGCATCACTCTTTACATCATTATACATATCTGTGCACCTGTTTAAACACACGGAGCAGAGACTGGCCACAAAATAGTGCATCTGTGACAGAAGTTTGAATAACACAGCTGTCCACCTGATACAACAGTGTCCCACCTCAGCATGCTGACAGACGGGGCCTCCACACACACTTCTTCTTGCGGACACACATCATCCTGTTAGAGCAGGAACTGAAACTGTAATTAAACACAGCACATTTCAACTTTTAGCTCTGTCACTCGAGGACCAGTAGACTATTAAAAAAATGTGTTTAGAGGAGTGGTGCTGGAATCAAACCAGATGGTGATCTGCTGCTGTTGATTTCTGGACTGCAGATGTTTGTGAAACTGCTCGAGGATATAGACAATTATTAAATTACTGAAGAAACCTGAATTAATTTCAAACATAATGTCATGACTCCTTGTCATATTATAAACAAGGACATTTCAACTCATTAACAAAATGAATAACATATACATAAATATATATTCAGTTGTTTCATGTTATGGCAATTAGATAGAAAATTCTCCTAAAATGAATACATTTGATGACCTCTTAGCCTTGGCACAGATAATTTGATCTCCTTAGGATTTGCAGTATCAAAGAGTGTATTAGTGACAAATGCTAATGATTAGTCTTCATCCTAACGTGGCCTGACTCTCTGGCAGTGGTTTCAAAGTCTTACTGTGGTTTCAACACAGCCCAGAATTTGCATACACATACATATGCACGCTCACACGACAAATCCACACATATATAAATACTCCCACAGAATGAGTGAGTAAATGACTGTGAAGCTGAGCTCCTCTCAGCTTAATCCCTGCGTGAATGGTGTGCTGTGTACTAAGCATTCCTCTGTGTCTTTCTAAGGCTTTCTGGGGATTAGACCCCACTTACTTCCAGGGGCCGCAGGGTGGGATCAAAGCCGATTGAAGTTTTTGGGTTCACTGTGGTGGCTGTAGAGCAGACAGCTTGTACTCAGGTGGACTGTGAGGAACACGACACCATGGCCGAGACGTGAGATAGTGACGCAGGTCGCACACACCTGGTGGGGGTCAAGCTCGCGCTAATCCAGCACAGCACTAACTGTCGCTATGCTGATTGATGGCTGGCCCGTAGGAGGAAAGACTAACCTCCTGCAATAAAACAGGTATGCCGGACTTCGGCCCACGAAGGTTAAACAAACACAAATCACAAATGAAAGATTTTAATCATTGCTTTTCCCTGTCAGTTGTACAGTCTGCACAGTATGAGGAGCCTTTTATGAAGAAGACATAAATGAAACATGTATGTGACAGACTGTGCAGCAATCTGGACTTAATTCTACTTGGACAGCACTGCAGGCTTTACACTGGCTAAACTTACATCCAATAAAACAGAGGACAGACAAAACAAACATGATGGCTGATCTGCAGCAACCTTCACACACCTCACAAGATCCACTCAGTGCCTGACCTTTACCCTTGCAGAAAAAACGGGTTTTCTTTAATCCGTGTAAGACAACACACAGGAAGTGAAGGAAGCCTTTTTTGTGGCGGTACAATGTGTTAAGCATTTGAATTAGCAAAACAGCCCATAGCAATACTCACACACACACAGATGGTAAAGAGCTTTGAGATACAGCAGCAGGAATTAAAAAGGCTAACATGACAACACCCTTGAGGCACACCAAAAATAAACAGAGTTTATCCCCAAATATACCCGACAAATAATGAGAAATTACTGCACCTGTGCATGTGCAGTATTCAGAGGCTGGACTGACACTTGGGCAGACATGTAGTGCGTGCAAAGATTAAGCTAATTACTGAATGCTGGAATTTCAAAAGCTAATCTTTGTATAGTCAAAGCTATCTGCTACATCTTGATCCTGATGGCAAACACTAACACACACATGTTTTGGTAACTCCCTGGGAAGTAAATAAAATGACCTTCAGGGGAATTCAGTGCCATACAGATAAGCATAATCACAGCCTGGCAAACAAAAAAAGTTGATTGTCTGTTTTTTATCTTGATGTTGAATCCCTTCTCTTTGTTCAATCAGAACAAATGGAAGATTATAACTCATGAAAGCCCTTTGGGCACCACATGAAACTTCTCTCACAGGTGTCTTTTTGCATCTGCATGTTCTGTCTCAGCTGTGTCTGGAAGGAGACCAAAGCCCCCACACCCACGAATCAAAACTCAATGACAACACCTCTGATCTGGGCAGTGTTAACTCCAACATGTGGTTCTGTCTCATGTCTGCTTCCTCTTGACAGATGGAAATAAAAAAGAGCCCTCATGCACACAGGGGTGCTGTGGTTTGTTTGTGTTTTGCACCATTGGAGATAAGTAAGCATGCTCTGTGTGCTGTACAAAGGGACGATAAGGGAAAGAGGGCCTTCCAGAGCTGAGCTGTTCAGATGACAAAAACACAGACAAGACATAGTTGGCGGGGGTTTTTTGTCTTCATCTCAGTAAAAATAAAAAAGACTAAAGTAAATCACTCTATCGGTTACTTATGAAATCAGGGGAGACCAAAAGTTTTATTTAAACTGAAGAAACAACTTTGACATACACTGCAAAAAACAGATTAATAAATGAGCACAGAGAAGCAGTTTCTGTTTGTGAAATGTTCATATTCATCAGTTTAAGCAATGGAAAAGATAAACAGCTTTTTCTGCATATTTTTTTCTTTATTTCTACTGCTTTAAAATCTCCACGTGAGCAGAATACTTTAAGATGAAATAAACCATCTGTAAATTATCAGCAGTCTGCTTTCTCTGATTTATTCTTGTTCAACATCTTTGCTGTTTATAATCAAAAGACC
This sequence comes from Atherinomorus stipes, assembly GCA_023101725.1. NCBI lineage: Eukaryota > Metazoa > Chordata > Actinopteri > Atheriniformes > Atherinidae > Atherinomorus > Atherinomorus stipes. The sequence continues at coordinate 448,198 of JALJCO010006760.1, forward strand.
ACTATCTCAAATTCTAACATAAGCACAGCAGCAATACATAATACAAGAATTAAGTTTTGAGTAGAGAAATGAGCAGAAACATTAAAAACCACTGATTTACTTAAAGGTATTTTATGCCTCAAAGACAGATTTATTTACTGTAGAATGAGTTATGCAAAGAACTGAAGAACAGATGTAGGGAATTTGGATTTGTACTCATTTTTTGGCTAAGGCACACCAGTGGGGGCCGCTGGATGAATCAGTCCAGGAAAACTCTCAGTCTTCCTGCATTAGTGTTAGTTCATGTCCAACTCTTTCTCTGTAGCTTCGGTTTGCCAAGTCAGAGTTGCTGCCAGGTGATGGATTGCTGTGACATCCATTCTCAGATGCTCTGAGCGTAAATTTGATGCTGTGGACATTTTAAACTCCCACCATAGTTTGCAAATGAACTGCAGTTAATTGCACATGCTACAAATCACAGAGACAGCCAACAAACAAAATGGAAAAGGAGTAAAGATAAGAGTGGAGATCACAGAGGGGGAGGAAAATGGGATGCTTCTATTCACAATGTCCCCCCCCCCCCCCCCCCCCCCCCCCCCATCTTACCAGAATGAGGGTCTTATCTCTGAAAAGCACTTCAACACAACATACCCACAGACAGAGCTGACTGTGTGAAGACTTCCACATGGGGATGAAAGCACACACATATAGAGGAGAGGCTGCTACGCAGAGGAAACGCAGATCAAAACCCAGCAGAACCATCACTGCCTATACAGCAGCGTAAGAAACAACAGGCCAAACAGGAAGCAAACATTGCTCAGCCATCAATCATGTCTTATCCTGTCAGCTAGTAAAACAGACTATGTGATCAGAGTTTCAGGTCAACAAGGGTCGCCCGACCCTGCTGGGGCTGACGTGGTGGATGCAGCTCTTATCTCAGCGTTGCATTACAAAGGAACTCAAGCTCTTCCTCAGACTCCTCCCTGCTGGTATTCACAAAGTTTTTTTGTCAACAGCCATCCTGTGCTCCCTCACTCCCACACCGCGAGAAACTGCTGATGGAATACAAAAGTAAACTTCAGGACCAACTACACAGCATCTTTAAATAACTGGGGAACCAAAAAACATCCATCTTTTTCATGTTGTTTGACTCGGTTTGCTTTGATAAAAGAAAAAAAGACACTCATATTCACATCCAAAGGTTTTTATTCCTGCTTTGAGATTTTGATAAATCTGTAATCATAGCGCTCATTTTGATTGTTCAGCAAGCCAACTTTTAGTCCGCCACAAAACAAGCCATTTAGAACAACAACTGATGAAACCTCACTTTAAGCAGCTAAAAAAAAATCCAGATTTATGCTCACCCAGTTGTGTCAATCATCTCTATTTCCACTATCTTGTCAACAACATCTAGCTTTTGTAGCTAGTGATCTTGTGTGATTTGGATAACTGATAATGTCCTCTAGCGTTTCTTTTCTGAATCAACTGGTGCACATTCAAAACGGCTGGTGTATTGATGTCCTGTTGCTGGTGTGTATTAGAGAAAATTGCAGCTGTTACATGATGCTAGAAAGCTAGACAGAAAAGTTCGGTTTCTCAGCCTCAGGATGCTGCAGGGCAGCAATGGCTCCAGGAACGTGCGTAATGAATGTCAGTGTACCATCAAAATGAGTCAGAAGCACTGAGTTTTAAGGTTGGAAAGTTATGCACTGGTTCTTTAAAATACACATTTTAGTTATTTTCCTGGGTTTATGCTCGGTCTTGTTAACCTTCTTGAAAATTCTACCAGTCAACTTCAACAGGAAGTTACATCAGTCTGATCTGAAGCGCAAAAATGTTTTCTTATTTATTTTACTGTGTATTCAATGATATTTAACTGTAGAAGCCCAATCTAAATGTACTCCTTACAAAAAGTAGTTTATGCAAGTATATTTAAGTATACTAATTTTAACTTTAAATAAGACAGTATACTTTCAGTTTACTCTATTTGTACTTATCGGAAATATACTTAAAGTTTACTTGGCATTTACTAATAAATATACTAGAAGTTTAACATATTTTCTATACTTATTTACTTTTGATAGTGTACATTCATAGAACATTTTCAAACATCTGGTTTCTTTGATACTAAGAGTTTAAATGTTACTGGAATTTGGTGGAGTAAATACACCTGAATTATTTTTGAAGAAATTTGTAATATTTGTTTTTTACTCAGCATTAAAGGTGGAGTAGAAGTATAAGGAATTCTCAGTATTTTGAAAATGTATTTTAAACACTAAACAGTGGACTATAAGTGTATTATAGTAAACTCATAGCAAACCTAAAAGGTAGGTGAGGGCATCGAGAAGTTTACTGTGAAAACTAACAGTATACAAGATGATTTTTAGTATACTTAAAAGTGTACTTTGTAAGAATAGAAGGAAGCTTAAAAGATAGTATGTGTATGGCGGAGTGGGTAGCCTAGTGGCAATGCGCAGGCTTGGCGTGGAGGACCCGGGTTCAAGTCGCCACTCAGGTGAGCAAGGTCCTTAACCAGACCAACTACTCCCTGGGTGCGTGGTAGCAGCCTAATGCTCTCTGATACTTACAGAGATAGGTGAAATACATACCCCTAATTTCCTCTTCAGGGATCATAACAGTATCTTTAAAAAAAAAACAAAAAAACTAACAGTATACCTAGGGGTGTACTTTTAAAAATAAAAGTGCTAGAAGTTTTAGTACGAGTACACTACAGTATCCAGATCACTTTAGTACACTTTAGTAAGAAGTACACTTATTATATCTGGTAGTGTGCTACTGGTAGCAGTGTATTGGTAAATAAAAGTACATTGGGGGATATACTTTGTATACTTGAGTATACCTAATGACATGTACTTAAGGAATACTTCTTTTTGGTAAGGGCTGTCCTGCTACCTAAATATTTCTCAGATGTTATTTGTTAATTTTGAAAATACAAATTTTTGGTAAATTACTAGAATGTACTCTGTGTCTTTATTCTGTTGACATGGACACCATGACACCATATATTTATGTATTTACTAATTCCATGCTAAGATCCTAAGATACGCTTAATTGTGTTTGGTCAACCATTTATCCAATCTCTCTGATAAATTAAATTTAAAAAATTGAATAAATATGAGGTTTGTATCTTCTGAAATGATACAAATGGCTTTTAGTCTTTTAGAATAATTAAATTTGCATGTCTATCCAGAGATTTTTGTCACAAACATAATTTATTTCATCAAGTAATCAACCATTTAAAGAAAAAGGGGAAAAAGGAGTTTGTTGACCTGCTCTTTTTTTAACATACTTTTTTTAAAAAGAATGAGGAAAAATGATACAATCTTAGGCTCAAAAACCTTATAAAATATCATGTGAAGTTTCCTGAAATTGACCAAAGCACATTTTAGAAAAAAAGATAAGAAATTAAGATTCATTTGGAGCTTCAACAGGCTAATGGCACCCATTTGGTGAAATGATACAACTCTTCCCTGTTTTCTCCCAGGTAAGTTGCTAACATGTCAGGTAACCCCTGTAAATATAAACACTTTAATCAGTACAGTGTTAATCACTATGTAAAAGAAAGCTATGTTTTTCAGAGATGACATATTATGTGCTCCAGCATAAATATCAGCCAAGTGGTCTTATTTAGATACTGCTGCATGAGGTGAAGATAAAGTTTTATTATCAAGAGTCACAAGGGAGAAGTCACACATCCATTAGAAACTAATGGTGTAATGGGTCTTTTGTGGCTTTTCATGCATAAATTGTGTTCAGGAAAGACCCCCCATGGTCAGCAGGGGGTAATTTATCAGAGCAGTCTTGGTCACAGCAGCCATGGCGACGTGTTGAGCCCCAAACCCCAGAGATTAACACTCTTCCTTTAGTGGGAGCGTAACACTCACACTAAGATGAAACATCTGGCCTGTCTTGGCTAAATATGTCTCCCATGTGAGCTCATGTGCAGGGTCTGTCCATTTGTATTGAGTGAATATCTGTGTGAGTGTGTATCCTTTCTGCTCTGTCCTACGTCTTGCTGAAATCTAACACACTGCAAAAACTCAAATTTTACCAGGTATATTTTTATAATTTCTAGCAAAATATCTCATCACACTCAAAATAAGACAAAATCAAAATAAAATAAAAAATCTTTTTGTTTTACTTATAATAACTTACTTACTTACTTAATAATTTACTTGCTTACTTGTAATAAGCAAAAAAATTTTGCCAATGGAACAAGCAAAACATTTCTGATTGAAATAAGATGCATTGCCTTAAAACAAGATCTTACATCTCACTGAAATGTTTCTCTTTAAGTAATTTTCTCTTATTTTGAGTATGATGAGATATTTTGACAAGAAATGAGAATAATTGCTAAGATTTGAGTTTTTGCCGTGCAGTGTGAGTTAGACCTTAGAACGACCTTATCTCAGTTGCTAACCAACCCAGTGGAAGCTTTTATAAGTTCCTCATCCTCTCACCCACCCTCTGTTTCTGCTTGTTTCTACAAACAATACATGAGGGCTAATTTAGCTGACTTTATGTACTGTGGCTGTTTAGATTGCTGAGTGTTAAACAACTTATGAAACCTATAAAATCACAAGAAACAATTTAGGGCGAAGCCACCTTTAAAAGTCATTATACACCCATCTATATAAAACTATAAACTAAACCATGAAAGCAACAGAATTACACATGACATCATGACTCCACACAAGTAGAAGGTAAAAGTCATTTTGAACTGTTTTAGTACTTAGAGTAGGTGATCCACCCTTGTTCTTCACAGCTTTTAGGGTGGGAGTGCCACAGTTACCACCACTTACAAATGACATGCAGCTTCTGAGCCCCATAGCTGATCTTATTGGTGCAAACATTTCTGATAATTCTTCTTCTTGTGCACTGGCCAGGTCATAAAAGACTTAACATCTGAGGTGCTCAGAGCTTTGATGTAACCAGTGGCCATGCTGCACTCCCAGGGTGTACAGTAGTGCTTTTCCTACAGAACCACCAGTATGGTGGGAAAAAAGTTTTCAGGCACACCGGGATTGTCAAAACTCTGATGGCAACAGCATCAATCAACAGCTGGGAGGTATTAGGAAACAAATGAGCGGCCAGGTCTTAAAGTTCTTGTGTTGGAAGCATCAAAATATAAAAAAGCATAGAAATTCGAGGAATTTGACAACAGTATAATTATTATAATGAGATACTGTATTTTGGTAATTTTCAAAGCACAAGTTATTGTCAGGTGTTTCACGCCAATATGAGATCATGGATCTCAGACTTTCTTGTGCCATGGTCCTACAGGTTTTAGATGTTTCCCGATTGCAACACACTTGAGTCAAATGAAATGGATCCATCCGTTTGTTGTCTAGTTCTGCACAGTGACCTGTTAATTTAAGTCAGGTGTTGATGCAAGGAACCTGCAGGACCATGGCCCTGGAAGGCCAGAGTTTGGGATCCCTGCCATATTACAAGATGCTTCCACAGGTACTACCCAAGAAATTTGAATATCCTGAAAAAATTCATGTATTTCCGTAATTCAACTTAAAAGGTGCAATTTACATATTGTATAGGCAAATAATATGTAAATAAATATATTTCAAGCTTTTGTTTGTTTGGATGTTGCTGATTAGAAATTGCAGCTTAAAGGAGCCCTATCATGAAAAATTGACTTTTAAGAGCTTTTCAGCATGTCAGTGTGTTATTTCCTCATCAAGAAATGATTTAAATCGTTATTTTTCTTCATTCATGCATATTTGAGTAATCTACATGAATATTTAAACCAAGCGCTACCTCCCTGCAAACGGCTGACTACCCACCGCGTTACATGTATGAACGTGGCACCAATCACGAAAGTCCAAATGCGCACGCTCAGTATCGTAGCAAGACGCCCTCTGTTGAACAGAAACCCAGAGAATCCTATCCACACTGTCTGAGGAAGAAACTAACACCTGCAGGAAGATTTCCTCAGAGACAAGCAGCCATCAGCTAACAGACGTTTGCTCCAGAGTTCAGGAGAATTTTCTTCCTTTTTTTTTCTTTTTTTTTTAAGCTCTAGAGGACAGCAAGTTGGGGAAAATGCAGTTACGTTCAGCGTGGTTATGTTCAGCGTGGGCGTGTATTTGTTGTACTGGATGAATCGACTTGCCAGAAGTGGTTGGATTATAACTTCAGGAGCAGAAAAAAACTCAACTTCGTGTGTGAACTTCACTCCTGACAACTTCATGAATCTCTGGCAGTAAAGTGTTTTTTTCTCTGGGATTACTTCTGAAACCTGACGCAGTTCCTACTATAAAAACGCGCATGGACAGACAACAACACTGGTGAGTCAACACATCTCTCAGCTCAATGCTAACTGTTAGGCTATGATTTGTTCGCTAATTTACTTACTTGTCAGGGGTCTCTGTGGTACTTCTGTGGTACTGCGTGTACTTCAAACTCCATATCAGACTCTGGGTCAGGCGCACACAGCTCCATAACAGGCTTCTCCGTTTGATCCCGTCGATCGGAGTCCGATTATCCATCAGTGTTTACAATATCCATGTGAGTGCTGCTTAGCTCAGCGCTAACTGTTAGGCTATGATTTGTTCGCTAAATTACTTGCTTGTCAGGGGTCTCTGTGGTACTTCTGTGGTACTGCGTACACTTCAAACTCCATATCAGACTCTGGGTCGAGCGCATACAGCTCCATAACAGGCTGGTCTGTTTTATCCCGTCGATCGGAGTAATTATCCATCAATGTTTACTACTAACATCCACATGAGAGCTGCCGGTGCCGGTGCTACAGACAATTCTGTGACCCTTCAGAATAAGTGTCTCTTCCGGGGGGCGACGTCATGAAATGGGCGTAAAACATGCTGCAATTGGTCGAGAGCTCCGCGGTTCAGTACAGTCAGCCATCTTACTTCCGTGTTGGAAATTAGATGCATCGAAAAACTAATATTTAACTCCAAATTAGTTTCTATAGTAACGATGGGAACATATCTAGCTTATTAATGCCTATATTTGACTTTTGGAACATTTTGAAAAGCATGATACAGCTCCTTTAAGAAATCCTCTAAATCACAAACTCAAAAAATTAGAATACTGTAAAAAGCTCCAGTATTGTAGGCTCAGAGTGTCACATTCTAATCAGATAAGTAATCCAAAACATCTGCAAAAGTGCCCTGGGCCTTTAAAAAGTCTCGGTCTTGGTTTAGAAGAATTCACAACCATGGGGAAGACTGCTGATCTGACCGTTGTGCAGAAAAACATCATTGACTCCCTGCACAAGGTGGGAAAGACACAAAAAGTGATAGCAAAAGAAGCTGGTTGTTCTCAGAGTGCTTTCTCAAAGCACATTAATGAACAGTTAAGTGAAAGAAAGAAGTGTGGAAGAAAACGGTGTACAAGCCAGAGGGCTGACAGCAGCCTGGAGAAGATGGTCAGGAAAGGGCCTTTCAAAAGTGTGGAGGAACTTCATAAGGAATGGACTGAGGCTGGAGTTACTGCTTCAAGAGAAACAACTCGCAGACGGATGCTGGACATGGGCTTCAAATGTCGAATTCCTGTTGTCAAGCCACTCCTCAACAGCAAGCAATGTCAGAAGCGCCTTAGCTGGGCTAGAGAAATGAAGGACTGGTCTGTTGCCCAGTGTTCAAAAGTCCTCTTTTCTGATGAGAGCAAGTTTTGCATCTCATTTGGAAACAAAGGTCCCAGAGTCTGGAGGAAGACCGGAGAGGCGCTAGATAGAAGATGCATGAAGTCCAGTGTTAAGTTTCCCCAGTGTGTGATGACCTGGGGATCCATGTCAGCTGCTGGTGTTGGTCCTCTGTGCTTCATAAAATCCAGCATAAATGCAGCCGTCTACCAGGACATTTTGGAGCACTTCATGCTTGCTTCAGTGGACCAGCTGTATGGGGTTGCAGACTTCATCTTCCAGCAGGACTTTTGGCATCTGCCCACATTGCCAAAACTACAAAATCCTGGTTCAACAACCATGGGATCACCATGCTTGATTGGCCCGCAAACTCACCTGATCTGAACCCCATTGAAAATCTGTGGGGTTTTGTCAAGAAAAAGCTGAACAGGAAGAGACCAAACAATAAAGAAGAGCTCCGAGCTGTGATTGAGGCATGTTTTTTCTTCCATAACACCTGAGATATGCCACAAGCTGGTAGCATCCATGCCACGCCACGTTGAGGCAGTCATTAAAGGGGCCCCCACCAAGTACTAAGTACAGATGCAAGATTTTACTTTAGGAGGCTTGTTTTTTTTTTTTGTATTTTTGTATTTTAAACCCTTCTCTGATTGATTTCATGCTGTATTCTAATTTTTTGAGTTTTTGAATTTGAGGTTTTCTTAAGCTGCAACTTTTAATCAGCAACATCCAAACAAATAAAAGCTTGAAATATATTGATTCACATATTATTTGTCTATACAATATGTAAATTGCACCTTTTGAGTTAAATTATGGAAATACGTGAACTTTTTAGGATATTCAAGTTTCTTGGATAGTACCAGTATATTCTTTTACAAGATGCTGGGAACCAGTAGAACTTCCACAATGCCATGCAGATGTCATTTAATTTTGTGGCTCATTGGCTGTATGTTATTAACTTTCATTACAGGCAGTTTGAAGTTTATACAGTTTTTGTAGTTTGAAAATAACGACTGGATAAATGCTAACCCCTTCATGTACGTATTTTAGTCAATAAACAAACCAATTTTTTTCAGTGAAGCCATTCCCAATGGTCAGCTGAGCTCAAGAGCAAACACAATTTGAACTTTTGCAACAATGTGAAGCCCACAAATTATATTTAATTTAGATCCAGTAAACAAACAACTAGGTAGACAAATATGTAAAATGATGCCCAAACAAGCTTTGTCAATACATACAGAGTTCACCTCAGCATCCCATCCTTTTTAACCTCTACCTTTCATTCATCCTGCTCTCTCTACGCATAGTTTTCAGTTAAAAAAAAAAAAAGAAAAAAAAAGTAACATGACATTCTGAAAACAATACATGTTCTTTCTTGTTCAAGAGACAGTTTGGCAGGGCTTGAAATGGCCACTGTGTGACTCATAAATGCAGATAATTTGGTGACAGTCACACAGCAGCCCTTTTCTTTCTCCATTCAAGGTTAGGGTAAGAAAAGAAAGTTCCCCAAAAGACATTACTCAAAAGAATAAACTGCGAGCTTAACAACCTCCCTGAAAGATTCAGTGATGCTTACATTTTGTGATTGGTGATGCAAAAGATGAGTCCCCTGTGTTCAGCAAAGGTTAGAGTGCCTGGTGTTTTCATTTTGGCATATGAAAGGAAAAGTTTTTAGCCTTTTGCACGATGCTGCTCTCCTATGGCTGCATACTCTTTAGCCAAAAAGCACCTAAGCCAGACAGCCAGAACAAGCTAGTTCACATAATGCAATCCTTTTTTAATGCTTTTAATCAACAATGGCAAACAACTTCTTCAAACTACATCAATCAAACTGCTGATGATAGCCGTCCACATTCCATCCGTCTGTTGCGCAGTCTGTTACTCTGATCCTTAAGGCACTGTCAAAGAGGCTTGCTGTTGAAGAAACTGCCTTGATCTTTACGAAGAACCTTCTGAAAAGCTCCAGCAAGCTCAGCTGCACTTTTAGAACAAAAAGTAGACGGGCAGTAGCTCAGGTTATAGTTTCTGCACTGTCAGGTGCAGCATGGGGAAAAGAATTCCAGCTTGGAAAGAAGAACTGCTCTGATAGATGAATGATTCCGAGCTGTGTTTGTAATTCATCTCCTAGCATGCCCTCTCACAGACCTGGGAGTGTGTGAGGCTTTCATCATAATAATGTCTCAGCACTGACTGTGTAAGTTTGATGTATCTCTGGTGGGTATCAGTGCTGGCTGCAGATTTCACTGAAGAACAAAAGAAAACCTCAAGTCCACAGCATGCAAAGTGCAAATCCCCAAAGATGTCCCAGTCAATCACCCTTTATACGTTGTGGCACTTGCACAGGACTTCTTTTTTTTTTTCTCTCTAGTCATTCTGTCGATTTCCTGATATGCTGGAGCTAAAAGAAGCACATTGTGCTCTCATAGTGTCAGGCTCTGAGGTGACTCAGAAATTTAAGACAGACCCTAAATGCGCAGATGTCTAGAAATTTTCTGTCATAGTCTGGATACAGTTCTGCCACTTAAAGAACAATACTTGCCATTATTCTGCAGAAAAACTCAAACCCTGCACCCTTCTATCCCCTGCCCTTTCACCCCTCTGGCGTCCCCATGGCTACCCACTCACACCCAGGGGGTAAGCGATGCACTGACTGTGAGCAGGTCAGGCTGAGCAAAAGAGATCCACAAATCTAATTTCACCTACATTGTGAAAAGATGCATGACCTAAAGTGAACACTGTGGTTATGGCTCATACAGAGTATGAATGATGCTCATCATGGTTATTATTTCAGTCTGTCCTTTTAGCAGTAACATGACCAGGCATTTCCAGTCCAGAAAAACCCTCATTTCCCTTCTCTCCATGTCTTTTATAATATTTTTCCTTCGTCTGGCTTAAAACAACAATGACATCCCATCTCTTTGCAAGTGTCAGCTTGTGACAACAAGAGAGGAAGAAAAACATCCTGCATTCCACCTTTTTCTACCTGGCAGCACTTTGGGAAACCTGTCCCAGCTTTGCTTTGCCACTTTTTCACCAGTGAAGTTGTTCTTACTTTACATACTCATCTCTTTCTCCATCTAAGAGCGAGAGGAATAGATTGTCTCCCCCTGTCTGAGTGAGGCCAGAGGGAAGAGAAGGGGTGAGAGCTGAGCTTAGACTTTCAGGACAAACTGTAACTCTCCACTTTGTCTCGGGGTCTAGGACCCATCTGGCTGCAGATTTAGTAACTCTGCTTCAATAGAGCTTTGTTTACTCGAGTAGCTTGGTTTACACAGGCAAAGTGGAGGGTTCATATAAAACGCATTAACTGAGAATAATCCTTCTGGTCTTTTGTAAATAGGATGTAATGATGGGGGATGTCCAAAGGGGCTAATCATTCTGAAAAAAAACTCTGAGAAGCTAATTTGTGTGCAGGCAGGGGCTCAATACCAGATCCTCTGAGCTGCAACCGTGAATCCACATACATATCACTATCACACAGCTAACATTTGAGTTCTTAATATAAAGCATGTATAATTTGCCAAAATGTTTTATCCAAATTACTTTGTACTGTAGGGCTAATCTCAGTAAAATGATCCAAGGAGACTTGTCATGATTAAATGTAAATGTAAAATTCTGGAGTAGCATGAGGGCCTAAGCACATAGGTACAGTAGCTTGTGTGGTAACAGGTAACGTAAAATTACTCTGTCCTGTAACAGTGAATTATTTCTCACAGATCAATCAGTTTATCTTTAATTTAGGTTATAAATGAATTGCATTCATTAAATTGCCATAAAATAAGGGGTGCAATTCTTTTATAATATTGCTGTTTTGTCCAAAGCAAAAATTAACCTTCTCATCGGGGATGACTGCTGGCACATTAGCACGCAAAGGTTTAGACACCCTTTTGTGCACTGTAAGCATAATGGAGGAAATAATCTCCAAATATCAGAAAAAATTCCCAAAATATTCTGTTTTTATGAAACACTTATGAATGATCATGATCTTATCTGCAGAAGATTGAAGTCAGCAGTTTTAGTTTGGAGAGTCTAAGGCTTTCCCTGCAATTGCTAAATTAAAAGTTCCCCATATAGGAGACAATACATGGTACATTTTTCACCATCTAAAACATCTCAAACATAAAAGAAATTTTATAGCAATTTCAACAAGAATTGCTATGCACAGGCTGCATCTGCATAACATGTTTCATGTCCCCGTGTGTGCTACAACATGGATGTTCTATGGCTACAAACAATGTAGTAAGAACGTAAATCATTTCCCATCTGAAATAACTATTTTATTTTGGGCTTTTTACATGAAAAATTAGGAGCATACCGGAGATTTGAGCTCCATGATAACTCACCAAAAGCTCATATTTATAAAAGTCACCGGAACTAATTGTTAGGACACTGTTGAAAAAACGTAGGTGCTGTAAATATCAAAGCTTTGTAAATGCCCAGACACCCCAAACTGCGTCTTAACAATCAGCAGCAGCTCCTCTTGAAATAAATCTGATTCCCACAAGAATAGCAAACAACAAAGTTTTCAGGTTGCAGCTCTATCAACTGGTAAATACTTTTAAAAACAGCAGTTGACAGGATTAGTTTGCATCAAATGGAGGACCAAGAAAACATTTTCAGAAGGCTGCTTGTAAGATCACCAGAAAGGCCAAACAAAGCCTCAGTTTGACTGCAGCAGACCCCCCCAGGAGGATTTAACAGACCAGATTTGTGATGCATTGTTTAAATGTATAGCAATAAAACACAAATATGAGCATCATTAGAGGAACCATCACAGGAAAACTTCTCTTAAATTCTCAGGACAAAATTCAACATCAGGAGTTTGAAAATTACAGTAACATCTGAAAAGGCCTCAATGCATGCTGTAGATTGATCCAGTTTTTTAGTTTTTAGTTTTTTTTTAAAGTAAAGCATACCCAAACTTCTTCAAGCGCCTGTATCAAAGATATCTGACCTCAGCAGCCCTCTTGCACTCTCTAACACTGGACTGATATTGTATGACCTGGCCGCTGTTGCTATTAACAAGCAAGCCAGTGTTGAATCATACCGTCTATCAAATTATAAATCCATATTAAAACTGGCAGTGTTACGACTGTAACTGTTGTACATTTGGTTAGCGTAATTTGATGACTGTGTTGTCTGGCTGTCAGCCAAGGTGTCTCTACAAAGCTGAGCAGACATGCTCTCATAGGATCGCACACTGTCCTCAGCAGGTCAGATGGAGCGCTTTAGAAAAATAAAATGAATAAATAAATAAGAATGTGCAGGCTAGCCAAATGAAATAACAGATACATGATAGCATGAGCGACTTGGTAAGTTGATCTGATTTTCCTTTGTTGAGTTTTTGCATAACCAAAGTCATCTGAGGTGTGAAAATGTATGTTTGATTTTAATGAGTCGTGTGTGAGTCCAAGCTTGATGGTTGTGTCTGTGCTTGAGGGAAACAGGTGTTTTCTGTGCTTTAAACTCCTTGTGTTAAAACATGAGTGTTTGTTTGCTGCCAGGCTTTAGCTGTGAACTCAGCATGAACGATAGAGAGGACCATAAACAACCGAGGAAGCAGGGACACACAGACACCCTATCTGGACTGTACTTATGATTCTGAATGAGGTAGAGGAAGGGGAGCCGTTGTGCTCAGCTCTGGTTGTGGCAAGGGTCCAATGAAAACAGCGGTGCTGTTAAAGCCCCCCTGGATGAGTCCCAGGGGTAGGTGGAGCGGACAGAATGCGGGCCTGGGTTTAGAGGTTCAGAGGTACGTCCTGTTGTTAATGAGATCACCCCGTTGGGCCTCTCTGGCTCTGAGCCCTCACATTGCCTCATCAGCCACACCAATGCTGCCACCACCCTAAAAACCGGACCTGGACCACACTGCCAGAGCAGTGTGCACATCCCTGTCCTCCTGAGGTGATCTCAACAGCATGCAAGTCTCCAGGTGAACACAAAGAAACTCTCACGCTATGCTGAGATGGTCTGAAGAGTACTTAATCATGAACAAGCCTCAATGTGTGTGCAGACCTGTACAGAGAAATAGGCCTATGCATTTACCTGTATTTGGGCACCCTTGGCTGGGCTTATTTTTTGTCACTTCAAAAGTGACCTAGAAAAAGAGAAATTATTACAGACATTTGTAGATGTGTGGATATCTGAACACACATAAACGCAGAGACTGTAGGATAGCAAAGGTTCCTCCAAGATGCTGTTTCCGCTGTGATGCATATCTGATAGTGATCTAATTGTGTAGATTAGATTAAAAAGCAGATCCATCTAAATTAATCCACAGTAGAAACATATTTATGCATATTTTATGTGGCAAAACAAGTTTATCTTTAACTCATTCTCACCCCTATCTCATCACATATTGTGTCTTTCCATCACTGTTTTAAGCAGCAGACAGCTATTTATCTTCATTCTTTATTGTTCAGGACAGCTCAGTGCACCTCAGTCAAAGTTACTCAACATCAGAAACAGATGCTGTAGCTGAATGATCTCTGCTGATGTCATGATTGTCACTGTGGGAAATCAGAAAGTCAAAGAGAAGCTTGTTGCAAAGGAGGGAAATGCTGGAAGCCATCATAATTGCCAAAAACAAACAAAGTAGCTTTGCAGCTTTAAGCTACAACAACCAAAGTAACAAACAACCAAGCAAACAAAGCCATCCAACAGTCTCACAAAGGACTTTATTTTCTGTTTCCTGGGTTAAATCTGGGTTTTATTCCTCTATCCTCTTTCCAACTTCAAAATATGGACTACCACGCATGTTGAAAATTAGGTTATGATATCTAAGGTATCAATTGCATTCAAATATGCGGGAAAGGGGCCCTTGACTAAATCATAAAAAAGTATCAAAAAGTTTATATTGTTCTTCTGATCTTTGTCTCCTTTGTTTGAGATGGGGCTTTTTTTTCTCTAAATGGAGATTGATCTGGATGCACATGTGGTCAGCACACTAAGCTCGTGGGGTTAAAGGCTGCACACAGTCAGCCGCAAAGGAACCTGGTGCACTGATGCAGACTATGAAATTTACATCGCACAGGCCTACTAAGCAGACGGTGAAACTATGAATTTGGCTTCAAGACTGCTCCATTGTTCTTTTAACTTACATGTTTTTACACACAAAGCCTTTTTATTGTGCTCTGCAATGTTGAAACATGAAGAAAAATGTCTTTTGAGTTATTAAAACACAAATCAGTTCAAGAGTGGAGCTCAAGATGAGAGTTCAAGGAAGATAAACTTGGGTGCAGGTAAATTTTTGAACCAATTTTGACATATTCATTAGTTTTAAGTTTGCCTAAGTCTGGATCTTAATATAAATTTCAATAACTCTTTGTACAACTATTTGACTTCCAGTGCATACCGCATGTGTCAACATGTGATGAACCGTGAGTCCCTGATTTGAGTTCTGGCCAGTTGGACTTTTACTGCATGCCACTCCAGTGCTCACTTCAGTTTGTTTCCCATTTACTTCTCCTATCTAAACAAAAGAAATGGAATGTCCCAAAAGAAAATGTTTTAAAACTTTAGCAGCGGTATACAGGTTAAGCTTCATTTCCTCTCCTTGCCAGTCACATGAGGTCATTTCTCTGTGGCTAAGATACTTGGCTCCTATAAGAAAATCCAGCTCCTCTGTCAGGTTGGAGCTCTAAAAGCCAACCAGGCATGTCTCCAATCAGACCAACTGCTGGTACAGTTCATCCAAAACCTCCTCTCTCCTCTCGTCTTCAGTCCAGGGCTAATCACAACCATCAGCACCACTCCTCTCCTCCCAGCTTAACATCGAGTCAAACACATGAGCATATGGAAATTTATGCAACAAACAGCTCAAAAGTCAGACAGGGGCAATAACCTTTAAATTGTATAGTTTAGCCTGTTTAGTGGCTGGAACGCTGAGACCAAACCCAGAAAGACTGGATGGCAAGAGGCCATAAATGATGTCATTACAACAAGATAGCTGTGATGTGGTGGTGTTTGTGCTTTAGAATATGTTGAAGTGGATAAAGTTGATGGTTTTGGTACATAAAATCCCCACCCACTGGGCCACAACACTGGATCTTCTCTTGTGTGGTGTTGTATTTGTTTATGAACTTATAACAGTGACAAATGAGCAGCTGGATCATCAGGACTACTGGGCGGTGGAAAAAAACCCACAGTGATGTGGTACGGGTCAGGTCACTCTTCTGTTTTCATTGTATTCCTCTGTTTCTGTGGTCTGGATATTACTGTGCAGAGGTTGCAACTGCAGTGAGATACATAACCGCATTTACAGGAACTCATGTAACTGAATGATGTAAGAGTCTGAAAGAATGAATTCGTGTTGAAGTAAAATCAATCATTCAGCCATCTGAGATAAAATAAACAGCCAATGACTGATAATTGAGTCTTCCAGATTTTTACACTCAAAAGCATCATGAAAACCTCACTTTATGCTGCTTTTTAAAATAATTTTTGACATTTTTTTTTACCAATCAGATCACTACAATTAGTCAAATTAAGATCTTTATTCCTTTAAAAGCAAGTTTGACCAGCAAGATGGCTCCAGGTTCAGGTTAGCATGTTCTCCCTGTGCATGTGTAGGTTCTATCCAAGTAGTCAAGCTTTTCCCAAAAGTGTGAATGATCACCTTGCTGCGTTGGTCTTACCGACTGTATACCCTGTTTCTTATCTGGTAGCCGCTGGGATCGGCTCCAGTCCCCTGCAACCCTGCGTTGAGAGAAGCAAGCAGGTATAGATGATGGGTGGATAAATGGACGACATTTTCATAATATAATATCACCCTTGTGTCTCTGACTTTTCCTCACGATAGCCCCCTCCTTGCTGAGTCGGTGGGTGGGTTGGGCTGACTTGTTGATGTCATAACTTCTTTTCTTTTTTTATACAGCACTTGTGGCTACATTATGTATGAAAGGTGGATCAATCGGTCAGTATGATAATGCAGAGCTGTCCAGCTTCGGTCCTCGACGACCACAATCCTGCAGGTTTTCTATGCCTCCTTGCTCCAACACCCCTGACTCAAATTACTGAGTCTGTGTGCAGACATTCACAGGCTTTTAGATTTATCTAAAGGCCCACAACAGAATTTTTAGCAGTTTTCTGAGCTAAACTAGCAGCCACCTTGCATGGTACCTGTACTGGTAGCTCACTCCAGCCAGTAAAAGACAGTCTTATCTTGACTCTTGTTCTGTTCCTTCCTCTCTTTCTTTTCCTCTCTTTCTCCAGTAATGTTTCTTTGTATTTCTTTGCTGAATCCTCCATGATGCACATTCAAAACACCCGCTGTGTTCATATCTGGTTCATATCTGTTTGCTAGTAAGTGATGCGGTGCGCAACCAATAGACTGCTGCAACGTCACAGCCGCGTCCCAGATGGAAATCTTACATACTGCTGTTTCTGAGCCTCAGGATGCCTCTGGGCAGTGACGGCTCAAAAAGGCGCATCATGAATGTTGGTGTGCCATCAAAACAAGTCAGAAACGCATATTTTTAGGGTCTAAAAGTCATGTTGTGTGTCTTTAATTTGAGTCATGTGTGTTGAAGCAGGAAGGGAAAGCAAACCTGCAGGACAGCGGCCCTCAAGGACCGACTTTGAACACTCCTGTAATAATGAATTGGGGAGGGAAAAAGTCAAGTTATAAATGATGTTTACATCTTGACAATTAAACTGGGCATCGGGGCATCTTTATGATCTTAATCATGAGGAAGGTAGATGAAAGCAAAAGTGATTATTTTGGTGGCAGGACTAATGAAATATCGGTCTGTAATTTAAGCCATCCAGGGGTTTTAAGAGATTACAAACTTGCAGAGGGCTGCAGGCTGCAGCTGGGTCCACTGAACTCATCAGCTGTAGGGAACCAGCTAGAACCCGAGCCTACCTGCTCCGTCAATGCTGCTATTGTGCCAGTACTGATGTCAAAATGTCAAATATGTTTCATTACCTGCTCAGAGCCTTGCTAAGAACAGTAGTGCTGTGTTATGCGGTAGCAGCATCATGCCTCTCCTAACCTGCAAGTTGAGAGATGGTGATATGTTGACAGGCAGGGAGCAGATGGGTTAATGCAGTTTTAATGACATCAGTTGCTGAGTGGATCAGAGATGAGATAATGGAGGTAGAGCCCACACCTTTGCTTGTGAAGTGAATTTTAAAGGGCAATTTTTTTTTTCTTTTTTAGGTTTTCCTATATCATTCTATGAGATAAAAGCTTTGTCTCCAGGTCACTTAGTCTTATCTCCACCAGGAAGAGAGCGTCTTCCCTCTCTCAGCTCATCTCTGTCAGGCTGTAAAGTGCCTGTCTGCCTGTGTGTCACTCAGTCGGCACACCACTCCACTTAAACAACAGGGCAAGGGGAAATACCTCGGCTTTATTGGGGACAGAAGAATACTCCAGCTGCCATGACCTGCATGTTTGTGTGGGTCTGGGTGTGTGCGTGTCTATTTTCATCCTTTAAAGTTTTTTTTGCGCTGCTGACTCGGCCCGCTTTATTTCTTTCTGACTGCAGGAAAAGCAGTTTTCAATGTACTCCAGGGGAAAGTCTTGGGAAATAATAAATAAATCAGCAAGCTGAAGAGACATTTCCAGTCCAGGAGCCAGATACATAAAACTTAACTCAGATTCAAGGCTAAGTGTGTATGAAACTTTAAAGAAGGTCCAGAGAAAGTACCTTGCATCTGCATTTCTTAAGTTCACTGGCATTTATTCTAGATTTAAGAATATATATGGCCCAACAATGAAGGGGATAGTTATTAAATCAGGTGCTGACAAAATAGATAGAATAGTTAATGTAATTTATTATCCCTTTTAATCATATTGAATGTATATGAAAATACCCTACCATTGTTTGATTTTCCTTTGCTACAAGATTAAAAATAAGGAGGACTAAATTTAATAGAAAAATCTTTAAGGTTGAGGAAGTTTAAGTTACTATTGTTCTGACTCCATCATTATCATCTAACAACCTGCAATCATTTTGCCATACAATGTGCTCTGTATGTGGTTTACAAGGAACGTTTCAATTCATGAAATAATAATAGTATCATAATTATTGGTCTGTATTACAATTTAGATACCAATCCCCAATGTGGAATATAATTTTGGTATTTCTACAAACCCACTGCAAATACCAAACTTTTTCATAAAACAGATGATGGTGGGGAAAGAAAGCAGGACAGGGGAAGAAAGAAGAAAAATTCCTCCTCTATTTGCTTTAGTTATATTTAGGGTTTGGCTGGTTGATATTTAGTGCTGTTGTTTGGTAATTAATGACCATCATGACAATTCCCCAGAGCCGAGGAGCAAGGGCTGAAAGGGCTGGACGCTCCTATGTCTAATCTCATCTGGGGCTCTCAGCCAGTTTGCCTTAACTTCAGCTGCTTCCAATTTGGGCCCGGTGCTTATGCGCTGGCTATTTACATAACTATGAATATCAGCTGCCGTGGCCTTCTCTGGCTTCAACCTGCCATGAATGCAATTGATGCACCGTCATAGACTCTGTCTCCTGAGTGCAGATACAACATTGGGTGTGGGTGTAAGTGCAGCAAAATCTGACATCAAATCAGTTTTTTTTTATGAATGAACTGGAGCAAAAGAGAATAACATTGAGTACATAACACCTGCAAGTATAGGAGAACAGGAATGTGACTGAAAAAAGAGGAGGGCTAAATGAAAAGGTGGCTACGTTTTTGTTGCAATTTTGACAGAGTAGCTCTGTGTGGTCTGACAGGAGTGGGAGTGGAGGTCACCTTCTCTTGCTCAGCCCCCTCTCTTTTGACCTCAGGGTGTAGTCCCTCCACTCACAGCTACTAAAGGCTGCTGCCATTAAAGCAACTAATCACAGTGAACAGCTGCATCTCTCACTGTATAAATCCTCAATGCCTCGCTCTCCCACCCACACATTGACTCTGGCAGACAAATACTGTACACCAGCATCCACACACTCCCACCCTTTCCTTACTAATAGCAAGCTGCAGCCGACTGATGTTTAAATCACGAGGTTTAGCGTGTAGGCCTGAGATAAGCCGCGTTGAGCTGTGAAAACACAGATTACATTTCTGCGGCTTATTACAGACAGCGTGCTTCTGCCTCCCAGCCATACCGTAATTGTGGCCCAAAAACCACAGCCTCACTTGGCTGCGAGATATGCCTAGATGGGACCCCCCCTCACCCGTGGCAGAGCTTTGACAGCCGTGCTAATTCAAGTCTACATTCCCCTATATGTTTTCTGCATGGTGGCCTCCTCCTGCGATAAGCTGCAGCCATATTTCTTTCAAGTTTCTTCCTCAATAAATCAAATCAAGAGCCACATATCAACGGACGTCTCATAGTGTCGCCTTTACACTCTTAAGGCTCTGTCATAATTAGCAAAGAGGAAGGGAAAAGTACAAACTATCTTAAAAAATTAACAGATAACGTGACTGCTGAGTGTGCAGTCACCTTCACTTCTGTACTGTACATAAGCTCACCTCTATGAGTCTTCAAGAGCCAGATTTAATAAAATAATGTTGCTTTTACGGGGTAAATTTGATATTCTCATCACAAAATTGCCTCCAAATGAGGTATAATTTTGATATTTGTGTCTGATGTAGCATAAGTTAAGATATCCCAACTGAAAACAAGCATTTACTTACGCGGAATACCAGAGCCAACCAGGCATACATTAAATCCCTGTTTCTGGCAGACTATGAAAGAGCCTCCATCTGCAAATACTTAGTCTTTCTTTTTTTCTCTGGCTCAATCAGTGATAAAGACCATTGTGTTCCTGGTCCAAAAGTAAGACAATATCTCCCAAACCTCATAGAAAACAATTAGGATCCAGTAATTACACCACTGGCCTGGAATTCAAGCCAAGTCCAGAGGATGGAGTGAAGAAGAAAGAGCTAGTGAGCAAATATGAAAGGTGCCTGTCTCATGCAGGGTTGCCTTACTCTTGCACTCTCACTGAGTAAGTTTGTTTATCACTATGGGTGTGATGTAATGTTTTGCCTTTGGAACTTTAACTCTGACTGTGATAGGCCAAAAGTCTTTTAAAGCTTTCATATGTCTAGAGGACAACATGGGGTGATCTCTAGCCATTATCTTTCATCTGAGCACTATAGCTCTGGCTTTTGAGGCAAATAATCCAAAGTTTAAACATGGGTATGCTATCTTAGCAGCTTAATTACATATGCTGACCGAAAAGCAGAGAGGAGAGAACAAAGGTTCACAAGAGAGAAGTTGTCTCTCATCTAGATTTGAAATATATCAGTGACAGTACTTGCAAATTTTAACACACTTCTTTTCTTCTTTTAAACATTAAAACATCCCCCAGAGACTCGCTGCTTTGGACGCTGTTGAGATCTGCTGTAATGCAGGCCGGCTTTGGGAGCCAGACATGGCCGGGGGCTTTTTAGGTGGCCAGCTGAAAGAGTGGTAGAGCTAAGAGATGTGTGAGTAAATGAGCGGATCATGCAAAATTTCCACAGTCCGTGAGAAACAGACAAACAGAGGAAAAGCAATGATGGGAGTAAAGGTATATTATGAAAGCTAGAACTCCACAAGAGGTCTTTAAAGATGTGCACATCCTGGGAACTACTTGCTTTTGATGTCTCACCTAGACAAAGGATTTTTAAAGCTGCATTGGTAGTTTTTGTTATTTTACACAGTACGTTTGATAAGAGAACCTTTTTCATTCGGACAAACTCAAAATTAATCTGTAAACTAGAAAAGCACTCGGAGAGTGCAGACCTCCACCAAGCAGCCCAGGTTGAGGTGATTCACACCAAAACTTTTATTTCTTTAATTATTAATTTTTTTTTTCTGTTTATAACGTTTAAACTGGAAAGTTCACAGTTCATAATGTACCTGCTACATTATAGAAGTCATTGACATCCTTTCTTGTAATATTTTACCAAACACTCGGGCCATTTGTATGGAGTTATACGCAAAAATTCCAAAACTTGGCCTATGTCACAATGATAAAGAATCCTTCAAAAAATTCCTGGATCCAGAAGGTGATCCGGATCACCACCAAAATTCAATGGGTTTGTCCTTGGGCTGAGGCACATAGCTGGTAAAAATATCAGGTCAATCCGTCCAGAACTATTTCCGTAAAGTTGCTGACAGAAAAGCAGACAAACCAACGCTACCAAAATCATAACCTCCTTGGCGGAGGTAACAATATAGAGATGTATAAGGAATAACAGACCTACATACTTGTTAATAGAACTAATACTTGTGTGCTGAAACTACACACATTAAGGACCTGGTTTTAACACTTGCATGTTGTAAACTGTGAGTACAGCTATAATTTTACTTGGCAACACTGTGGTAACAGATTTTAGCATGATCCGGTCTCCAGCTTTGCCCGTGTGGCATCATGGTTTTATTTCTCCTTAAAGCACAGAATGAGGCAGACAGTGGTGGCGTATCAGGTTCTAGGCTGGCAAGAGGTTCTGCTCACATGGTAGGAGCAGAACAAAGTGCCGGTGGCCCTGGATAGCATCCATGGTGCCAAAGAGTAAAGGCCCTGTGAATGGAGCCTGTCACTTCCACTCAGATGTGCCTGTGATCTGAGCCACCCGGAACGACGCTCAGATAAGTGGCTAATCCCAGCATCCCCGCTGGTTTGACAGCCCCCTGCTGCCATGACAACTGGAAGGGAATCTCCTCCGGCAACAGCTTAATTGGATAATTTCCTCCCTGTTTCACTTTATGTTTCTCTCCTTTGTTAAGTAAAGTCTGCAATTTCCGTGTGCCTTTTTTTTTCTTTTTTTTTTTACTTTGAGAGCTTTGAGAATGGGGTGAGTTTAAAATGGGGGTGATATTCAGGCAGTTTGACAGTTTCAACAGGAAAATTTGAGATATTTTTCTCATCAAAATCACTGTGCAGCAGACCACAGTCCAGTGGGGCCGCAGAGAGTTGTTCTTAGCTCACCTAGAGCATAAAAACGGCGTATAGCCTGTTTCAGCACCACAAAAAAGTAACCACTTTTACCATTGTAAACATTTATTGTCCTTTGTGTTACACAGTTTGACAATTTATGTTACACCCATTCAAGCCCTGGGTCACGACATAAACAGACACTCCACCCTTCTCCACAGACTGCAGAGACCTGCGGACTAGTGCTAGAGGAAGTCATTATACACTGTGTGAGTGTGTGTATGTGTGTGTGTGTGGTGGGCAGCTACTGTAGTCAAAAATGAAAACAGAAGTGCAAGCCTGGCACTTTCGGAGGAGGAAGAGTTTTTTCCAGCTGGATCATAAAACTGAAAAACCACAGAAAAGAACAAACCCTTATGTGGTACATTTACTTTTGGAATGATGACATTAAAAGTGATTAATAAAGTAAAGGTATCTGACTCACCCAAGAGAGGCTAGGGGATCTTATTTCTTAACTTCATTTAGAGGACAGAAGCTGCCTTATGTAAGCCTAATGGAAATCACTCCTGTTGTAAAGTATGACTCGCGCGAGCACATTGGAAGGCATGTACTGTATTCAGGGAAGATATTAGGCAGCAATGCACAACGAAGGAATGGTGATAAGCAAGTGAGCTTAAAGACGTTAAGAATACTGAACAGAAAATGGGCAGGCAGATGTAAGGCAATAGTGAAGGGCAAAAATAGAAAAAACAGAGAGGTCAATGATTTCTCTAAATCATTTCTCCGTCCAAAAGTGGGATGATGGTGCCCTCCCAAACTCTGACTGTTTTCATTTGTTCCCGCTGTTGTGCAATTAACATGTGTGTCTGAGAACTCCTCCTTCTGTCTTGACTTACCTTCTTCACAGGCAGTGCCACTGAATCCTGGACAGCATTTCCACTCCAGAGAGGTAACAGTGCGGTACACCACTTTGTACGAAGGTCTGACCACTGTCTTGTAGCTGCAAAATATACACGAAATCTGAAGCCATCACATGTACATAAATGAAAGCAGTAAGTATTGGCTGACTCTAAATTGACTTTTTCCTTGTGGTGTAATTTGATTTTGTGTATCTGCACAGCATGCAACATATAGATTTTCCTACTTTCTTTGACATTTTCAGATCTAAAATACAGTTCGATTATCAACCTCACAGAAGTAACAGGTGTTAGTAAAATACATCACAGGGAAGCTGATGAAATATGACACAAAAACCTTTTTTTCAGAACTTATCTCTTACTTCAAATTACAAGCGCACATGTGAAATTAGTGTTTTTCTTTTTGTTTGTTTTCTGCTGCAGACCTGTCCAGGGTGTACCCCGCCTCTCGCCTGACAAAAGCTGGGATAGGCTCCAGCAACCCCCACAACCCAGAACTGGATAAGCGGTACAGAAAATGACTGTTTTCTGCTGCACTTGCCTACACTCATTACCTACACTACCATTTAAAGGTCTGGGATCACTTTTCTGTTAAATCCACTGGGAAAGTGAACCCAAACTTTTGAGCAGTAGTGTGCGTACTATGTGACCATAAGATAAAGTTGTAGAGACATATAGTGATGCCAGAAGAGATGTCTCTGTTATAAAAGTCGGCTTGCCTCTCACCTGCCTCCTGAGCATCCCTGTGGCCAGCGGCATGTCTGGTAAACCCGCTGGAGGATTGTCCCGTTCTGCACCTGGCAGGTCACTGTCTTAGTGACTGTATGAGGACACCAGTTCCTAAAGAGAAAAGGAGACCAATGAAAGGAAGAAACAGAGTGCTGTGGCTCAGGTGGTAGAGGAGGTTGGCCAGCGATCGAATGGTCGGCGCCTTGAATCCCGATGCCCCAGCCATAAGTCATTGAGTCCTTGGGCAAGACACTTGCCTCCAGTGGGGGCACCACTGGTGTTTGAAGATGCCAAATGGCCATGGCAAATGGCTGCCACGCTTCCGTCAGTCTGCCCCAGGGCAGCTGTGGCTACATACGTAGCTTACCATCACCAAGTATGAGTGAGGAGTGAATGAATAATGGATCTACTATGAGCGCTTTGAGTGCCTTGAAAAGCGCGATTTAAATCTAATCCATTATTATATTACTATAGTGCAAAACACATCAGCAACAACTCATGACTCGGTGTGATTATTTTCTCATAAAAAAGAAAATTAAATCTTCAAATTAACATAGGAAAGACATGTTTAAACAATTGCACTCATATAATAGCAAACTTACTAAAGCTATTTAGCCATAAAGCCAAATTTAGGATGCTGCGGCCTTCTCCTTCACACCCTTTTCTTTTGAGACTTCCTTTCGATGTTTACAATGTTTTAATCAGCCGAAAGATTCACAGGGGTGTATTTACACTGAGATCTGTCCTCTCATCAATACACATCCGTTTTTGCATTCAGCTCTCGAAGGAGGTGGGGTCCTTCAGGAGGGAAGAAAGAGGACGACATAGTCTTAAACAAACAAGAAGTTCACTCCCTTCCCCAAGAGATTTCAAAAGATGTTGCCAAGACTAACTGAGGCTGTTTAACCCTCATATTATGTTAAGGGTCACTTTGACCCGTTTTAGTTTTAGTGTTGAAAAAAGTACGAGCTATCTTTTTCTTTTTCTTCATGAAATTTTGTGACTTTTCCTCATCTGGGGTCATGAACTGATGTGGAATTTGTGGACGCTCCGATGTGTTCTGGAGAACATGTTCAGTTTAAAAATGAACAGGTGTCTTTGATGTAATTTATTTTGTTTTCATAATTATTTATATTTTCACTGTTGCCATCACTGAATAGACATTTAGACCCAGAGAGCCAGGTGTGGTTAGGGTAGTAACTTTCTCTACCTGGTCCTTGTCACTGTTATCATGTCATCTCTTTGAAAACACACTAAAATATGAGCTCCAGAAGGTTTATAGCTGAAGGAACTTTATCACAGATTTTAAACCGGGCTAGTGATGAAGAACAGATTACAGAGACTCTTTCAGAACCTGAGGACAATATCATTGATGATCCAGATTGTAATTTCGTAATTTCTTATGATGGGGAGGATTCAAGGGAGGAGTCTGAAATCAACCAAGAATGGAATGCTGGCAAAATTGTACAAATATCGTTTTTTCCTGGAAGAACTGAGCAAAGCATTTGTCATTCTTAAGATCCAGAGGTGAGCCAGGTCAGCTTGATCCCCAGCAGCTGTGGCTGTCATTGAAAAAGTCAAGTTTGTGCCATCCAATTGTAGCAGTTGACAGTCCTGTCACTATGCCTCCAATCGATCTGGGCCCGGATATCTCTTTGGCTGAATGGTTTGCATACATGGCTTTTACTCAGGAGATTAGGGTTCAAACTCTGCCTCTTCACCCTATTATACAACCAATTTGCAAAGGATGGAGTAGATACAGGTGTAAATGAACGGAAAGATGCCAGGTCTGTCCCTCCCAAGAGGACAGTAAAACAAGCACCTTTTCCGTGAAATGCAAGAATTACATTTCAAGAACGCACAGTTACATTCTGTCCATCATGTGGAGAACATTGAAAATGATTAACATCAATAACAAACAGGGCAAGTTAAATAGAAATGGCTTTGTGAAGAAAGAGCAACTCAATAGTTTTGGAATTAAAACTTGCACTGTCTGTCTCTTTTATATATGTTTATCTAATCAAAAATACATTTGTCAATTGTTTTAACCTAGATTTTGACTGTTCTGCATGGATTTACACAGTATGGGTCAAAATGACCCGCAACATAATCAATGTAATTTTTTTCCCAACATAATACAAGGGTTAAAAAAAAACCTGCAAGGGACAAAAAGCTCACATGAAGACCAGCAATATAGCTCTGATAATGACGTGTGATCATCGAGCAGCTATTTCTAAAGCCTCCAGATGCCAGGTGTAATATTTGATTAATATCTCAGTAAGATATTAGAAAAAATATCAAGTTATATAAAGGCCGATCATCTTATCTTGGTGGTTTAGTGTAATCCTCAGTGAGAGCCCCTTTTAACGAGAGCAGATGTCTCTTTCTGAAAGAATAAGAGAGATGTTTCTCAAAAAAAGTTCAGCTTGAAAGCCAACTTTGATCTCATTCTCCAACTTAACACAGAACACTTGGCTTTAATTTGTGGAAAACACTGTAAGACTGCTGAGCTACCAAATACAACATCGATTTTATCAACAATGAAATGCACAAGTACCTGCATTACATTCATGAGAATATAAGAAAAATAAGGAAACAATTACTACGGCCTGCTTTTATACAACCACTATATGTAAAGACAGGAGCTCTAGAAACCACAAAGCAGACTGGGGGGCCCGCAGGACAAAATACAGTGTGTGTGTTGTGTTGCCAGTGGGTTTGCAAGAGTAGTGGGATGTTTCCTCCCGCCAAAGTCTGTTTGTCAATATGTGAGACCATATGTTAGCGTGTATCAGACACAGTTTACACTAAAGGAAACCGCCAAAGGCAAAGGATGTGAAGCAGCCCTGAACCAGCTCCCTTTAACAATCCCCACATGTTGTGGTGGCTGCACACAGACCTGAGTCAGTGAGCAGAAGCACCTCTAACATGCCTGTGAAAAATCTGCACAGGGCAGGCGTATTTTTATCTAAATTATTTAATTATTTCAGCCTTTTATCTTGGTGTAAAAAATTCATAAGGTCTTCACTAATGTTTGTTTGTTTTGTTTTTCTATTATTTGCTGCTTTTTGGAAACTTATTTGAGACATAACATACTGGAGAACCTAAAAAAAGGGCTGAACTTTGCAAAATTACAGCACAATCTGAATTAATCATAGACTTATTCAGTAAACTGAGTATGGGAATTCATCTGCAGTATGTTATATAAATACATGCCCAACATTCATGTATTTTGTATCCATCAGCTGTGAGGTTTCAAAAATGAAAATGGATATGTATAATTTCCCTATGATTGCTTTCTCTGGTTTGGTTTGGAAAAAAATCCCTCTGACTTTGAAGGAACGGTGGTCATGCAGGATCAGAGCCGGGAGGTGGTGGTGGGGAATCAGGGTTTGTACCCTGACTCCTCCCTACCACTTATCCTCCAGACCCAACAGATAAACATCAGAGTTTCCCAGGCTGAGAGCAGGTTTCACCTGGGAAAAGCCAAGATTGCCACCAGGGGGTCCATGAAAAGAAGTGGGGGGGGTGGATTTTATGGTCTCTGCATCTCTCTTTCATTCATTTCAGTTAACAAAAAGGAAATGACAAATGCTGTTGCTTCAGTGAAGGGAAATAACAAGAGCATTTGTCTAATCAGTAACAATTTCTTGAGTGGTTTAATAACTATTACACACACAATTGGCTAAAACTATAATATGACATATAAAAAAAAAAGTTATTTAAAAGAACTCTTAGTGTACATTTGAAGATTGTCTAATTCAGGCTGAAGAATAATTATAAACTGGATGTAGGCAATATCATGACACCATCTCTTCTTCTTCTACCAACAAGCTGCTGAAAACTGTACAAAAGAACGCAGGTGCTCAGTGCACTTAGTCTTCCACTTTTAAATGTTTTACAGTCAACACCTTCCTCTTACCCGAGGCACCCATGTGTTATGAAGTGCGAAGCCCACCAGCATCATGCTGTTTCACTGGCAAAACACCAAGCAGGCCCTCAGTGAGTATCGGGTCTCAAAGCACACATGGCACACTCTGAATGCTGGGCCCAAGCTAAATAAATCATCAACCATCACAGTCACATGTAGCCACAGCCAACCATCAAGAAAGAAATCCAGAAAAATCACAGCTTTGTCCCATCTGTTCCTCTGCGCTACAGATGCCAAGATAGGAAGACATTGGAGAGAAACAAAAGAAAGCTCAACCCTTTGAATGCAATATATGCAAATGTAGACTGTAAGCTGGTAAAAGCCTTGTATGCTGCATTCTAGTTCCAGCGTGCCCTCATTTCACCCTGTCTGCATCTGTATTTCCATCATGCTACTGAGTTGGTGGACTTTCAGCTGCAGACTGTGTGAGGAGGAAGAGCATGGGAGGCAGAGCCGTGTGAACTGACAAGAGGGTTGATGAGGGCAAAACACAGATAAGATTCTGGAAGAATAACATCTCAGTGAGTCCTTCACCACCCAAACATCCATTCACTTACAGTAGGAGGAGGAAAGCTGAAAACTCAACGATATGTTTGAATTGTTGCAAGGATAGAAATCTGAAGGCATTTCTCCAGATTTCTGTCTGTGGGAAAATACTTGTGGAGAACAAAGGACAAAAGACTGATGTGGCAAATGGCCAGACCGAAGAAAAAGAGAAGAGAGGAGAAGAGGCTAGAGGAGAGGAGAGAGGGAAGTTAGGACATTTCTTCATGAAGGCCACACGAGGAAACTTCTGATGACAACAGGAAGATGAAACAAAAGAAAATTATAGAGCAGCGTTGGTCTCGGGGGACGAAGGAGAGGCATAAGATTAATGTGGCACACCAATAAATGACAAGGAGACAAATAGAGTACAAGTCAAGGTGAAATTAATGAAGAGGAAAGGAAACTACTTTCCTGGAGATGTAACCTGCAGTCTAGGAAAAACAGAGAAGCCAAAAAGTGAACAGTGTAAAAAGAAAAAGTAACCTAATAAGAGTCACATTCGGTCTTTAATGAAGAAACAGAGAAGAAATAATGTGGACATCTACAACAGGAAGATGAAGAGAGCCGTTCTTCAGGATTTACTTTAATTTGTGAGAATATCTGTGATATTATATCATATCATATCTGGAAAGATGCCAGTTAATTATGTGAGCTTATTGTTTTACGGCCCATACTGGAATCAGCTGGTGAATGACGTCATTTATATCTTTGCCAGGTCAGATGCAATTTTCAATGTTGTTTCAATTCCCCCTTATGCAAATCCAGTCCTCTTCCAAACAGACAAAATCCCCTGAAACAAGTATATAAACATCTGCATGAGTATATCACCAATTTATATATCTTCTAAATGCTTAGAAAAGGAAACATTACACTATTAATAGCATCATATTCTGATTCATTTGAAAATGAGATCCAAAACTTTGAGGGTTGTCTGGAACTGGGATGGTGGCAGCAGATAGTTTGGGACCTTCAAGCTGCAGCTGTAGGATGAAGTCTGTGGAGTTTCAAAGCTGGGTCAACTGCTTGAGCATTGTCCCAATGGGGGAGGCCACTGCCATCCAGGAATGTTTTTGGCATGGGGGGAGGGTATCCTCGGGCTGCTTTTGTCCAGATACTTGTCAAAAACTGGTGATATTGCAGTGATTTAATAAAAATACCAATATTTCTCCTACGACAAAAGCTACAACCATCACAGCTTTGTCATTTTGATTTATGTGATTCATTTTTAAAAGCAAGTCAAGCAAATTGTCATTTATGATCAGAATCTTTTTTAACTCATAATCTATGAACTGACTAATAAACTGATTTTTGATTGACAATCACCAATTACAAAACAGAACTGCACAAACACACTATCCTGCATCTTTCCAATTTTTCCATCTGAGCAAAATGCAAACTGTAACGTTCTATGAAAGGAGAAGTATTACCCTCCTGGAGTCTGAGTCACTTTCATTCCAATGCTTAAAAAAACATGGATTTGGTTAAGATGGGTGAGGAATGAGGGCAGCCACAGGGCTCAGACTGCTTGTCAGACCATGACAAGTCCTCAGTGGGAGGATAAAGAAGTGGGTGAGACAAGAAGTAAGGAATCATCTACCTCAGTAACCTCAGTGTACTGAGCTAACATGGTCATTAAGAAAGACAAGGGTGAATGAACACTTTATCAGCTCCTGATAAAGTGACCAAATCAGTCAAGAAATTACTCAAGAGTTGTTAATCTCCTTGGATTTTTGCAATCAGACAGGGTTGATGTGGGAGGACGTAGTTGGCAAAGGTCTGTCTGTGACACATTCCTTTCCCAGTCAGCTGAAACAAGAATCTATGCATAAGCTCTGGTGACAAGGTTTTTTTTTTATGTCATTCAATGTCAAGACAGCCTCCTGAACCCCCCCCCCCCCCATCTTCTTTCTGGCATAGTGGACCCACCATAAGTGTTGCAGATCAGGCCAGACAGCAGGTGGACTGAGACATTCAGCTCATAGCATGTCACCTAAAACCCACTGACCCCTCTGAGGACAGCAGCTTAGTCAGACCAGCAGCTTTCTACCCTCCCCATCCAAAAACACTTAGATCTTCCCAAAACAAGCTGGGATGCAGTGAAGTCCCAGCTGTTCTTATTTAGTAAACATATCCACAAATGTCTGGCTGTGACGGATGGGGGAGCTGAGCACAGAGGTGAGCCAGTGGTGCGACACAGGCTGGGGGGGCTGCCAAAAGCCACCTGGACACACCCTCATCAGAAAGGGGGGTTCACTGCCTCCAGCCATTTTCAGCCCACACACACAAACTCAATGTGGCAATGTAAATATTTGTTAAACAGGGACCGTGTTCTCATCATTGCAAGATGACCTGGCTTTAAACTGAGTAACAGTGTGTGTTTAGTCTAGAGACTCCCAGTGCTGTTATACAGAAGATCAATCACAAAACCATCTCACCCCCGTTTTTTCATTAATTAACCACTTATGACAGGGTCTTATGACCCTGTCTTCATTGAAGAGAGTTTTCTGGGGTCTAAAAGGCATTCCCATCATCAATTGAGAAGAAGATGGAGCTGCTGCTGCATCTTCTGCTGCAAGGAGAGCAATAAACACACCTCAGAGATGGTAGAGGTGCTAAGAAGAGGCTCACTGAGAGAAGGTGGGCCGACAATGAGGACCGGATTCAGCAGAGTAATGTGTGCTGCCAACACAGGAAAAAGGAAACCAGCTGTCAGGAAGACAATAGGAGCTGGTAGATGGATGGAGATGGAAGTAGCTCCGCGGTCATGCACTAAATAAAAGACTCATAAAACTTAAAAATAGGCTGGAGTGGTCATTTAATAACACGACATACAAATAGATTCAGTAGCCTGTAAACATTACTCACATGGAGAGGCTGTAATTGAATGCATCCTTACCTTTTGTGATAGATTGAGGTGTGAGCGGCTGCTGCCTGGTCTCTGCCCAGCTGCGTCCCGGCTGAATATGTTTTGTAAAGTCCTGTCTTCCAGGTCCCGTTAACAAACGTGGCCAGCCAGAGTATCAGCACAGTCCAAAGCAAACTTTTTCTGCATAGTGCGGACACGCTCTCCCGGTGGTGCGGTCCCATTTCCGTGGCATTTAAGTGTGGCCAGGGAAGTTTTTAACGTTTCTAAACTCCGGTTAGAAATCTGGTGAGTCCAGCTCGGAGGGGAGATGTGTCAAACTGCACCGGGTCGGCTGAGGAGGACGCGCATCCTTTTCACTAAAGTAGAAAATACACACTTGGAAATAATTATATCTGACACTAGCTCATTTGTACAAGAGCAATACTTTAAGTCCTACGTGAGCTACGGAGAGCTACACACTGAATGGACTCACGCTTCTCGTTGGTTTCCTTTGAAAGTGAACCTTGAACACTGTGAAGTGTGTGTTGTCCTCCCCTCTCTGTGTGTGCTCTGCCTACCTCCGTCTGTCCGTGCTCATATCCAGCAGTCTTTCCAGCAGCGGGCATGAAACCAGTTTTATAGTCTCCTCGGGTCTTTTAAAAGCACAGCCCGGAGTGTTTTTTCCCCTGCCCCGTTTCAACAGCTCACAGAGGACAATGCGCGCTAAAGGCGACGGTACTTTTACGCAACGTGAGTGAATTATGGGGGTGCAGCCTTTTAGGGTTCCTCCTAAATCACGGGAGCTGTGCAGCTATTATGGTACAAACAACAGAGTGAAAGCCTGATTTTGGCATATTTATGCCACAAGTTTATTTGAGAAGTTGTTAATGTTTGTAAAGGGATTATTCTGACACCACATGCTTAAAACATCTATTTAAAGAATATAAAAGCATTGAATTAAGGTCTGTCCGTCCATCCACCTTTCTTTACTAATGTATTTGGTACATGTAGGCAGTGCAAACAGCCATTATTTATATGGGCATGGCTGTGGTCTTCTCCAACACCTGCACTGCAACCCAAACTAGGACCTGATCTGTCCCTCTGTGGTTGGGGAGCTACTCCTCTCAGCCCCACCAGCTGCAAAAGATGCTGCAGACTGCAAAGTTTGTTCAAGCAGCTGTCTTGTAAGCTTAAGTTTCATGATGTCCTCAGCTACTGAGTGTGCCATTAGTCGTTGTTAACACTTCTACACTCACAGAGGAGCCTTCAGACTGGCACTTCCAGTTTCAGATCTTTGTTGTAAAGAGAGAGAACTAGGTTAGGGGTGAGTGAGCCCACCTGCTTACAATAACAACATATGGAAAGTTATGGATTGGGGTGGGTCTGGAATGAAAAATGATGTGTCAGAGATTTTTTTATTTTCTTTATTTCAGGCACCCCTATGTGTTTTACGAGGTCACTCAGACCAGACAATGGTGCCAAGCAGTTGAGGGTTGATGTAAATCCCTGCAGACATGTGCAGCTGAAAATAATTTGACCTCTGAGGAGAGACTGGGGTTCAGCTTTACTGAGAGTTTTTTTTTTTTTTCTGCACTGGTCATTGCTTCAATTACTCTCCTTCTTCTACCATTTCCTTCCTCTTTACTTCATAAACTGAAAGCTATCTATTACCTATTGTCACTGTTGATGTAAGCTCTTTCAAGTCATATAAAGGTTCATTAAGAGACAACAAATCATTCTTTCTTTCTTTCTTTTCAACAGGGGAACCAAAAATACCACCCTCCTGTGTTTGGATATAAACATGTCCTGATCTTAACTCTTTATTGTAGTTGTACCAGTTAAAACTGGAAAGCCGCCTGCCTAACCTTTACCCTCCACTATTCAGACAGGACCCTTTCAGGCTACATAAAATGGTAATGAGATTCATTCTGGTGAGCTCATATGAGCGTTGGGAATTTAAAAGAAAAAAAAGGAAACTTAAGAAAATATAGCATTTTCATGTTAACGGTTGTTTGCTTTTCTATTATTCACATCCAGAGACCAGAGTTTAACCCAAGCAGCATATTCCTGATTACAGCTGCACTTTAATGCAGGAGACTTCAATTACTGGATAAAAACTGACAGTTTTCATGTATGTTTGTCTGTGAAAGCACCACCACCCCAGCTGCCAGGTTCTACGGAGCTGCTTAATTTCCGGAGAAAACTTCACCTGCTTTGCCATGCCATGCAATGATGTCATGCACTCTAACTTTTAGCCCTGAAAAATTGTTTTGAATTTGTTTTTCTCTTTATATTCAGACTTCTTCCATGCCCCAAATTTCCCTCTGTATATAAATAGTTTATACATTAAAGTGAAGGTATTTAGTCTTCTCTCACCCAAGGATGGAGCCAAAGGGGGGTGCACTGACCACACCTAAAAACCTGAGTGCGCCTCCCAAGTGTCATCCCAAGAACAGAAAATTTAATTTTTGCAAATATTCAGCGTAAACTGAGCTTTACCAAGGTAAACCTCAAATGTCCAGTTCCAAGGGAATACAACACATAATGTACCTCTACACATCAACACTAACCTATTCTTGGTTATTATGCAGCATTTATAAAGCATCACTTTGCCAGTTCCTTACATTAGTGATAATGTTTATCTTTGCATTTGATGAAGAGTATAAGTCATAAAACCATCAGGTGTGACGACTGTGCAAAGTTAATTAGCTAAGCTGATAAAACCTGTGATCTGGCTTCAAGTTTCTTTGTTATCAATGACGTGTTATGCAGCAGTAATTAATGGTTTGTAATGCAGGAACCTCAACAACTGTTTATGAAAAATATCAACAGTTCTTTGCAAAGTTAACCTCACTTTTTTGTCAGATGACCACTTCATCTGTTAAATCAGTTTAGTTCCTAAAATCTAGACTGTTTTTTATTAAAGGTTTCATTCACAGCCTTTTCTGTTCTGCACTCCTGTCCACCTCCGACATTAAAGATTCTCTACCCTGCTCTCATCCAACATGACCGTTGTGATAGGCCTTTGTGTTTCTTTCCCAAATCACCTCACAGTGCAGTCTGCGCACCCAAACTCTTATAAGCTGTTTTCACACGTGATCATTCATGATCTACAGGGGATCGAGATCATCCTTGCTTTTTCCATAGTCACTGTTCAAACAAGCCCATCACAGGGGGAGGTTTTCTGCCGGAGATGTGTTCTCCTGGCTGGAAATGTGAAGGAGGCAGTGTGGAGAGACAGATGTGCAGGAGACAGCACATGATGCAGAAATGGCCCAGTGGAAACTGCTGTGTCCAACACATTGACAATGGCAGATGAGTTTCCTGAGTGAGACAAAGCAGCATGCAGATTAACAGACTGGGCACACTTTCTCCAGCCCACACACACATGCTCATGCATTCAGGGACAGCAAATGGTCTGGACATCTATACATTGTCTCAACCTTTGAATATCCAGAGATTTTACTGGGAGACCTGGTGGACCAGCTCTGTAGAATGTTTGGAGCGAATCTTGTGGGACATTTGCATTCTGACATGCTCTAGAGCAGGGGTGCCGAGTCCAGTACTTGAGTGACTAATCCTGCAACTTTTAGAACATACCTTCTCCAACACACCTGAATCAAAGGACTGAATTCAGTCCTTTGACTAAATTGTGGATATTGAAAATTGTGGATATGCACAACTCCCAACTTCCTGCACTTAAGCCAGCTCCTTCGTTTTCTGTCTTTCATTACTGAACAAACTGCTAAATCCAGGTGTGTCTGCCCATTGCCATAGTGGCTACTGAGGTCAGGCACACCTGGATTAATCAGTTTTTCCAGTAATGAAAGACAGGAAACTGGCTGGCTGGCTTAAGTGGAGGAAGTTGTGGAGTTGTGCATATAGCTCTTATGTACATGTCATTCAGCTCTGCAGAGGCATGAGCCATTTCTTTGTTTCAGGTGTGTTGGAGAAGTTACACTGTAAAAGCTGCAGGATAGTAGCTCCTAAGGGCTGGACCTGGGCACCCATGCTCTAGTACACCTTAACAACTTATGGACTCCAGTGCTTATGTGAAAGCAGCTCTAGAATTTACTTATATTTTATCTCTGAATTTTCTCTTCAGGTTTTGAAGAGAGGGCTCTCTTTAACCTCCCATAAAAACTAGATTATCAACATTAGATTAAATTACTTTTGTGTGTTCAGCACAAATTGGGCTACACGGTGGTAAGTCCCAGCTGGGGAGGGGTTCAAACAATTCCAACTGTGGCCTTTCTGTGTGGAGTTTGCATGTTCTCTTTGTGCATGCGTGGGTTCTCTTCAGGTACACTGGCTTCCTCCCACCATCCAAAGACATGCATGTTAGGTTAATTGGTCACTCTAAATTGTCCCATGGAGTGAATGTGAGTGTGCATAGTTGTCTGTCTCTCTGTGTTGGCCCTGCGACAGATTGGCGACCTGTCCAGGGTGTACCCTGCCTCTCGCCTGATAACAGCTAGGACAGGCTCCAGCAGCCCCTGCGACCCTGAACTGGACTAAGCGGTACGGAAAATGAATGAATGATGATCAGCACAAATTTCTGTTGCTCATGAGCCCAGAATTTTCTATAATAAACTTGTAGCTTTTAGAAAGTAGCTATTTGTCTGTGGGGTTATTCAGTATGTAACTGGGACTGTAAATGAGACTGCATATCTCAATGGGACTGTCTGCAAAATAAAAGTTGAATAGATCTTTAAAAAGAAAAAAAAATCTGGTTAACAATCGTGCTTGCCCTTTCTCCCTGTGTCTGCTCCACATAGTGTCTCTCTGCTAACCTCACTCGTTGCACCACAAAAAAGGGTAAATAACCATAGCAACCGCTAACCCAGCTGCATGGTAAAAGACTCCATTACAGCTGCCCCCACAAAACAAGTTTAACAGCTTTTTTTCTTATTGTCTTCTTATATTACCATTTTTGCTGGATTCCTTGTATATCAAATAAGAAGGTAAAAGCACATTAGAAGACAGGTCTATCAAGTTTAGAGCAGCTGCAGATCTTGGCATCCTTCAACTTCTCCAGCAATCAAATAGTTACTCCGCATTGTCTTTATCCCCAAATGTAATTGCTAGGGGTGCAACATGTGTTCGTATCGAACCATTCAATACAGGTGTGTATCGAATTGTGGCCACCATGTATCGAATATCGAACAATACAGAATTTTTGGTTTATTTCATCAACTTGTGTTCTGACGATGAGCTCTGTGTTGAAAACTCAGTGGATCTGTGTTCAACTACTCATTCGACTACATTCAGATCTGGCATTTGGAACTACTTCGGCCTTCATGTTAAATATGACCCTGATGGTAAGCTGTTGTTGAAAAAGCACAATGGTAAAACAAAAAGGTATGACATTTTTTTGTATCGAAAAAATATTGAACCGTGACACTAAAGTATCGAAACCGAACCGTGAATTTCTTGTATTGTTGCACCCCTGATAATTGCATATGGCAGCTGTAGCTCAGGTGGAAGAGCAGTCGTCTTTCAACCGGAGGGTTGGGGGATCGACTCCAGACTCCTTGGGCAAGACACTGAACCCCATGTTGCCTCCGATGTGCTTATCTGGGTATGCATGCGTGTATGACTGTGAATGTGACATGTAGTGTAAAGCGCTTTGAGTGTTCAGTACGACTGGAAAAGCACTATATAAGTACAGTCCATTTGCCATTTCTATTTATGTATGTGTATTTATACTGTATGTTTAAATTCTGTCCGTTTTCTCTCAGTAAAATACATCTAACATAATACTTTAAAAGTTATGTCAAGAAAAATGATAATCTTTCATTTAGGCATCACTACAGGGATAAGACAGATGAGGAACTTAATAACCATGTGCTGGAGATTATCTATGTCAACGATGAGAGTGGACCAGAAGCTGTCAGCGCATTGGCTCATGGCTGAAGGAATCCCAGCCCAGAGAATGTGGATGTATCAGTATCTCATCAGGGCCTATTCTAAATGTGCTGCTTTGCTGGTGGAGGGTTGTGATCTATTGTGGCTCTGATGAGTACAATGACACTGTTGTGCACCTGTTTTGGGAAGCCTTCATACTATGATGCTCCATCTAGAGTCAGATGTGGTCAAGATACATAAATATCTGTGTGAGTCTGTATGTCTGTATCTGTATGCAAGTCTTTGGAGGTTTTTTCCAGGAAAGTGCTTGCAGAGGGAGAAACAGCTGAGAAGTCAGACAAATGTAGCTTTCTCAAATTTTTGTGCAAAACTGTCTGGCCCAAAAGCTTGAAGAGCACCACACAGGTATCTCAGTTCTCTTTGGTGCAGCAGCAAGCTCCAGCAGATATTCATGGGTCAGCTGCAGGAGCCACAGAAGCTCGTGCCGAACTACTCGGGTGACTGCAGAAGCAGACCATGGAGATAATGAGGCAAATAACCAGATGGTGGCAGCAGTTGAAGAATATATTTTTGACTGATATGAAACCATCCAGGTGTCTCAGCCAACTCACACTAAATGAACAAATGGATTCCACTGTTCACATTTAAACATCATAATGAGGGGTCCCGCAACATTTCATTCAAACACCAAACATATGTTAGATTAATGTGTGAGGTAAAGTGCAATTGCACTTAATGGCCTGTTTATCTGGAAAACTGACAACCTTCCGGCCCCCCCCAGTATGCACAAAATGCATTTGAACAGAAAAAAACAATCATATTTGTGAAAATATATTTAAGAAAGTGAACAGTATAACAAAGCATGAATAGCTATTCAGCTGAAGGTGTTTTACACCCCAAGAAGACATAAGAATTACCGAATCTTGTGTAAGAATGAACATGCTACTTTAAATGCTTCTTTAACACATCCAGTTTTATTGAGGCTTACTTAAACATGTCAACATTGTAAGCTTCATTACAGGTGTGACCTGAAGGTAATTAGCGAAAGACTGATAGTGTGTTAACCTTATAAAACCTGCACATCCGCAGGATGCAGAGAATAATGAAAACTGAAGGTGTTAGTAGCTGCTGAAGGTCATAATGGCAGTGGTTGATGCTACTCTGCCACCTGCTGGTAAAGTTGCTGAAAGAATTAGAAAAGGTCCTCAAGAATCAGCCCAACCTCTGCTCATGCATCACTAACAACCCAGTTTAAGATCCCACTGGCATTCTGCAAAGATCTGCAAAGGTGAAACCTTTTTCTCAACATCCTTTTACAGAAATAACTTCCCAAGTTATCATAACCTGGAATCTGTATTTTTTACAGTCTTTGGCTGGAATGTTTCCCTTGAAAAAAAAAAAAAGTTATAGTTGAAAGTATTTAATCAGTGTGTTTTAGTATTTAAAAAAACTTAAGAAAAAAACTAGAGTAATTACCTAAAACTATCATGTTTTATTGCAGATTAGATCAGCTGGTACAATCAGGTAAAACAGTTATTTTGCAGAGGAACATTTTTGTGAGTTACTAATTTTTCTCGTTTCAAGACAGTTCTTGTATGCCAATGTCAAAAATGTTAAAAAAGAAAAGAATGTTAGTAACTGTAATATGAATGCTCCTTGTGGACATATGGCGGAAATATAATGCCATAATATTTACACTAACTTTGATACTGTGAGTAGGAAATGACACATCTTGGTTGTGGTGTCAAGCTGAACATGAGTCATATAATCTAAAACCTCAGATGAGACTTTGGCTGTATTCACACACCCTGCAGCCTGGTTCTGTGCAGCTCTGACGCAGAGCAAGAGAATTACAGGTGTGGAAACCTTGGTTTGATTGTTTCCCATTAGGCTACTTTACTGAGTCAGACTTCTCTGAATGTGATTTGGATACTAAATCTTTAGGGAGGTCCAATAACAGATATTTGATTTCAGCAACTGAAATAGTGTAATTGTGGAGATCCTGAACACATATTTGACAAAAGCTTACAACCAAGAGGAAGTATCAATAGAGATTAGCACATTAGCCATGTAGTCCGAGAGATTCAGGAGCTAGAGACTTCAATAAACCAGTGATCTGCATGCAGGAGGCCATAGCAGAGCTGCAAAGCAGCTTTGATTTGTGGAGATTTTCTTGTGACTTACAGGGTATGGCTGGTGAGGTGGGTTTGAGCAGTGACCTGGATGAAGCGGGTTGGGCCATTTTCGTGCCATGTTGAAGAATTTTGGTACCTGACACTTTGCAGTCTTGCAGCAACAGGATGAGCCATTTCAACAGCTATTATGAGTGATTATTAATGGATATGGATTGTGACACACCACTAAACAAAAGAACTGAGTAAGGTGTAAAACGATGAGTTGGACATGTTCTCAAAAGTTTCCCAATCAAGGTGTAATGCCTTAGGGCAGGGGGCACAAAATGACCACTGGACACTTCTACACTTCAGTATAGCTTACTTTTTGGATATTTCTTGCTGCATGTTGTGTAATTTGCACTTCATGATATACTGAGGACACTAGTTATTTGCAGAGGAATGCAATAGTATTTGAAGCAGATCTGCTTAACGTCTTGTATATCTCCATTAGGTTCTCCAGGGAGTGTTAGTGTTTACAATGTGACTGAAAATGATCCTTAGACCCACTGAGTTACCCAGCTTATAAACCCTACTTATGCATAGTTTGATTTTAGTTGTCATATATGTTTCATTTGTTGCCATCTGGCATATAAAAGCCATGCAAGCAAAGGTTTTCTTCCCAGTAAGATAACTAACAAAATCAAATGTATGTGCAAGAAGTTAAACAAGTTTCTAAAATAAATGCAGATATTGTTGCTTCAGAACAGTATTCTCATTAAATTGTCACTAGATGGCAGCACAAAACAACACTGAAGTTTTGAGTTTGGTCAGTGGCTCCAAACTCTGTCAATGATGCTAATGAAAGCAAAACTGACCACAGAGGGGCCAGAATATGTTGGGCTTAAAGGGGTGAAGATTTTAAATAATGAACAAATGCTGTTTAGGTGTTGTCACAGTTGTGCAGATATATAGTGTGGGCAGCTGCTTTAGAAGACTTCTGCTGACACTAAGAAAGTGGGATTTCAGCTCCCTGTTGAACCCTCATGACTGGGCAGAACTCCGGTAAATGCACATGAATAGTGACAATAGGAAGTAGATGGCTTTCATCTTATGGATGAAAAGGAAATAAATAAAGCCAGACAGCATCTGAGGTAATGACCAGTAAAAAAGAAGAAGAAAAAAGAATCCTCTCATTAAAACTGAGCTCCGGTTTCTATCCTCAGAGGTCAAAATAATTTTCAGCCACTCGTGTCAGCAGGGATTTACATCAACCCTCAACTGCTCTAGTTCCATTATTGCACCAGTCTGCTCAGAGAGGCCTTGTGAAACAGAAACCTGACAAATCGTTTTCCAGCACAGACTCACCCCAAAACATAACTTTCCACATGTGATTGTGAGAAATTGGGCTTGGAATCCTCAGTTTCCTGAATCAAAACCTTCTCATGAACTCATAGTATTTGTGTCTGAAATCCATATTTAAAAACTACATTTACTGTACATTATATATCGTGTCTAAAATCAAGTAGGGGGAAGAAATACATTTATACGCTTGAAATAAACACATTTTTATTGGCATGAAGGAAAAACTATTTCTTTAATAAAAAGAATTACAACATGGAGTGTTAGTCAATGAAAAAACAGAAGAAAACCCAGAAAAAGCCAAATAGCATGATTCTTTAAATTAAATGAAGGGCACAATTGTATTAGAGGAAATAACCATTTACATCCAAGCAATCATTTAGTTTTGATTAACAATTAATGATTCAACATACCTTTCATCAATAAAACAGTAGCCCTTTTCACACAGCCTGTTGCCAGCGTATCAAAGCACTGAATGGGCCTGAACACACCTCACTGAACACAGATGTAAAGCAAAGGTGAGCATTGACGGTGTAACATGTTGGTCTGGTTTGTGTTATAACGTTGATGCTGTATGAAAAGGGCTACAGTTTGCCAGCTGCCTCATCTACATGTGTGGCAGTATCTTCATGTAGCAAACTGTGTTGCTAGAGTGAAAAGTGCAAATGATAATGAACACAACAATGATGACATTTATGTTGGATTCCCTTTGAGAGAAAAAAAATACCAATACCAATTCTAGGCAATAATAACAAAAATATGCAACTACTCGTGCCTGACATCAAGACATAATTCAATCTTCATCCATTAAGATTTAATACAACCCAGCCACAGTGACAAATATGGATGCAGGATCTTTCAAACTGAAGGGCTCAAACCAGCGGAGCTGAGACAATAAATGGATGCAGCAAATTTTCCAAACGTGGAATATTGGACTGAACGGCAAGCGGCAGACGTAAAAGGCAACACTGTGACATACAAATGTTAAAAATACACCCCATTAACATTCATCACAAATTCTGAGACATAATTTTATAATAAATTAAAAAAATAATTCTGTAAAAGTATATACATCTTATAATACACCTGCCCAAACGCTAATTAACAAACATACAAAAGTCCTTTGCTGTGTCTCAGTATCATAAATGAGACGCGTTAAAATTTAAGGAATGATACGACGAGCCATTGTGTGGTCGGATTTTTGTAAAAGTGTCCAACCACACAGTGGCACAACAACAATTTCACCCCTTTAGTCCAGTGTTTGAAAACCAGATCGGTCAAAACAGGAGCTCAGTGAAAACACGAAAGATCGCAGCATTAATACGGGCAATTAAGCTGAAATTAATGCTAATTGATGACAGCTTTTTTCCAATATACCCATAAAAAACGTAACTGGATTTAAGCCTTAAATATTTTGCAGTTAAGCATACTGATCCTGGGAGAAAATACAATCTGATACATACATTTCCCAGAAGAACTAATCTGATGTGTGTTCTTCAAACTGCTGGGATGGTAGAGTGGTTGTATCATCTCTTAAATGTATCCTTACCAGCACAAAGCCCTGCTGGCCTTTTTGTGATTATCATTAAAATAGTCCCATCACAATAAACCGTCATGCTCAAAGCTGGAAGGCAGGAGGGAGAAAGAAAAGGGGAAAAACTTGACTCCCGTCCCACTATAGAATTTATTCTGGAATTCCACCCTGGATGAGAGACAAGGAATTGTGTTAGCAACATTAAAACCGAGATAATTTCAAGCACAATGACCCTCATTTTTACCACAAGTTCTTACCAGTGCAGCCGAAGGGCATGAAGGAATGCAGACAGACCCTCCATGACAAGGAGGATGGACACAGTGAGAACAGCAAACAGGCCAAACACTGGAACTAGGAATAAAACCCCCCAGAGTGGTGTCCATTCGTAGCCCCACTCTCATCACCATGGCCCACAGTACCTCTGACAGCTCTGAAAGCAGCAAAGAGAACATATCTACTGTTAAATACAAGCAACAAACAGTAACAAACAAAAAGCAAACAAACTGCATTCAATCAATATCAGGCCTATTCTAGATCTCAAATCTATGGACTGGCTATTCTTTCCATTGTGTGTGAGAAGAAATGTTACTTTGCTCAAAAAAAGTAAATGTAACAAATGCACAGAATCTATAAACTCACAGATGTCAGCAAACAAGAGGGATAAAAAGTGATGCGTCAAGTCATCATACTCACGAGCATGTGCCAGGCTCAGAGCCCAGAGCCTGAGATAGGAGGCTGTGTTGGAGATGCAACCCAGACAGTACTCTATAGTGTGAATGGCTTGATGAAGGAACTCATCTGCAAAGTTAAACTGTAACAAGAAAACAGAAGTCAAGATCACAGAGAGAAACCAGAGGAAATGACTGTTGCTAATATTAGGAAAGTTCAAGATTATAGTTTGCTGTGCAGACCTCCTCTGAGTGGTGGTCTCCACTGCTGGAGAGATCACTGTGACTGCTGCCTTCCTCCATATCATGAGCCCTCAAGAGGTAGAGCTCTTCTTCACTGTTGCGCCGCACACGCTCATATCCCTAAGAACATACAGATATACAGTTAAGCATAAACTGTTCGACTTAAACACTATTCTATGAGTAAATGTCCACATTTAATCAAAAACATGGCAGCTGCATTGATATTTTTCACAACTGGGTGCATTTTTAACAAGCTGACGCATCTAAAACTCTCACCCTGTACATTCCTAGGCGGCGGCCTCCATTGTGAAGCCAGTAAAGGTAGACTGGTTTCCCCAGCAGTAACACAGGCACTGAAAGAACAGCAATGACCACCAGAAACACCTGAAGGCCAGTCTGTTGGAGGAAAGATAACATTTAGTACTGCATGTTCCCTCTTACAGAGTAAAGTGAATCTGAGAAACACAAAGCTTTTTACCTGTCCTGGATAAAGAGGCTGCACTGCTTCACCCTGCATCAAGAACATGTTGATGAAGTGGATGAGAATGCTTGGAGCATAGTCTGGAGTCCTTTGCCGAGAAAACCAGCCACTTGTAGAAGATCATGAATACCAAGTAGCCAAATAAACATAACAGGAACAGGAGTTCAGGCAGAAATACCAAATAGAGGTTGTACTTCTTCCTAAAGTATCTGTTTTAATTGACAAAAAAGCAGACAGTTAAATGTTGAAACTGAAAATTGAGGATTTTTTTCAAATAAAAAAAATTAGCACTCTTACTCACAAATGATTGTAGGTGCTCAGAATGACCCCGAAGCTCATGTGTATGATACCCAATATCACCGACATCTTCATCTTGTAAGAGTTAAGGAATGTAA
Source organism: Atherinomorus stipes (assembly GCA_023101725.1). NCBI lineage: Eukaryota > Metazoa > Chordata > Actinopteri > Atheriniformes > Atherinidae > Atherinomorus > Atherinomorus stipes. The sequence goes on from JALJCO010006760.1 coordinate 492,292, forward strand.
GGCGGTTGGTTGCCAAGTTCCATATCTTTTAAACAGGCAGATGACAAAAATATTACTTATAAGTGGTAAATGAGTAATGCAAACAATTTAATCTGAAGCCCACAGAGAACAGCTCCATGTGTTTAGCTCCTTTAGCCATGAAAGGACGACTGCTCCGAGGGGATATTCATTTTCACACAATTCCAAAAAATCGGTCCCAAAATCTGCACTTCACCACATAATGTGTCACTTTACAAAACTTTCACAAATCATGGAATGATCAATTCACTTCATCAGCAGGAGATACAGTTCAACATCAACAAGTCACCTTTGTTAGTATAATGATAACATTGGATTAAAATTTCAGCCTTTAAAACATCAACATATTAAGTGTCATGCGAGTTGCATGCATTTAACACAGATGATCATAAGCAGCTGTATTTCATAATCTTAAATGGTGCTGTACCACATGCCTAAATGCATTATTCAATAGCTATGCTTGGAAATCAGAGTGAGTAGTAGAAAATTATGTTTTATGCATCCACAAATTTTTTCACTGAATTAGATTATCTATAAAAATGCAACAACAAAATAATACATTACATGGTGAGAACATTTTCAAAAAGCATAAAATGCATTATTATTTATAAGTGTGCAAAAACAACAACATTGTTAATATTTCCCAACAAAAGTAGTATCATGATAGACAAAAGTCCATCATGATACATCATACATGATGACCAGCCATGAATATTCTACTCACCGGGTCAATTCCTAGAGGGTAAGGCCCTCTGAAAACTCCAGTAATGTTCGGATCCAGAGTTAGAAGCTTATTTCCTCTGACTATCTCATTTCTATGAAACGCAAAGAAAAACATGAGTGCAAGTAACATGACGTGATCCTCCTGTAACATGGCCATTTTTTCTCTCTCCTGTGTGGGAGAACTCTTCATCTCTGACTCATGCTGTACAGTGAAGAGGACATCCTGCATCTTCTAGGGATGTTATTGATGAGAGAATGGAGCTCACAGGACTTGGCGTTCTTAAAAAAAAAAAAGTTTCTTAAAAATAATTAATGACAAAGTTGACAGGATATAAGCTAGAGGAAAACTAGTAAAGGGAGTTTATTTTTTATGGACCTTGAGCAGGAACCAAGTACCCATTGAGTAATCCAGTTACATGAACAATTACAACCAGACTAGAGGAGAATTCTGGCTGCAAACCACAAAGACCACTGAAATTAACCTCAACATACATGACCAAGTTTTTGGAGGAGAAATTAAAGAAAATAAACCAGCAAATAAATATCAGTGAGACAAACTAAAAGGTATTCAATCCTGGAACTTTAGATGAACATTTGTCCATAATGATGGGCAAATGATGAAAACTATTCATTCATTTTCTCTAACACTTATCTAGTTCAGGGTTGGAAGGGTTGCTGGAGCCCATCCCTGTGTGTTGTAGGGCCACGATAGAGCAACATACAAACCATTCACTCTCACAAACCTAGGGACAACTTAGAGAAGCCAATTAACCTAACATGCATGTATTTGGATGGTGGGAGAACCCACACAAACAAGAGAGAACATGCAAACTCCACGATGGAAGAACACTGTTGGAACTATTCGATCGCCTCCCTAGCGAGGCTTGAACTAGCAACCTTCTTACTGTGAGGTATTTAAAAACTAAATAAATTTATTGATCAAAAAATATGTGTGTGTGGGTCATTATACTTCAACAATAAATAAATCAAATAAATAAAACTAATAAATCAATTAAATCAATTATAAATGAAAACCTTTTTCTCTTTTGGATCTTAAAAGAAGAGAAAAACCTGGAAACATATCTGCATGTATGCTTTGTACAACAAGCTGCATTTACACTGTTGCAATAAATGCCTCCTCTTCTGTAGATACTCACGTCCATTCTTTTGCTTGGAACATGGCTTGCACACTCCACCCAGAACCAAAGATATTGAGGGACTTGGAGAAACAGTCATTGTATATCAGACCAGTGTAGATGGAGAAGAGGCCCATCATTAGAATGATGTAACGGCCCTCAAAGAAGGTGTTCCAGATCTGCAAATACACGGTTTCATTTCAGACATGCTGCACATGTTTTAAATGGGTCTTATATGCTTCAGAGGACCTCCTTTACCTCATTCCTGGTGTTTTTAAGTTTGCGATTGTTCTCAGACAACACCATCCAGAGAGCAAACAGAGCCATGATAACTCCGTGACCCAGGTCCCCAAACATCACAGCAAACAAGAACGGGAAAGTTATGATTGTGAATGGAGCTGAAAATTGGCAAAAAAAAAAGAAGAGCAGAAAACAAAAGATTTACAGACATTATTACCTAAACAAAGCACATAACATGAATAGTAGAAAAAGATATAATACCAAAATCAACAAAAAGTTCATCTGAAGCATGTCAAATGCTCCATTAAAAATATCGTTGGTTTTCATTACAGTTTGACCCATGTGGTACATTACTTTAAGAAAAACAAAAAAACCTAAATGAAAATAAATACATCACAGAAAGACCATGAATTTCACTCACCTGGGTTTACTTCCCTGTAAGTACCCACTCCATATGCATCCACGATATTCTGGAAGCCAGAGGTAAATTTGTTGGTCCTTATCAGGGTCGGAGGAGTGTCAGTGGTGGGAATACGATTGACAAACGAGGGAACTGTTGCTCCACTTTTTCTCTGAAATATTCATGTGAAATGTTACAAGTAATTGTGAGAGAGATAGAAAAATGGGTAGCAAATGCAGATAAAAAATATTACATAAACTAAAAAGAATGAATATGAGGCCCATTGGTGGTTTTTTTAGCATATTGTTTTCAGAGAGGCAACTATAGAAAAATAACACATAAACCAAGAAGGGCTATTGATAATACTGTATAATTGTACTTTTTAATCTCAAATATATGCTAAACAGCCTCAAAACAGCAGAAACAATCAGAGCTCAAACCATACAAAAAGCATTTGTCTGGACAAAATAATTTAATTTCATACTCTATTTCCTATCAACAAAACCAGAGTTCCTGAAAAATACGCTGTGATTACATAAAAAGAAGTGCCTGCAGGATGACCAGAATTAAAAACAAAACCACTTTAAGGTTTTCTCACCGATCCATCTTCCAGAGCTCTTCGAAGTTTGGGAATGTCACCAACAGGACACCACACCTCTGCGATCAGGCACTTATTAGTCACATCAAAACTGCACAGGTTCAAAATGTAGTAGATGGCCTTCATTTTCTTGACCTGGACGACCCAGGTGTAGACAGATTCTGAAGCCTTGATCAGGACCTGTCTCAGGTAGTCCTCTGTCCTATGAAGTACCTGGATACAGTAGCACATGGACAACACTTCTTGGTATGGGACAACATTTAATTTTTTTTTCTAAGAATTTCAAGAAATAACCACAATTTCAAAATATGAAATGTTTTTTGGAAAGGCTAATGTGTATGAACAAAGTATAAGAATGCAAAGTTCAGACAAAAGCAGAGGAGAAAAAAAGAAGTGTGTGAGGGAGAAAATGGAAGAAAAAAAAAAAAAAACTAGGCTACATTCAACTGAGGTCTCATGTTGATCATGTGCTTTAGGGATGAACTCAATTCTGTTTCCCAGTTAGGTTAGGTTAAAGCTGCTAAATGACTCTCAGCACTCCGTTACAAGGAAAAACTCGGCTCTTTACATAAACTACATCAAGAACAACCAAGTTAATCTTTCAGAAAATACATCAGCCATTGAATTGATCTCTTTGACTATCTTGGTCTACAGTGCTTTGCTGGAAAAGTTTCACTGAGTGCAAGAAAAAACAAAAACAGGGAAAAGGTTTTAAATGACGTAGATTGCTTTTAAAGCAAGGAGATGGCAACTTATTCTCTGCCAATTATTTAACAGCTGGATAATTATATACTACTTGAAAAAAAATAGGGATTAAGACATACTGTATGAAGATCCTGAATACGAGTTCTCAGTCCTTCCACAACATCATCCCTCTCCTCGTTACTGCTGGGATACGGATACAAGTGGCAATGGTAGCTATGGAGAGAAAATAACATTACTCACAACACACTACTTCTTGGCCATGAAAAAAATACACACATATATACAGTAAATATATATAGAAACAGATGTTGTTTTTTTGTGTATAGTTTGGGATAATTACCAGTCACAAATCTTCTTCACTTTCTGGCCAATTTGATCTCCCCAGTAAGAGATGAGGAACACCACACTTTTGGTAGGCTCGCCCTGCAGACCAGAAACAATAAAAAGTCAGGAACTCGAATGTCAACGACAAAAAGAAGTGTCAAGTCCAGAGGCTTTGCAGTTAGTTATATTTTCAACAACAGAATTTTCCATAAGAATTGTTAAAAATAAGGATCTATAATTATAAAATCAAACTGTCCCTTAAAGGATAACTTTCTCTTTTTCAACCTGGACCTTATTTCTAGGAGTTCATACATGCATTTATACACTGGTAAAATTTCTGTATCACTTTGACTCCTCCGGGAGCTATTGCTTTGAGTCGCCCTTCAGTGTACATCCAGTATAATGGGAGAGACGCCATTGTCACAATTGTCTGGACCTGGACCTAGAAATAAGGTCCAGGTTGAAAAAAAGAAAGTTATCCTTTAAACATTCTTTAACACAAGAAACAGCAGCAAATTAAACATGATCTGTTCAAACCAAGTATTTTTATTTTCTAAGACGAATGAATGTCCGAATTTTGGAATATCAGTTAGGAATGCACGATGCTGGAATTTTGGCCGATATCCAATATTTTAAAATTCATGTGACCGATTATCGATATCGATACCAATAATAAAGCTGAAAAAAATAAGCAGTCATTACAAATAACAGATTTGTTATCTGTTTCCGAGACTTTTGAAAATAGGAGTGGAAAAAAATTACGATACTCTGAAATATCGCAACATTTTCGTATGCTAATATCAAATCGATATCTAAAAACACGGTATCGATCTATTTTACTTAAAAAATCTTACAAGATTTCATCGTTCTGTTACAAAATCTCACAATATTTCATGAATTCTCCCGAGATTTCGTAACAGAACGATGAAATATTGCGAGACTTCATTAGTAAAATAGATTGATACCGCGTTTTTAAATGTCAATATGATATCAGCATATGAAAATATTGCCATATTTCATTGTATCAATATTTTTTCCCACTCCTAGTCTTTAGAAGTTTCAAAGTCTGTAAAAAAGAAGTGTTTGAAGAAGAAGACTTTTTTTTTTCCCGTTTTTTTTTTTTTTTTTTACTTTAGAAACAGTGGGCTGATCAGTTAGATATCGGTTAAATATTGGTGGGGTGGCCGATGTCTGATACTCAGTTTTATGGCTGATATAGGCCGATTATATCGTGCACCCCTAACATCAGTAGTATATACATTAAGGCTGCCTGTCAAATTAGCCTAGTTAACTTGCAGTAAAAGCATGTCTGACATTCCTTTAGTGACCCGCTGCAGCCTTACATGCCTCCCCTCTGCTCAAGCAGAGAAAATGGATAATGTGATTAGTGCCGTCTATCTGAATGGACAAGATCGTGGAGCTCATTGTATATAAGGCCAATCAGGAGCAAAGAACTTCAAAACAGAACCACTTCTGTCATTTTTTAAAATCTTGTCCATAATTTAACAAATACACATGTGGTTGCACATTTAGGACTGTTCTCTACCTTTTGTTATTAAAAATTATCTGCAATTTTTCATTCTCTGCATTGCTTCTTCGCAGCTTCATTGAACACAGAAATGTAATATTTACATTTTTTGCATGCAAATTTAACACCAGGCAACAATAATATCAAATTACTTTTATTTATTAATTTATTCTTAAATGTTATAATTAAGCTACCCATGGAGGAGAAATATTCAGATGTTAAAATCTGAATTAGCTTAAATAATTTTTTACAAATATGAATCTCTTTTTTTATTGTAATTTTTATATATTTTATATATATTTTTATTATTATATGTTTTTTTCTTTTTTCTTTTTTTTAAAAATGTTGTTTAATGCTAAATTATGATGTTGTGCATGCTGGTGTACTGTCAGTGTGCACATTCTCAGTGACTCCGCTTTTCATCCCGTCACACTCAAAAATCGCCCATTATATGCAAAGAGACAAAGGGATCCAAAAATCATGAAAACATTTCCTGACTGAAGTTTCAAGTGTCTCATCAATGATGATTTAAAGCAAATTCCTCAAATCTAAATAAATCAAGCCTGTCATCTTGTTGTACCAAATCATAAACCCTGTGAAATAAAATGTGCAATCAACTTGCATATTTTATAGCAACCTACTGTATCAGGATCTTCTAGGTACTCCTCAACCTCAGCATAGCTGAGGATAGTGTAGCCTTTACAGACTCTCCACAGCATCCGCTCAAAGGCCTCAATCTTCACCCTCTGAATAAGCCCAGAAATGAAACTGCAAGAGAATGAGAAGACTCTAAATGTACACAAACTTCACTTTAAAATATCTACAACTTAAGTTCACAAATGAAGTTGAATATACAGTAATAGTCTAAACATGAAGAATAAGAATCATCTTTCTCTGTAAATTACAAACCTTTTTTTTTTATATAACCATGATACCCAAACTCTTACAACAGCAGATTTTAACAGTCTGTGAAGATTGTTATTGAATGCCTGTAATTTAGTTAAAGCCACTGTTACCACAGCTTTGCCATAATTAAGCATACTGAAGCCACATTGTGCTCACCTGGATATATACTGTACAATCAGCTTTGTAATGCTGATGTAGCTGATGGGACTAGAGATATAGTACTTTTAGAAAGTATTTAGAGGCCATGAAGTGTTCAACACTTTGTACTGAATATCTAATGATAAAAAGATTATCTTGCAATTAGCCTTTTCTCAATAATCCATGTTGTCAAAATGAAACTATGCCCCAATAAGTGTCTGTAAACGTACCAAAAAATAAATAAATGAAATAAAAATTAACCCTCCCTCATGAAGAACCTTCCAGCACAGTCTGATTTTACAGTCTCCTTCCCTTCACCAAAATCATTGAGGCCGTTTTAAACTAGTTTTAAAAGCCTGTTCCTGATCCAAGCCTGGCCACATCTTACAACGGCAACTGTAAAGATTATTAAAAATGAAATGAAGCTGTCAGCCTTGTTAAGTTTACACAGTTTTGGAAAAGGCAGAACTCTGAAAATATTCAGAAATCACTTCACTTTAAATTCAAGTCTTCTTGTTGCTTCATGGTCAATAAAACCTACCTACATCCCTAACACTGAATTTGTTTTAGAGAAGTGAAGATAGAATTGGAAAAAAAAACCTCTTGATTGACATTGTTTCAGACACAAGTTGTTAAACAGCTACAGTTTATTATAGCTAATCTGTGAAAATCTTCCTCCTTTGAGGGTGTTCTGAGAATTAAATCTGTCTGTAGGTGATAAAAGTAATAGCCAACAGAAGGATAAAAATAACTGAAAAATGAATGGAAAACATTACTTATCTGAAACAACAGCAACTGTGAAAAATCAAACCATTCTTCCATTACAAACAAGGTGTAAATTCAACCCCCAGCAACACCAACATAAAAGTCACTCACCCCAGTTTGGCTCCTAGCCTCTGCATGCTGCTGTAGTCCATCATTGTGTCTTTCTCTAGGAAGGGAAACTCCTCATACTGAACCTGCAGCGGCTCCCTCTGAAAGTAAAGACAAAGCACAAGAATTTTACAGCATTCAAATCAAATTAAGTAGCAAACTTTCGAGCCATATTAAGAAAAAACAAAAGAGTGTGAAAAAGTTCCACTGAATTTCTCACCTCGGTAGGTCTCTGTACGAAATTGCGGGTGATGCGTAGCATGTGTGTGTACTCTGTCAGCTCCAACAGATTCTTTTGTAACCTTTCCTTATTCCTGGTCACCTCGCCCAATTCTACCTCAAGTCTCTGCAGTTGCTCCTGTGAAGCAATGTGTTTGTGTATGAGTAATAAACATAAAATAACAACAATAATAATAATAATAATAATAATAATAATAATAAGCAATGCAAGTTACCATTATGGATATGACATGTTTGGGCGAAGGAGCCACAGGGTTCACATCTCTATCTGGCAGTGAAATATCAGCTTTCTTGATTTCCCTCAAAAGATAACCTATTAAAAACAAAGAACAATGCTTTGTTAGACACACACAAAAAAGTTCCTAAATGTATCCAAGTTTCCAGATACCAAAGACTAATAACACTGGAATTGAATCCATGTCTGACAGTGTGTTATTCTCCTCTTAATCTAATAATCCAGGGTTTGGTTAACCGAAAGACTGCAGTCCATTCAACCAAGTCTACAACCAGCTGACATTTCTCATGACTGGAGGACCACTGGCTCTCAATTCATGTCTAAGAAAATCCTCTGTGGCTTTGTGTTATTCCTGCTTTTACCTCAGAAGTAACATCATTGCTTTGACTTAGTCCTGTGAGGGGAATATGATTATATTTCTTGCTCAAAGATTGACAATTAATGAATGGACACAAACCAAACAGGAACCCTTATTAGTAAAAGTAGCACATCAAAGACCAGTTTATCCTTACCAAGAATCCTTTCCATTTCTTCACATTTTTTAATTTCATTGACGTGTTTTCGCTGAAAGGCGTTAACGCTGGGATTGAGCTGAAACAGGTGCAAGAGAATTAATCAGTCGGGCTTTGAATGATTAACAATCCTCATCCAATCTCATCACTGAGACAGTGTGAAACACACTGATATCTTCTGTCCTGAACCCTCGGAACAAACTGTGATGGGCTGCACAGCAAGTAAGCACATGCACAAGCTTTATTACAACATTACAATTTCTCTTATCTTCTGGATATTCACGACTTCACTGTCTTCTCTATTTTCATGCAGCAGTGTTGTTGACAATTTGTTATGCATTTGTCTGAAAAAAATTCAGTTGTTTGGATATTATCTGTAAAATGAGATCAGTTAGTCAATAATGATTTAATAATCAAAATGACCATTACTTTTCCAGTGTCTGAGTGGTATTTAGTAACAGAGCAATTAAAGAAAGATTACAATGCTTCACACAAGTACCAAGTTGTGGTAATTTTATTCATGCGGTGGTGCACCACCGCTAAATGTGTGCAGAGGATAAACTGTCTAAACTAATGTAAATTACAGAAGATTTGGTTCAGTTTGATTTATTAGCGATGCAGTTTGCCCCAATTTGTATACACTTTCAACTGGCGTGGAAAAGTAAAACTGAGAGCATGTTCGATTATGCCAAACCCAAAGTTGGGCATTAATGTGTCAGCAAGGATCTCGGTGTCACTCTAATGTGTTTCAAGGTTCATGGGGTACTTACGTCTCTAAACTCCACTAGTCCCTGTTCTCCAAGTTCACTGATGCAGTCGTACGCTGATCCAGACTGCAGAAACAACTGGGCCAGACACATCTCCTCACCTCGGAACAGAGAGCCCATATTGACAGTTGGTTCTATTTCCCTGCTTCTCCGACGGGCTAAAATAAACAAGCTAAATTGACCGGTTCCTGGGAAGCTTATGTCAACGATCGTAACTCAAGTCCTTCCATGTCCTTTCATGATGTCGCTCAGGTGATACCACAAAATTTGACTTGCACAACGCTGACTTTACATAGCAATCGTCGCTGCAGCCGACTGTTCCTGTTAGCTTGCTAATTGGTTAGCCGGGTAAGCCGTGTTCTTGATTATTGGATGACAATTAGTTTCTTCAAAGTTAAAACTAAATAATAAGAAAAACAATGTCGCAACGGCTAGACTGGCTCATCCCAATGTGTTAAAACAAGTTTTCTCACAGTTCACAAAGTTTTAGACGTGCGCTCGCCATCTCCAAACACTCCACGTCATTTGACTTCGCATTACTGAATACGATCAACTTCCACAGCAGCAAACGTACCTTTGGACCAATGACCGTCACCCTCTGGAGTCTGCGCAGTTTAACTGTATGTTGATGTTTTTGTCCCTCAATGTTGTCTGAAGGTGAACGCGCACCTTCAGACAAATGCCCTTTTTTTTACAGTCAGCTTTCCCCATTTTCCTTGTTTGGGTAGCAGAGACCTAATTCTGTCTAAGTACACAAACCACTTTTATTTTAATGACTGAATTAACATGATTTAAACAGTTTAGTCGTGTAAGAAAAAAGAGAGAGAGAGAGAGAGAAAGAAAAGTGAAGTTCCAGGCTGTAAAACCAAAAACCTAAATTTAAGAGAAAGGATAACACACAAAAAAAGGTAAAGGGGGAAAAAAAAAAATTGGGGAAAAGGAATCACAAGGAGGAGGGAAGGAAAAGAAAAAAAAAAAAAAAAAAAAAAAAAAAAACAAAAAAAACAGAGAAGGAGAAAAGGAAAAAGAGGGGGAAAAAAAAAACCCCCCTAAAAAAAAAAAAATAATCACAAACTGACTGGGAGGGCAGTGACACCACATCCACTTCAGTGGTCCTGCAAACAGCTACAAAATTTCAATCATATGATGAAATCCCCGCCAGACATTATTGGGTGCAACTGTTTAAGTCATATAGGTATGGGAACCACTGGTTATAGTTTTCACAATATTTTGTATCATATAGAAAATTTCCTTTAAAAAATGTTTTAGTATATAATCTGTGTTGTATCCCGGTTAATTAAACCTGACTTCTTAAGTGCCTTAGGAGAAAAAAAAAAAAGTCTTTTCTATGGGGTCTTGAATGATTAGTCTTTGTAGGACCTTTGCTCCTAAAACCTGAACTCTGAAGTTAGCCTTATTGTTCAGAAACAAAGACCTGACTGTAAATCAGACTGGAGTCAGATTGGAGAACAGTACAAGCATGATTCTGTGACCAAAAAATGTTCTCAGACGTTATTATAAAAATATTTTATTACAAAATGGTCCTAAAATTATAAGTATGACAAACAATAAAATTATGGAGCCCTTTCAACTGCAGCATTTAAATTGCCTTTAATGGACAATGAAGTACAACATCTTTTACCCTCTGGCTCCGCCATAATCTGAGAGTCATCTTTGACATATTTTCTCAGAATTTAGAGAGCAGCGCTGTACCACATCTGCCTGATCTGTCTCCATGGAGTTCCAAGAATTGAGGCAGTGATAAAAAAGAAAACCAGGATCATGCCCTTCGCCAATGACTGAGAATATGGTTCACCTGTGGCAAAGAATCGTAAAGTAAGATTTTTTTTTCACCCTTAGATAAGCATAAACCAACCATATAACAAAAACATTAACCAAATTGAAGCTCTGCTGCGTTTGTTTAGTTCTACTGATAGACAGTCATCTTGTGAAATTAAGTTTGTATTTACTGAATGACAACAAAAAGGAACAGCAATTTTTTAGGATTACATAAATTCCTACCTGTGTAATATCTGGTGATGGGAAAAGCAAGTTCAGGCCAACACACATCATTCCTGTTACAATCATATTCAGTAAAGTTGATCTGATATCTGCAAAGCAAAAAGCCAAAACAAAACAACAGACTGAGTTCCCTGCTTGATTCTGACACAAACATAAATGAACCTGAATCTGGCGTAACATCTAGTATAAGAACTTTCTCACTGTTGCAGCACCTGGTTTTTGGTGGCTCTGTGTTGACAGGGATGTCAATAAAAGTGACCGAGGAGGTGACTGGGAACAACTGAATCTCCTCACATGAAGAGTCCCCTTCTCCACAATCCCGTGCCCAGGTGGACAAGCTATATCTGAAAATAACCAAAATAACCTAATTATTCATCCTGACTAAAAATCGGGGGAAGCAGTAGGACTCCCAATGATCTGGGAATAAAATACAAACTGTGCATTCTCCATGAATACACATCTGATACACACCTGATTTGTAAGTCATGGATTTCCCTTTGAGGTACATTTTCAACCAGGCCAGTGACAAGACTCCAAACCAGGACATGCTGGTGGGATGGAATACCACTGCAAGCACTTGCATTGTCTTCCATAGTAGTGCTTGAGTTCAGTGTAACAACTGAAATTGATGTTTAGGGAAACATTTAGTTGAGGCAGCTAAAATGATATAACCTCCAATATTTGGCATAAATGCTGTAAGTTGATTTCACAAATGAAAAAAGCACTACAGCAAAACCAGAGTTAACGATATTAATAGATACATAACCAGCACATTCGTGCAAAAAACAAAAACACTTTCACTGCATTATGTAATTATGTACTTACAGCTTATGTTCATCCAGTCTGTAAGAGTTAAAAGATCAGGGTTTCCACGCTTTGCCACATATGTGGATGTAATCAAATTAGCCTGTAGATTTGTAACCATCTCTCTAAAAGAGAAACCCATAATTTAACCACACAATAAATTCACATACAGTATTTTGCAGATAACCATGAGCTCATACTGAGCTGCTGACCTTAGGAGATCACACTGAGCTGGGATCTGTTGTCTGACAGGTAGCAGGCATCCTGATGTTGAATTCTCTCCAAATAAAACTACTTTCTTCTCAGCAGTGGAACAGAGTCCATCGCGCACTGATAATCGGATCAGAAAGCAGCGAAAACAACTTGTTTTCTGGCATGAACTGAAATGTATTCAGTCAAAATAATGCTAAACTACATATAGCAAACTACAAATCAACTATATGACTTGAGTTTTACCTGGTTTCCAAATATTGATGAACGTCCTTTGTATCGAGTCTGAACTGTTGTCCATACTTCCAGCAATAACAGGCTTTCCCACCTGATAACCTGCCATTTAAAATGCAAGTGTTATTCATTTGTGAATACTGTGCTTTTAACAAGGAGTCCCATTTCTGGGAGAAAGTACTCTCTTTTGCTTCTACCTGGATTCCCAGAGTTGGGTTCAACTATATTTCCACTGAGAAACACGGCAGAATATCTTGTAGTTAACGCAACTATTTAGAGGACAGAAAAGGAGACCGAGTCACTACTTCAAGCACATTGATTAATTTTGGTGATAAATCATGTTATGGGTAGTCGATACAGGCACTCACCACTAACATCTGAGACAAGAGTCCCAACAGTGCGCGTCAGTGTGATAGCTGTGATGCCATTTCCTTGCCAGAAGAATTTATAATCCAACGCCAAAGTCATATTTTCACACACCAGCCTCTGAGCTTCAGACAAATATCAACACATTCCAACACTCGGTTAAGCTGCGCTAATAATGATGCTCCATGTTGTAATCCACAGTAGATACTATACCAGTAGACGAAGCTGCATTGGTTTCAGAAATAAATGGACTTAAGTCAGCGGCAAAGTCATCAGTTACATTTACCACAACATCTCCTGAAATAAAGAAACAAACCAAAATTTAAGATACCAGTTTGAAAAAAGTTTGAGACCACATAAAAGCACTGCTCCAGTAAAACCCACCGCCATGTCCATTCATCACTTCAATGCTCAAATCTGCCGGTAGCGTCTGTAATGGAGATCCAGTTGGACAAGAGTAGAGGAGAGTAACACACTCCACTTGAAAATTTTTCAAAAATGCAACAGGGGCACTGTTTACACACTGTCCAAGGACCTTCTGTGAAGCATACAACATACATTACATACTCAGTCACAGCTCTGGCCACAAATACAACACAGATTATCAAATATATCAAGATCATTTAGAAACAAAATACAACTAACCTGAGGAATACTGAAGTACTGGTTGTTTAATGTTACAATTGGACTTCCTTGAACATATGCATTAACTGGCAGTGGAGCTGACAATGTCTGCCTTTGGAAGGATGGGCCAGACTTAGGTGCACTAGATAAAGTAAAAATCGAAAAATATGTGATAAAATAATGACAAAAACTTAGCAAATAAGTGATAATGGAAAAATAAACAAACAAACAAAAGAAACATTGAACCCTTTCTCACATTGTGTTGCCATGGTAAAATAAGCCAAGATAGGGGTTGTTTTCAGGTGGAGAAGTGACACAAAGAAATGGAAACCAATCTGGGGAGTTTTTAGAGGACTGCACAGAGCACTCATAATCTGGTTTAGGAGAGACCTGTCCCCCAAAGGGCCCTGGCAGACACTGGGATGCAAACAGCTTCAAATCTTCACGAGAGCAGTCCTGTTCATAGAGAAACACAAATAAGTACTTTTATAAGGCAGGAAAAAAACTCATCTGCGACAAACAATAAAAACCATGTGAATAATAACAGATAAATACCTTGTCACAGCAGCAGCGGATGTCACACACTGTGACTGTCAGGTCACATGGACAAGACCCCAGTGGTTGGTACACTTGGTTTGGAATGACTGTTTTATTATCTGAAATGGGAAAATAATTTATAAAATATTAAATTGCTTATATTCATAATTAGGAACCACATTATGATAAGGCACAAATTTGACATTTTATTTGAATTACCATATTCAGTCTGGTTAGGAAACAACCGCGCATGTATGGTGGCCTGGATCAGTAGTGATGCCTGGGGTGTACTGCCAACACAGGCTGTCACCTGGAGGGTTTCCAGGACACACAGCAGCTCTGTACAGCAGTCAGTGTTTGTATCATTCTCACCACACACATGTAGACTTTGATTCAGTCTCAGCTGAACCCGAACTGCAGTCTGGGGGGAAGAAAGAAAGAGAGAGAAACATGAACATATAGAATGGGTGGGTTATTTGGTTGTATCAAGTTTTCCAGTCCTTGTATATTACCTCACCATGGTATAAGCATCAGCAGATGAAAACTATTGGTTAGGCTCAGAAGTGGACAATTCAGGTGCCAAAAAATAAAAATCCTGCCACATTTTGGATCTGCATGTACATTTAGAGCAGGTGTTTTCACTAATGAGCTCATCCAACCATGCAGGAGCTGTGCTAACTAAATTCAGCTGGTTTAGTGATTGGTTGCAACAACTGCCAGAAAGGATTTTTACTTTGTGGACCAGGGATGTCCACCTCTGGTTAGGCTTATGACTGGCTTCTTACCTTTCCCATCTGTTCCTTTGTGAGCACCCATCGTGTTGTTTCAGCAACACATGATGGGACTCCAATGCTCCCTGTAAAACACAATCATCATCATCACCAGCTTCCAATAAACCCAAAATGAAACAAAAACGTGTGTGTGTGTGTGTTTGATGCAATTATTCCTGGTTTTGAAGGCTTTTTACCTGTTGTGTTGGATGGAGAAACCGTCCTGACATTCAGAGAGACATCTGATGTTTTTCCGAGCAGAAATGCGGTGGCCGTTGGTCCGGTAGCATTTAGAAAGGACGGCTGGAAAACTGTGAAATAAAACAGTACAATTTCGTTGCATGAAAGCCAGCTACATAAAAAGAACGAAAAACAAAAAGTTCTGACCTTAAAAGCTGAGTAATACCGGAATTCTCTTACCAACAATGCCCTGAGTGTGAACCGAGGAAATGAAGAGCAAAACATACGTGACCAGGAGTGAAGTGGACGCAGGAATTAAGGTTTTAATCACATTAGCCATTTGGTGGTTACAGAGTCGACATATTTGTAAACTGTTTGGGATGTCTTAGCAACGCAGATGTCGACGAATCACCATCGAGAAAGAGTCTTGTTCTTGGAAAAGGTAGCGTTAAAAATGTCCTGAAGTAAGCAACAGTGACCTCTAAAGGCCTGGAGTAGTAACTGTATTCAATAAGCGCAACACCCGAGTGGTAATTTCACAAAAGCTGACTTTTCTAACGTAAATGAACCCAGATATCTTTCATGCATCAAGGTTCATGTTGAGATTCTAGTGTTTGACAGAGCTGGAATTTCTTATTGCCAATGTCTTTGACAGAAGATTTGCTGGAGATTTTGACCGCCAGGTGGCAGCATGTCACTGTTACTGTGACTACTAAAACGGCAGAGGTAGAATTTTGCCACGTGACCAGCAAACAACGTGTTCCTGATGTCAACATTAAGCGAATGAAAAAATGTCGTTTGAAAATCTGATGGCAAGTCTGCAAAATTGTGTGATCACCGATGATCAAACATGTGGAAATGTCAGCCAAACCCTCAAACTGTTTTATGACAAACTGTCGGAATCCTCCAGGTTGGTGCTAAGAATGGCAACTCAGTCCCTAACTCACTTTAGTTTAAATGCCATGTTAAAGTGATGAATAATTCTGCTTGCATCAACAGGAGTGATGTTAAACGATGCAAGGAGCGGCTTTTAGAGGAGGGCATCCAGCTGCTGAGACAACTATCAGAGGCTCAGCTTCGTGGTTTGGATGAAAAACATCTCCCTCTCCTAGTCAGAGTCCTCATATCTCTGCAGCTGGAGATGGTCAGCATCTCCACAGCATGTCGTAAAGTGGACCAGGTAAGCCAGTTTGTCACTTTACCCGAGATAAATATGGGATGTGGTGAGGTATAGTAATGAATCTGCTCTACAGATGCTGCAACATTTGGCGAAGGTGGACCACCAGCTGGTTTTTAGAGAAACCCTTGAGAGGTTCACCTCAATAGTCCAGGGTAATCAGGTATACAAGTTCTATCGCTCCAGATTTATTTTATGTTTATGATATTTAAAGGTCTTGTTGATTTTTTTTTTTTTAACCTAATTTTTTCCCCCTTTCCCCCTTTTTTTAGATCTTGTCTTTGGAGGATTTGCAAAGAGGTTAGTTAGGTTGGGGGTTGTTTTAGTTTGTCACTAAATTGATGTGCAAGTTTTACATCTATCTATCTATCTATCCTATCTATCTATCTATCTATCTATCTATCTATCTATCTATCTATCTATCTATCTATCTATCTATCTATCTATCTATCTATCTATCTATCTATCTATAGCGTGTATGTTCTTGGAGGACAGCACAGTTGGTCGGGAGGTGTGGCGGGACTCATATGTGTCCATGCTGAGTAAAGTGTCTGAGTTATTTGCTGCTTTATTGCAACAAGAATTCATCAGAGATGGACCGCTGTGCTATGTCACCGTGAAGGTACACAAACACACACAGACACACATACACAGCATGAATCATGAGTCAAAATTCAGTCTTTTGTGTGATTTTGATAACTGACTTGAGGACTGTGGTCCCTACAGGTGTGCTTGCAGATATTTCAGTTATTGCCCAGTGAAGTTGCCCCTCTGGTGTGGGAAGAGGATCACAGGGGCCAAACAGTGCAGAAAATCCTGCAGGCTCTTATGGACATAATACTTGGACAGGTTTCTTACTTATTTACTTGTCCAGAGTAATCCGTTAAAAAAACTGGCGTCTGTTGTTCCAGCTGTTTTGTGGGTCCTTTCTTGCAGTGCTGCAACAGGGACACCCGTCTTTTGGCAGGCACTGCCGTGGCTATGCTGATTAATACAGCATCAGAGAGCAACGCAGGAGGGGCCGCCGCCTGGAGTCTGCTGCAGGTCTCTCACGCAGGTGTGTAATTACAGCTTGAACAGGTCAAGCACTGGAATCTGACCACATGCAGTCAAACGTAACAGCATCTCTCAGGGGAACTGAGATGTGCTGTTTCAATGTGGATAATTTATCCTCTGATACAGTTGTTGTTGATAAAGGTGGCTCAATGGAAAGATGCTAGATATGTTTCAGAAAAGTCTTTGTAAAGATCACAGATTTAATTGCCCAAACAAATAATCTCTTAGTAGACTAGATTTCAAGTAACTACCAGTTTGTCCAGTACTGGACATCTCAAGAAATTTTGCCCATTTAGAACGGACTTTTTGTAGGGGGAAAAGAAACTTGCAGGAATTTGACCTTAGTGGGTGATGTGCCAGGAAAAGCCTTTTCAGTCTAAAAACAACACTGAAACAAATGTGCGGTATGTGAGTGAATATGCAGTCAAAGACCAGCGCTTTTGGAGTTATGGTATATTAATTGTTTGGCTTCAGTTAGAGTTTATTTCTTTTTACGGCAAACCAGAGAAACGTCTTTGTCTAAAAGTGTAGAATCTAATGTTTTAACTTTTTCTATAGAAGAATTTAGCTTCTGTATAATTCATGGTATGTGTGTATATATATATATATATATATATATATATATATATATATGTATGTGTGTGTGTGTGTTGTTTTAAAACAGGGGTGCCCAAGTCCAGTCCTTGAGAGCTACTATCCTACACATTTTAGTTGCATCCCTTCTCCAACACACCTGAATCAAATGTATAGCTCATTGCCCGGCCTCTGTAGAGCTGAATGATGTGCATGAGGAAGTTAATCATTTGATTCAGACGGGTTGGAAGAGGTATGCTCTAAGAATTGCAGGATAGTAACTCTTGAGGACCGGACTTGGGCAGCCCTGTTTTAAAAGGTGTCACTCTTATCTGTTTTAAAGAGGCTAAAAAGAAGTTTGCTTGTTCAGATTAGTCCAAAACCAACAGTCTCAATGAAATTATGAGTCTTTTTCACACACCTGTATTGTATGTTTCTACTACATGTGAGTGATACATAAATAGATTTAATCTTTGCTGCACCAAGATCTAAAAAGGTAGAAATTACACTACAGATTCTACAAAGGAGTGTGAATGTGTTGCGATTTGTGGCTGAAGAGTTGGTATTCCTGTTAACTTCTCAGAGCCCGGGCTGCTGACTGTTGGTGTTCTGCAAGTAGCGTGTGTTCCTGCGAGGAAAGATGGAGTGGACAGGCTGGCTGTGATCAGGGGCCTTCTGACTTGTTGTCGTCCTCACATCCTGCTCAGTTCCCAGGATGATGCACCAGTAAATGTACTGAAAGTTTGTTTTGTCTAAAAAAAAAAAAAACCTCTTTGTTGTGCCTGGTTTCACAACTAAATCCATTGTTTCTTTTTTTCCAGACATGTTTACTGCTGGATGGTTTGTTTCCTCTGGTGAATGCGTTGTGTGAGGAGAAGCTAGATTTTCATTACTTTGGCTTGGAAGGTGAGTAACACCCAGAATTGGTTTGTGTGTTTAATGATCATATCACACATACCAATGTGACATGTTATTCCAGTGTTAACACTGTGGCTGAAGAGAGTGAAAGCGTGTGTGGTGGATCTCTGGAAGAAGACAGCTGCCCGTCTTCTGCCTGACAACAGCAGCTTGCAGCAGGTGCTCGTTCACATCATCTGGACCAATGCAGAAAGCCCAGTGAGTAACTGTAATGTTCTGGTTCAAAGCAAGATATCAAACCTATAAACTTCTAAATAATACAGTATGTTGTTTACGATGAAGTCTTGCTAATAGTGAATACTACGCTACAACTGCTTGAAACTCTCAGCTTTTGACTGTGTGACCACAGCATTATTTGAGAGGGCTGTGTGTGAAGTATAAATCTGTTAATTAACACATTAACAGCTTGCTTATGACTTGGGATGTGATTAAAAGTTGAGAATTCCTGTCAAGACTGTGTTTCTGTTGATGATGAATGATGTCTGTCGTCTCTTAAAAGAGCTGTATCTGTCTGCAGTATGTGATTAACTCTCATGTTAGCTTCTCTGATGATGAACAATCACATTACTGGCAGAGTTGCTCAGTGACATCCGTCTGATGGTGCATTGGCAGGTGGAAGGGGTGCCTGAATTTGCAAGAAGTGCCTTTATTCTGCTGCTGAACCTCTACGAGATGGACTGTGAGCAGTTTTGTGATGAGGAGAAGACTTTTTATGTTACACTACTTCAGCGAATAATGAAACTACCTTGGGAGGCAAAAGCCAGATATCATCACCTGTCTGCCCTGCTGCCATATCTGGGTACCAACATGGTGAGGACTGAAGAGTTAAGAACCTTAATGGTGTTTTAATTCTTGCCTAAATGAATCTCTCTGTGATCATAAGGTTCTGGATCAGTATGCAGAAATGCCCAGTCATCTCCTGAAGTGCTTATCCACCAACCGCCTGTCTCCATGTGGATCAGAGCTGTATAAATGTCTCATCCAGCAGCAGAAGAGAGAGCTACAAAAATCTGCCTCACTCACCGAGCCGGATCTAGCCAGATGCTGGGCCGAGCATTGGCAGCCTGTCCTCCATGAAGCTCTGACATCTGAAGTGACTCTTTTACAGAACAACAGCTCAACGCACTTGTTACCCAGCACCTTTCAGGTTTTTCCTTCTGCTGTGGACCATCTGCTGGCCTCTCTGGATCCTCACGTGCCCGGCCACCTCCACGCCTGGGCCTGCATCTTGAGTGCGTATCGAGCCGTAACCGGCTGCTCTCCATGGGCTCTTCAGGGTAGCTCCACCTTTACAACACTGCAGCTAGCTCTGGGGTCTGCAGATGACAACATCCGTCTCGCTGCTTTCAATCTGCTCTGCTGCAGCTCAAAGACCAAAGATACCCCGACCAAAGAGGAGTTGAGTATGATGAGGAGGTTCATTCCTCAGAACCTGAACTGTGAGTCCTCACCATTTCGTCAGCATCTTCAGGCTGGATTAAAGAAGTTTCTGGTTCGTATCAGAGATGGCTGCTTAGCTCATATCAGAGGACCAAAGAGCAAAAAGAAGGTGGATGCTGCCCACTCTCAGAGCTCACAGGATGTGTTGGAGCAAGGAATAGGTGAGAATATAGCACGCTGCCTGTATAATTAGCTTGTCCTGCTCTTTAGTCTCTTTTAATTAAAGTTTTTAAGGTAATGATGTTTTAAAACTCCCCTTCTGATAGTAAATAATGTTATTTATATAGCATTTTTTAACACTACTATGAAGTGCATGATAGAAACTGTTGCTGTTACTTGAGTATAGTCCAGTAGATATTGTGCAATAGTCAATGCAAGAGCAGATGAACGCATAGTCTGCCTGGAAATCAGCAACTGGAAATAACCATTTCAAAGAAAATCTTAAACTGGGAAAATAAAAAAAAACAAAACAAAACAAAAACTAACAAACCCATTGTATTATGCACGTGTTGTATTATAGAAGTTGGAACCATACAGTGCTGTATGTCTTTAGCCACTCCTCACTTCTTTATACTGTATTTAGCCAAGGAAATGATATTCTGAATTTATTGAAACTAGCAGACTTTGAGTCTCTACTAAAGAAACAAATAATGGGATGTTTCAGGTAAAGAAGCTAACAAAAGGACTTTATCAGAGATCTAGTCAGTAAAACATAACCACAAAAACAACAACAAAAATGTCAAATTTGAAGTGGGATTGTTGTTAAATTTTTCTCTTTACCAATAAGCAGTGAGGAATGAAATAATGAGGTCCTTAATTCAATAATCAAGACTTTAGACTTAAGTAGAAACTCATTGCTGATCGTCCCATAAGGTCAGAGGTCACCCTTCCCAAGAAACATAAAGAAACCAGTCTGCAGAGCTCTGAAATAAAGATCTATAAAGCAGTTAAACAAATCTTACTTGCTATTGAGATTAATTGAAATGAAATTAAATGAGCTTCATTTGTTACCTAGTTTTTTGTCTGGTTCTAATGCAGAGTATCAAATAGCTTTTTAAACAGGTAGAAATTAAAATAACTGAAAATTTGATAAAAAGAAGACAGTTTGTTATCTGTGCTGTCATATTTGTATTTAGTGAACATTTACAACAAGGTTTAAACACCCGAATCTGAGCTGACATGATTTAACATCATACTTAAGAGTCAGTACAAGAATAGTAAAAATGGCTTCTGATCCAGCTTTCAGACCTTGTCCATCTTTTTTTCTCTGTTCAGAAAAGCTTTACTGTATGTCTTACAGGGTTTGTGGAGTGGTTAGGCCAGCTTCCATACGGCTGTCTGGCACCAGGACACAGTTATCAGAGAAAGAAGACTGCACTGCTGTTGCTGTCTGCAGTGCTGGAGACCTGCACAAACACCTGGAGTCCTGACAAGAAGAAGGGTCAACCTCCAGGTCAGTGTCTTCATAAATGTAAACGTAGACAAACCATTTTTAAGTGCTGATATATAGTCTGTTGTGTGATTGCTACCTTCTATAAATAGTGTATGCATTTTTTTATGTTGCTTTATTATTTTTGTAGCAAATATAGGAAGTCTTATTAACTGTGCCAGACAAAGAGGACAGTGGGATTTTTTTCTGCAGGACAAAACAACTGGTCCTCATCAGCTGTTTAGAAGATTCTACTAGCGAGGTAGAGCGGCCTTATCTGACCATTACATTTTCCTTTCTTGAACTCTGATTACATTTAATGGTGCTGTCTGTTTTTGCCTTCAGATTCGGGAGCTCTCTACCGGCTTGTTATTAAAATTTTTCCCACCCAGTTTCCCAGCTGATATCACTGAAGTGCTAAACATGAGGACCAAGCAGCTTCTTTGCAGTCCCCGAGTGCAGGAGGCTCAGATGGGAGCGCTGATGATGAAGGTCCTCCTCCAGAAGTAAGCCACACCTCCTTGCATCCCTCTTTTATTCAGAGACCTGCTGTAAATAATAAACAGCTACTTGCTGATCTTCCTCTAGATCAGGAGATCAACTTTGGGACGGCAGAGTGAACTTTCCAGACGGCAGCGGAAGGAAGCCCAAATCGTCCTGTGTGGTCAGACGCTTGGTGAAGGAGCTGGAGGAGCATTATGAGACAGCCAAAGCAGACATGATGCTTGCTGCCAGAACAAAGCCCATTCATGGTGGGAGCGAGGGTCTTCACACATTTATGAAAATTATTATAAGTTTTGGGAACATTTTTCCTTTCTCTAAATCCTGTCGTAAATTACGTTGCAGGTGTGCTGTGTGCCCTTCAGAGGTGTCTGCTTGAGGGACCAAACAGTGTCTGTGACATACTGGATCACCATGTGATCACTGAGGTCCTGGACCTGCTGGAGAATTTAACCCTGCTACTTCTCGCTGTTCTGTATGGAGACCGCCATGCTTGCATCACCGAAAAGGGTAATAACAGAAACGCAGCAGACTTATTTCAAATTTAACTTTGACTCATGTTGACTGTTGTCTTTTCGTCTTAGACGCCCCACCTTCTTTTTGTGATATGGGAAACGCCATCAGCTCTCTCATATCCCAGGGTTCTGGAGCTGGCCAGGCTGATGGGGAGGAATGTGTCCTGCTGTCTGAGGAGCACAGTCTTGTTCTCACCTGCTGCTGGGTCTCCCTCAAGGTTTGTCAGAAGCACATGAAATATTTTGCATGCATCATTAAATGTTAACACATTTAAGAAGCTTTAAAAAAGTGATTTTTCCTCATTGTCTCTCGCTTAGGAAATAGGAATTCTTTTAGGTTCCTTGGTGGAGAAAATTATGACAGAATCCAAACAATCCAGCAGTTGTCTTCTAACTAAGCAGGACCTGATTAGAGCATCAAAACTATTTAAGAATATTCTTCTTAAATGCCGTCATTGGGTAAGTTTTCAAATGTATTTAGAGGCATCAACTCTAAATTTCTGAAAAGTTCTGCAAAGTTGATTTTTCTTCACCAGGGGGCAGTGGAGGGTTGCAGTATCGGCTTTACAAAGTTCTGCGCCTCCTTGTTGAGCAGCAGCGATCCAGAGCTTAAAGATATTCCAGCCAGGATGCTAAAACAAGTCAGTGATGCTTGTGGTAATTCACTTTGATAAAAGGAGATCCTGGACTGGGTGCTCAGGTGTCTTGTCTCTCAACAGGGATTGCAGGTTGTGCAGTGCCCTCGCTCTACATCGGTGACCCGGCGGGCTGCAGGGTTGCCCATGTTGATCCTGTGTGTTGTATCAGCAGAGGAGGCCAGTAAAGCAAGGCCGCTGTTAACTCTCAGTATGCAAACCTTACTGGACACAGCGAGAACTCCTCTGGATGAGAACTGGGATCAAAAGCTGGATCTGCCACAGGTGTGTAAATGCAGCAGCAAGAACCAGATTGTTAAAGGACAGATGTGACTACATAACTGGTCTTTTCCTTGTAGGTGTGTGCAGTTCATACTCTGCAGGCTCTGGTACGCGGTGCAGGTTTAGGAGTAGCCATTCTACAGTTTGCACCTGCTGTAGCCATCTTGTCCCTCGCTCTCCTCAGCTCTCCCTCCTGGGCCATGAGGAACGCCGCTCTGCAACTTTACAGTGAGACTCAGGAACATTTATAGGCTTTCTTTGTTATTATCAAGTAGTAAGTAGCTATTATGTATTAATCTGCCCATTTCTAAATTAAATTATGGCATCAAGTCTATAATATGTCAGAAAATGAACCCCCCCCCCCCCCCCCCCCCCCCCCCCTCCTCAATTTACTACTGTTAATTAATTTAGTTAATTTTTGCTTCTTTTGTAAATCACATAAATTGTTATTCAGTAAACACTCCCGCTGTTAATAGTAAAAATCTCTCTAGGCTCACTTTGCTCGCGAATGCTTGGCCAGCGGTCCAGTAATGACGAGGCTGGTCCTACCCAGCACAGCATGTCACCGGCTGCATTTTTCTTCCACTATCATGGACTCCAGCCCTTCCTGCTTGGTGAACTGAGAGGGGCAGCACAAGACCTCCAGGATCCAGCACATAATGCCAAGCTACACCTCCAGCCATCACTCTTCCCGATCCTCACGCTGCTGGCCCAACTCCAGCCTGGCGTCCAAGACTCAACAGAGTGGTTACTGTTTATTTCCTTTTAGAGAGCTTATTTTGGATTAAAGAGGTTGCATTAGGCTTTTTTGATCTTTTAGCATTGTTGTTTTTTAGTGCAATAAAGTGCTGCAAAGATACAAAGTGCCAAACTCCTCATCAAATGGAGTTTTTCTTCCTCTGGTTTATAATCAGGCTTTTTTCTATTTTTATTTGTCTTCATTATCATGAAAGATATTTAGTGACATTTTTCAACATTTAGCTGGCCAATCAGAGCGGGCTGGGCTTATCAGAAGGAGTGGGTGCCCTAAAGATACACAAGTTGAAATGAAGCATTTCAGATAATAGTACACCAATGTGCAGTATGAGTAGAACTCTGTGTTAAACCATGTGAACTTCCCATACATTTACCCCCAAATTATGATCAACCCATAAATTACAATAGCATGGTGTCTTCAAAATGAAAATATTCTCTGATCTTAATCATCCTAGACTGCATTTTTTTTCTTAGCAAAAGTTGAGATCAGTATTAAAGTATCATGTTTGCTCAGTAAATAAGTTTCTAGAGCCAACTGTCTGCTTGACTTGGCATAAATATTGGGAAGCAAGAGGAAAAACTGCTCACAAGAAACAAAAATAAATGTTTCCAAATCCTGCACATAATGCCAGAGCAACCATTTTACTTTTTTATAAGTATTAAATAATATTTAGCATGTTAGTGGACGTAATATATGCTGACGCTGTAAGAATAAGAAACCTTTTGGCAGCTTTGTGCATAAATCGTCATACTGAGTTTTATGACTGAGTGAGTGTCCTCTGGTTTTTTCCTCTCTGCCAGAACTTTGTTGGACTTCCTGCCTCCCTTATTCCAGCTGTCTGCCAGCCCTATTTACAGTGTGAGAGTGATGGCCTCGAAGGCTCTGGTTGCCATGACTCCCCCCTCACACTACATGAGCATCCTCATCAAACTGACTGCGCAACTACCCAGTCCTCAGGATCACTGCTGCCACAACCAGCTCCACGGACAGCTGCTGCAGATCAAAGCCGTTCTGGAGAGAGCTCTCTGCACTGACAGGTGAGACTTAAAAGAGCTGTTTATTGCTTCATCAAACACTTTTCTGGCTTTGAAATCCCGCTGTGCTTCTGTTGGTAGTGGCCCTTCTGATGAGCTGAGTGAGGTGCTGAGCAGACTGCGGGCATCGCTGTGGATGGCCACTGAAGTCCAGCGTTGTCTCCTGATAAGAGCAGTTTACGTCGGGGTGGCCGACTCTCTAAGAAGACACTGCTGTGAGAGCTTCCTGTCACAACTCAGTGATGCACTCATGCACGACCTCCAAACACCTCAGCAGAGTCTTCAGGTGTGTGACATGCGAACAACCATATGAGATAGAAACTCTTTTATGATTATTGCAAAGCAAGCCTGTTTTAGAGTGTGCAGGCATAAATAAAGGATTTAAATAAAATCTGAAGTTACTCTGTGGGAATAAGCTGTTTATTGCAAGTTTTGGGTGGTAGACCTAAATGGTGAGGATGCTCCGTAATCTGATATTTTTCTTGTGGCTCTTAAAATATTCTAAAACATTTATTAGGAAAAGAAATGAAAAGTTTAAGCTGCCAGTTTAGAACAATATGAATAAGATATCAGTGCTCAATCAGAAAAGTGGAGCTGGGAATGTGACTTTTATCAAGATTAAGCTCACCATTATAACTGGTTCCAAAAGAAATTCTTAACTTGGAGACAAAATTTGTAAATATTTGATCTCTGTCTCATGTAAAGGTAGCATGTGGCAACTTTTAAGGTATCTGCTTAAAGGTATTTATGTCAACATGAGATGGCATAAGGAATTCCTCCAATCTCCTCAGTCGACTTCAGTATATTCAAAACTCCGCCGCTCGTCTTCTCACCCACACACGTTCTCGTGAACACATCACCCCTGTCCTCCAAAATCTTCACTGGCTCCCTGTCAAATTCCGCATTAAATTCAAAATCCTTCTTCTCACCCACAAAGCTCTCCATAACCAAGCCCCCACCTACATAAAAGACATGCTTCACCCCTACACCCCCTTCCGCTCCCTCCGCTCATCAAATGCAAACCTCTTAATCGTCCCCAGGACCAAGCGCCGAACCTTGGGTGACAGGGCCTTCTCAGTCGCCGCCCCCACCCTCTGGAACTCCCTCCCACAGTTCATCCGAGACTCCAACGACCCAGCCACCTTTAAGTCACACCTAAAGACCTTCTTGTTTCAATCTGCCTTTAGCACACCCACTCAAACCTCCTGACTACTGAATCAAACTTTTATCTGTTCTTAAATTAATTGCACGTTCCTGTGCTGTTTTGTGATTTTATCTTGTTTTACTGTTTTTACCTGACTTGTACAGCTGCTTTGAGATCTTTTAAAAGCACTTTATAAATAAAATGTATTATTATTATTATTATTATTAATTCATTTATGTCTTTACTCTTTATTGTTCTGGTGCTAAATCTGTGTCGCCGACACAGGTTGGGTCATCGTCCTTCCGTCAGCATGCCATCCACTTCCTGTGCACGGATCTGAAGTTTGCATGTAGAATCTGGGACGGCTTCCCTGCAGCGAGCCCTGATCTGAGACTCTCACTTGTTGCCTGGTTGCTGGATGGGCATGATTTGGAGCAAACTGGCTTGAAAAAAGTCATCCAAAGGGTGTTGCAAGTAAGACTTCAGTATAACAAAAAAAAATGTAAAAGGTTTTTTCAAAAACCAGTTTAGCAGCTTGAGTTGTAACGAACTTCTTACGAGACAATGTCTGGATTATTTGGAGTTATGAGATTAAGTCTAATGCTATCTGAGACTAAATTAATTGTCCCTCCTTTACCTGCATACAAAAGGGAGTGTCTGGGAGCTTTTGCATTATTCAGCAAGGGAAACTTCAAATGCAGTCATGCAGAGGGCTTATAGTTACTGGTGTTAAAGTTCACTGAGATTAAGACTAACAGATAAATTATCTCTAGGTCACCCAGCTGTGCTTTATGTATCTGAAGCTGGCTGTTGCTCACCTTACTCAACTTGATAAGACTGCATATCTATGGATAGTAGTCAAAGACAGGCTACTGTTTTTGTGGCCCTCTGATTGATTTTACAGCATGTGCTGATGTTTGTTTTCATACATTTATGTTTCATTGTGATAATAAAGTGAAGTAAGAATAAACCAACACTTCTCAGTGAAACAACACAGTTGAAATGTTTTCTGTCTTCAGTCAAACTTGAAGGAGGCTTTATCAAGCCACAGTGTGGAGTATCGCACGACGTACCTCGCAGCCTTGGTTGTCGTGATGAGTGGCGGTAGCTCTACTTTACCTCAGCATCTTCCACACTCAACCCCACTGGTGGAAAATTTTCACCCTGAGTGTCTAGATTTGTTGCTGAGGGACCTGGAGGACCAGAGAGGAGGGCCAGACTTCCTCTCCCAGGCTCTCTATGCTGCTAGTCTGCTGCTCTCTCACTGGCCAGACTCCAGGTTTTTGGTTTATTTTCTCCTTTTCAACTTTATTTTGAAATTCAACTCTTGAAGACTTCAGCCTGTAGCTTTGACTTTCTGCCTCTGTTTTGCCAATTAGTCTAAGGATATCCTTGCTCCAGCGCTGGTGTGGCATCTTGGAAAGCCAGCGAGCTGCAGAGGCACCTGAAGTTCTCAGGATGGCGTGTGGTGAAGCTCTTTGTGTTGCTGGAGTTCCTCTTATGAGCTGCAGTATGAGGGAGCACAGCAACCCCCCTGCCATCATGATCCGGTGGGATGGAAATCTGATCACTTTGTCAGTTGATACAACAGTTACACAGAATTGAAAAATATTGACTCTTTTATGTTTTAGGCTGATCAGCACAGGCCTCTACTTGCTGCAGGACCAAAGCCAGCAGGTGAGGCTGAAAGCAGCCTGTTTTACCTCTTTGCTCCGTCATTCAAGAAGAGGAGAAAACCAGAGCGTCTACCTCATGCAGGTCAACCAGGCTCTGCTAGTCCTCATGGACCTGCTGCTGGAGGAATTCTGGGATACTCCTGGCACACTAGAGGTGCTGCTGTCTCACCTACCTCTGTCTGACATCAGATCTGTGCTAACAGAAGCCTTGGCAGCAGGCGGGTATGCTACTACACTGAATCTGTATTCTTTACAAACTGAGCAGCCGCCTCTGAGTGTGCTTAACTGTCTTTATTTCTCTTTTACTCAGGTGCTCTATCCTGTATGAACAGGATGAGGCCAATGTATTTGCAGAGCCCTCTGTCATGTCTGCACAAGTGTTGCCTTACCTCCTGCAGATGGCTGAAAAATCCTTTCAATCCTCTGCTCTGGCAGAGAGCCTGAGTTCCTGGGCAGAGGAGAGTGCTGCACCGGTGCTGGATAACCTAACAGTCTGCAGAAAGCTGCACACAGGTGCCACATTAACTTGTGTGTCTCAGTTTTAGCTGTGATAAATTCCCATTTTTCTTCACTTCATCGCGTTTTTTTTTTTTTCTTTTTCTAGCCGACACATTGACTCCCTCATGGCTGGCTCTCCTCATGGATCCTCGTTTCTACAGCGCTCTGTGCGGCCTGTTGACCAGGGCTACCCTTCTGCTCCGTCTGCTGAGAACGTCCTCTCATGTCCAAGACATTTGTGATCTTTCATCGATGCACGCGAGTTTACAAGACGTTTGTGGACTTCTCAGTCGCAACGGTGTCCACTTACCCAGCGCTTTAACAGCTGCTGTGGCTAGAGAGCTGCTTGTTTGACAGAGCTGTTTTTGAACTCTCAATGAGCACGACCTTATGACCGATGATCCAGTGTAAAATTACCTGTTGATATTTTAAGAATGCACATGACATGCATGCGCCTCCCTAGTTTTAAATGAGTAATGCATCTGCTGATACTGCAGCACACCAGCACTCTGAAAGCCAATGAAGTTGCATAATAGCCCATTTGTTGAGTCCAACAAATTTGCTCTGCAGAAAAAAGGCTTTCTGGGTTCTGATAGCCAGAATAGTAAACAATGTTTACTATGACGTGACTTTCTGAAGCTTTATTTTTAAAAAAAAAGGAAAAAAAAAAGGTCTACTATGTAGTAATTACGCAGAGTTCTAGAGATCAGCCTGTGTGACCACCACTTGCCCAAGCAGAGTCCTCTTCTTTTCTTTTGTTGTAAGATGTATTCAGCAGCGGCTGCAGCAAGACTCAGGCTGAGGCAGTGATGTAATGCAACAGCATCTGGAAAAAAAACTGCCCGCTTGGTAGCCATCAGGGGAATATGGTGTGCGGTTTAATGTTCCATTAGAGGCCTTCTGCCTGGATAAGTGTCCATTTGCCAACCTCATGAGGGGTGCTGATGACTGAGTGGATCTGATAGAGAGTTGGTGGTTGCCCTGCAACAGACCACACAGCAGTGCAGTCTTACATCATCAGACCTCCTCACTGCTGTTGATGAATGGCTCTCTATCTGGTAAGATATGCTATGGTTGGCTCTGTCAGTTTCCTTGTGTGGTTTTAACAGGAGTGATTTGGTTCTTGGTGTAGAGACCAGTGTTGACCAGTGCAGTTTTTCCCTGCTTCTAAATACACTCGCATTGTACATGCATCATGTGTTGAACGGTTGAGTATTTGGATTACACAGCAGTGATGACAATCAGCTTGTGATGATTCATTTATAAACCTTATGCAATGTGTCTCCATGACCCACACAATATCCACGCCCAGGATGCAGAGCTCAACAACATTAACATGTCTGAGCGGGAACTCTTATATCATAATAAAAATCACGTTGATGCTAAATAATGACAGTTGCAGGGCAAAAGCGCTTTTGGGTAGATTTTGAATAGATAAGTGTTTACACATAATAATGGCTACAGTATGGTTTTAATGATGGAAAAGATGATCTGTTGACTGACTGTTCTGACAGAAACAAAATCATGCTTCAGTTTTATTGATGTTATTGAAGAGAGCATTGTTGTTTTGTGTTTTTTTTCCTGAAGTTTTTTTTTTTAATGTGTCTGAAAATAACGGTGTCATTTTTATTACAGGATGTTACTGTAAGTTTTATGAATGTATCTGTTTGATGTAAGTATGTATCTATAAAGCCAAATGTCTTATTCCTGAAACCACAGTTTTAAAAGTGCGCTTAAGGTGAGCATGACTAAATTTCCTGAGGGCAAAATGTTTATGAAAGTGGAAAATGACCATCTGGCTGAATATGAGCCTTTGCCATCGTAACTGTGAGTATCTGGGCTCTCTGTAAGCCGCCATCCTGCTACTTAAATGATTAACTATGGCAACAGGGAACAATGCCAAGTACAGAGGATACAGCCACCGTCATGCAGTGTGTGTGCATAAATATAGACATATGTGTCCAATCTGAAGCATGAAAGTCAACCCCCCGACAATATTCCTATGATTAAAACTACAGAAAAGCCCTTCACGAATTTGTCATGCATTTTGAGCTTGACAACAGTTTACATGTTGAAGAGGATAATTGAGGCAGTTTTTCTGCTAAAATGTGTATTTTATGTTGTCAGAGCTTTAAATTGCACAGAAGGCAAAGCCACTGTTCATTCCAAGTAGGGCATTTGGAGATGTTGGCTCGTTGTAATGGAGGGTTTTGACTTTTGGTGTATCATTCACAGTATATTTTGTTGTGCAGAATAATTTAAAATAAATAAACCGATAGCAGTTGCATTTCTTTCTGAAAAAAAACAAAACAAGAAGGCTTGAGTCTATTCAGTTTTTATATATATATATATATTATACATTTATTTTCACCTTTATGTCTGCATATCAGTTGTTAATGGCATTGTTCATGCAAACTCATTTGGCACATTTGCAACAAGTATTTTGGGTTTTCTTTGTCTAAAGTAGGAATGCTTGCATTGTAAGACAGGACACGTGATTTTGATAATATGTTTTCTTGCTGGCTTGTCTTGCAAAAAATGCATATTTTTGGGCTCCTCATATTGTTTATCATCTCATGTGAAATGTATTTGATATGAAATTATATAATTTGTAAATGTAAATGGAAGATTTTCAGTATCTGTCCAATAATAGAACATGAAAAATATAAAACAGTTCATAAGTAGATCTTTAAACCCTTAACTAGGTCACTAATTTAGTTAAAAGATGTGAATTATGTATCAATTATCTATCACTTGATAGCTGTATTATCTATCAAGTTACAGCCATTTTGGGAAAAAAAAAGACAAAAAAGTTAAGTGGACCCCTGGTCTTATTTAATTGTCCATCATCAAAGCATGTTAAATTCATGGGGGAGAGGCCAGGAAGGTTCAGAGTGATGGACATTGCTGGACAGATGCTGGATGTTTGTTCTGGTGATTGCCTGAAAACTGGGTAAGCATCCATTTGAAAGGTGGCTTAGTGAACACTGACTGAGTCATGAACTGGCTGGCCTCATTAACGGTCAGCCAACAGTCACAGGGCCCCCTGTCCTCTGAGCACACAGCCCCCTGTGAGCAGACAGAAAGAGGCAGATACTATTGGCAGCTTTCCTTTATTACTCTGTAGAGTCCACTTCTGACTAAAGCCACCAGGAGAAGAGGCCTCGTGGGTTGGAGAGGAAGCCTGGGAAATGGGAAGATTGCAGATGTTCCACGCACTTAAATGCAGATAAGACTCTTCAGTTGGATGGATTATAAGGAGAGTGGTGACTCAGAGTATATTAAAATGGAAATGGAAAGGCAGAGCAGCTATTTATAGACAACTCTAGAAAATATGCACAAGTAGATACTTGTCTTGGATATGGCAAAGATTGATGAAAGAAATAACAGAAATAACCATGTAGATCTTAGCTCCAACAAACTTATGAATGAATATCCATGACTTTTTATGCTGCCTGTTTCAGAGTTCTCTGAGAACTACAGACCGTGACAGGATATGCCAGATTATTCTTTAGCTGATGTCCTCCCCGCTATATTTCCTATGCCGCGCGTGCGTGCATGCCTGCGTGTGTGCGAGAGAGAAGCTGGTGAGACTTTAGGACCTGGAGGTTTATACTGCAAAGGGCAGCTCCTCCTCCACACAAGGCTGTTTACGAAGAAAGCTGAGCTCCTTTGACAAAAACAAGGGCTGGGGCTTCAGCGAGAGGAGCAGTGTGTTTCATGCACAGGCTCTTCCTCCATTTCAACCATAGCTACAGTAATTATTAGCGCTTTTTCCTCATTTTCAGAGAGGGAGAGGGGGATACAGCTCATCATGTTGTGGATTCATTCTTCCCGTCAGCTCTACAAAATGTTTTTCTCTTTGCACGTTGTTTTCCTGAGCGTGGCCATTGTGCAGAGCAGCGCATCAAATGGAGAACAGAAGGGTAAAACTACACACTGTGGATGGTTTTATTTTTCATTTATTGTGGTAGAAATAAGAAAAAAATGTTGTGCATGTACCAAATATACCAAAACTTGTTTAATTATCGTGTTTTTCCTCAATTTTGATTTTCTTTTTGGTTGCAAAACATGTTTTTATGGAGTTTTGCTGTTTTATTTTCAGACTGTATGAGATCCAGTGGTGTGGAGTACAGAGGAGAAGAACAGAGCTCCTCCTCAGGTCTGACCTGTCTAAACTGGATCAATACTACAAGGGACTATGATGTTGAAATCCATCCAGATTCGCAGACAGGTAAACAGTCTGATGTATCTGTTTCTGCAGCAGTATGAAGGAAATATAAACTGATTATTCCTTGTTTTCTTATAGTTGAATGACACTGAGAACAAGACACCCAAAATGTCACACATATTGAAGCAAGCAATGTTTGTATTAAAAAAAACAGCTCATAACATCTGGATAGGCTCATGCTTGGCAAAACAAAAAAAAAAACAAAACAAAAAAACAACAACTAACAAACCCCCAAAATAAGAATTTACTGCACACACGTTGAGATTTTGTGCCACTGATGTTCATACGTTTGTGTTTTTAAACGTCCTCTTGCAGCAGCTGCTGCTGTTTCCATTGTTTGTATTCATGGCAGCCTGTTCATTGTGGTGTGATGAAGTAGTGTGAATGATTCATGAATCCAGAGGTTTCTTCACACTGTGTGTCAGATACACAGAGACAAGCCTGTATTTTCACGGGGAATCAGTAACACACATGCTGTTTTTCTCGCTCCTCCTGTAGGTGCTGGAGATCACAATTACTGCCGAAACCCAGACGCCTCTGAAAGGCCTTGGTGCTACATTGCTGGCCCAGATGGAACAATTCAGAGACAATTTTGTGCAATTGAAGCATGCAAAGGTCAGTACACACTGAACTCAGGGTTGATTACTAATATATTTTTACTATTATAGACAGCATCGTTTACTTTCATGCAAAAAGGTTGAGAATTGGCAGAAAAGATAAGTCAGCTGCAAAGGACAAGAACAACACTTCTTTCTTCTCTGAATGCTGTGACTACATCTTTCAAATGACTGTTATTCAAAAACTTGGTTCTTCGGGGGAAAATAATGATGTGAAACTTTTGTAAGTAGGCCAATAATCTTTTGAGTCCACACAACAATAATGATGTAAAGTTACTGCCTTTTTATAGCTTAAAACTCTGTTAAAATAACTTCTTTTTCTTTATGTCCTACAAATATTCACAACTCAGTATTCGAGATGGATTACTTGCAATTTACTTTTCCAAGTTAAGACTATTAACACTCAGTAGGTCAGTTGGTCAGTTTTAAGCTGCTGAGAAGTTTTGTATGCTTTGCTTTCTTTCCTGCTGAAGCCAACAAAAATCAAACAATAACAAAGCCCTGCACAGGAGTCCATGAGTTCACACTGAAGAAACTCCTGCAGCCCCAAAGCTGTGCTCATTGGCACAGCGAAGCTGCCGCTCCTTGGAAACAGCAGCTAATTGGCTGCTTCACTTTATGACTTAAAGGTCTTTATCTCGGGCAGAGTTCATAAACAACTCACAGGGAGGAGACAGAAAAGAATTAAAGAGCGGCTGTTAACATGGTGCCTCTCTGCAGGAAAGTGAGCACGCAGAACTTGTTTATGTCTTGCACGTATGGAAAAAAAAAAAAAAAGCATGCGTTTCCAAATCATCCTGGCAGTTTACATTCCAACATTTTCATGAGAGTAATTTCAAAGCTGACCCGGCTGTCAGGGAAGAGTTTGCGTCATTGGACCAGCAGCACTAATAGCAAGCCACACGGTCCAGATGATGCACTTCTAGTTTAGTCTAAACGATTGTACAGATTAAGGTAAATCAGATGAAGCCATATGCATCTCAATATAAAGACGGCATTGTGGTGACATTGGAGGGTGGCTGCATGGATTGATACTGTAGAAAAAAACATTTTATGTGTGTGTGAATGGGACATAAAACTAACTT
The DNA here is from genome assembly GCA_023101725.1 of Atherinomorus stipes. NCBI lineage: Eukaryota > Metazoa > Chordata > Actinopteri > Atheriniformes > Atherinidae > Atherinomorus > Atherinomorus stipes. Next base: position 526,950 of record JALJCO010006760.1, read on the forward strand.
AATAGGATAAAAGAAGAGGAAATTTGTTATAAAAATCTGACATGCCATAAATGACTTGACTTCAGATGGAAATCCAAAAATGTGGCAACAGCAAAGCAGCCATGATGATTTTTTTTTTAGTGACCTGTAAACACTTAAATATTTTAAGAAAATGAAATGGTATGAATGCATGTTTTGCACAACGTAAATGAAGGGAAAAGAAAAAAAAAGAAACAAAAGTGACCATGTGATTAAGGATTAAAATCAGTCACCTGGTGTGGGAGATGATATGGGTCAGACTGAGATAGATGTGGTAAAAAGGAGGGCAAAGGAGTAAAGGATACACCCGACACACACACACACACACACACGTCTGAAACTGTACATCACAGCCTGTTAAACTGCTCTGCTTCAAGTTTAAAAAGTTGAAAGAAATTCCAACAACAACTCTGACTTGCATGTAGAAATCCAAGATAACAAGCTTGTCTAAACTTTAGTAAAATGCAGTGATGTCAGAACTGTACTCATTTATAAAAGGTCCAACAAGTGGGAGTTGATGAAACAAATATTTACTTACCGGTAATTCTAATATATTAAGGAAAACATGAGAAAAAATATCAAAGTATGGAGAACAGCAATCTTTTTTATTCCTTCTTTTTATTTCTGTTTTAGCACTGCAGTAAAAAACTTACTGTATGTTTATTTGGTAAAATGATTACATATGGCAAAATGTCAACTCGTCATTGGACTTCTTTTAATATTACCTACATGATCATTTTAACTCTGAAATATGACTGTTTCAATAAAAAACATGTGGGGGTCCTGTTTTTGACATGGTTTGCTTTCTTGTGACAGAAGCACAACAAAGAATCTCCACAAGAAAAGTTGTTTGATCTTGTTATTTTGTTGTGTCTATAGAGCCAGCCTCAGCTGTGCCAGAAGAAGCTGAATCCCTCAGTGCAGCAGGGAGCACACCCTCCACAGAGAGCTTCCAGCCGGTGAGGTCGGGGGCTTCTCAGGGAGAAATTGCTGCTGTGCAGCCAGTGATGGGAATCAGCCAGCGAGTGCGCACAGGACCTAAAAAGAAGAAGGATCTCGGGACTCTTGGTATGCCACACTTGTTACAGTAGCAGTCTGAAACATGTAGGATGTTGGAAATTGCACAGTTGCGGATTGATTTAGTAGAGAAGAATTCACACTCTTCAAACCCTCAAGCTGTTCTTTTGATTTTCAGGCTATGTCCTCGGCATCCTCATGATGGCCATCATAATCATTCTTGGAGTGGGCATCACATTTGGCTACTTCTATAAGAGGTCAGCATCTAAATCACAACATGGGTGTTTTGGTTTCAAAATTGGAGGTTTTTTTTTTTTTTTCCTTCATCATGTCTTTATTATCTAGACCAGAGTTTTCAAACTGTTTAAGCCACAACCTACAAAATTGCATACTTTGGTGTCCATGACCCCCCTCCATGGCGACTGAGCGTTTTAATTGTGTGATATATCTAATGGATCCTCCTGTGGCCAGTCTCCTAAAGGTTAGGCTTGGAAATTGTCAGAATTTTCATAAATAAGGAGGATAAATTGGATTTCTGTGGCTTATGTTAGCAGCTTTGGAAAAAGCACCTAAATGCCAAAATTCAACTTTTCTCACCAAAAAGGGCCAAATTCGGATATTTAGAATAGCACCTGTGATAATTTTGTTTCTGGGTACTTAATGATAAAAATTCTACATGTAAGGCTTGAAAACTTTCAGAAGCCTCATTAATGAGGAGGATAAATGTTTTCTGGTGGATTCGGTCACTACTGTAAATCAGCTTCTCTTGCTGAGATAATGCCAAAGTGGGATTTTTAACATGGTATTAGTAATAACTTAGTTATTTATGCAATAATTAAGGAATGAATATGTTAATTCACAGATTAATAACTCTGCAATAATGTTTTAATGCTGATAGCCCCAAAAATCCCTCATTTATTTGATAAATGTTGGCTCTATTAGTGTCACAAAGTGATGCCTCAGAGTCTTTCTGTGCTGTCTCAGCTGGGATTGTCATCTCTCAGATATGCAGGGAAAAATTCACTCACTCATGTCTTGGGTGTCTTAAGTTAAAACTATCAGCTGTTGCTCATGTTCTCCTCTGATGGTGTCGTTCCACTTTAATTGCTTTATCACAACAGAACATGAGGAGGAACATGACAGGAAATGAAATGCCTGCAGTCTATTCTGAGCGTTCTTATTTGATGTTCTCATAAGGGGAGAGCGCATGGAGGAGGGGGTGAACTGGGAAGAGCAGCCAGCACAGTTAGTTATGCAACATACAAAGGGATGGCCTACTTGTTGTAAAAGAAGGTTCTCTGTTTCCTTTTGGCGCAGCACAAAATCCCCTCTCATACGTTGCAGTGACATATCTGATTAGTAGTGCCTTTGTCTTTGATGTCTATTTATAGGAGGTGATTATTGATAAGGAGGAGAAGTATATTATGTCATAGGGCTTATCTCCGCCCTTAGTGTACAGTGACATCACCTTCAGCAGTGTGGTAGATATACTGCAGTTACAATCTGTATTGTGATGCTACAATACAAATTAAGACAACTTTTCATTCCAGACGCTTCCAAACATTGAGAGAGCACAGGACTGGGTGGTTTATTGAAAGCATATTGTTCCTGGGCAGGTTTCCTACCTAAAATTTGTGACTTTATTTGGATTTTTCTCCCAGTGTTTTATCATGGAGTCAACCCTTTTATTAAAAGGTAAAGTTTGAGAGGAGCAGAGACACTTTTGTTTTTGTTAAATAGCCCAACTCCAATAATCACCAAAGCTTGAAACAGTAGAACAAAGCTATCATGGGAAGTTTGCTTGGCAACCAGCTCCAGAAGTTTTTGGAAACAGTCTGGCACAGAACAAAGGAGCTTAGAAAACCCTGATAATACAAACTGAAATTAAAAACCCTTGTGATATACAAAGAAGCAGCACTTGAGTTGCACAATATGCTGTGTTGCCGTAGGAAGGTAGGTGTTTTGAATCATCGGTTTGTTCTGGCTCTTCATCAGTATGAAGCTGCAGCATGCAGCGCTGCGTTGGAGTAGATGAACTCTTCGTCAGCTTGTCAGTTCTCTGTTTTTATCAGCATCTGTCCCTTGTCTCAGCTGCAGACAGGCAAAGCTATCTGCACACAGTATCTGATCACAAATCTCATCTTATCACAAATGTTAAGCATGGGTGGCAACTACAAGACAACCAAGACGTCCCTATAAATGATGTGTAACTAATGGCTTAATTATAAAAGATGAGCTATAATTTAGAGCTTGGAAATAACTGTTTAGCTGTGAATAAATGACTAAAATAATTATCAAAAAGAATTAGTGGAAGGATGGATTATTGCGTTTACCCAGTAGTGGTTACTTGTGGCCCACAGTGGGCCACGAGTAACCACAGTATGCACTGCTCAATGAAAATCTGAAGTTAGTAAGCATTGGATACTCCTGCTGATACTTTGTTTTTCCATTAAGAGGCTTCATCATTAAGCCATTTCCCCCCTTTGGTTCCTATTGTGGCTTAGCCTTGAGTGACCCCACAGGGACCCCCAATGATCGGTGATCTAGATATAGGGCAACTTATCTCTGTTGGCTTTGTTGTGGTCTCTGAAGGAAGCAACCAATACGTAGTGAAGACTTCCTTTCTGATATTTATCAAACTCTTGTTGAGATCTTTGCATGCTGAGCGGCCTGTAAATGATCTTCTATACAAAAAATCAACCAACAAACAAAAACATATTTGTTACAACAGTATTTTCCAGATAGTCAGAATTCCAGCTCCAGACGATTGTGTCCCCCCCAGCTTTCTGTAGATAAAGCTTTTGTGCTTGAACTTGTTTGTGACAACATGGTGTGTTTTGATTTTAGGGGTCGAGACTTGAAAAAGCAGCATGAGCAGCGAGTGTACGAGCGCGAGATGCAGAGGATCACCCTGCCCCTGTCCGCCTTCTCCAATCCCACCTGTGAGCTGATAGATGAGAACACCATCGTAATCACCGCAGAGCACGAGACCACACCTGTTCAGGAGGGCGGAGACCCTCTAATTGGCCAGCACGCCGGCACGCCTGGAGCATGAATAGGCTTGTAGTCCTCCAATAGGACTGATATGTTTTGCTATTGTTGTTCTTTTGGGGTTTTTTTGTGGACCAAAACACTCCCATCTCCCCGTTTCTCCTCTTCACCTCCTTGAGTGACCTCAGTTAAAAAGGAGCTGGGGAGCAGCATTGACTCCAAAGACTTGAATTTGTCAGCGTGTCCAGTGTGTCCGTTTTCCTTCTTTCTTTGTTTTTTCCTGGACACAATGGACACAGTTTTAACAACCAGTTCCACTGAGGAAAATCTGTTGTTAATGACGACATGTCATGAGCTCTTTAATGTTCATATCTGATCATTTTGAGAGGAGACAAATTAAAAGTCACAAGTTGTCCCCTACAAAAATAGTATTAACATCCAGTCAGATGGATTTTGACAAACCAGGTCTTAATGAGGATATGGTGTTTGGAACTGGGAAATGTCCACATATCTTTTGTTCTTCGAGGAGGTGGCTACACAATGAATACTTGTTAGACTTTGACCTGTGTGGCCCACTGGCTGTGCCGAGGGAGACAAGAGACGTGTTTGTGCAAAGACTCCTTTGTCTTTGACAGACTGGTGACACAGATGTGTCTACGAAAATAGCCATCCTCCTCTGTGACAGGATGCATGAGGTAAAACAGGCCCGCAAAGGACGAGGGAGGGCCTCCAGCTCAGAAACTGCCTTAGCATGATTCTTCTGAATGTATTTCTCATTTGTACACTGCCGGGCCAGTGTAGGTTAAAAAGCAATGGCGATGGTCATTGACAGAAGTGAAAGAAGACTTGCCCTTTTCTTCCACAGGTTAAGGAGTGACAGGAAAATACAGAGTGCTCTCAGGATGCATGAGCACAAGAGTTAGTCCTCAGGACATCACAGACAGGATCAGATAAAAGAAAAAAGCCCAAAGTCATCTTTGCAGCCCAGAGTAGTGTGTGTGTTGTGGTGAAGCCTGGTGTCTAGATTAGATTCAGATGTTTGAGTCATGCACTTGATGCTTCAGAGTTGACAGAGGAATGGAGTAGAGTAGGAACAGTCCTAAGTTTGGTGTTGCTCATGTAATACATAATTGCATGCACATGGTTATCTGCTGTATGTTCAGGGGCCATTTTTCCCATTTTAATGGTAGAACTACACTCTGACAAAAAAAAAAAAAAAAAATCAAACCTTCGTTTGAATGAAAGTAGAAATCCTAATGTTGAAGATTTTGTCTGTTTCATAAGATGCACTGTTACTTCTCACTGTGTTTAAGTTTTGTTTGTCATGTAGTCACTCCAGCTTCATTGCTGGACTTTCATCACTGGTAAATCATTGGTCGCAGCTGCTTCATTATTTCAAGCATTTGTTGTAGTCTGTAATTATTTTGTCATAAGTTCTCATAAAAAACAATGTTCAGCATTTGATTTAAGCACTTGTATTCGTATGAATGTTGCCATTGCTAAGACTGAAATAAAAGGAACACACAAACTCAAGTCTAAAGTATTTTGCAGATTTATTACTTTAAGAAAAAAACATTACAGCCGGAATGCTTGGACTTAAAGCGTCTCATTATTAAAGGTTTGTTCACAGCAGGAACATTTTAAAACAGCGCCCTCTGTTGGCAAGTCTTGAACAAAGGAGTTGGGGAATCAACAGGTAAAAAAACAAGGTAATGAGTACAAATAGGGCTGAAACAGCTACAGCAAAAATCTACATTTTATTCACAGGATGTGAACCATCATTCCTCCTGGATTAGAGAAAATCTGCACAAGGAATTTCCCATGTTAAAGTTTTGCTCTTCAGTTTAATGATGCAAAAATTCTTTAAGTCGAAAAACAAAATGATCACAAAAGTGAATTTTGTACTTAGTTCTTATTGTATTTACTCTTGAAAAGTTCTGCTTCAAGAAGTTCCTAAATTGGGGTATGCCAAGAAAAAGAACAGAATTGCCAAGGTCAACAAGATATTTCTATATTTAACTTTTTGTTAATTACAGATTGAAAAGTAGGATGTTTTTCCTCTTAAATCTCGTAACCAGTGCCTCACAGCACATCTTAAAGCAAATATTACTGATTTTTATCCTGTATTGTGTCTTGCATCTGTTTTACTCCCATAAATAAATGACAAATCCAAACAAAAACCAAGAGTTTTATTTATTAAACACTAAAGTGATATAAATAAAAGTGGTTACAATTAGTCATCAGTACCTTGTATGATGATGGCAAATTGATGCCGAAATGTCTAAAATCTACAAACTCCCCATTAGAAAATGAAATCCAATTAGAGGCATCATATGTACATACCTATATACATTGCTTGTGAAGAAAAAAATAAGATCAGCTCTTGCACGACTGATGTTAAACAATTCACACCAGTCCAACATTCCTACAGAGCTTTTGTCGTGTTTCATTCAAAAGGAAAAAAACAAACAAAACAAAAAAAAACAAACATCAAGTTTCATGATACATTCTGAGAAATTAAATCATTAGACTACAAGGTGCATATTTGACAAAAACAAAGAGTGGTGCTTAGAAAAAAAGCAAAACAAAACATCCCCACCATCTTGTGCTTTAACTGCTGCTTCAAGTTGCACCTGTTCTGTTCATGCTGTGGCCCACGTCTACACTGCTGGTAAGCGTTATTGGCACCCCTGAATTTTAAGAATTTTTTAGTAAATCAGAACAAATACAAAAAAAACCCAAACCAAAACATGCTTTGATTAAATAATTTAAAACAGGATTTCATATTTGTGAAGCACAAAAAATGACTCATGCTTAATTGCAATAGTTAGCAAGCCCTGAATAAAAAAAAAATAGAATTGTGCTTTTATATGATGAACAGTGGAAGCACTGGTTGGCAGTGCTGCCCCACTACAAAAATGCGTCTGTTTTAAATCTAATTTTTGTAGGTTTTCATGGTCTTCTGGTGTTTTTGAGCTTGAGGGCATCAGTATTCATCAAAGACTTATTAAGGGTTCTCACTATGAGGTTCAGAGAGCTTTGCTGAGTTTTTGAGTTGAAATAAAAAGTAATAAAATCTAAAGATACAAGAATCCCAGTTTAAGCAGTTTGAAATGTTATTAAAGACTTTTGGATTGTGGAAAATCAGGCAAGACACTAAGCCCACCTGGACTGGTAGTTTCAGCCTGAATTGTATACTGCAGTTTTATCATGCAGAGGGCGGATTTTAGGTTTTTGACCATGAGAAGATGAATGATGAAATCATAGATTAAGATTACCGACATTAAAGAGCAGCCCAGTTTTTAAAAAAGAATAAATAAAGCCCAGACAAAACCAAAAATCTGTGGTTGAGACAGAAAGAATAGATAAAGAAAATGACTGACTGCTGAAAACCTTTAGAAAGAGCAGAAATCTGCTACTGCTGAAAGAAGCCTTGTAAACTTATAGAAGCTTGGTTGCTAAGGAATGCAACAGCTGCAGAAAGTCCCAGACAAGTGCATAAGCTTGCAGGTATAAGAAATATTTAGAGTATGTCATTGTTGCTAAAGGCTTCACAATCAAATATTAATGCCATCAGTTGTGTACATTTTGTTTGTACATTAAAGTATATCTTGTTTCATTAATCTTAGTAAATTCTAAATGGTGCAAAAGAGATTCAGCGGTGCCAACAACCCCAACCAACACTGTGCCTTGACAAGTGTCTCAGATCTTCATCTTTGTTTTCTATTGCTGAGGTGAAGCACCTCCTCTTTTAGGCAGGGACTGACATGTGCATTCCATGCACAGCAAACAACTTCAGAGCGAGAAAAACAAAGACTGCTGTCATGTGAGAGTTCAAAGTCTTCCACCTCAAAACGAAGCCCGTTTGCGGGGAAAGAAGCACTCGATGTTGCTTTTTCCTTTACACTGTAAACATTTTAAATAACCCTGTGTGATAAGTGGCAACATGGCAAAATAATAATAATAAAAAATAACTAACACTTATCATTTTGAAATGTGTCTTTTCACTCTGATTGTAATTCACTGGCACTCACAGAGCTATGGTCCCACATCGGGCGATTGGTCCAGCTATCTCAGGTTATCCAGTTCTAATATGGCTCGGGTTCAATCAAACTTTCCCTCTTTTTCTCATCCACTGTATTAGTGCAGCAGTTAAGAGGCATCACATAAAGTAAATTATTGGTCGAACAGGCACAAAATCTTAGGTGCCATTTTCTGTCCTGCTGGTACAGTCTGGGGAGGCAGCTGTTGGGGTTAGTGGCTGATCGGTGCCCTGGATAGGATCTTTAGGCCAATAGAGTCGACTCAGACTCTGGTGCAGTTCATCTAATTCAGCTGGCAGGGGGATTCTCAGCTCCTGGTTGAGGGAAAGAGCTTCAAACCAGTCTTCAAGCTTCTGGGAACATGGACTGAGGGAGGAGGAAAAGGAAAGATCAGTGAGGGCACACAGAGGGGTTTAAGGTTAGAACCAGCCTGACAAGGTTGAGAGAAAACATGAGGAAACAATCTGGCAGTCGAGGCGTGTCCCTGTTCAAGCACGTTCAGATGGCATCTGAAAGCGCTTGTTTTTTCCTCACTCCTTTCTCCTATAGAGATTCTTGTGTGGAGGCACCGAGTGCAAAACTCAATAACATGGGACAGAAAACAAAAAATACAAAACTTGACCACTTTTTTTTTTTTTTTTTTTAGAAAACTCAATCAGTTCTTGAAATTATGTCAAGCGACAGGATAGGAAGCTTTCTTGGGGGAGGGGAGGGGGGGGGGGGGGGGGGGTCGGGTTCAAGGTTTATTGCCTTATTAATCATTGACAAGATAGCTTACGGAAAGGAAAAAGAATTACCTGCATTCTTTTGCTGATTAACGTGCAGCCAGGAACCAAACAGTCTTGGCTTTATTAATCTACGAAAAGTTATCTGACAGTTCGATCTCTAACCCCTTTTGTTGTATTCATGGCAACCACATGGTAAAGGAGGGTGTGTGTGCCTCCTGAACAGCTGGATCTTGGGGAGGAATCCATCATTTTGTATCAGCTGATACATTGCTTAGATAAAGGATAAAATTGGACGACTCTGCTCGCCACTGAAATTTGCCGACATGGAAACGTTCTTGTTAAAGTTATTGAGTTTTCAGAAATGGTGCAGCTATCCAGTTTGTTGGTTATTTGGTTTTGTTCCTGTGTTTTGCTCTCAGGGTAAAGACAGACACGCTGGTTATATGATCATTTGAGTAAGTCATCAACCCTAACCTTATGAATTGCTCAAAATCACTACTACTTAGCTTTTACCCATCTTTAAGTTAAAAGCTAAACAAAACTAAAAGTCATCCAAGTAAAGGACATAAAATCTGTTAATTATTGCAATAACAGCAAGTTCTCACCGGTTTTCAGGTGTGAGGTCACAACAGGCCACAGCCAGTGGAAAGAAAGCTGGTGGACAGTCTTCAGGGAGGAACTTTTCCACAAACTTGCCAACATTCAAGCCAAAGTCAAGAGTTCTGGGGAGGCACTCTGGGTCTGCATAGACTTTTCCAATGATCTGAATCATAGGAAGGATTAGAAATCATTAGATGAATGAAATTTTCTTTAATCACTAACACAGATAAAAGTGCATATAAAACAGCACATGAAGCACTTTCATACATACATGAGTTTCTGATCATTAATGGATAAAGACACATGCTGTCTGTCATAATTTTTATCATTTAGTGCATTTGATTGTATTTTAAAACATATATAGTGCAATGTGTTGGTGAGGTTGCATAGAACTGAACCAACAACCTCTAAATTACAGGATTAAGAATAAAAATAAATCCAGCCCCTCACCTCACAAAGAACAATGCCAAAGGAGAAAATGTCCACTTTTTCATCGTAGCGTTTACCTGGAAAAACAAGTAAAGGATTACTACATGTGCTGACTGATCCACAGAATGTCTTACCCGTTTCCTTTCTATGTTAATGGCTCACCATTCAGCATTTCTGGAGCCATCCAGTAAGGGTTTCCCACCACAGTGTACCGCTTCTTCCGATCGATGCGTCTGAACACTCTCTTCTTAGTGGAGGGTTTTTCAGGTGGAGGCTTAATTTTCTCCTCTACTACGAGTCTGGACAGTCCAAAGTCAGCAACGACTACAGTGTTGTCCTGTTGAAAAAAGACAATGTTTCAGTGAAGATTTAATATGTCTGGAAAATAAATAAAATATAATTGAATAATTTCATCATCCAGAGAGGAAAAACAACAGCTCTCAAAGAAATCTCAATGAAATATTCAAATGCTGCAGTTGTAAATTGACAAACATGAGATGTTAAACATGCACATATCTTATATAATGCTACTGTATATTTGCTTTATTTTACATTTTTCACCTTTACCTTATTAAACATAAAGCCAAGCCATTCAATTTTACTCTTCACATTTTGTGATGTGTAACAATTACTGGGATTCAATTAAATTTAGCTTTATTTGTAGTGCCAATTCACAACAAAGTCATCTCATGATGTCACCTACCAGCTTAACCAGGCAGTTGTGGGAATTGAGGTCTCTGTGGATGATGCTCATTGAGTGAAGGTAAGCCTATCAAAAAAACAAAAGAGGAAGAGAGATTTGGTTAAAATGGGTAAAGTCTCCAAACTAATCAATTTCTTTATTGTGTAATCCATATTATGAAACAGAAATTCAGATATCAAATCCCTGCTGGATAGTTGTACTGTGACTTTAAACAAATCACAGTTCCCTATTCTAGCACTTTCCTGCCTTGTTTGTTTTGATCCCTCACCACACAGCTGAGTCAACATGCCGAGTATGTGAGCTGGTAAGCAGCTTATTAAAGGTGGTCTTAAATCAAATCAATTTAAAATGCAATAAAACAAAAAATCCTGCCATTCTATATATGAAAATAGCTTTTCTGCTCATCACAATCATTTCTTGAGCTTCTGTTGGCTTCAATGTTCATTAAAAGTGCCACAAATGTGCACGTTTACACAAAATAAGTTTAGCTACAAATATCAGCTTCAAGTTCAATTTAGAACAATAATACAAGAAATACTCACCATGCCAGAGGCGATGCTCTTTGCAAAGCTTACTCTTTGTTCCCATGGAAACGGATCCTGAAACGAGATTAAAACGAACAAACAAAAAAACTCTTTAGAAGATGCATTAGCTACAATAATGTTGCAAGTTAACAGTAATTGTGAAAAAAATTTGTAATTGCTTCTTCATACTTCAAATACTTTTAACATTGCAGACAAAGCACTACCCCCATCGTGCACTGAGCTGCACAGCCTCTAAAATAATAACATTCATTGGTGGGGAGGAGGGGAGCACAACTCTTTGAATTTCACCAGGGAAAACTTTCTACATCTTTTTTCATTCCATGTCTCGGCCAGTTAACGGGCCAGTTTGCTAATTACAGAGCCGAGAGCCCCGTATCAGCATAGACTTTACCTCAGGTCACCTCCTCACACACAGCTCTGAGCTGCAGGCAGCTCCTACTGTGGCCACGACGGAGATTTTGTGCTCCAACTGTGGAAGATGAGGAAGGTCGAGTAGGAAAAAAAAAAAAAAAAAGTTTAACTCACCATATCTCTGATGAAATCCTTAAGGGTGCCTCCCTCAATAAACTCTGTAATCAAATTGAGCCTCTTGTCCTTGTATAGTACACCAATAAACTTCAAAACGTGGGGGTGGTCGAGACTCCGCATTACTTTGACCTGAAATTTAGATGTGTGACAGAAAACAAGAAGTTCCTCATTATGATAAGCAAGTTAGCCCTAATCAGTTCCAAGTAAACTGAAGCTTATTTCACAAGGAAAAAGCATTAAATTTAAATCAAACTAATGTGCTCCCACAAGACCAGGGCGACAATCTCAAAATAACAATGTACAAAGAGGTAATTGTTGGGAAGTGTAGTGTGCTTAGTTGTGAATATTAATACAGAGACAGTTCTGTCTGTGAGAAATCACAGAGCTCCTGCTGTTGGTTACCGACCTCCTTAAGGAAAGTTTTCTGTGTCTCCTCGTCACAACGGATCAGCTCCTTCATCACCATCACCTCTCCTGTGGCTTTATGAGTCACCTAAGGCAAATACATGCATTACTTCAAAAAGTCCTGAACAGAGGATAAAATACACGATGAAACACTGATCAAACTTGGTGGCTGACCTTGATGGCCTGTCCAAAGAAGCCTTTTCCTAAGATCTCTCCATGTATGAGGTCACATGGCCTGAAAATCCGATGAGAACAGCTACTGGAGGATCTTAAGGATTCAGAGCGCCCAATGTCTTTTGTGATAAAAGGTGACTCTTTTGGAGAATTTGGCCCAGGAGACTTACAGATGCTGTTACTGCGCCTGATACAGACAAAAAATGATGAATTACAGGTTGTGTAGGCTCATCTGTAGTCCATTACAGACCAACAATGCATTTTTGGCTCCTGGAACATACCTCAAAGACCTCCTTTTCAGTGAACCGTCATCAACCACATCTGTTCTTTCCAGAACCGCATCAGATGGTGAGGAAAGGCGCATGCGGGAGGTGGCTGGGACTCCAAGCCGGGTCCTGGGTGATCCCAGCCTGAGCCGATCTAAACGCTGCCTGACTGGGTCGTACTCTATCAGCAGCTGCAACGTGTGACTGGTACGGTGAATAAGATCGTCCACCTAAATGAGCAAGAAAATCCAGGACTGTCAAATTAGTTTCACATCAAAAGCATCACCCTTTTCCCATGATGTGATAAGATGCCATTTAGTTTTATGTGATATGAAGGCAAACGTTGCAGAGTAAGAAAATCATGTTTACAAATAATATCAATCATCTTTTTAGCACTGATGATACAAAATGTGTTGTATTACAAGTATAAGTGTTTATCAAGACACGACTCCATTAAATGTGTGGTTTCTATTCCACTTTCAAAAATTACTACAAAGTATAATGTAACATAAACAAGCCTAGAAACTGATGCAATATTGTTTGGTAAAACAAAAAACTTCTAGGTAAGAAACAATCCTAAAAAAAGCTTCCAAAAAAAATAAAACAATCAAAGCAGTGAATGATGACTGCTGTGGAATGCGCTTTAACGGTGCAAGGGTGAGGTTGTGGGAATGAGCCTTTAAGTCATTCACATACTTCCCTCTCCCAGCTCAAGAATGTATAAAAAATGCTGGAATGCAAAATATGTCAAAAATCGCATCTAAAGCTGTTGTATAACAAACATGCATTTGCAGAATGAACTTAAGGAATTTAATTAATGAGGAAGCTCATTAGTTTCACTTCAATAATCTTTAATTGTGCCAGATCAGAAAAAAGCACAAGCTCACCTCTTCCTCCATCAACGTCCCAACAGGAAGGCCATTGATCTCCAGGATCCTGTCTCCAACGTGAATAGCATTTCGCACCTCTGGACTAATAAGCATCCCTCTAACCCTGGAGTGAAACAGCACCAACATGAACATGTGAGACTAAGGAAGAAATGCAGCGATGAAAAGACAGAACATGCAGAGCCAGGTGTGTTTGCCTGGTCAGACAGCAAGCTCAAAATAAAACACCAGTCTGAAACACCTGAACAATATCAAACTATTTACAAAGGTTTTTTCTTTGCAGCGACACACTTACACACACCTGCTATTCAACCAACCTGTTATTAGCCTTACGTAAAGAGTTACTCATGCTGTTCCTACACAACAACAGCAGAGATGGGTACGAGGATCAGCTGCCACTTACTCTTTGACCTGAACGCTTGCTGAGCCATTGACGCCCCTCATCACTGTCACAGAGAAGCCCCTCTTGCCGTTGGCTGCAGAGGGCATCGAGATGAGGGTCACTGTGTGGGGCAACGAGTCCAGGACAGAGTCATGGGAGCGTTTTTCCAACATGGGTGTGAGGACCTCCTGCTTGTAGCACTTTCCACTGCACACAACAGACAATACAACACCATATTTACACATGTGTGTACTGTTAAAAGGACACAAAAATAAAGTAATCCTGGACTCATAACTCACTTAGTAAAATATATATTTACATGAGTAATATTTAGGAGAATAGCATTGTACAAATAAATCCAAAGCAGGGAGCACTAAAGCAAAGAGGTACATGAGTGGAAGGAGTTGTTTTTCACATTTTACAAATGTTATAGCAGCAACTTTTCAACCTTTACTTTTACATTAGAAAAATGAACCCAAATCAAAGATGTTGACCCTCTAAACAGCTTTAAACAAATTCTGTGCAAGTGACTTACCAGTAAAGTTTCGACCTCTCGACTAAGGCGTAGGTATCTCTGTCTTCAATCACCACTTTGCAGCTCAGACAAACAAAACACTCTGGGTGATACTTGTAGTCGCCGGCCACCTGTAGCCAAAAACACAAACCAGCCAATCCTCCACTTAGATGAAAACAGGAAATGACTGTCCAAAACCTGAGCGCCTACTGTCCAGCTCTGCTGTGCTTTCCTTATGATAAGAGTAAGGGTGTTGTATGTTGCTTTCTGCTCTCCTCCCACTCTGGTGGTGACACAGGCGCAACACCTGCTTCACTCTCAGCCCTGTCTGGAATCTGTAATGACGTCACCTTCTGCAGGTCTGAGCCACTTGTCTCACTGCTGTTCTCACTTTCAAGTCTGTTCCTCTCATCGACACGACCTACACATGACTGACCAATTTCCCTCTGAAATTTGTGCCACACTCACGCCACATCTGCCTCCTTTCATCTCTCTCTCATGCAAGATGAGATAATGTGTCTTGCCCTTGAGCGAGGAAGTTATTCAACAAAATACCTGCCTACAAAAAATACTAGTCTCCGATTAATTTACATATTCAAAGTATCATCAATAAAGTTACAGCCCTTTGTGATTTGTAGGCAAGGACAAAAAAGAAAGAAAAAGGGGGGGGAAAAAACAAGAATGTGAAGAATGCTGATGTTTGTGTTGACATTGTCTCTGAAGCCATTTCACCTGTGAGCTGCTCCTCTGTTTTTTTTTTGTGTGGCTTTGTAAAAGAAAATCACATCCAAAAATTAGGGGCTTTTTTTCCGTTTTTGGCTTAATTCTCACTGTGTAGATATCTGCAGTTTAAGCACACAGAGTTGTGTAATAATTTTCCAACATTTACCACAGGTCTGAGTCAGATAGTCAGTGCTGGGAAAGGATTCCCTGCTGCTTCAAGGTGATCTCACCCAAATAATTGTGACATCGCAAAAGTCTGCCTGCAACTCCCAGCCTTCAAGCCAAACACAAAAGTCACCACCGCAGCCTCAGTCATGGCCTGCCTCAGGCTTTAACAGGACAGAGACGCAAGAGCCTGCTACAACAACAAAGTTAACAATTTATCTCATTTTGATAAAAAAAAATAATAAAATGGTATTTTATCATTGGTTTATGCAATCCTGTTTTGATGCGCCACATTTTTCCCTTAAAATACATTTTTAAAAAAACATCCTAAAGAATCAATGAACTAACAAATAATTAACCAGGACAAAAACAATAGTGTTGTGGACTTGAATGCCTAACAAGGAGCAGCAGCTCTGCATGACCCTCCTCCGCTGTTGGACCACAATGATTTTCTTTCTGGGTGAGAGGCTGCAATGCCAGTTCATCTCTGCCAAAAACACTTGGCTTCACTGGCTGATCAAGCAGGACGCCAGCACCAAATAGAAGAGTCCATTATGCGTGTTGCTCGGTGGCAAAGAAAAACTTCAGTCTGGCTCCATGTTAGACAAGCGACCCTGTTTGTGACCAGAAAGAGCTGCTGTCACCTGAATTTCATGTTTGAGCTTGCAGACTCTAAATCTTCTCTGAGAAAAAGGAATCGGCTAGCTTTTAATTTGTGGAGCAAAAATGTGCCATTTCCTCTGTCAAATATTGCTTTAATAACAGATGATTAAACTCTAAAGAAATCAGTGTGGCTCATAATACGAGTGTGGGTAATATTAACAGAGCCTCCTCACCACAGAGAGCTCTGCATGCTCCAAAACCACCACTCTAGATCCTGTATGTAGGGAAGTGAACCGTGGAGAACTTCTGTACAGACAGAGAATGAAGTGGGGCCTAGAGGGGGGGATGCTAATTCACAAGTGAAGTCTAGAGCCCCTTATGCTAAGTTCAGCAATAGCCCAAGCATCATTCATCTGTAAACAGCCTCAAAAACAGCCCCTTGCTTGCTTTTTATGCATGAAACCATTAATATGGATCAGTGAAAAGAAACTAGAGCTCTGAAAGTAGCAACATGCTCTGTGGCCTCTCTGGTATTATTTAAGTAGGGGGGGAAAGTGACTTTAATTGCTGTTATGTGATCATGGCAAGACAGGCCCCGAGAGCCTGGCAGTCACATGCAACAATGGTGGTCAAACAGTCCTGACCCAGTGCTGAAACTTATTTAACTGGAATTGCATAAAATTGTCGCGCAGGAAAACAGATAAAGGAGAGTACAGAGGAATAAGCAAACAGTCTGGTTGGCAGCAATGTCTGTCCATCCATTTTCTATACCCGCTAAATCCAATTCAGGGCTGTAGGGGAGCTGGACAGTTTCCCAGCTGCCACTGGGTGAGAGGCACAGTACATGTTGGTCAGGCTGACAGTCCATTACCAGGCCAAAACAGAGACAAGCAAGACAAATAACAATAACAAGCCATGCTCACGGTCACTTCAAGCTTCAATGTAGAATCACGAATTGGACGATAGAAAGAAATCGGAGGAATGGAAGAGAACCATGCATGCGCAGGAAAAAACATGCAAAGTCAACGACTGAATAAAAACATGGCAGGACTCTGTGGTTGCTGTGAAAAGCAGGAGAGTTTCACACAAGCATATATTGCATGTGTTGTAAATACCTACTTCACTTCAACATTGATGTATACAGATAAAAAAATCTTTAAAAACAAACAGCTGAATACTTAAAATAAATTTTAACATTTGAGATCAAGATCTGAGTGCAACAGATTTTACAGAACTCGTTCTTTGACAGTATTTCTATTGTGTGGTATTAATATTTCTACTTTATATTAAAAATTTGAGGGTTTTTTGGCCACTACCACTGCTCTGGTATTGAATGGCTAAAAATGAAACAAGACAGTGTTTGGCTGCACTTTGGCTGCAGCTTGCAAACCACTTGATCCACTTTGCTCTGATCATTTGAATTTATTTGAATTTCTGAACACACACATTAGAATACAATCTTGTTTAGTCTGTGTTAGCTTGAGCCTGAACACACATTAGAAACCTGTTGCAACATGCACTGATCGACGACTGTGCATTTCTGTGTTTGTACACAGAGAATGATCATTACAGGCATCTGTAAGCTGCTCATGTTTTCACTATCGTACAAAATAAAAATCAGACATGCTGCATATGAGGGGATAAACTGTCGTGTAGTCATGGATCCACAGTTTTGAGTGTTTCGTTCTCTCTCTGCATGCGCGTTTCCTGAGAGTACAGCCGCTTGCATCATATCATGCAGACTCAGACAGGGAGAAGTCGTGGCAAAACAGATTCAAGGAGCAAAAGCCAGTAGGAAAACTTCATTGCACTGCTTGCTGACCAGCGGTGTAACGCTGACGCTCTGTAAGCCACATCTGCATTTAAAGGAGCTGTCCATTTTGTTGGAGTGTCTAAACAGAATAAATTTGCATGGACAAACATTCTTATTTTTCTTTAATAGCAGTAGGGGTTCATTTCTTTCAATGCTATTTGTGTAGATGATAGCCTACAACAACTTTTCCCAAAATGGGGTCTCACAATAATTTAGGAGGGTTGCAAGATCATTGGAAAACAAATAAAATAAATAACAAATTAGGTCTGTCAAAATTAATGTGCTAATATAAGGAGATTAATCTGTGAAATTAATGTGTTTTTGAAATTTCCTAACAACTAAATTGTAACTCATGCCATATTTAAAATCCTAATTTGGCATTATCTTATTGAGAAAAACTGATTTTGGAATTGTAGGGGTTTAATTCAAAGGTTAACCAAAGCCACAAAAAAACCCCACTTTATCCTCCTTATTTATGAAGTTTATGATATCTTCAAAGCCTTATGGCTGATTCAATGCCGGGTCCCTTCATTCCCGTACGTTCCAGTTGCACTGCGGTTTCTTTCAGACTTCTGCAGCACGCCAACTAACACTAGGAGTTTGATGTTTATTAAGAATTTAATTTGGCCCCACCTCTCTGCATGCTGTGTTCACATGCAAGGGAGATGTCTGACAGCGGAGTATCCTACCACTGCTGCGCTTCAGAACTCACCAATGCAGCTTCAGTTATTTCTGATGCATTTATGACAATTATAAAAAAAAAAAAAAAAACTGAATGAGTGGCTCGCCCGTCCTAAATGAATGTAGAGGAAAAACTGCCATAAAATAGTACGGCCAATAAAAAGAAAGCAAATTTAGAGAGAGAGAGTTTATAGGTATGGGACTCAACTAGCGATAACCAAAGATGCAATTTTAACCCCGCTTCTGTTTCAAGTTTTAAAAACATGCTGCCAACTTATCTTTCCCATAATGCAACTTAATCATGCCATACGATGCATCCTTCCTGTCTGTTAGATGCCCACCTTTTTAACAGACTCTCTCGTCTAAACAGTCTTAAGTCACAAAAATACCTTCCAATGTTTTTACGCGGTTTATGTGAAATGTGTAACGCTAATTAAGACATTTCTATTAAAAATAGTTCATGTTAACCTTGGTTTGGGGCCAACAGACTGGCAGAGTCTAAAATCTCTAGACAAAGAGTATTAAGTGTAAAGTAATGACTGAAGCAGACATACCATTGCAGGTCCGGTCATGAGCAGAGAACAACCATGGCAAAGCTCGCCAAACTTCTCCCAGTAGTGTTTCCGACAGTACAGCTTGCCGTCCTTCTCATAGTACCAGTTAGTCAGGTGGTCAGAGCACACAGAGCATCTAAGAGGATAAAGACAATCATCATCATCACACATTCATCAAAGAGCTCAACAGATGAAGGATTCTCCGTGTCTTAATGTACACGAGAGGCAGAGCACAGAAGATCTTCATCATACTGGTGAACTTTTGACTGCGGTGGAATGAGACATTAGCAGGGAGCACATTACAGATGACGACATGTTCTTTCCTCTGACTAACAAGGTGCAGTGCAGAGCAGAGCAAACACTTTGTCCCTGAGATGTGCAGGGTCTCCCATGGGTGCAGTTATTTGTGTAGTGTTGCACTATTAAAAGGGGAAAAAAAAAGTTTGTTCACGCCAGAAAGGGAGAACCTGGAAAGCTTTTGCAGGTGGTGGATTTGTTTTGTTACCACTCAGCATCTCATCATCACAGATGCCAAATCATTTATCTGTCTCCAGCACTTTCATGGGACTGAGCTGTTCATGAAAAACAGCAGTATTTTCAGAACAATCCCATCCAGGCTAAAAACAAATCTCTACGAGGGCAAAGTCCACCGATCATCTGCTTGTTTACTGCTCAATTTGCTTGCCGTTACTTAAAGTTATCATTGCTCTTATTCTTATCTCAGTCAATGTAAACACTAACAAGCAACCCTGTTAACCTTGAGGTGCAAACCATTAAACCATACATTGTTCAGTTAAGATCTTAAGCTACAGAGTAACTTTTTTCTACAAACTAGTCTCCTGACAACCATCTACAATTCCTGTTCAAAATATTAAATCACTTCATGGACGTTCTTCACACATTTCCAAAAGAGATTTGAACTGTTCTCTAGCTGCATCATTAAACTACTATGCCTTGAAGAAAACTTTGCTCTGTGACAAGATGCGTGATTATTCTGACAAACCTTCACCTGACTTCATTTCCATCGTTTCCCAATCCTGTTCCCCAGGACCCTCTACCCTGCATCTCCACACCCGGCTCAAATCAACAAGACAACAAAAGGCTTTTACAGATCTTCAAGACAAGAGGAAAGAGAAGTGTTGAAGCAGGGAAACATCTAAAACAAGCAAAGAGGGCAATTCTCGGAAGCAGGATTGGAAAACAGAATTAAGAAAAGTGCCCAAAATTTCAGTTAACATCTGTGCTTCACTGGCTGCCATCTCCTTTGGTCCTTTACATCATCGCCTATATCATTAGTAGCTGAAGAAATCCGATCCCCCCCCCCAACAGTTAACTTTTGATGTTTCATTAAGCCTGCAGCAAATAAAAGTTCTGACATCATCCATCTCACCAGATGCAGATTTGTCATTCACTGGATATTACTTTCATTCAATCACCCCCAGTCCACGTCTGCTTCCCTTTAACGTGCCTTCACCTAGTTTTCTCCTGTTCAGTGTTAGTAATCATTTATACAAGAGTTTTCTGGATCTCCAGGCCTAACAAAAGGCCCAATGTTCCCTGCAGTGAACAGGTATGTTAACGGCATTGTCAGAGAAACTGCAATCAAAACTGTTGCTCTTCTGACTGCAGTTTCTTCTATTGTACTTCAGCTGCCAACTGATCTAACCTGTCACCTGAGGAGATACTTGGCAAACTAAAAGGGATGTTTACGGCCACAGCATTGGGACAAAATGTTCTGAGGGAGGAATGCTTAAGTTGCTTTTAAAGTGGGAAGCCACTGCAGGGTACGAGCGTTCCTTACAGAAGCAGAACTGGTTCTGCAAACCCTGGAAGAAACACCTTGTCTGAGCTTAGGTTACAATGATTTATGCAGTTAGATTTGGGGGGGGGGGTCACTTACTTGTCAACCATTCCTTAACATTTTTACTCTGTTTAAAGCAAGTGCACTGACAGAGATTTCAGATTAAGGTGATGACGTACAAACAAATGAATGTCACGTGTCATTATTCTTCCCAGGTAACAGATGCAAGCGTTCACGAACGAGTTTCGCTTAAGCTGCAGATAAAAATAAGCAACAAGGATGCATGAGAAAATACTCCGGTGCAGGTAGCCTCCAGGAATGACAGCAATAATAAACTCCAGACACTATATGAACATCCATGTTAACAACTCTTCTTATTTAAGGCCAAACTATCAAGACTGTGATAGTTCTGCTGATTAATTAGTCATTTTGTGAAAAGGGCCTGTATTGTGATAATACTCAAGAGATCAGGGTTTTTTTTCCTCTTATGCAACTATTTATTACTTTGAATGAAGTTTGTCCACATTTCTGCCGTTTCGGAGCCGAGCTCTTAGTTGCCTTCAGCTGAGACTCACACATCACGTTGTTCTCTGCACCACAGGTATAGCTGATCCAGGATTATTGACTTTGGCACAGATTCTAGATATTTTAGAGTTTTCTGGCATTAGTTAAGAGGGAGCAATCCTTCAGACTGAAGACCACATGTTTGAGTCTCAGCTGCAGAGAGAAAAGCAAGGAACTGGAAAATCACTGGCTCCGAGGCCAGAGGGAACGTTCAGTCTAACATCCAGACATCCATGTTGATGCCTTTGTAACACAAATGTGAAGAAACAAACTGCTCAGGATGAGCATAAGGTCAGCATCGTGACTCTTGCTTGACAAATCACACTGTGGTGTGATGAGGGGAAAAGGAGCAGAATGTTTGCTGAGCACATCAGGACTGCATGAGTAATGGTGGCTCTGCTGCTGCTGTGGTTACACCTGCATTAAGGACCAAATGTCTCATTTGTGAGAAAAACAACCAAAAATAAAATTGAACTTCTGTGTATATAATGAACTGAACAGGATCGTTACCATGTAAATACTTAATAAAAAAAAGGACAGACCAACCAACTAGCAGGTTAGTGTTTATCAAATGAATACCTTCCATGTACTGTTGCAAAAAGCGTTTGCAATCTCTTCAGGACTTTGCAGGTTTTCTGAAATGATTATTCATAACATCTTGTCTCATCTTTGCCCAATTCATAATTACAGACAAACAGTGTTGTTTTCGTTAACAGTGATGATGACGAAATCATTTCGTTGACGCCCCTTTTTTTCATGACGATGACGACACGATGACGAGCTAAACATGTCTCTCTGATGACTAAAACATAACGGGACGTGTGTAAATTTTCATTGACGAGACGAGACTGGACGAAAATGGGAATCTCTGGTCTGTCAGACGTTCATAATGCAGGAAATGTCTACCTATTCTGCATTTATCTGTCTGTCAAAAGTTAAAAAGTAGTTGTATCCTCGCATCCGCCCGAACCGAGACCCGCGAACCGCGGCTCTTCCTGTCAAACCTGACCCGCATGTCGCACAATAATATCTTAAATTCACAGCAGTCTCTGTCATTTTGCTACGTATGGGCTTTATCTATTTGATTCAGAGATTCCAGCATAAGAGATCATCATTCCTGGTTGTAACAGTGTTCGCTGTTCCCATTACCAGCAGTGCCTCTGTCTCTGCCTGATCTGGAAACGATCCCAACGTTTGATGTTTAAAACACGTCTGTCCAACGAAAAAGAAACATACTCTCACCGCCACCGGCCCAAACTACATAAATATCCGCCAGTCTTTTTGATTCGGTTCCCAAAGAGTCGGCTCTTTTGAGTCGGTTCCTAAAGAGCCGGCTGTTTCGACTCCCAAATGGTTAGTAATTTAAGATATTTGCAGCCCTATATTTTACCTTAATTTTGCAATAAATTGATGGTTTGTGTGTCAAAAACGTTTTTGCATTCAGTATTTTTATGAGAAGCTTTAAAATTTATTCTATCTTCAAATTTTTTTATTTGACAGGGACAGTACATATTAATGAACATATAGCAACATGTTGAATTGTCATTAGTAAGCTAATTAGCATCAGCAGTCCCTTGGCAGGTAATGAAAAGATACACAATAGAATAAAACAACAAAATTAAACTTTCAGGTGCCACATGATTATAATACAAGACAACGCAATGCACTCCCCTCACCATTAACTGCAGTCTTCACTTGCAATGGAACATAGTCTTTCTTTCTGTTTTCATATACAAACCTATATGCTCAAATGTAACCGGCAGCATGGTCTCCTTAGTGGCCAGTTATTCTTTTTTTTTTTTTTTTTTTTTAAATATAGCCTACCTGACAAAAACTAGACTAAAACGTTTTTAATTTCGTTGACTAAAACTAGACTAAAACCTTTTTGATTTTCGTCGACTAAAACTAGACTAAAACTATCAGATACAGAATTGACTAAAATATGACTAAAACTAATAAGCATTTTTGTCAGAAAGACTAAGACTAAGACTAAGACTCAGATAGCTGCCAAAAACAACACTGCAGACAAACACACAACTTGATTAAAAGACATTTGGTAACTACTTAAAGTTCAGACTGGAAACCAGCATTAGATACTGTACACAGCTGCTTATTAAAACTGCACAGGAGGAGAAGTGATCCATTCTTTCAACAAAAATGTTAGAATTCTTCAATATTTCTAGGATATGTCAGTTGGACAGACCTTTTTACGGCACTTCATCTTTAATATAGTGCAGTTTTGATGCGTTGATGGATAGTAAATAAAAATCCAGCACGCTTCAATTAATTGGTGTGGAGTAAATAATCTGAGCAGTTAATTGTCATCAGAAGGTGGCGCTATAGCTACGCCACACATGGGAGTGATGAAAGTAGTGGATGCAATCCAGAAACAAAACCTCAAGGAGGAAGACAAGCAGAAGCAGTCACCTTTTCCATATGCACGTGAGAAATGAAGAAGTGTTCTCTCAAATTATTTCCTCGGTATGTTGTGGTTGTGCTTATGTGTCAACAAGGACCGAAAACAGATAACTGTCAGCGTGTTAAGTTATGTCAGCAGCACATTTGAACAGTTTTCTTACAAAGGTGGCTAAGTCCCAAGATATCACAAGATGTCCAAATCATGATGTTTCCTCCATCATGCAGTACTTTTCATCCCCTAAACCAGGGGTGCCCAAGTCCAGTCCTTGAGAGCTACGATCCAGCGCATTTTGGTTGCATCCCTTCTCCAACACACCTGAATCCAATGAATGGCTCATTACCAGGCCTCTGCAGAGCTGAATGACATGCATATTATCTGGGATAAATAAAGTATTTTTCATTCTTTCATTCATTCATAAGGGAATTAGCCCTTTGATTCAGGTGTGTTGGGGAGGGTATGTTCTTAAAATAGCAGGATAGAAGCTCCAGACTTGTGCACCCCTGCTCTAAAACGGTCATTTCTGTCTGTTAGTGCAATATTATCCCCAAAATACTGCAAAAATTACAAGTAGTCTACTTTTAGTTTTTCAAAACAAAGCACTCTTTTCTTTAACGTGTGAATTAAGGTTTTATTAAATTATTGAGCTTTGTGATGGTATTTTCCCATTACTTTTAGATTCCTTTGGGTCTCTTGCTGTCATGTGGCATTTGCTGTCCTGAATTATCTCCGTTCATGATTGTGACATCATTCACACTGACCACACACTAACTTAAGAAGAGCAGAGTTTGACTATGACCAAACTTTGTATTTGTCTTCATCTCTAGAACAGGCTGTTTGGAAACCCACGCATTTTGATCTCGTCTCCTGAATTAAAAACCCCAGATAAGGAATCCTTTTGAAGAAACTCTTTGAAGATTTTCTTTTTCCATCCTTGACTGTAAGTGATTTTTCCTGGCATTTTCTGGGTCATCAGTGCAGATTATGAGTGCTGCTAAATCTAAAAGGATTCACATATTTTTTTCTTGCAAATCAGCTAAAATCAAATAAAATATTACTGTGTTAAAATGCTCCAAGTATGCCAATATTTGACATGCGGTTGTTTTTTTGTTTTGTTTTTATTACAGTAGTGAACATTCAAAGATGTCCTGCTTGAAAACTTACAAAATACAATGAGTTGTGTGTTTAAAAAAGGAAAACAAATAAACAAAAAAAATCCTTAAAAAAACAAAAAAACAAAAAGGTTGTACAAGATTGTGTTATGGCTCTCAAATATAGCCATCAAAAAAAAAAAAGAAAAAAAAAAGAACAAAGACAAAAACTATGTGTGTATTGTCTGGTTACAAAAACACTCAGCTTGCCCCACTAGACAAAAACATACACACAAGGAGGAAAAGAGAAATGCAGCATTTCAACAGATGCTGAATGTTTGACTTTCAGCCAGCATCATTCGAAGTCTGTTGGGAAAAACAAAAACTTCCGTTGTAGTCCGAACAAAAAGTATTCTTAAAGACTAAAACACCTGATACGCTGTAATTCTTGTCCATTATGTCCCTATAATGTCTAGATGAAGTAATGTGAGTCTGCTTATAAAAACACCTGACTTCCTTCCGTACATGCTGCTGAATGGGGGGTGTTCACACCAAACTCAGGTGGTTCTCCAGCGAACAATGCAATCCTGATGTCTGCACAAACACTAGCAAGCAAACATTACTCATTTCCTAAAATCCACATTCCTGCTGGAGTGCATTTCTTTGTTGGAAGTGTGGAGATAAAAGAAGGGGTCATGGACAAATGACCTTAAAGACCTGCAGAGAGTCTTTGACTTTTCAATATAAATGGACCATTTTAAAAAAAGAAATAACACACCCCACAACCTCCATCCAGAAAGTTGAGAGCAACGTTTAAGTGTTAACACCATTGATAAAACTGGGCTCAAATAAAGATGCTGCTTCCTAACAAAGCAAAGAATTACAGCTGCATCATCTTCCCCATTATTATTATACAACTCGTTCTGCTCATAAAACTCCAAAACAAGCTAAAAACCCAACAATAAATTCTCAAGGCCAACACTTTCTTCAGCATAGTGCAATGTCTTGTCTTTATTCCACAGTCTTAACACGAAAATATTCAAACAAGTCAGAGGCACTGAGCCTGCACATTTGTGAAGCTGAAGCTTAACACATTTCTGTTCATTAACTGAACAAGTCTTTTCTGTGCTGCATTAAACTGAATGTGCAACAAAAATATGTAAGAAGTGATGAGCAACTAACAGAAACATGATTCCCAAAGCCCGTACATGGACTGTTTTTTGTTTAAAGTTTCAGGAACATCAGATTTACACGGGGAAAAAAAATTAAATCAGGATAGATTAAAGCACTAAATGGCTCCACCCTGTATTGGAGCAAAGCATGATGATAAGATCAGCAGCCCCGTACATGCTAAGTGAAGGACAAAAAATAAACTGTTTTCTTTGTGGAAAACAAAGGCTTCTGCAGCGTCTGAGACAGCAGCTTACATCTCTGAATCGCTGTCTAGGAATGCAGAACGCAGCAAGTTGAATTTGCCATTACCTATGGGTCTCTATAACACTACCAGGCTTACTGGAACAAGAATGACGTCGGCTCGTAAGAATGTTACACAAGGTGGAGGTACACACGGGGCAGAGTGGCAACATGTAGACAATAGAGAATAGGAACACTGAGGTGTTATTTCAGCTTTTTTTTTTTTTTCTTAAGAAGTTTTGTCTTGCAAAGAATGCAACAACAGACAAGGATGCAAGATTACTTGCACAGGGGTATCTCTAGACTTTGGAGTCAAATCAAATACGTGTTAACATGTTATGTCTGCAAATCTTGTAAAAGTGCTACTTTAAAAACAGGGTGAAAAAAAAAGAAAAAAAAGCAAGAGAAAATGTATGAAAATAGAGTTAGAAAGATAATTTGTGGTAGACAGGATACTGTGGCACAGCTGTGTTGCCTGTGAGATGATACAAGCAGCAGGAATCTGTTATAGTGGAGCATAATATCAGGTTACATGAGGACACTGGTGTTACATGTCACAACAAATTTATTTGGTTTACAAGAATCTTTAATACAACTGTAAAAATGGTCAATTTATAAATGACAAGCATAACTAGATGCATTTGTGTTGGATCCAGGATTTACTGATTCTTTTATTTATTTAGTAATTCTTTGAAAATTACAAAAAGGTTATTTTTTTGCTCTTCAGACAGGCTAATAGGCTCATTTAGAACAGATAAAGCTCTTGTGGCCTTGAAGCTGAGGGGAGAGATATATGACAGTGCGCTAAGAAAACCAAAACTAGTTTGATATATTTGACTTTTAAAGCCACAGAGGAGGAGGGTGAGGGTCAATCTGAAGTGTGTTTGATTCCATTTTTGGAGTTCCTGTATGTAAAAACTTGTCTAGTAATAAGCCAAAATGTGATATAAAGTATATCCTAATGAGCACATTCATAGATCCATCCAGGTTTGTTTGATACTGCTCAAGTCAGTCAGCTCGACTGAAAACTAACCATGTATTTTATAACGTGGCTGTGAACAGTCACCTGAAGTGTCACATGTCCGTTTTCTCCAGCAGCTGTTTGGAAACACCCAAAACAATTCAGGCTTTCTTGTCTCACGTGGGAAAAAGTGATCATTGCTGTTAACCAAGACGAAAACCCTTTGAGCCTAACATATTGTTGGCATGTACAATATGTACGTGTGGGTTCACTGCACCAAACAGATATCTCATTGAGGTGCAGTGACCTGACTATCAGAGAGCTCCCAGCATTTCTGCTGTGGAAATCATTAAACCTCAGCTCAGGGGGCAAAGTCAATCCGTCAGTGGAGAGCAAGACCATCATTTAGGTGACCAGTTTAGGCTCATGAGCCTGGTCTGTCAACTGTGACATGAAGAATGGTATCCTGGATGTTCTGTGCAGGAAGGCAAAAAACCAGCAGGCTCATGTTAAAGCCTGACAGAGACAGAGGCTTCTGGGACCATCCACATGGGGATTTAAACAGAGCAGCTTGCATGTTGACCAACAGGAGGGGGAAAAAAAGAAAAGAAAAAAAAAAAGCACAATGCCCCCACTCAGCCTGACAAAACTCTGGCTCGTTAACGCAGAGGTATGTCCAACTTCACAACCAGGGAACACTTACTGAAAGCAGGCATTGTGCCAGGTGTCCTGGAGGACTTTCATGTGAAACGAGTCTTGAATTTTCTCCCCGCATCCCGCACAGTTACAGTTACCTGCAAAGAAAGGAAAATCACTCACTCGATAGCAGAACTGCGGAGAAAAATCGTCAAAATATAGTAGAAGCTGAGTTTAAGTGAGTAAACATCGTGTGCAAGTCGCTGCGCTAAAATTTTTAACTTTTTTGCGTTTTACACTTGCAACGGTGGATCAGTTTCACAATTACCACGATGCAACATTTCAGTCAGTATGAAACAATGCCACACCACTTTAGTGCAGTTACAACCTAAAATGCTCCTTACTTTCTAAGTCCTCCATCTACTCTCCGAGAACGTCGTCGAGGTCCAGGTCCTTCTACAAACTTCTCATACTGAAGCAGGAGATCTGTCATGTGCCGCCTCAAACTATCATCCCTCCACAACTTCCACTCACGCAAGACTCCCAAAACTCCCAGCACAGACAAAAGCAGGACAACTCAACTCCTTTAACCTCCGCACAAAAAGCGACTAAATTCTCCCGAACCGAGCCGCTTTCTTGCCACTGGCAGGATAAGTGACGTAATGTAGTCTCCACATTCCTGTACGGAGAGCGGAAGGGCTCAACTGCAGCACCTGGAAGCATGAGAGGAGAAAGCTGAGGTTCAGTCCAGGCTGAAAGGGCTCAACAGTGGCGCCATCTACTGGCGATATGACAGCTCTGCAACACGCGGTAGACGCAGGAGGACGTCAGTTCACAAGGACATTTATAACACGTTCAGCGAAATTGTACCGATTCTTTCTTTCTTTCTTTCTTTCTTTCTTTCTTTCTTTCTTTCTTTCTTTCTTTCTTTCTTTCTTTCTTTCTTTCTTTCTTTCTTTCTTTCTTTCTTTCTTTCTTTCTTTCTTTCTTTCTTTCTTTCTTTCTTTCTTTCTTTCTTTCTTTCTTTCTTTCTTTAAATCACTTAAGCTCAAGTGATATATAATTATAAAACTTTACACAAAAAGTAAGAAAATTCTTCTCTGGTGGATTATTCCGTTGTTGTAGCAATGCTTCTTTTGCACATTTTATGTCCAGGAAAATTCAAAGTGCTTTACATAAAACATTAACCTGGATTTAAAAAACTGAGTGTTTCAGCTGATCTGAGGATTTCTGGGAGTTTGTTCCAGATGTGGAGATTCAAAGCTGAACGCAACTTCTCCATGTCTGGTTCTGATTCTGGGAACTGATAAAAAGACCTGATCCAGATGGCCCGAGGGGTCGAGTAGCTTCATACAGGGTCAGGAGGTCACTGATGTATTTTGGACCTAACCCATTCACAGCATAATAGACCAATAACAGAACTTTAAAGTCTGATGAACAGGCAGCCAGAGTAAAGACCTCTGGCTGCCTGTCAGTTACCTCTATTTTTAGGTAGAGACATTGTTACAATAATCAAAGATAAACGCATGGATTAGTTTTTCCAGATTTTGCTGGGACATCAGATCCTTGAGATGTTCTTCTGGTGACAGGCTGATTTAGTGATTGCCTTAATATGAACAATAGAAATTCGTTGCATAAATACAACAAAAAATATTAGAAACAATTTTGCAGTATATGTAAAACATTTTAATCTTATGTGAACATCGGCTTTTATTTTGGAAAAGGGAGTGTCAGTCACGCCTCCGCATGCTCCTTGACAAAGCTACTGGCCGGCGAGGAAGGAAAATACACACGAGGTTAGTTACATCACAAGGCTGGGTTTATGTGAATGGAAATATAGTCTGTGGGGCTTTGCATGTACCGGTGTCTTTATAATGCAAGCTGCAATCTTATGGTTCACAACTGTTTTTCAACGAGATCTTTAATTGCGTTTAGCCTACTGGTGTAATTGTACTAAATGTAGATTTTTATTTAGCCTATAGATCGCACATTATTTCGTCTGGTGGCATATAGGCCAATGGGTCGACATAGCAAACCTGATTTTTAGAGAGCAGCGACAACAAAAAAGAAAAAAAAAAAAAAAGAAGAAGAAATCGTCTCCACCTTGTTCTCATCTCTAAGCTTAGCCAAATGGAAGCTGGTGCAGAAAACTCGAAGCCACTCTGTGATGACAGAGATCGTGATTCACGAGCTTCAGACACCAAAGTAATCGCCGAGAGCACCGCGGATGAAACAGCAAAGAGACCCACATGGAGCGGGCAGCTGGAGTTCATCCTGGCATCTGTGGGGTACGCGGTGGGTTTGGGCAATATTTGGAGGTTTCCCTATCTGTGCTACAGCAGCGGTGGAGGTAAGACTGTCGAGGCTGTTGACAGATCTGCTGGATTTAACAGTTTAATTTAGCCTGACAGCAATTGTCGCCAGTATTGGCTTCTAGAAATTATATTTAAAATGTTTTGGCTTTGGGTACAGCAAACGTAATTTATAGAATAGTATGAGTTATTTTCTTATGCACAACTCCATGTGTTGAATCTGCACCACTGGAATATGATACTCTGGTATTTCTCGGTGCTATATATACCGACCTTTTCCAATTTTCTGCTTCAGGTGCCTTCATCATCCCATACTTCCTCATGGTGCTCCTGTGTGGCATTCCTCTACTCTTCATGGAATTTACCATTGGACAGTATTGTCGCTTAGGGCCAGTGCATGCGCTTGCCAAAATCTGTCCCTTGTTAAAAGGTGAGTAACTCCAAAGAACCATTAAGTTTTCTCTTACGATGAAGACAAATATCTGATTAATTGCTCTCCTTTTCTTTCCCGCTATTTTCTTATCGGAGCCTATACAAGGTCCAACTCTGCATGCAAAGAAAGCCCATTTTGCTGACCTTCTAACTAACATGCTCATTTTATGACCTATAAAAAATTGTATAAAGCTTCCTGTGAGATTTTCAGTACACCACATTACAAATTAGCAGGTGCAGTAATTCCTTTCATACATATGGTCACACATGTAAACTCAGCAAGAGTTAAGCACAGTGATTAATTTTATGAGAAATTTCTTATGGACAGCTGGTGTTTTTTTTTGTTGAAGACTATCCCTACCAAATATTTGATTATTACTATCAGCCATCTATCTTAGGAACCGCTGTTGATTAATGCATCCTGTCAACAATGACCTTAAAGTAGACTAATTTTAGAACGGGCAAGGTGCCTGATAATGTGAAGTGTGATGAATAGTGTGATTTCATCAGATAATACAAAAATGCAAATGCATATTTCAAGTATGTAACATCTACTGTTGTTGAGGAGTATTTTATTCCCTTATTGGCGCTACTGCCTTCAGAATTAGATCTGTTTGTTAGGATGTGATTTACTAGAATATGTTAAATCAAATATGTTAAAGTTCAAGGTTCAAGGTTGTCTTCCAGGGGAGAAATTTGTCTTTGATATACAGGTTAGCAGCAATACTGTACGAAACAATACAACAAAAACAATAAGAACAACATGACAGTAAGGCACATAGTGACTTGTGCATCCTAACAGGTATACATCACCCTCCGACATAATAGTAATAATAATGATAATAATTATAATGATAAATAAATAAAGCAACCAGAATCTGGCATATCTAGTGCAAATACAAGCACCGCCCTAACACATTAGCACAAAAGTCTTCTTCCCCCACCCCTTCTTTCCTCTGCAAGGGATTCATTCAGGAGTGTAACTGACAGAGAATAAAGAAGTACTTGAGTCTGTTATATTTCCACTCAAGGACATCATAAGTCAAATTAAGGTGCACAAAAGAACTAACATAACAAGGCAAACATTTGGTCCTGTAGTTTTCAGAGCAGAAAACATGATGTATGTGATGACTCACAGGTGGATAAAACAAACAACACTGCTGTCTTTACATTTAGTCACAGCACAAGTTCTTCTTTGTAAAACCTTGTCCTGTCATTGTTTAAAAAGTCTTGTTATGCTTGAGATGCTCGGAAAAACAAGAACAACTTGTGCTTGACCACATAGAAAAATCCTCTGTCAATGCCTCTCGTCTTGCTCATCTGAGACAATCCTGTGGTGACTTTGTGCAACACAGTAATTACAGAACGTTCAAAGTCCAAGTTGGCATGAAACATTTTCACATTCTTACTCGTTCATCATGTGTCACCTTATTAAAAGAAGCTTGCAAGATTGACAATCTATGTATTTTGTAAAAACAACTTACACAAACATTGTAAGAGGAATGTCCATGAATGGACTGGATTATTAAATTCACTGATGAACCTATTAGATTCACTAATGAACTTTTAGAGAGGGGCCGTTTTTACAGGTTATATACAAAGGAAAAAAAACAAAAACATATGATTTTCATCTAAATTTGAAGTTTTTTTTTTTAGCTTTTCTAAGATTTAGGGTGCATGAAACTTAAAACAGATCCACAGGAACTAATGCACTATTCAATGACACAAATCCTCTGATGTTATTTGTTTGATGCTTTAGATTCAAATGATTGATGAAAAATGTCATTGGCCAAAATAAAGGCATGCATCTTTCTGAGTTCTTCTTGTCTTTAATAGATTTTGCCTTCTTTTTTTCTTTGACTAACAAATTGTTTTCAATTGTTGATGGATGAGAACTTGTTAAATGAAAATTGCAATCACTGAGCAAATCTGTGTCTTTATGAATTTCTTTCTATTTTCAAAGTGCCAATCAAAATAAGCAGTAATGAGAGGACTGACAGTTGCAGTACTTCCACGGTGTGGCTTTGATACGGTTTTAATGAAGAAATCTTACATCTCAGACCATTTACCTTCAGATATAAAAAATGTTTTGAGCATTTTTTGGAACAGGCCAAGAACAAGAGGCCACAACTGTGGTAAAAAAACCACCTTCAGTTAAGCTTTTTTTCCCCCATAAATCACAACATTCTACCTTTCCTACTCATTTAAAAACATTCAGCACCACACTGCTTTCATCTTTTTCTTTACTCTCGGCAGTGGAAGAGAAGGCAGTGGTTTGTAGTTGTAGTGGAGCAGTATGGATTTCTTCATTGAAATAAAATGACATTTGTCTCATCATGTATTATCCACACCTCATACTGTAATCGCTCATCAGTCAGATTACTGCCCTAATCAAACAAGCTCCCAGCCATCAGCAATCACTACATGTGGGTGTGACATGAAAATGATTTCTGTCTGACTCTAACTTGAGATTTTTCTCCATAGTTTTCTTATCTCCTTAAAGACAGAGATAATCTACCCGGTCAAAACGTTTGGGTCCTTCACTTGATTTATCGCTCATTTCTCCCTGGTTAATGCTCAGTGCCAAAAGCAGGTAGTTTCTCTCTGTATGTTCTTCTGAATGATTTCCCTGTGCAACTCACTTGCAGTTTACTGTGATATACATGTGATCACTGTTTCAGTCATCCACAAATATCACAAACCAGCAAATAAGCTCATGATTATTTGTTTAACTGGAGAAAAAAGCGGTTACAGTTTTTATTATTCTGAACTTTTTTTTGGTTGTCTCGTTTTTTCCATGTGGGTTGTCAGTGGACAGGTGACGTAAGACAGCGTATAACAGATTTACAGCAACCTTTGTTTGCTTTGTCTTGTTTTTCAATCCAACCCAGTGACTTGTTTTTGCAGTTTGCAAGGCTTCTCTTAGGAGTATGTTTGGTGCAAAGTGAAGTCAACCGTGTATGATAGATTAGTAAAGTGAAAGAGGCAAGCAGGCAATAGCAAAGGAAGTAGTGCTTAGCCTGGACCATCCAAAGGGGTTTTAGTTGATCCTGGAGATCAGTGCTGGTTTCCTTTGGCTTCGTTATATGTTGAAACAAAACTGTTTTTCAGCTGCTCATCCTTCCATTTTACAGGACAGAGAGAAGCATCCATTGGTGCATGGCATTCCAGCCTCTACAATAAGCAAGAGAAAGAGTTTTGGAGACGAAGTTTTGACAGACATTTTCTTTTTTGCTAACAGTGTGATGGGATCATTTTCCTTTTCCCTCTAAACACTTAGAAGAAGTTTGATCTCAATCTGTCCAGCTTTACCACTGGCATTTTCTAAATTTCTGCATGAAAGGAATCTTTGACGTAAACAAAGATAACTGTGACATTTATTTATTGAGGAAAATGATCCAAAATTACTTATCTGTAAGCATGAACTTTTGCTTCCAGTATAGTATGACCACAATAACTGTAATGAAATGTTAACAATAAATGTCTGCTGACCATCAGCCTGGAAAATTTGTAGCCCACTCCTCTGTTTATAACAGATTGAATCCTGTAGATTTTGTCAGTTTCTTCATATAAAACCCTCAATGCACGTCCTTCCCAAACATTTCTATTGGATCAAGATCAGGACTTCCTCATTCCAAAACACTGACTTCGTTTTTATGGAACCATTCTTTGGTAAAAAAAAAAACAAAAAAACAATTTGTGTTTTTAGGATGGTTGTTTTGCTGCATGACCCACTTTTTTTTTTTTTACATCGAGCTCATAGACAGATCCAAATGGGCTGCAGTGTTTACTTTGGAGAGCAGTGGCTTTTTCCTTGCAGTACTGCCGTGCACATAATTCTTATTCAACAGAGTTCTTGAACATTAACAGGCTGAGAGTTTTAGCTGCTTAGAATGGTAGCAGACTTCACTTTTTTTCTTAGAGTGCTCTGTGTTGGTTGACTGGAAAGAATGACAATGATATTGAATTATACACAGTACATCTGACTGTGGACTGATGGAGCCTTCAGTGATGTTTTTGTGGGCTTTTCCGGCTTAATGAGCATCAGACAATTCTTTTTCATGGACCCTCTGGAGCCTCAGAAATCCCTACTGGTTGTGATTAGTAATTAAAAAAACACATGTATTTGAAAATCAGAGTTTAGTAAAATCTCTGCTGATTGAAAACATCTACCTCTCACTTCACCTTCAAATGAACACCTAATGATAGATCTTCACATACTTTTTTTCACCTATTGCATTTTTTTCCTTTAGAGAAAACAAAACAAAACATACAGGTCTCATATGTGTCTTTTGATTAATTTGGTTTTCAGGATCAACTTGTAGGACTTGTAAGAAAATCTGAGGATATAGTAGGTTATTTTTATGAAGAATTATATACTTTTAAAAAATAGCACTCAGACTTTAATTTCCAAGTTTGTTCGTAGTCATTTTTCAGAATTTCCTAAAAATGCAGGTGAAAGAAACAAACACAGTACTTACACTCATGCAGAAATCTGATACACCCAGCTAGAAGTCACAGGTGTTAGAAGACTGAATAATTTACTTTTATTGGGGGACTTTGATCTCACCTGGGCTCATTTCATCAAGAGTCCTGTCATATTCTACAGCCACAGTGGAATTTCAGATCCACAGCTGAGGAATTCTTTTAATCTTTGCCTGTTTGGCTGCACGATGCTGGTTCTTCTCTAGCATCTATCTCTGCATGAGTTATAAACACCTACTACTGTTATCCTGAGCCCATATTAGTGACACTGAGTAATGCTTTGAGCGTAAGAATGACTAAAGTGATGATCTTTTTCCCACAGATGGCATCACATTTGCAGAGCTGTCTCTGACTTTGTCCCCTCCTCCCCCGTGTTACTTTGCAGGTGTTGGTCTGGCCACAATTGTCATCTCTGTTGTATTCTCCACTTACTACAATGTGCTCATGAGCTGGGCACTTTACTATTTGTTCAACTCATTCGGAGCCACTCCCCCCTGGTCATCCTGCAACAACACTTGGAATGCTGTCGGAAATTGTTCCAGCGGTTTCTCTGGCAACGACACCCACCTTCAGTCTTCGAGCCAACAGTTCTTTGAGTGAGAAGCCATCTCTGCTTTTTCAGCTGCAGGACTATACTATTTATTTACACACACTGTTTGGTCTTACTGTATGTGCTCCATTTACTATAAAGGCAGTCCTAATTAAAATAATGGGTTTTGCTTTGACTTAAAAGTTTTTCTGAATCTGACAATTTTGTTTTGCTGAAAGGATGCATTCTCATATATTATATGAAAACAAGATCAAAACTTTTTTTCAACTCTTTATTTTAGGTGCTCATTTAGTCAGGGGTTTTTGATGTTGCATGCAAAATTCTCATGGGCCTTAAACCTTTAAACCCTGCCCTGCTACCACACTGGAGTGGCATTGGTTCATTAGGTTGAGCAGTTGTTCTTCAATTGGAGAGTAATGTAAAAATCACCTCTTTTTCCATTTTTTCAGTCACAAACTTCTGGAGAAGACCAGCAGCATTGATGACGTTGGTGGCCTCCACTGGGAACTATCAGGCTATCTTCTCATATCATGGGTCATCGTTTATTTATGCATATTTAAAGGGGTCAAATCAACTGGCAAGGTCAGAAATATGACTGTTTTTCTGCCAGTGCGCACGTGTTATCGTCATAATGGCAAATGTTCTTTAGGGCTCGTGCTGTTGTCTCAGACATTTAACAGTTACTGGTAATTCCAGTGATTCAGCAGTCAGACTTATCTAAACACTTTCACACATTTATGCTGCACAAAAATTGTAATACTCATAGAGTCATCAACACAACAACATCAACACACTCATCAGTGTCTCATCAGCTTTTCCCTCTTTTTGTCATATAGGTTGTGTATTTCACTGCTATTTTTCCCTACTTCATCCTGTTTGCCCTGCTCATCAATAACGTGCAGCTGCCTGGAGCCAAGAACGGTATCCTCTACTTTGTGACGCCTGTCTGGAGTAAACTATTTGAAGTGAAGGTGAGACTGTGCTAACAGAGCAACAACAAAAAGTAGGACAAAGTGGTCTACTTATACCCAGTATCACATGCCACATGGCTACCAAACACATATTAATCATTATCTCATGCAGTGGGTTAAAGGTGCAACATGTAACAAAAAGTCAGGAAAAGAAAAAATTTATATTGAACTGTTTCTGTTGGTATCAAATAATTTTCCTAGAGTAAGCCAGTTATTTTCACTTGTTGTGGGTCCACATACAAGTCAGCTGCTATATTTGTACCATCATTTTTACAATAATGTCTCTGAATGGACAACAACTCTGTTGTGATATGAGAACTCTGAGCTTTAAATCTCCTGTTCTGCTTGTGACTGATAGTTGTAGGGATTTGGGGGAGGAAAACTTTGGCACAAGAAGAAGACAGTATCCATACTCACTGTTATGAAGTAGTTAACTTAGTGTTGTATTGAGCGCAGAGGACGGGATGACTAATACTAGATGGAAACATGATAATTATGGGTTAGGTAGAAAATTCATTAATCGGTATGTTGCAATATTTCCCTTCACAATTCAATATCAATTCAGCAAATCCTCTGAACTGATTCACCTCCTGACCCGTGGGGGATGCTGTGAGCGTTATTTATGTTGTATAGACGGAGGCTGCATAATGCTGCCGGCACACTACACGACTGTCACAGTTGTTGCCGATTTTGAAAAGACCGGGGCGTTCACACTAACAGAGTAGATTCCATTGAATCATCCAAGACTGGGGATTACACATTTAACGACTGTCTCCTTCACGGGATTCCAAACTACAAGATCGTTCAACCCAACTGAGGTGGTGGAAATCACAGACTCCTCATGTGCCAACTGCCATTATACAGAAAAGAAGAAGATGCACAAGTCATCCTCCAGATTCTCTTCTCCATTTTGTTGTGGTAATCTGTTTGCAGTGTTATTTGGCAGCAGAATCAGGTAGATTTTTGTAATTGAGGCTGTGGAGTGTCCATGTGTAAAACGCAGCGCTATGGCGACGTGCCTACATCAGCCGTTGCTTTTTTCTTCAACAGTGTTGTGCTGCAGTTAGATTCTACATAGACTTTTTAGAGAAAGTAAACATAGACCTGAATGGGTATCAATGAATGCTGAATGGGTATTAAATACAAGCATGTGTGTTTGTATGGGTTTGTGCGTCATGGCTGTTGGCGTGGCATTAAATAAAAAGTTTAACAGCTCCATAAATGATGTGGTCAGCACCCCTGTGCACCTACAGGAAAAAATAGTATGGCATTGCCACGGAGTGTATTTAATAGCAGTGGGTTGGGACAGGCAAGATTATTGAAATATGCGCATCAATCCGCGCATCACTTATTTCCAAGGCTGTGGGCGTGACTGTGCCTGCACCTGGCTGTTACAATAATAAATCGTGTCTGCTAAAAGATACAATATTTAATATTTTATTTCAGCTTGGGTAAGGTTTACGTATGGGATATTTTTTCCTTATCAGTGTGGGAGAGTGTAATCATCAAATCTACCAAGAAACTCAAAACAAGAGTGATTACCAACAGGAGAATATTGCAGGGGGTTTTGGCAGATTTTTGAGGGCCACTGCTCACACGTGTAGCTGTGTTGCTCATTCTTCAGAGGGGAATCCTTGCAGGTATTGAGCTTTTATAAAAGGAAAGAAATAATTGACTAAACGCAGTATAAATACTGTAAATGAACTAAAACTGAAAAGTTATGTATTTTTAACAAATGCAACACAAAACAATGACAAAAATGGTGGTTTGAAAACTGAAGTTAATGAAATTCCATTAAATTTCATCCATGTATTCTCCTTTGTCTCCATTACAGGTTTGGGTTAATGCAGCAGCCCAAGTCTTTAACTCAGTTGGAATAGCGTTCGGCTCCATGATTTCAATGGCTAGTTTCAACAAGTTTAACAACAACATTCTCAGGTAATTCGTCAATTTTCTTTAATTAAAAGCTTCCGTATGTATTTGGTTTTCTAGTAAAATATTTAGAAGAAATGGTGGCAGAAAATGGAACAGCAATGTAATAACTGGTTTGGTGACCAGCAGAGCTCGCAGTTTCTGTTTTGTAAGAGGAACTTATGGTCATGTTGCCCACAACAATAGATGGAGAAATCCTTTAAAAATCAAAAATACTTGAGAAACACTCCATTTATGGTTTGTCCAAATTTCCAGTGTTCATTATATATTTTTGCAGTTGTCTAGGTAGGTTCTTATTATTCTGCAGAATTCCCCATTAATTATCAGCCAGGTAGAAACTGGGATTATGGCCGTTAGGAAAGACTAGTGACAAAGAGGGTAATGTGGGCTTTAAACACTGTATATGCATATGTTAAGAAGTGAGCCTCATTTTGGAGAAACAAATGTCTGCTTTGTTATCTAAAAGTTTTTATATTCCAGAAGTGTACTGAATGCTTGATTTGTTTTATTTTGTTTTACAGGGATGTCTTGATTGTGTCATTTGTCAACTCATTCACGAGTATCCTGGGTGGATTTGTGATTTTCTCAGCTGTTGGCTACATGGCTCATATACATAACCTACCTGTTGACAACATAGCGACAGATGGTAAGCATTACAGCAGGGAAAATGCTCAATTACAGTTTTGTGAATTCTTTTTTCTTTTCATATTTTAAGGATCTAAATGAGACCCCAGATTCATGGGTATAGTGCTGTGCAACATGATATCAATATATTGCAGAAATGAAGAAGGATCTGAGACTATGTTGTTGCGTGAACCAGTATTTATTTTCTTTTCCCTTGGGATTTTTTTCCTCTTCCTGTGGAAAAACATGACACAGATTTCAAGATTTGCACATCTGGGCTGACTTATTAGACAGTTGTATGTATATGAAAGATGTATATTGAAAATTGGGGAATTTTAAAGGTACGTTCCTTACACAGTATGGAACATGTTTATTCATCATTAGTACCACTCAGCCTGTAAAAAAAGATGTTACAGTTATCCTAGCTGTGTTTAAGATGTGGCAGCAGGGGATGCAGTGGTTAATGCGTACACCTCACAGTAGTAACAACACATTTTATATAAAAGGGCCTTCAAAACACAGAGATGCTAAACAATAAAAACACAGAGCATTAGGCATAAAATTCAAAAGCAGAAGCACAAGATAAAAGAAAATCAAATCAAATATAATCAGATAAATGTCAGAAATATCAGGAAGTGCCGTAGAGTGAATAAAGTTATAAGGAGTTGGTAATTTTGTGCAGGTAAATTTTGAAATTGAAAGGAAAAGAGGTGATATTTCTGATGTCAGATTGTAAAGTGATCCAGAGCAGCTGAAAGCCCTGATCTCCCTGATGGGAATGGTTCAAGTTCTGAACCCAGTAGGATTTATTTCAGAAACTGTTTAACCCTGTGCTGAGTGAAACTTTGAGGTCTAGAAAGAAAGATATTTTAAACTCCACCAAGTTACTAAGCTAACCTGCACACAAGGAAGTTTTCTTGGACAAACACAGATTTTCTGTCTGAATCCTCCCCTCCTGCTGGGTGTAAAGCAGCTGTCTGACACAGTTTCCATGCTACTTTCACACAGTTGATTTCAAAACCCATGTTTGAACTCATTAACAGAAAACAGCCTGACAAGACATTTATTCATTACCAAAAAAAGTACTATAAAGGGGATTAAACTTCAGTGTTTGAATATAGTGTGAAACTTCAGACAGACTAGGCAATGATTAATCAGTTGTAACATTGTGTTTGATAAATGGAACATTCTGATCACTGCTCGTATATAATGTTGGATTTAGAAATATTGATTTGGGGGATTATTGACTGAAATGATGGATTTTAAAATTGAGTTTTTTTTGTTTGTTTGTAAAGAGACTAGAGGCAGGAATTGTGAAAGAATAAACATGCATGTCCAGTTTTTTTAATGCTAATGGGTGATGAAGCGTTAAAAACCAAAAAGAACGAGCCCACCCACGTCTCTCTCCGTTGCCTTAAACAGGCTGTGTGCTACATAATGCGATGTGGTTCGGTGGCCGAATTTCCTGTGCAGTCCCCTGCGGATGTGACAGCTTTGATGCAGGAAGGAGACTGTCGCGGTAAATTCAAACACTGTAAAGAATAGTTATTGATTCTTCTGCCGTCAGCAAATGATCCAGATCAACTGAAAGACACTAAAAAATGGCACTACGAAGAAAAAGCCTTTAAACAACGTTATAGCTTCAGTTTGTGCACGCCCCCGTGCCGGCTTGGCTGGTGGCTGCAGTTACCCGCAGCGCCAGTCGCGGTACTCACGGGTTTCATTTCTTAATCTTGCCTCAAGTCCCTTTAATGAATTGTTTACTAGAAGCTGCCTGTAGATTTTGGCAGCATTTAATTAGCATGTTGAAGTATGTCTTTATATCCTGTTTAGCACAGTTTTTAGTGGGAACTTAAATTAGTAAGACTTAAATGCCTTAATATGCTCTAATCCACTTTTTTTTTTTTATTCAAATATCTTATCTAAAAGAGATTAATGTTTAAATTATCTCACAAAACCCTAATGAACTACAGAGCCCACTTTTACTTCACATGCACAATGTATTTTCACAACTTTCCTGGATGACCTCCATCAATTGTGTATACCTGCTTATTTAAATGCAGGGGTCCTGGATAATAGAAGGAACAAAGACAGCAACTCAAAGAGTGGAAGCTGCACCCACATTATGTCCTTCCTGTTTTATATAAGCTAATTGTTTTCACATGGGTTGAGTGTTGTAACCTTTGACAATACTTGTTTGTATCTATCATTATATCATTATATATTATACTTTGTCTCACCTCACAAACACATTTCCCGTTTTATCACATACTTGTGTATATCATTTACACACTCTTGCTCTAAATCTAAAGCTCTTTTGTTTTTACTGATTTGCTCCATATATATGATTGCCATATAAGAGCGAAAATAGCATGCAAATAGAAGTCGACACAAGCAATAAAGAAACCAAAAATATTCTATTTTCTGAATAAATCTGTTGCTGCAGATGTGGATGCAGGATTGTATAGTACTGCATTAGAAAAATCAAAGCAAAGTACACTCATCACACATGGAATAGGCTAAAGCAAAGCTCTGTCGCCATTGTTATACATTGTTCAAGACAGATAGTTTGACCTTTGACTTATTTATAGGCCTACACATATGTCAACACTGCAAAAACTCAAATCTTAGCAAGTATATTTTTCTAATTTCTAGTCAAAATATCTCATCACACTCAATAAAAGACAAAGAAAAACATTTCAGTCAGATATCTAAACTTGTTTTAGGGCAATGAATCTTAAGGTATTTCAAGAAATCTTATCAAGAAAATTTTGCTTATGCCATTGGCAGATTTTTTTTGCATACGTATTACAAGCAAAAAATCTTTTTTAAAAAAACTTATTTTACATAAGAGTGACCAAGATTTTTTTGCTTGTAATACAGTTTTTCTCAATTGCTAAAATACTATATTTGAAATGTTCCCTCACTTTTTCACAACTTTAAACACTAATCCCATAACTCAAACTACTTTCCTAAAACCTCTGCCACTTGCTGCAAAAGGAAGTTATTGACTCAAAACAGCATCACCTGGCCTTAAAAAGCGACACTATTGTCAAATTAATTAATTAACTATTGTCACTATTGTCAAA
Organism: Atherinomorus stipes; assembly: GCA_023101725.1. Taxonomy (NCBI): domain Eukaryota; kingdom Metazoa; phylum Chordata; class Actinopteri; order Atheriniformes; family Atherinidae; genus Atherinomorus; species Atherinomorus stipes. The sequence goes on from JALJCO010006760.1 coordinate 568,996, forward strand.
GAGGGGAGTGGGTACCATTTTGCACAGCAAGTGCATTGTGTCTGCAACCAGTGTCTAGTGATGTGAAACATGCTTTAGGTTTTGATCACAAGGGGACTGATTTGACACCTCGGTTTAGGATTCTGAAAAATTGGCTTTGAGAATGGGATTAGTTTTTTAGCAATTGAGAAGAACTGTAATCAAAACACTTCTTCCAATGGAACAAGCAACATTTTCTTGATAAGATTTCTTGAAATAAGATGTAATGTTTCGCCTTAGGTAATTTTGTCTTATTTTGAGTGTGATGAAATATTTTGATTAGAAATTAGAGAAATATACCTGCTAAGATTTGAGTTTTTGCAGTGAAGGAGTGATTGGTTGGTGTTCAGTAAAGCAGTCATTGTTTACACCTGTGAGGACAGAGTCTAAGGCGCTGATGAATAGGTGTGGCATTTTTAAAGGTTGTGTTTAAGATGGGAAATCAAGTTAATTCGTAATAGATTTTCGTGTGTTAGGTAGAACATTGTGTCTAGTTATTTGCAAAAAGTGAAAAGCTGCATTGAAAACTGTGTCAAGGTTGAGAATGTGTTTATGGTTTTGCTGATTTGAGGTGACGGTCCGTGTACATTCTGAGTGAATAAGTTTAGAAATAGTGTGATATATAAAGGTTTTGTGTGTAAGCAATTGAAAAAAACTGTAAACAGGAAGAATAGTACCCGCAATGTATTTAGCATGTCTTCCTTTGATGAATAGGCAATATGGGCAATTCTGCCAAAAAGTACAAAGAGGAGAGAAGAATATGCAAATAAATCAGCTTTGCACCCACAATGTGATTTATCAAATGTGAAACGGATTGTTGTTGCTGCTTTTGCAGCTATATTTAGCCTGTCTGAAAAGCAGGTGTTACCTGGCAGCTTTACGCATAAATGACTGCAGTTTCTGAATGAGGGACAACAACCCAATGCTGCAGGATTGCAGACATGCAGCACTGATTAAAAATGATTTCTCATAAGTAGTGAGAGCAACATATTCAGTTTTCATTGTAACCATCAACACAGCAAACACCACTATTCAACATGGTTTATTCTAGATAAATCAGAACATTTGCAGTCACTGTAGCTTAATGGTGATTGAAAACTGAACTTAATTATTTCTTTAGATTTCCCCTTTTTTTTTCTTGCCAGCATCAGATTTTTAACTTGGATCCACAAAGTGCACCCCTCCTCTCCAGGCCGCAGCTGCTTCGCTCTGGAGCTGCTTGCATTGTGCCACAGAGCGTGCATCTGAAGCGTAATAGATGTCAGAGCATCTACAATGGTGCAGGCAGTTCCATTTGTTCCAACAGCTGTCCTTATCCATGACCTCATAAATTTGCACTTAGGCCCGGCAGAGATACCTGTGGTATTACTTTAATATTTAATACTTATTTTATATATTTCTATTTGCCTCTTCCATGAATATCTCTATCTCCATCAGGTTGAATTTTATTTTGCACTTGCGACTTTCTTGCTCTCCTAAAATTTCCATGGCAAAGCAATAGCACTTGCCAAATTCTCATTTAAATACTGCTGCTTACGCCTGTTAACAGTTGCATGAGCAATCTTTCTATATCAGCTGCAAATGATAAACTCCCAGCATGCGCAATCAATTTGCGGTGCATTCAAATTAGCATTCTTAATTTGAGATCTTAGTAAATCAGGGCCTAAGTGGTGATACCTCTTTACAAAAGTAACACAGGTTAGCAAAAGCATTTAGAATATAACCTCGCTTGTAAAGGAAAGTTTGCATTGCTTTGTTGTGTTGTGTCTCAGGGCCTGGTTTGGTGTTTGTTGTGTACCCTGAGGTCCTTTCCACCATGCCCGTCTCTCAGCTCTGGGCCCCTCTTTTCTTCATTATGCTACTGTGTCTGGGCCTGGACAGTCAGGTAAACGTCTGCACCCCTTGTAATAGCTTGTTGGTTGAACAAAACAAAATGATGGAAATAATTTCCACCTAAATCAAATGCTTCATTTTGGTAAGAAGGAATTTTGCAGTCTGAATTAAATTTAAATATTCTGGGTGAACTTGATGTATTTGTATTTGCAATGCTTCAGTCCAACTTGATCTGTACCAGTAAGTACACCATATTTACCAGAGATCTGACTTGGTTGCTTGTCCCATTTAAATGTGCATGATAGGAGTATGAGGCACTTATTTTTACACGCTAGTTCCAGCTACTTTTTAAGATGGTAGAGTTTCATGAATTAATTGTGGTTATTCAGCTGAACAAATTTAAGTGTATTAATCATACAGTATGCTTGCAGTGTTGAGAGTCACTGCGGTGTAGTTGCATTTAAAAATGTATACTCTACTGCAATCAAAAATGCAAACCAGCAGTATCATTGTGATCTCAGAGTAATTAAACATTATGTCCTGCAGTTTGCCAACGTGGAAGTAGGAGTGACATTTTTAAAGGATGAGTTTGGGCCCCAAATTCTGCGTTTCCTAAAAAGAGAAGAGCTGATAGCCCTGGCTGTGTGCTTTGTCTGCTTTGTTTTGGGGCTCCCTCATGTTACTAAGGTGAAGTAAGAACATTTTTACTTTGAGGTTCTTGTGTAGCCTGCATGTAGTAACATTTCCCTACTGCTGTCTTTTTCTCCCTGCTTCATAGGGAGGTATTTATGTGTTTCAGCTGATGGATCACTGCACTGCTGTAGTTTCCCTCATATTCCTGGCATTCTTTGAAGTTGTGGCTGTATGCTGGATCTTTGGTAAGAAATTACAGATTGAGTTCAAAGTCAGATTTTCTAATTATTGTAAAAGCCTTTATAGGAATTTCGTTTTATGAGAAGCCTGTTTTTAAAATCAACAAGTAGATGACAAGTTGCAGAAATTAAATCAGTGTTTTGTTGGGGTTTTTTTTGTCTGTCAGGCGTGCCTCGGCTTTCCTTGATGGTAAAGAGGATGCGAGGCAAATCTCCAAACAGATTTTTTTGCCTCTGCTGGCTCCTGGTCTGTCCTTTACTGATTTTGGTGAGTCCTTTTTCAACTATGGCACAAAAATCTTCATTGAGCCTTGTGTAAGACCGTCTTTTTCTTTGCATAGTCCATACTGATCTTCAGCATCGTTCAGTACACCCCCCTCACTATGGTAACTACTGGTATCCACTTTGGGCGCAGTTGGTGGGCTGGGGCATCTCACTTGTCTCTGTGGTGTGGATTCCTCTTGGTGCCATTCACGAGATCTGCAACAACAAAGGAACACTTGTTCAGGTGAGAAAAAGACTTGTGAAATCAGAAAATTTAAAGAGGGTATCCCAGAAATTATAATGAGGATAAAGGGGCTTTAAACTTAAAATCAAACTCTGACACCCATCCTGCAATTTTAGAGAACCTGGCAGCCAGTGAAATTGTTTGATTGTTGAACAGATTTTATGTAATTTTATGTAACAACACCAATTTACTGCAGTGAGAAAACAGGAAAACAAAAGAAAAAAGAGAGCTAAAAGCTGAAGGAAAACTGTTTTCAAGCTGCCATACTTGATTAAGTGGTCATGTTGGACGGGTGTTCACTGTCTAATCATAGCAACATTCATTTTGCCTGAATAAATCTTTTCTAATATCTATATATCCCCTACTTTGTTAAAAAGATGATCTCTAGAGTCAGTTGCGAAGACACAAGATAATTTAATTAGCTTTTCTCCGTTCATTAACAATACAGTAATTACAGTAATTATTGACAAATTTGGTGGACTGAGAAATTGGCATTCAGTAGCATTAACTGATTCATGCTACCAAATGTTTCCAAAAGGATTGGTTTAGAAACCAGTGTGTGACCAAGTGACTGGACCAAGGGCTGGACAATTAATCGAATTTTAATCGTGATTTCAATTTTGGCTTTTCACAATCATAAAAACACTGTAATCGAAGAAAAACAATTAATCCTAAAGTGAACAGACTGGTGGAGTTTTAGGAAGCAAACTGCAGGGAGTATAGAACAGGAATGCATGTAGACTTAGTTTTCATTTTTTTTGCTATTATTATTTTAAATAATATTCTTATTTTACTCCTTTATTTGTTTCTAATTTATTTTCGGTTTAATTTTATAAAAAGTTATATTTGAAGTTGAGTTATGTGATTCAATAAACACTTTTTATAAAATCAATAAATAACCGTGTATATTAATCGTGATTTCAATATCAGTCAAAATAATCGAGATTATAATTTTTTCCATAATCGTCCAGCCCTACCCTGAACAACAGATTAGATTAAAGTTGTGTACTCACTGTTAAAGTTATTTACTCACTGTTAGTTGCTTAGCTCATCCTGAACTTGGCCTGTGTGTAGCTTTATCTTTGGGGAGGGGAAAACCACTAACAAAAAACTTTGCCCTCTTAAACCCTCAGAGACTTAAAACAGCTGTAACTCCAACTGTGGACCTGGATGATGTGGATCCAGTGCTGGAAAAACAAAACCTTGACAACACTGTGACTGAAAAATTGGTTACTTCAAGAGTATGACGACAGACAGCCACAACATGTTTCCTTCTGGCTAATGTGATATGGCACAAGATGATTTCTGTATTTTGATCTTTTATATATTTTTTACTGAAGAACTAACTTTAGACCACCAACATGTACAGTTCAGCTGCACTGTGTGGAGTGAAACGGGAGAACTTATCCATCAGTTATGGGATTCATTTATTCTCTTCTGCTCTGATCATGTACCCAGTTTAGATTTTATGGGGGCTTATTTCGACCAAATATTGAAATTTAGCCGATCATCTCTTATTTGATTTGCTTAAATGTGCAGTGATGTTTTCTCTGTCTTTTTGTGGTAAATGCTGGGGAATTTTTGTAGTGTAGAATGTTGCAATCAATCTATGGACCATGCAGTCAGATGCCTTAAGAATAACTTGATACATCTATAAATCATTGTAATAACATTTGTAGTTTAAATGCATTGCTGTGTTGCCAAAGACACTTCTTTATTCAAAAGTGTTGGCCAAATGCAGCGTTGTTGGTGCTGTTTTATCATTGTTGTTCATAAACATACAATTCACTATGCCCTTCTGCTTTTTAATGCACTATTCAGGCAGTCTTTATCAACTCTTACATGTGAAAGATTATTGTATATTTGTATTGTATATAATTATTGTTTTGTATCAAATCAGATTAGGTGCATGTCCATATCAATCGGATGAACCAATAGACACACACCAACTCGTAGGACAAGTTATTCTTTCAATGAAGCAGATGTCAATGGATATATTATCACAATCCTTTTAACACAATAACACAGTTGTTGCTTCATGTTGTACTTAAATGTCAGAGCTACTCCATTTAATGCTCCCTGGTATGTACAGTCGTCCTCAAAATTATTCATACCCTCCAGTTAAAGAAAATGATAAATTCACAATAGTAATTCAAATGACAAGAAACTAAAGAAACTAATAATAAATAAAAATTTACAAATTTATAATTTAGTGAAATAAAAAATTGCTTTTGAATTGTGGTTGGATATAATAATAAGAAAAAACAAATAAACAAAACTGTCCAAGACACATAAAGCACCTTTTCCATGAACTGTGGACCAAAATACATGTCAACAGGTGTGGAAGTATTTTTAAACATTAGAGAAAACACATGATTGCAGTGATTGCCTCAAAGTGTTGCTCAACAAAATTTTAGCTTTTATTCCCATCGTGGTTGTTTACTTGTTTTATTTTTTGTATGTTTGTTTTTAATGTTTCTTTCTAACCACAATTCAAAATCAATGTCATGATTTTCATACAATTTTTATGTATTACTTTTGCCAATTATAACTTATTACACTTATTGCTGATTTTTTCCTTCTTTAATTGAAGTGTATGAACAATTTTCAGGACGACTGTACTTGTCATCTCATTTTGGAGGCATTGTGAAGACTCAGAAATGTTAGACTTTGATTGACACAAATTGCCTGAGTAAATCAATAATTGGTGTTGACAATCAAAGTTTAACATGAAGAACAGGTTTGCAGAAGAGCTAAAAAAAAAAAAAAGAAAAATACACAAATTTTAAACCTTCAGCAGGTACACAGATCACTGCTGACTGAGCCTGAATAAAGGGGAGCTGATGGTGATACTTGACTTCCATAATTTGACTTCCTTTATATGATGTAAAAATTGATAAACCAAAAATTCTTAGTGCATACAATGAATGAAGACAACAGGTTAATGGTATACTAGTGTTAACAAATCTCAGACAAAAGTGAATGTTTGATTCACCCCCCCCCCCCCCCCCTGATCTCTGCAGACTTAGAAATTATTTGGTTTTTTGTTTGTTTGTTTGTTTGTTTTCCAAAATTGCTTCACTCCATCTCAAAGATGGATGAATGGATAATTTTTTTGGCTAATAGTATGAAGAGCAGTAGTGGTGCATTTCATCTGTAACTATAAATTGGGTAAATTAGTAATATTCAGGAAATTGATACTGTTTTGAGTTACATTGTAGGTGATTACCAAAAAACAGTTACAGTTTTTTATGTCAAACATACTAAGACATGTTTTATGCCCTCTGGTTGGAACTGTTTATTTTAACTTAAGTTCTAGGACTGCACTTTGGTTTTGGGAAACATTGTTTTCATAAGTGACTTCTGCATGAGGGTAAAGTATGCAATCCATCTGTCAGGGGGGAAAAGTGACGTGGGAACTAAAAGTTTGTCAATTATACATATAAATGAGAAAATATATTGTCCAGAAATGTTTTATTTCTTTCTTTTTCGTTTGTTTCTTGCTGTCTTTCTTATATTTATTATTACTTCTGTCAATTCCAACTTATTTCACTGATAGCTGAAAGCTGAAGGTATGAATAAATTTGATGTTTTATATATATATATATATATATATATATATATATATATATATATATATATATATATGTATGTATATGTATGTATGTATGTATGTATGTATGCATGTGTGTGTATGTATGTATGTGTGTATATATATATATATATATATATATATATATATATATAAAACACACACACAGGTACTACCCAAAAAATTAGAATATCCTGAAAAAGTTAATTTATTTCTGTAATTCAACTTAAAAGGTGCAATTTACATATTGTATAGATAAATAATATGCAAATAAATATATTTCAAGCTTTTATTTGTTTGGATGTTGCTGATTAGGACTTGCAGCTTAAGAAAACCTCAAATTCAAAAACTCAAAAAATTTGAATATTGCGTGAAATCAATTACAAAAGGATTTTAAAAGAAAAAAGTCAGGCCTCCTAAAATAAAATCTTGCATCTGTACTTAATACTTGGTTTGGACCCTTTTGCATGGATGACTGCCTTAACCTGGCGTGGCATGGATGCCACCAGCTTGTGGCATATCTCAGCTGTTATGGAGGACGAACATGCTTCCATCACAGCCTTAAGTTCTTCTTTATTGTTTGGTCTTTTCCAATTCAGCTTTCTCTTGACAATACCACAGAGATTTTCGATGGGTTTCAGGTCAGGTGAGTTTGTGGGCCAATCAAGCATGGTAATCCCATGGTTGTTGAACCAGGATTTTGTACTTTTGGCAGTGTGGGCAGGTGCCAAGTCCTGCTGGAAGATGAAGTCTACATCCTCATACAGCTGGTCCACTGAAGCAAGCATGAAGTGCTCCAACGTGTCCTGGTAGACGGCTGCATTTATGCTGGCCTTAATGTAGCACAGAGGACCAACATCAGCAGCTGACATGGATCCCCAGGTCATCACAGACTGGAACTTAACACTGACCATCTTCTCCAGGCTGCTGTCAGCCCTCCGGCTTGTACACCGTTTTCTTCCACACTTCTTCCTTCCACTTAACTGTCCATTAATGTGCTTTGAGACAGCACTCAGCAAAAGAAACTGGATGTTCTCTATCACTTTTTGTGTCTTTCCTACACCTTGTGCAGGGAGTCGATGATGGTTTTTAGTACAATTGTCAGATCAGCAGTCTTCCCCATGATTGTGAATTCTTCTAAACCAAGACAGGGACTTTTTTAAAGGCTTGGGGCAGTTATGCAGATGTTTTAGATTACTTACCTGATTAGAATGTGACAGTCTGAGCCCACAATACTGGAGCTTTTCACAGTATTCTAATTTTTTGAGTTTTTGAATTTGAGAAAGAGACTGGGAAAAAATGGCCTGCATGGCCGAGTTCCAAGACAAAAACCACTGCTGAGAAAAAACCCCCATAAAGGCTCGTCTCAGTTTAGCCAGAATGCGTCTTAATGATCCCCAAGACTTTTGGAAAAATACTATGTGGACTGACGAGACAAAAGTTGAACTTTTTGGAAGGTGTAGGTCCCATTACATCTGGTGTAAAAGTAATACGGCATTTCAGAAAAGGAACATCATACCAACAGTAAAATATGGTGGTGCAAGTGTGATGGTCTGGGACTGTTTTGCTGCTTCAGGACCTGGAAGACTTGCTGTGGTAAATGGAACCACTGCAGTCTACCAAAAAATCCACAAGGAGAATGTCCGGCCATCTGTTGGTGGCCTCAAGTTGAAGCACACTTGGGTTCTGCAGTGGGACAAAAATATCAGCAAGTCCACCTCTGAATGGCTTAAGAACAACAAAATGAAGACTTTGGAGTGGCCTAGTCAAAGTCCCGACCTGAATCTGATTGAGATGCTGTGGCGTGACCTTAAAAAGGCGTTTAATGCTGGAAAACCCTCCAATGTTGCTGACTTACAACAATTCTGCAAAGATGAGTGGACCAAAATTCCTCCACAGCGCTGTAGAAGACTCATTGCCAGTTATCACAAATACTTTATTGCAGTTTTTGCTGCTAAGAGTGGCCTAACCACGTATTAGGTTTTGGGGGCAATCACTTTTTCACACAGGGCCATGTGGGTTTGGATTTTTTTCCTCCCTTAAAAATAGTTATCTTTGTTTGATGATCTGAAGCATAAGTGTGACAAACATGCAAAAAAAAAAAAAAAAAAAAAAAGAAATCAGGAAGGGGGTACACACTTTTTCACACAACCGTGTGTGTGTGTGTGTATATACATATATATATAAATAGGTATGTACAGTATATATATATATATATATATATATATATATATATATATATATGTATGTACAGTATATGAGAATAAAGAATAAAATTTCTAAACAGGTGGATGTTTGTGCTTTGTGTAATGTTAATATCTTGTATTAACGTGTTTTAAAAAAAACAACTTTTGTAGGCTTTATGTGGTTAGAAAACCAAACGTTTTTATGTATTCATAAAATTAACCATCTGTGTATATGTGCACAGATGATTTAAAAGCATATGGATTATACGTATATTGGATCACTGTCTCTGTTTTTAGTGGTGAGACTAAATATGAGATCAATACACACTAGTCAGGATCATGAATACCTAATGTGAGGCTTTCAACTTTTGTCCAGTGAAAGCTTGCAGACTCTTTCTTTAAAATGTGACCAACCAACTGTGAATGTAAATATTCTTCCAGAAACAAAACTTATGTCAGTTGGGACTTTTAGTGCTATTATGTCATTTCAAGCCATGATCAGATTTAATTTGTATTGAACTCTGAAACCTGGTAACAAAGTGCTTTACAAAAGTTAAACAATAATGCATAACACAAAAATGACAGACCAAAAGCTACAGGTAAAAAACGGGAAAATTTATATTGACATCTATAGTGTATACTGTATATATAATCATGATATTCTAGAAAGAAGTATGAGTTCTTATTGAGCAAAACTAAATTGAAAATGACAAGAAACGTGTAACAGACAAGTTCTTTTGAAACAAGGACCAAGGCCAGGCCAATGTTTCATGCCTTGTCCTGTAAAATATTGACCATTCAAGCAAACACTAACAGTGTTTTGTAAAATTATGCAAACCTTCAATTTATTTAGAGATCTTGCTGATTTAACATTAATCAGTCATGCAACTTTTTAATCAACTCCAAGGTGTTATCTGGTTTGTGGTTTCTATTTAGTAAACTAATAAGGTCTCAATTTTGCTCCACCATTGGAATAATTTGGCAAATCTTCACGTTATCTGAATGATGGCCACTAGGTGGCAGCATAGCTACATGATTATCAAAGAGGGATCTATACTTTCACAGTATGACCATAACTCCCTTTGAGCTGTTGTGGCCACATTGACAGATTTTCTCTAATGCATATTTAGTGCCATTTGATCTCTTGCAGCTTGTTCTCTCTTTTTATGTCCCCACAATGCTGAATATAGTCTTACACTGAATAACTGTCAAGTACTACTTTTGCTGTAATGCTCTTTCATATGAGTATATTGGTGAATACCCATATGTGTAAGTAAATAAGTTAATGGAAGATCCTGAGTTGCTGCTCTGGCACAAATATAAAACAATGATTTGTTCATGATAATCACACAAAAAGGACATCATAATCCAGTGAGTGAGAAATCTCATGTTAGTATTGAATCAAGTGAATTTATTCAAATATCTTCCAGTTTCCTCACCACATGTTGAGAATAAATTACCCTGATTATCTGATCTCTGCTTGTGCGGCCATATTACCAAACGGCAGATACACTTCAAGTAAAAGAGAGCAGAGCAGAACGCAGTGCTCTAAGAGGTTTTCTGAAGTTAATTACTCCCTTGTCATGACGTGCTGCAGAGGAGTCCTCAGCAGAACAGTAGATTAATCAATACTCCCTTCCTGCTTCCCCTATGACAGAAGAACATATTATGGGCATTAGATTAGCGCTTGGACTGCTGTGTGATCAATAACTACAGATGGAGGAGCGAGAGAGGAAGTAAATATAAGGCCAGACATAGCAGAGGGGAAGTGGTTCTGAGCACAAATAAACAGCGAAAGACCAAATAAGTCTCTATCTAAGTCATGATGTGTGTGTGAAGGCATTTATTAGTGCCCATGAGTGAAATAAGTGGAGCCTTATGTTTGAACCACCTCAGATTTTGACTGCCCTTACTTGATGAGTAACTTACTGTATGTGGTAGTCAAGGAAATCCAGCGATGAATGCCATCATCAATACTACACACTTAAAACTGGGTTTGAAAGGAAAGGAGAATCTCTGGGAGGAACGTATCATGACTTGTTTTTGATTTCCACTTTTCGAGAGGTAGACTCCATCTGTTTAAGGTGAATTAACTGTGTGTCTAAGGATTTAGTCTTTAAGAGGAAAGCTGATTAAGTACAGGGAGCACAAATCAGGGTTGATTACTGATACTGTTCTTGGGAGTGAAGATGGGAATAATAGGAAGAACTACATCCGGAGTACTTTTACCTCATTAACCATTCCACTTACAATGCATGAGCGCTCCATCATAACATAAATGCAGATTTGGATTCTTCATCAAAGGTATTCACAATATCAGCACATTTTCTTCAAGCTCTTAGACATCACAGATATGTTTGTGAAGATGATGTTACCCACTGATTTTGCATGTTTATAAATATGGACATGTACAGAAATTCTTGTGTATATTAGTCACGTGGCCTCACAAACAGGCTGAGACGTCTGCAGTGCATGCAAAAGTGTATAGACACCGATAATGTTACTATACAGATGAAAGATCGATTCTAGTATTTTGTCAAGATTTAAAGTTTTGTTTGGGGTTTTTTTGGTAAAAGAGAAAAAGTCTGTCAAGCAAAGGTTTATAATTAAGTTATATCAAAAAAGTCTTAGAACTTAGTAAAGCCTTACTACCTTGATCACACTCACGGTTGTGTAATGCAAATGTCAAGACTTCATAAGCATGTAGGAACTTCTGCTTCCAGTTTGAAAACATTTCTCACCATTATATTATGTGTCAGTGTTTTCAATTGAACAGAATGTGCATACACGTTGCATTAAAACAAGATCAAATCAAAACAAGATCAAAATTGTGTGACTATTACAAATCAAACATCTATCTACATATCTAAATGGACTGGATAATCTCAATAGGAACAATTTTTATGTTCTGCCATGTTAATTAGTTCAACCCTCTCTGAAAATCATGGAAAATCTGCATATACACGCAAAAGGAATCTCTGAATATATCATCAGAACAAGAAATGTTTTTCAGGAAGTAAAAAAATGAAAATATGCTAACCAATAAGTTAAAAAAAAACAAACACCCACAAGCGTTGACATTTGGACATACATGTAATTTTGGTTTCCTTTTTGTTTGTTATTGTGAAATTGCACAAGGTAGAAATGGAAACAAGGTCCAGCTCAAAATCTTACAGAATTGTATGTTTATTTCAATACATTTTGGATATCAGGGGATTTTGTATTAATGGTGCAATAGACAGTAACTGATTTTGCCTAAAATTTGACATTTTTCTTCAGTGTTTATAATGTGTCGGGGAGGTTTTTGAACTGACCGATCTGCACAATTATACTTGCTTTCCTGCAATGCTGACTTATTCTTTGATGCATGCATGCACTATTCTTTGCTTTCTCTGCAGCTGCTGACTTGCAACGGGCGTATTTTCATTTTGCTGAAACAAATCTTGAAACAAATCTCTTCTTCACTGCCTCTGAGGCGTAGGTTATAGATTTGCTTTCCTTTGTGGTTTGTTTGATTTGCATTTAGCAGCACAGTCCTGAGGCGAAGCTGATGCATTTGGCAAGTAACCTATAAAGCATAGAAAAAACCTTTCAGATGAAGCCTGAGTATTTACATAGTGGAGAATATGAATAAAATGCTGAAATCCTGAACAGCACAGGTTTTGAATTAATCAAATCTCATATGCTCAACCTATTAAAACTTTGACATTACATCCGTGTCCTTATTATACGTAAATCCTACCGGATTGTCCAGTATGTCTGAATAAACAATATTGTTTATTTAAGTTCTCTATTTTAACCTATTCAAATGCTAATGGCCATATCTTGCCAACTATTCATATGCAGATAAGAGCTTCTGATGCTTAGATGCTACCGTGCACCCTGCTGCACGGTTGCCTTTGTTTAATGAGGATTTTTAGAGCTTTCTTTCAGGCTGTTTAGGATGTGCATGCATTAATAAGTCTACGCCCAAACAGAGCTCACCTCCTGCTGGTAATGAGGCCACAGCTCACAGCATTAGCTGGCATGCATTTAAAGTGTGATGGAGTTTTCTATTGAAGGAAGTCTGTGTAGGTTGTCTTTCTATTTCCTGACTTTTTATTTTTACTATCTACCCGTAAACTCACTGTGACCAAGGATTTACTTTCAAACAGTATTCCTCAGTTGTGTAACAAAAATGCGCATACTAACAACACATATTTTTAGAACTTGTTTTAAATATGTTACAAATACATGGGATCTTTGAAACCCCACATTCTTCCTTGCAAGATGCTCTTCTTTTTACTGCTCTTTTTGGTGAATAAATCGTCTTGCTTACAAACCCATATACTGTAATAAGGTACGATTTAAAAAAAATCCTCTGTTTGACCTGGAGATGGAGTATGAAGTTATGTTATGCAGATTTCACTGAATATGCATGGCTTGCACCAACCAAACATGATAGCTTTCCAAGAAATGACTTCTGTGTGAAAAAGGATGTTTTGCTTTGTGCATATTGAGAAAAAAATCAGCAGTGCCTCCATTCATTTAAAGGAATTCCCTGCAAAACAATTTTACTACGTGAGAACAAGGTTGGAAAAAGGTGCTGGGATGCATATAAGCAGTCTGTGTTATATCTCACAAAAAAGCATTTGAAGTAAATTTATGCCCATCTTTATCATTATGTCAGTAATTCTTCATACCTTAAAATATGTCAAGTCTGCTTCATTAAGCTGGAGGATTGAACAGTTAGGTTCTAGGCACTGATGAGTGAGGAAAACAGCAAGACAACATCCACAAACCATAGAAACCTAAAAGAAATGACAGAACAATTTATCAATGTGCTACCACAATATTCTGTATACAATATAAGATAAGATAAGATAAGACTTTATTATCTCACATTGGAGAAATTCACTGATACATCAGCTCTTCAAAAGATAAGAGGAATGGGATTACATACATTCTAAAAAAGTACAAAGAAAAAGAAAAAAATACATAAGTAAATAATTTTTTAAAAAAGTGCAAATGAGGAGTAAGAAATAAATATCTATGAAATATAAAAAAACTATTGTGTGTAGATAGCTAGCTACACAGATTAATTATATAGTCTGACAGCAGTGGGAATGAAGGACCTGCGGTAGCGCTCCTTCTTGCACTTAGGGTGTCTCAGTCTCTGGCTGAAGGAGCTGCTCAGCTCCTCCACAGTCTGGTGCAGTGGGTGAGAGTTGTTGTCCATGATGGATGTGAGCTTGGCTAACATCCTCCTCTCACCCACCTCCTCCACAGAGTCCAGAGGGCAGCCCAGGACAGAGCTGGCCCTCCTGACTAGCTTGTTGAGTCTCTTCCTGTCTCGCTCTGTGCTACTCGGAGACCAGCAGACGACAGCGTAGAGGATAGCGGAGGCTACCACAGAGTCATAGAAAGTCCTGAGCAGAGGCCTGCTCACTCCCAAGGACCTCAGTCTCCTTAAAAGGTGGAGGCGACTTTGGCCCTTCTTGTACAGGGCATCAGTGTTGTGGGACCAGTCCAGTTTTTTATTGAGGTGAACACCCAGGTACTTAAAACTGTCCACCATCTCGATGTCCGTCCCCTGGATGTTCACTGGTGTATGGGGTACATTCCTTTTCCTTAAATCGATCACCATCTCCTTCGTCTTGCTGGTGTTCAAGCACAGGTGGTTATGCCTACACCAGTCCACAAAGTCCACTATCACCGACCGGTACTCCAGCTCGTTCCCCTCTGACACACAGCCCACAATGGCTGAGTCATCGGAGAACTTCTGCAGATGACAGGTGTCCTTGTCAAAGATGAAGTCCGCAGTGTAGATGGTGAAGAGAAAAGGTGACAGGACAGTACCCTGGGGAGCCCCCGTGCTGCAGACTACCACCTCTGACTCACAGCTACGCAGCCGCACGTACTGTGGCCGGTCAGTGAGATAGTCGATGGTCCATGCAGCAAGGTGTCTGTCCACTCCCGCGTCCTCCAGCTTCCCCCACAGCAGCGCCGGCCTGATGGTGTTAAAGGCGCTGGAAAAGTAAAAAAACATGACTCTCACAGCGCTCCCGGCGGTCTCCGGGTGGGTGATCACCAGCTGCAGCAGGTAGATGACAGCGTCCTCTACTCCGATGTTGGGCCTGTAGGCGAACTGCAGCAGGTCCGGGGTGGAACTCACCACAGAGCGGAGGTGGGTGAGGATCAACCTCTCCATGGTCTTCATTAGGTGGGAGGTCAAGGCGACTGGTCTGTAGTGGGCCGGTTCCTTGGCATGCATTGTTTTTGGAACAGGAAGTCTTCCACAGGACAGGGACCTTCTCCAGGCTGAGGCTCAGATTGTAGATGTGACTGAGAACCTCACTGAGCTGGTCCGCACAGGTCCTCAGCAGCCTGGGGCTGATGCCGTCTGGTCCTGCAGCTTTCCTCTGCTTCAGCCGCCTCAGTTCTCTCCTCACCTGGTCCGGTGTAAAGGATAGGGGGGAATGGGGGGGGGGGGGGGGGGGGTTGGGGTGGATTGCTGAGGGGGCTGGGCAGAGGGGGGCTAGTGTTGGGAGCAGTCCTTGTGTAGTGGGCTATAGACAGGGCTGGAGGCGGACTTGGGGAAGGTGGAGACAGTTGGTGGAAGAGTGCAATGTCCGCTGGCTTGGAGATGTGTGGAGGTAGAAGAGCGTCGGAGGGGGAGCATCAAATCTGTTAAAATAACAGTTCAGTTCATCCGCCCAGCTCTGATCTCCATCAGAGGTCCCTCTGGCACTCTGTCCAAATCCGGAGAAGATCTTAAGTCCTCTCCACACATCCCGCGTGTTGTTCTGGGCCAGCTTCTCCTCCAGCTTCTTCCCGTACTCCTTCTTGCTCCTTCTGATCCTCCACTGGAGCTCCCGCTGGACTCTCTTCTGCTCTTCTCTGTTCCCTGAGCTGAAAGCCCACTTCTTCTGGTTCAGGTGGACTTTAAGCTCAGGGGTCACCCAGGGGTGGTTGTTGGCAAAACACCGTACCCTCCGGGTTGGCACGGTGCTGTCCACACAGAAGTTGATGTAGTCCATGATGCAGTGAGTCAGGCCATTGATGTCATCTCCATGAGAGCTGCACAGCATGCCCCAGTCTGTGGTCTGGAAACAGTCTCTCAACCTCTCATTGGCCTCCTCAGTCCACACCTGGATCCTCTTCTTCTGTGTCTTTAGTCCCCTCACCCTGCGTGTATAGGGAGCGCAGGCAGACAAGGTTGTGATCCGAGCGCCCAAGCGGGGGGAGGGGGGTGGCGGTATATGCATCCTTCACATTTACATACAGTAAGTCCAGCGTCTTGTTTTCCCGCATTTAACATACTGAGTGAATGTGGGGAGGGTGGCAGAGAGTGATGTATGGTTAAAATCTCCACTGATCAGTATTACAGCCCGGGGATGACGCGTCTGGATCTTTGTGACAGCGCTGTGGAGCTGCTCACACGCAGCCGAGGCATCAGCCGAAGGAGGGACGTACACGCAAAACACAATTACGGGCGAAAACTCCCTGGGGATGTAAAACGGCCGTATGAAAGTCATACGTTGGTCTCAAAACTGAAGCCAATGCACAAGTGAGTAAACGCCATTTCATGGCTTCTGTTCACATTTGTCCTAAATACAAGTCCTAATTTTGATCCATGGTAGACAGCAAGGGCCAATGGGAGGGCTTTTCAACTCTGGTTCTTGAGGACCATTGCCCTGCAAGTTTTAGGTGCTTCTCTGATTTGAATTTAATGGATCCCAACATGGATCTTGTCAATTCTGAACAATGGCCCATTAATTTGAGTAAGGGGTGCTGAAGCAGAGAAACATCTAAAACTTGCAGGATGGTGGTAACCTGACTCCCGCCACCTGGTATTTGCAATACCATCTGGGGAGGGAGTTAACCCGATGTCATTTCAAATTAGTCTTTTTTTTCTAAAACTCTTGCATGTGATTGGATAGAAGATCTGTCCGTCATCTTGACTGACACGCTACTTCAGCCACTCACGTTGAACCGAATGACGCAACCCGTGACGCAACTCAGAGCGACACCAGAGCCACCATGCATAGAGGATCGAGTTATCAAAACATGTTATCAAGCTCAAAAAGCTTCAGTCAAACAACATGGCGGCGGCGGCGACAGCTAGTACGAGCGGTGACAATCATGGCAAGCCGCCATGATTGTTGTTGTCTGAAATAACTGACTGACTACACTGCTGTCGCCTGTGCTTCTACATCACATCCGGCCAAAACGCCGCCCATCCTTCAAAAGTCCCACCCGCGATTAGTGATTGGCTCCTATTATTCTCTAACCAGACGAAATCACCTATAACTGTCGCCTTACTCAGATGGAGTGCGTGAGGAAAGGGAACGCCCCCGCGTGTACTTGTTGAACGCACCCAGATGATGTAAATCAGGTTAGGATGGTGGCCCTTGAGGACCAGAGTTGAAGAGTTGTACTCTTGGGGAGCTCTTCAGGAAGATCAAAAACTTATAATAGTGCAGATGTGTCTCCTATAAGCAAGTTAACTAATCATGCAGCTGGCTCAGGCTCCATGCAAAAGATTCACTCACCACTCAAGAAGATGATGAACAGAATGACAAGTTGGTCTTAACTCTGAAAAGACTGCAAGGGGGTCTCCTGTTCTTTGTTGTGTTTTTTTATTACTTATACCATTTCCCTGCGTACATTGTGCTCCCATTGCTTGGATCTTTCTGTCTGGAAAGACTTAACATGACTTAACATGTTGACAATTCTGCTATGGCCCGTGGAAGTGTGTGATCAATGGAGACACACTGATATGCTTACTCTGTGTTATACTGAGCTAATCTCCCAGTTAACTAGCATAGACCAATTGCAGTTTGCAGGAGAAATTTTGCCTGCAGACAAACATACAAGCAATAAATATGTTTGGATTCTTAAACTAGCAACTTGTGACACCTTTTGTGACACATTCTATAAAAGTGTCAGAAGAAATTAAAGTAAAGCACGAGGCAGGAATGAAGCATGTCTAACATTGTTGATCTAGCATCTTCATGCACAGATGCATGTGCACAGGCACATGCATCTCCCTCCTTCTCTCCCTCCTTTTTGAGGTCACCTGACCTTATTTATGGTGACAGTGACAGAAAAAGACACAAGTGATGTGAGATGTTGTTAAGACAAATTGCACCATAAGTGGGTTAGCTCTCCTGGGCATGTTCACAATGGAGATGATGATGATGATGATGATGATGATGAGACAACTAAGCAACTTTTTGATGGCCTCATTGAAATACCCCCCCCCCCCCCTGAATAACTGACACCACAGATGATGAAATCTAAGCACTTAAAATCAAAGAGTTTTATTAATCAGAGCCAGCTATTTTAAACATTGATAACTAGACATCTGCCATTATTCTATCCATGTCTGTGTTTCTTTTGTCGCAAATTTAAATGTGTCTGTTGTGGGTTTACGTGATTGTTAGTGACACATAATTGTCAGTAAATTGCTGCTGCTTTGGGCCTGGATAAATAAATTGGCACTCTGCAATTTCCCGTAGAGACACAAACTGCAATTAACAAGAGAGTTTTAGTTAGAATACAGAAGCAGACATTTCAGTAAGCACAGAGACAGTCTTTTATTTATAAAGTAGGTTGGTACGCTGGCAATTGGCAAACATGTTAGAATCGATAAATTGGTTTTAGATTGGGAATCAGCAAGTATAATTTCTGATAGTTTTCATAACATAATAATGACAATATACTGTAACAACATCAATAATTTTCTCAGGGTAGTAAATGTCACTTTAAGAGTTTGAAGTATTTACAGGACATTTTATTAAAATCAGCGTTTTTTGTGTTATTTTCTCACTTAAATTAGCCCCTCTTATTTAGACAGACAACATAAAGTTCACCATGTCCTAGCCACATTTTACACTACGCAGAAAAAACGATTGAGAGCATTTCCACTGGGTTTAGCGTGGGTTGGGGGGCCAACTTCACGAAGGTTAAATGAGAGGCTATTTTCTTCACTGGTGTAGGCTGTACAGTATGGTGCTATGTCTGTAGAAAGATGCATTATGATCATTTGAAGGTATTTGACAGAGACGTATTCATCATCTTTAGCATCTGCTGTCCACAAGATTGAGTCTTGTTTTAACTGGACAATAAGAAAAGGGACAATTTAGTCCTCATTTTGAGAGGGACCCAACTGCAATCACGGTACGTCGCCATATATCCAATCCACGCCGGAAGTCCTTAGTGGAAGTTTCTTTTTCATGTAACTTACTAAAATCTAACCCTACCCCTGACCCTTCTCCTAACCCTAACCACCCGACTACACCATATGCATCTGTTTGCAAGCCGCAGATAGTTTCTCTTGGCGGTATTTAACTAACTTCCGCATGAGACTTCCTGTATGGATTGGATGTATGGCAGCACCCTTGTTGTTCATTGTAACTGCTGTTAGGTACTCTTGCTCATTTTAGACTCAGACTATGTCCACACGAAGTCAAAACGAACACGAAACGCTCATATTTTCCAGACCGTTTGTCTTAAAGATGGAGACGTAAAATAAATGTGATCAACCATATGAATGCATGGAAACGCTGCAAAATATATGCCAGGCCTGTAAGTGGCACTGTGGTGCGAAAGCAAAAATAGGCGAAAACAGGTGATGGAGTACTGGGCATGTGCAGAAATGTCTATACAACATTAAACAACCAAACCGAATGCTCCGATCTATGGTTGCGATCCGCCAGAAAATCCCAAAAAGAAGAAGGTTGAACAACCAAACCGAGAAGATGGCAGCAAGTACGAATAGGCGAACAGGTAAGAGCAGCAAACATTCAACGACGGTGTCATTGTTGTTGTGATGGTGAGTGTAGCTAAACTGAAACCTGCTGTCAAGAATCTTGGAGTTATCTTTGACAGCGGTTTCAGATTTGATAAGCAGATTGATAGTGTGGTCAGGGGCAGTTTTTATCAACTACATCTTTTAACAAAGGTTAAACCTTTTCTAAATCGTTGTGATCTCGAAAAAGCCATTCATGCTTTTATTAGTTCTAAACTCGACTATTGTAATGCACTCTATGTCAGAGTTTCTCAGTCATCAATCACCCGTCTTCAGTTGGCTCAGAATGCAGCTGCCCGTTTTCTAACCAACACCCCCTGACGTCAGCATATCACCCCGGTTCTGGTTTCTCTTCACTGGCTTCCCGTTTCTTTTAGAATTGATTTTAAAATTATATTATTTGTTTTTAAAGCGCTTAATGGTCTTGCCCCTCCTTACCTGTCTGAACTTTTGCACGTTCGGAACCCAACCAGAGCTTTAAGGTCTGCAAACCAGCTGTTGTTGGAAGTCCCTAGAGCCAGATACAAGCATTGGGGTGATAGAGCTTTCTCAGTCGCTGGGCCCAGACTCTGGAACAAACTGCCTCCTCACATGCGCTCCATAACAGACTTTGGCGTTTTTAAAGCCAGGCTCAAAACACATTTATTCAGACTGGCCTTTAACACCCAGTAATGTGGTGATATATTTTCATATTTTATTTGTATTTACTTGCATTTGTCTATTATTTTCTTTATGCTGTTCTTATTTTCTTTCTATGATGTTTTTATGGAAAGCACTTTGGTTACCTTGTGTACTGTAAAGGTCTATATAAATAAAATTGATTCTTGACGTGATTAATTTCACATAAATTAGGTGAGATGTTTCACACTATCTTCATATAATTTTTTACCAACATTATGATTTCAAGTTCATGTTACTTAAAGTAAATGATGAACTCAAAATTGTTCTTCCTATGCAGCAAGAACTTGGTACAGGTGGGTTTGAGCTAAAATGTTAAAACATTGACATCAGACCACTAATGTCAGACCACATACATCTGTGTTGCGGTGCAGCAGCTGCTGGATAGTAACTGTTAAATGCAGGAATAAACAAACAAATTGAGAGCAGTCACATGACACTACCAACATAATTTATAAATCCCTCATTTGTGAATTATCTCCAATTTATTGTTAAAAGAAGTGAACTGCATTGTGGGAAACCTGCTCCCTCACATCCCTAATTTCCCTGTACTCATTTTAATTAAGCTGATTCAACTTAAGTTAATTAAGTTATCTAACATGTTGGCCTTCCAAGTTCTTACAACTTATATAAAATAAGTATTACTAACAACTAAGTTAAAATTAAGTTTTATCTACTAGATAGATTCTATTAAAACCAATATTACAATTTACAGTGCAGTTAAACAGTATAATAAAACAGGAGTTGATCCAGACACAAGGGAAGATCTTTCAGTTTGAGCAGATTTGATGGACATATTGTACATCTTTTTCATTGTGTAGATGTCTGTAGCTCTTTAATATTTTGGCTTTTAAAGACAGGAAGCATCAGTGGTTGATTTCGGCTGTTTAAAAGATGAAGTGGTTGTTATTGTTTACATTACCATACTGTGCTGGAATGTAAGATGGATGCTGTTAATAACACAAACACATCAGCACAGAATATTGATGCCATGCAGTTTCCCATCATTTACTCTTTATCTAAGAAAACTTGCAAGTAAATAAAAACACAACCTGAGGAGGCTGAAGTTGCCGCTTGTGACACAGACAGCAGAGCCAAGGTGACCCAAACAACCCAAAACAACAGTGTCTGATGAGACGCGACAGGCAGCAGGGTCAAAAGGATCAAATGAAGCCTTGTGAAAGAATCATTATTTTTTTATAGTTACTGGAAGATGTAGGCCTTTGGTAATATTACCCGCTGCTGCTACAGCGACATTGAGATGCTTCCTGAATAGCAATTACAGTGTGTGGTTCATTTTGCAGCCTCCTTCTTCCAGCGGAGCATTTTTATGTGCAGAAATCTGCAGTAAAAAGTCGTTTGTCTGATGACTGCTTGAGAGCCACTGTCAGCTTTAAGTTGAAATCTTAAGAAAATCTCATCATTAAAACATATCTCTAATAAACTCAATGACACTTTAAAATAATGCAGGATTTTTTTTTTTTTTTGGCGGGGGGGGGGGGGGGGGGGGGTTGTTTTCTGAGGGACCACTGAATTATTAACACCAGCAGCCATCACCAGGTTTAATAGATAAGGACTGCTACCTCACTAAATCCCACTCCACCTGCTCCTCCCTCTCAGGCTGTATGAGAAACAGAGCCTTAACCGTCACTGTTTAACATCCTCAACCGCCACATTACCTACATCTCAGGACATTTCATCACCATTTGTTATAGCACAATCCAGTAAGTCATGTGGTTCCCATATGCTGCCTGGAGGAGCCTTTATCTTATTTCCCAGTGTTGCTATATTGTCTGAAGACTAGTATAAAAACCATATTTCATTGGGGGACAGTATACTCTTTTCAGTGAACATGCTTGTGTGGCAGGACAAAGGAGGGACTGGGTGGGATTTGAACCCTAGACTCCCAGGTGAAAGTCACGCGCGCTGACCATTCAACTAAAGTAGTAAGGGCACATGATCAGTTGGAGGCATACTGACAGAACCGTCAACTGCCACATCTCTCCCCCTCTTTCCACAAGCATGTCCTTGTGCTCTGCGCAGGGTGCCACCAATTATGAATCCATGGACTGTTTACCAGCATTTCACATGTATCCTGCCGACAACGCCAGAATATGGCAAGGTATGCAATAGAGGGCCCGGGCTGGATTTGATCCCCAGACTCCTGGATGAAAATCATACGCGCTGACCATTCAGCCAAAGGGACATCCCTGTGGCCAAGTAGCCAGGGCACATGATCAGTCAGAGGCATAGTGACAGGACGGTCAACTGCCACAGTTGCATTGATACAATTAAAAGTATGGCATTAATGGAATAAATACAACAGAAAATATTGCTGGTGGTGTGACAACACCAGCAGTGAGAGAGATCAGATGAAAGCAGATGATGCAGCAAAAAGTATTGACATGCAAGACATGAATTTAAAACATTTCTCTTTGGGGATTAGACTTGGATGGATCATCCAGAGCAGTGACATGAACAAAGATGTCTAGATGCTGGTGGTGGGTGAGCTGGGGGTGGTAGAGGCCTTTGATGAAACATTTCGAGCATCAGGAAGAGGACGAGATAAGGAGGAGGCGGTAGAGCAAAATTCATTCAGAAGGAAAAAGAAAGGAAAATAGCAGAGTTTTAAAAACTGGAATAGGACAAATTTATTTTAAAAGTAGAGGGCAAGAAGACCACCAGGACAAAGCAGTGACAAAAGAATTAAGAATGAGGTGAGGAGTGAGAGAGCTGAAACACCAGAGAAAGAGTGCAGGCATGAGGGAACAGAGCTTCCTTATGCAAAAGTTTCATAACAACACACTCAAGAGCAGATGGATGCAGACAACGTTCTCCTGTATGACAAGCTGATAGAGAAGAATGCACCAACAAGTAGCAGTCCTATTAAAGAACGGCTGTTAGCGGTAACACAATCACCATCATGTGGCTGTGGGGAAGAATTTGTTTGCAATCCCATGCTAACATCATCAGGAAAACTATGCTGGGGTTGAGAGGGGATCTTATGGCTGAGTCATGCAAGAATTGAGTCATGAGTAAGCATAACAAGCATATCCCAGAGGCAAAAGTGGTCACGGGCCCCTTCAGCCAGAGCCTCTTTTTGAATATAAAACAAACATAAACATCTTAACACAGGATGGGGGAAAAAAAGACTAATATGAGGCGCAGTTTTTTCACAAGAAGACAGAAAATGATCAAAGACAGAAAAGTCAATGAAGTGCCAAGAAAAAAAAAAAGAATTTCTGAAAGATTAAACAACAAATATATATTGGATCTGATCAATTCATCTCTATTGACAGGATATGTACCTCAGTCCTTTTAGACTGCAGTATTTAAACCTCTACTTAAAAAACCTACCCTTGATCCAGGAGAGTTAGCTAATTACAGACCGATATCCAACCTCCCCTTTATGTCTAAAATTCTTGAGAAAACAGTTTCAGCTCAACTTTGTGCCCATCTGAGCAGAAATAATCTGTTTGAAAAGTTTCAGTCTGGTTTTAGAGCTCATCATACTGTAGCACAGAGACGGCACTGGTGAAGGTTACTAATGATCTTCTCATGGCTTCACATAAAAGACTCCTGTCTGTACTTGTCCTGTTAGATCTCAGTGCTGCATTTGACACCATTGATCACAATATTCTCCTCCAGGGACTTCAACATGTTATTGGAATTAGAGGAACTGCATTAGACTGGTTCAAGTTATATTTATCTGATAGATTTCAGTTTGTTAATGTCAACATCACAGACCAGAGTAACTCATGGAGTTCTCCAGGGTTCTGTGCTTGGACCAATACTCTTCACATTATATATGCTTCCTTTGGGTAATATCATCAGATGACATGGCATAAATTTTCATTGTTATGCAGACGACACTCAGATATACTTATCTATGAAGCCTGATGAAACCAATCAGTTTGTTCGATTACAAAGATGTCTGAGTGACATAAAGACCTGGATGACACTGAACTGGGTGGTGTGGGGGGGTTGACGGGGTAACAGATGATTGACACAAATCTCGACCAATCATTTGTTCGGGCTGAATTAAAAGATGTGTCAGATTTTTATCAGAAATACAAAAATAGAAAAATAAAGGGTACATTTATGTGTTCGAGCACTTTGTGAATTCCTCTTAAATTGTATTCCCACATGCCTGTTAGAAACATTTTTAAATGACAATAAAAAAAAAAGTATAAAATTGCAACAAAGGTAAGTATAGCTTTAAGCGCCCTGAGGTGACATTGTCACGAATGGACGCTAAACAAATAAAGTTGAATTGAATTGAATTGAATTGAAACTGCAACACAGACTGTAAACAACACATCCACTTCCAGTTTGGTGTATTTGCTAGTCAGGATGAGCAGCACATTCTGATCACAAACATTTCTCCCTCAGGTCTTGACAATATAGCAGTGCTTTATATGAGGAGAAATTCTTAGGTTATGTCTGTGGCCTGGGGCTACTTTTCTCATTATCAGTATGTAGTTTTGTGCTCTGCATCTGAGAAGTTGCTTCCCAGGTAAAAACAATGTTGGTTTGCTTATTATTAGAAAAGAAAAGATTTCAAAGTTATCTATAACAGCTTTGTAGAGGAAATTTTAATAGCATTTTCTGTATGAACATCTACAGAGTGCAAATTGAATTTGGAAAATACAAAGTACAAGTCACAGCATGGTGCAGGAAAACCTGCTTATGTAAGTCCAGCTGATTAAAAAAAAAGCTTCTGCAGTGGGAGACAAGTGTTTATTAGCTGAAAGGTCAAACTGACTGTACAGCCACGATGCTCATTGATTTTGTTATTTCTGTTTAGAAATCAATAGAAAATATAGGATTTTTTCATATATCTGGCACAGAAACTCTTTGCAGTGTGAAAGAAAGGCTATAGTGCTTATGTAAATTGATTTATTAGTTTAGTAACCATAACCAGACAAATTGGCATCTCTTCTTAATCACCTTTCAAGTCATAACAGATTATGAAGTCCCACTTACAGAGCCAAAGATACTCAGCCTCAGATTTAATTTACATGCATTTTGGGCAAGAATTTAGCCAGTTCCCACCCAGTCTGGTTAGGGGTGCAGATATTGCAGTCAACGCAGCAGCTGTGGAGTGTCTGCAGCAGCACAAACCACTTCAGTCTGATGTCTTGCTGCATTTAATTGTTACAATTTTTTCATCATTATATTCTGATTAATTTTACATTACAGCTAAACCAGAAAGTTTTCAGTATTTTCTAAGTCGTCAAACACTGTTTTGTAGTGGAAATCAGTTCCAACACTGCAGCTTAACTAAATGGACACCAGTTATTGTTTAAATCCAGTCATGCTGTCATAAGCTTCTTATGTACACTGCCCTTTGCACAGGGAAAACTGATGACCTTTTCAGTGCAGCAAACAGAAATTAGATCCTGCTAGTTCATACAGAAGACAGACATTATCTAAACCTGAGAAATTCACATAGAAACAATTTTCGTAGTAAATAACACCACAGGCCAGAGGAAAAATAACATAATAAGATTTGTAGTTGAAATTTCCTTTTAAGCCAAATAGCAGCCTGGTCTACCAGTCGTAAATCAGATTAACATAGCTGAACAAATGGATTGCCATTAAGTTTAAATGTGTTTATAATGAGTGTTGATAATCCTCTGATTCCTCTTAAGTGCTACCATGATGTCACATTGTGCTGTGACTACTATGTTTAAACATGGTGAAGTTACACCTTTCCAACATTAACTCAGAGTCAATGAATGTGTGGCAAGATACGCAAAGAGGGCCCAGGGAGGATGCGTACTAGAGGCCAAAGAGATATCCCTGTGGTCAAGTAGCCAGGGCACATGATCAATTGGAGGCATAGTGACAGGATCCCACACTGTCATAAATGCATGCTGATATTTTAAATTACTGTGATATGAAGTTATAGGTCACAATTAAAATTCAGTCTGCCACTCTTTTGCTTTCAGAATTTCCTGACAATGTTGCTGTCTTTAAATGTTCTTGGCCATTTCTTCTTGATTGCTGCTTTCCTCTGTTTTTCTCTGGTCTGTGTCTGTTTCTCTATGTCTGTGTGCTAATTTTGTGTTTTTGGGTGTGACCTTTCTGTCCTGCATGTTTTGACACCTGACCCTGGCTTACCTGCTCCTCATGGCTCTCTGAAACTCAGTTTTCTATTCTGTCTGCTTTCACTTCAGACTGAAAAGAAAGCCAAGCTTCAGACAGTCATCATGAGGAAAGGACAAAAGGTTGTTTTTGAATCAGATGATTACAGATTAAAGTCCTAAATTCACAGCCTACACATTTGTGGATGATAGTGAACCTTCCATCACATTCCTCCCTTGTAAATGACTTTGGGTTAAAAGCATCAGCTCTTATGAATGTAAGGTGACATGTTATGATTATTTAGCCAACTACTGTAATAACTAGACTCTTTCAGATCAACTTAATTATTTGCTTGGCTCTTGGTTCTACCCATACCTCAGATCCTTCTTTGAATTATATCCAGCTTGCTGCTCTCAACCACCATGTGCCTGGTTGCCATCCACATCTTCATCCATGCATCTGTCCAAGCCCTCCACACGACTCTACACTTCATTCACTGTCTTCTCACCCACTGCTAAATCAATTCCTACAACTCTTTCTTCTCAAAAAGGTCTTCTCTCCTGCTTCCAAAATTCCCTGCCTACCCCCTTAGAGACTAATGTTTTTAATATTAGCACAATATTAATACCGTTTATTTATTTATTTACTACTACTAAACCGTTCCATCTGTCATTCTAGTGCAGTTTGGTTCAATTTGTTGCAGCAACATGACTAGCTTTTGAAAGTTTGGCATGTTTGCAGACAGAAAAGGTTTCAGTTCATCCAAATACTTGAGTATCAGAGAGATGATATTTTTTGCACATGGTACTCCACTGGCAGTCTGTGGGATTTAGGCCAGAGCTCTGAGAGGGCCAGTCTCAAGAATTTGATTTTCTCCTGTGCAGGCAGCTGGTGTGCTTTAGATAAATATCCTCCAGTTGAAAGATCCATTTCAGCTGCTTCGATTTTTTTTCTTTTCTTTTTGACTGATTCCTTTTGATCCCTTTGAATTTACATCCAGAGTTTTTCTGTCAACATTACACTTTTATGATAAGATCACACTATTGCAAGAAGAAATAAATAACTTTGGTTTCCCCTCCACCTTCCTGAGCATTAACTCTGTCTGAGATTCTCCACTGAAACTTTCTTGAATTTCCAGAGTAGTTTCTGTGCTCTCCACCTTAATAGCCCCTGATTCAGTTTCTCACAACACAATTTGCTGATCTTGCAGGAAGCCTTTTCCATTGTCTGTTTTTCTTTATTTTATTTGACATGATGCAGTCAGATCTGCCTCTTGTCTGTCGTAGTCTGCCTACCTTCTGCTCTCAGTCCTTATCCATTTTTCTCGTTTGTTTGGAAAACATTAAAGTTGGATGATAGTATCATTTACCTAGAATTCTTGAAAGTAGAGTCATCCGAAGTGTGGTTCATCATAATTAACTTGACGAACAATGCTCCTCTGTTTTCATGAAAAACCTTTGTGTTTTATCTAGATGACATTGCATCACAGAACCTCCCAGAACCTCAAAATTAATGGCAGTGACTAATGCCCATCTCAGCCACTTATAATCAGAGAACCCAGTCAGAGAACAACTTTGTCTTCCACACTACCTCATTCTTTCGCCTCTTCGCTTCATTGTTCCATCTGTGTGTTAAACCACCCCCATAATAGTGTGTTTACAGGTATTACTCATGCCAATTGTTCTCACGATGGTGAGCTAGAGTTACAGTGTTGACATTTTACAGTTCCCAAGATGCTACAGGCAATACTGACATTCCCAAGAACACTTGAATTGCTTCTAATCCTTTGTGAAAATTAAAGGAGTCTTAGAAAACACCTTAAAAACATCCACAATGACCTTTTGACAATAGTGCTTTTGAAAGGTGTGGTTGTTTGATTTTCTTTATGAGCTTCCATTATGAAACCTGAATCTGAAAGACAGTAATGATGAGTCACGTGATGGCTTCTGACATCAGTATGAGGTCTCGTTTTCATGCGTGTGATGTAGACAACACACTGTAAAAGGGAGCATCTTGCATTCTTCAAGAAACATACAAGAGGATGAATATTTCTTTTTGCCCTGTCACGTTGCAAAGACATGTGACAAATGAATTACTTTCTGATTTCTCATGAAAACTCCCAGCAGCCAAGCTTTTCCACACTGTGGTTTCAGTAGATTTCTCATGAGGCTCTGTTTACAGCCCAAAAGCTGGACAGAACTCTTGGGGGGAACTTCCCCAAGAATACAAAAAGCTGATGTGTCTGCTCTCATGAAATTATGTTGGAAAGAACCATTTCTTGCTTGAGATGCAGTATGCTCTTGTTCCATATGAAGAAATATTTTAGTGAATCAATTTTACCATCCATGTTATTTGTTAGTCTCTGTGCTATCTGGGCTCACAACATCCATTTGTCAGATGCGACATGAGAGAAGATGGTCAAATGTGAAAAATGAATCTCCCTTTTCAGTGTGCCGCCAACGTATCCCCATGAGAGAGCCCAGATTTCACACAAAGAGCCTATTATCCACTATTAGATCTGTTTTTTCTACATTTGAGGAGATAGACCAGTGTTTGTCACATGAAAGCTAACACATAAAGCACACACACTGTGACTGCTGCCTTGTCATTTAAATGCATTTGGTTTTATCTCTTTATAACAAAAAGATTTATCCCCTATTTGTGACCTCAGATCCATGTTGTATTGGAAAACACACACACACACACACACACACACCCCCCCCCCACACACACACACACACACACACACACACACACACACACAAAATCACCTACATTTTGCACCCTTCTGTGATATCCAGCAGAGGGACTTATCAAATCAAAGCCACAAATCCATTTGCCATCCATTAAACATTGGACTGAGTTTCATTTTTGTTTGGCCACTGTCCTGCTTTGGCTGCCTGATTCAGCATGAGTCACGTTACTGCTGCTAGCTGGTGATTTCAAGAGTGTGCCTGTGAGTTGAAGTCTGCAGCTGAGTCACCATGTAGATGGGATAATTATAGATGACAGGGCTATGGGCGACAGCACAGGCAACAAGCAAGCCATGAACTGATGCCGCGGAAATTTGCAGAGTCATCTGAGTCAGCACACCATGCCTTAAGGACAGACCAACATTAAACTTGCTATAACTCAGTGACTTTCATAAACAGCAGGTTTTTGCGTAAGTATCTACCGGGGCTTCGTCTTTCCTCCCAAGTTATTCAAACCCATAATACTCCTTCATTAACGCTTAATCCTTTAGTTACACCGTCTTCTGCATTTTAGCCAAGTGGACTGGAAACTTTGAAATCCCTGATACTGCACTTCATCCATGTTAGATGTCCCCTATATTAAGTGGATGCCTATACTGTATGTGTACATGCCTTTACATATGAGTGTAATGAAGTTTCTGTAAGCAATTGATTTACCATGACTGTCATGGTCAAAGTGATAAAACTGATTAAAGAGCACAGTTTGCACACAAAGAGATTTGTGATTAAACAGAATAGACGATTACTCTCCATCTCAGTGGAAATCCTGTATATGGCAGGGACACACATGGTTGAACATCTGGAGGTCGGTTTGAGAGGGGTGATGCAGAAAGGATTAAAATCAGAGAGTAAACTGGGGATTTTTTTTTTTTTTTAAAGGAGAATGTTCCTTCCTTTTCATGTCAGAAAGAGGAAAATAAAATCTAGTTCTTCACTAAGTTCTTTGTTTTAGACAATAATTTATCCCTTGACCCTTGAGCTATAGGGGCCTTTGGTTTAATGATTTATGTTATTAATGCTAAGTGCAAGGACAATAGCAAATCTGTGGCGTGGGGACGGGGGCGTGGGCAACCCCTTCAATCTGACCGGTCCCTCAGGTGACACCCCAAATACAGATAATCAAATTTGAAGAAATGTTCAGCAGAAGACCTCTGAAGCTCAAGTGCACTTATATATGTTGTTCTACACAGTAAACACATGTTTTTATAGTAAATATAACCTTAGTATTTCCAGTCATAACTGTGAAATATAGCAACGTGTTTAGGCTTATCTGGTCCTGTTCAGTAGTTCTCCTGTCAGTTTCTTTCTTTTTTTTGTCTGTCCTGCCCTACAGTCTGCACATCATCTTGTCTCCTGTTGGTTTTCTTCTCTGTTTCTTGGTTCACATTTTCATATCTCTGTTAAAACCCTGACCCAGGATGTAAAGGTCATAACCCACCAGATGTGACAACAACAGTTCGTTGACCAAAAAGAAATGATGATAAAACTTATAAATTGGCTCAAGGCAAGTTTCTTCTTCATCATTAGCCTAATGAAACCATCTGTGCAACAGTGATTAAAGGCATAGGCTACAAGATAGCCCAAGGTAAACAGTTGCTGATGAGAAAATGTAATTGCAAATGATTAAAAAACAATACAGAATTGTTTAAACGATTACGAGAGGCTGGCTTCCTGAAAGCAAGAAAATAAACAAATAAATAAGATAAAGAAAAACTAACTCAACAAACAAACAAAACAAAGACATGGAAAGTGGCTGGAGGCTGTTTTTTCACATTACCATGGGTCTGCTTTAAATAAGGATGCAGCTACTTATATCCAACTCTGCGAACTTATGAGAGATTATCACTCTTAATGCTTTTTAACGTAGCTTCATATGAATTGCACCCAGTGGGCGGAATCAGGGATTGTTTCGAGAGAGAGCCGTGATTAGACTTGTGTGTGATAATTGTGTGATTTGTTTGAAATGAATAGCGCCTTTCTGTTGTGGTGGTTTTAGTGCCGCACTGCTGCGCAAAACCACGATAAACCACGATGCTAAAAGCAAAAGTAACACATCCGAGACAGATCTCTAATAATTCTCACAAATCCACATTTCTTGTCCTATCAGTGGAGAGCTGACCACCTCACCAGTTAAACGCACCTGTATGTCCCAGGAAGCATGGCGCACCGCGCACTGCGCCTCCGTGAAGTCTGTTGTGTCGCTTTAAGTACAGCAGGCAGTGCTGTTGGTCCGTGTGCGAGCGCAGGGCGCGCGGTGCCTCTCCGCAGCGTCGAACAGTCTTCTTCACATCGGACAGGCGACAGAAAAAGACAGGTTGACCTGGTGTGTTCATCACATCCACGCTTTGACCTGGACGGATTACAAGCGCGTCCATAAAAGGGTTTTGTGTGGACGCGGCGAGCCCGTAACGCCATTAACATTTCCTACTCCCTCCTTTTCCGAGCAAACGCTGGAAGCGTGTAACGGTTTATTTGCGGTACAGTAGGCTACAGCAGATTATTGAACAGCACAGAGACTGTACGAGCTAATGGGATCGACAAAACTGACCTCAGTTGTCTGTGGATAAAGGCATCGGGCAGCTTTCAAGAGAGTCCGCCGCTGTTCATGTTTGGCTGAGTTATGGTGGAGATGAAACATCATGCCTGAGCCTGAAAGATGACCATCCTCTGCTGAGTTGCGCCTTATGAACGCAACATCAAACCAGCTACTGGAGCTTTAACCAGACTCGTGTTTGAGGTAAGGTGAAGACTTCTTTCTTTTCCCTTCTTATTTGGTACAAACAAGGAGAAAATCTTCGGTGCAGCAGGTCGGAGTGAAGTCCTGTCAAGCAGAGCAGCGGTTGGTTATATCTGTGTTGGGAATCCTGAGGGTCTCACAGCGTAGCTGTACGAGCATGAACACTTCTGATGTGTACAAGTCACCAAATCGCCCGAACCAGCATATCTTTTACTCTGCAGCATTAATAATAAAAAATTTATAGGAACTAAAACAAACTACTCGT
Organism: Atherinomorus stipes; assembly: GCA_023101725.1. Taxonomy (NCBI): domain Eukaryota; kingdom Metazoa; phylum Chordata; class Actinopteri; order Atheriniformes; family Atherinidae; genus Atherinomorus; species Atherinomorus stipes. The sequence goes on from JALJCO010006760.1 coordinate 601,323, forward strand.
CTACTAATCATGTGTTTTTACAAGATTAAGTGATAATGAGCTGGTTTCCTAATCTGGTCCATTTATCTGCATTTTAAGATTTTCCTGTATATTTTTTTTCTCTGTGTAACAGATGCTCTCTGCTCTATGTTCAGTAGAGGCTTTATTGTAACCAGGTGCATGGTTGGTGGCCCACAGTCTCAGCACCTTCTTCATTTCTCCCAAGTGTGAGCAAGTTGGAATTTCATTAGAGCCCTCCTGCTAATTTTTAACCAGAGCTGCAACTCAGACTCAGAAAACAGGTAGAATTTAACTTGTGTTTTTCTTAGTCCTTTATGTTTTTGGTTTGGCTGTATAGATCATTACCGTTAGTAAGGGAATATTTCACTGTTTTCAGGGATACAGTGTTTGTTTAATTAATAGCAAATACATTTGTGATTCGCATTAATCCTATGTTGAACAAACAGATTACTCCTAAGGCTATTTAATGATTTTATTGTAATCATGCAGAATGAGCACCTCTGCTCCCCATGCCTTGTTTCTGCTGACCTCAGTATATCGTCGCTCACTGTATCGAGCAAACGGGTCATTGTGGGGTGTTGAAGTGGTGGAGGAAGAGGGACATTGTGGTTATTAAGATTGATCCCACTGGAATTAAAATCAATTGATGAATAGTGCTAATTGCGAATGCTGCTGTTCCAGTACTTGTCGTGACAGTGAATAAAAAGCATAAAGCATGACTGACTTCATGTTATGGCAGTTCAGAGTACAGCAGTTCACAGCCTCTGAATCTGGACCAAACTGAATTGATCAATGTCATGAACATTACTGTAAAACAAAAACTAATTCACCCACCACTGCCACCTTTCTCTTTATTCTGTTAAAAGCCAAGAAGAGGCCTAATGAGAGCCTTTACCAGAAATTCATATAAATGTGGTTTCAGTTTTGCAGAGAATTGTATGGGTGCTCATTTAAAAAATGAAATCACATTGATTTTTTTGGTGCTAACAGCTGCTGTTATGTCCCGAGAGCTCTCTCCTCCCTGAGGCAGAAGTGCACGGACGTCAGGGAAATAAACCAACAGCTGAAATTCATATTTGTACACTGGTTAAATAGGATGCTGTTCCCACTGCTGTTGCTGCTGATGTACAGTAGGGTCAAAGTCACCGAAGCCCTCCGAGTCCTTTTGGCATTCAAGTAGAGCCCACAATGACTGGTCTGTAAAGATTAAATCCAGAAAGCGAAGAGTATTTATTTATTTTTTAAAATTTTTTTGAAGTTAAATTTCTGAGATTTTCACACACAAGCTTAGCTGTGGCTGCAGTGAAGAACCTGAAAGTGGCTCAGATATGGAGTCCTTTGTGTATCTACAGGGTGGCCAGTAGCAGAGTGAGAAGGCTTTGAATTCCTCCAGAGCTTATTTCTTCATCCTCTTGGCCACCTCTCCGGGGCGTGCTGTGGATCTCATCCAATGGCTGTGAGCTTTGATGATCGCCAGGGGAACTGACAGGAACTACAGTTTGCGTGCTTGTGCTGACCATTACAGCAAAAATGACAGTGGTGCAGTGTGAGCTGCGTTTGGGTCAGACGGCACTCTTGTTCCTAATGTATCACCATCAACAAACAATGTCAAGATCCTCATTACAGAGCTTACAAAAATAGCATTAAATACTCTTCTGCCTTTGCCAAAGTCACACTGAAAGTTTCAGAGTTTAGTATGTGTATGTATTCAGACTGCATCAAATTCAGTTTCATGTGAGTGAGTTCCAAACAGAAGGCTAGGCCTTCATTTAATACATTATGCAATTAAAAAAAAACCCTCTTATTAGAAAGATGGAGGGGGGCACACTGCACATCTCAGTCAGATACAGCTTAGTAGTCAGATTATTGGCAACGCCAGACTTCTTCCATGAGACATATCCAGATAATGAGTGCTTAGACATGTGGTTTGGAAATACTGAGAGCCAGACTGCAGACAAAGCTGGGGAACCCCAGAACTTAATCTGTAACCGAAATCTAGGGACTTTGTTGATGGATGTTAACTTCAGATATTATTTGACTCGGGTTCAAACTTCAGTTCAGAAGAAGCCTAACAAAAAGATCTGATAGGAAAAAAATGAATAACTTATAAGATGCTAGGTGTTTCAAAACGAGCTGTGGTTTTCTCATTGTTACTTTCAGACTGCGCACGTTCAGTCAGCAATGGCAGGTTTCAGTCTTAAAGCTTATTATATTTTTGAACTCAGACACATGCTGTTCAGGCTTTTCTCCCAGACAGAGACAAACAACCTGCTGAGGACATGTTTAATCCAAGCAAGGCTAATAATATGAGGTGTGAGTGTGTTTGGGGGGGGGGGGGGGGGGGTTGCATTTTATCCATGTTATTGTACTTTTCTTTGTCAGTCTGTATGTTTACATGACCCTAGAAAAAAGTAACAATTGTTGGTCTAGTCAAAACCGGACTTTTAAAATCATTTCAACATATTAACCAGGACAAAATTTTACAACATTACAAGATTAACACACTCAAGATATCACTGATGATTGGAGGTTGAATCACACCTTCATCCATGTGTACAGTTGGGCTCAAATAAATCTAGGCACACTGTACAAGCTTGCAATGGTCATATTTCTGTCTCTTTATGCACCTTCCAAAACTGATAAAGAGTTACTTTATTCACACTACCAGTGGCAAAGTGTGTCCAAACTTTTGACTGATAGTGTAAATACAGCTAAATTCCTTACAAAGTCGCTCACAATCAGTTATTCTAATGTTAAATTTATCAGACTTCTAAATGCATCAGGAATTGTGACTGAGAAGCAACGCATTAGGACTACAAGTAAAGAACCGGCGCTAAAGCTTTTCCAGACTTTTGCCTTTCTGTAATAAAAGTCCGATTTTATAACCACAGCTTCATCTGACAAAATATCCATTCAGGTAACCTGAAGACAGAATGTGGTGAATTAAACTATATTTCTATGTATGATTAGAAGGCCAGAAGCAGCCAAATATGTTTAGAGTATTTTCATACATTCCCCAGTAATACTAAAGCGAATAACTCTTATACTACCATGCATGTCCATTTAAATAGCCAGGGTGAGCTATAACCGATCTTGATTTGATTTTTTGTTTGATTTAACTGTTCATATAGCTGCAGTCGTTGCAGTTTGCTCTCTAAATATATCTGACTCACTTGAACCAGTTTAATGTTGTCAGAGAGCAGCATATTTGCTTGTGGACTTATTTAATTTGCTGGAGCGATGTACTCTGGATGTAAAAAAAAACCTCCTTGCTTCTAACATTTTGTCCCAGAAGTGGGACTGTCACAACATTTACCGCTCATCAGCAGGTCAGTCAGGATCCCAACTGGGGCATTAGCTCTGGCTCCCCTCAGTCTGACCCAAACAGTCTGTTTACCCTCAGCACCATCAGACTGACTCACAGCTATCTGAATGTCTAACACTAATTTCTCAGGGGTGCTGATAGCTTGATGTTGTTTGTGCAGAAAAGAGGTGGAGAGAGTGTGAAAGCAAGGGGAAAATGATGGGGAAAGAAGATGAGCAGCAGAGGACCAGGAGGAAAAATGGGAATTTAAATGACTCTTTTTGAGGTCTGTGGTTGACCTTGAGGCTGTGCCAGTCAGTCAGATTAGCACATAACCTCTGTAATTGCTCACCTGGAGTACCATACCCCCTTGTTCTTTCTCCAGCTTGTTTCTCAAAAGGCCCTTTGTTGGTGTTAAACTGATGAGCTCTGCTGCACCAACACAAGCCCAAGTTGGCAGCAGCAGAACCTTTAAATGGTGAAATTTAGTTGACCAGCTCAACCTCTAACCTGACTGGCTGCCTGTTTGTAAGTATTGGGGCAATCTTCTTGACCTTAAACTAAAGTTCCATTTATAACTATAAATGAGTGCCAACATCCAAGTTATTTATTCCCAAATAAAGTAAACAAAAGCCGAATTAAGTGCCAATAAAAAAAAGAAACATAGTATGTTTCAAGGATATTATCTTGGAAGCTTACATTAATGAGACCAAAGACACAAGGGTTCTTTTTAAAGCTACATTAGTGAAATGAATGAATGAAATGAAAAATATTTATCCTAGAAGGGAAATTCAGTGTAATAATAGTGTATTAACGTATTACAGCTATATTATTAAGCAAGTCTGTTACACTTTCTTAACTTTGAGAACATCACCTTAGTCAGTGTTCGTCAAAACACACGCCCACTGTACTGTGGAAAATGAGACAGGATTTTGCTTTAAACAGGATGTCAGGAAATTTTGATAAGCACTGTCTTAACAATACTGCAACACAACAGCAGCAGGACCGGTGTGATAAAGAATGCCACGGAATGGAGCCCCCTCTGGGTCTGTCAGCCTGTGCAGTCAGTGTCAGCGGCGGCTTCAGATCTCCTTTCAATGTGCTGGGCCCTAATTGGGCTGTCACACTTGCTGGAGAAATTTGTCAGGTTTCTGTGAAGTGAACCTTTTTGCCAAATCAACATGTGCATCATTATGTTCCCATTTTCCTCTGGAATAATAGGGCCCTCAAGCTTTCAAGTGGATAAACTTCCTTTGCTTATTTCCTGTTGGGAATAAGTCATTAAAGAGTAAATAGTGACACTTCCTAATCATAGTTTTGTGCTCAGTAATTGCATCCATTGGGATTTCATAAGAAAGTTGTGCAACAGCAACCAAGCAGGACATATTCAAACGCACCTTTTGTTAAGCAGGGGCTTATTATTCTTACATCCGGCCTTACATGTTGCTTCATTAATTACCAGCAGCCAGGATGAGGGCCTTATTCTATGCTCTTATCAGCTACTTTTATGAATCCAGCAGAAAGCAGAGCACTCTCATGAGCTCCACCTCAGTCCTAATGTTCTCCATCCATCAGTGAGACTTCCCAGGTTGATTGTGATGTTACTTGGGAAGTAGATGAACCACGCCTGGTCAGCCACAAGCTTATCGCCACGCTGCGTCAACCCTCATCACCTCCACTCTCATGGTGTCTGTGTAAATGTCTCTCACAGGTTGCTGAGGGGGGAGGATGACTCAGCTTGAGCTCCCACTCAGTGTCTCACTGACTACCAGTTCGGCCCTCTACTCATTCAGCCAGCAACTTTAACAAGTCTGGCTGTGTTATTAGACTAAGTACAAGCCATCCTATTTTGTGGTGTCACCATTAATTTTCCATTGATGGGCAGTTGTTATTTTTCTGCATACTGGGATTGTAGATGGGTAATCTTTTATTCTGACAAGTCCAGAGTTATACTGTTGCATTGGAAGCATTATTTATAACTTTTTGTGATTAACATCCCCTTTTCTGTGTTTGCTAAGTAGTCTACATACACACAGTGCATCAGCTTCTGGTATATTGGATAGTAGGAAATGTATTCTGTGCAATCAGCCCATCCGCTGTGTTCATCTTGACAGTAAATATTCTAGAAAAATCAAGGGCTGCCCCCTAATTAATTGTTTATTAATTTTCCTACTGGTACTACCAATAGATCTAAATTGGAGATGCGTTTATGCACATAACTTTATATGGTCAATAGTCAAGATCAAATGGTTATCAGTGGTATCTGAGGGTTGAACATATCTGGTCTAATGCTGACCACTTATCTATAATAACGCAGGGGTTTTTAGAGGGAAAAATCTTTTATGTTTACTTTAAACCATTAACTATTTAAATTAATCAAAAATGGTCCATTTTCACAGTCTACAAAAGGCTTCGTGCTTGATATATTTAAAGTTTTAGGCAACCTTCTGAGTTGATTGAGTTGTTGTTTGTGCTGCCAAGTTAACGTCTAAAAATTCAGCACTAACATATCTTTCTATATTCAGTGCCCCAGCTTGTGAAGGAACTCTAAAGACAGCAAAGGAAAACATTTTCCTTGGAAGTACGTTTTCTGAAGACAGAGTGTCTTTGAGTTCCTGAAGCAGAAATTATGAACCTGAGCACACACAACCAAAAAAATGACCATGAAGGTAAATGCAGTTTTGTGTTTGAAGTGCAGGTATTCTGTAAAAAAAAAAAAAAAAAGAGTAAATCCATGTCATCTTGCTGCTACTTCAGAGATTGCTGTTTCTCTGTCTCACACATCTCACACATACAGATGGGAACACACATGGCCCTCCTTTTTCTTCCTTCGCTTTGGAGGTGTTGTTCCATATTGCATCAGAGCAACAGTGGAGCACTGCCCTATGTGCTTGTCATATTTTATTCTTCTCCGGAGAGGCTGCAGCACTGAGATGCTCTCCTTCCTGAGAGCCTAAAGCAGGCAGCTGTCAGAGAGCCTGAATCCCCAGAAACATTGCCCATTTCTACTTACATACACACACACACATATAAACACACAAAGCAGACAAGCTTAATTGCAGAACACAGGGCTTTCCTCTGTGCACATACAGTTTGTGTAACCTTTTCATCAGAAATGGCTCTTTCTGATTTTCTTTTACATTTGGATACAATGAAACAAGTGAAAAATGTATAGAACTCTAAATTAGTTGATGTATTTAAAAGTAATTCATAAAGTTTGGTTGAATTAGATTCATATAAAATAATTTGGGGCCTTAAAATTAGACTCATCTAAAATATTTATCCTCATAAGTTTTTTTTTCTTTTCTTTCTTTTCTTTTCGTTTCTTTTTAACCATATTTATAATACTTGCAAATTTAGTCAGGAAATTTGATCAGGTTTATAGAACTTAAATGGAAACTGACATGTATGTTTAGGGGGAAAAAAAGAACTAAGGTAATTTTAAAATTTTGCAAAAAATGAGTGACCACAGGAAAGAGCAGTAGAAAATACCAGCAGTCCTAACATGTCATTTATCTACAGGTTTGCATATGTTAGCAGTCAAAAGAGCTGACACAGTGATCCCAACGCACCACCCAAAACCCATCACTGCTGCTGCAATGGCCTACAGTGATCTTCATCATTGTCTTGGTGCAACTTCCAAATAAGTATCAACCTAAAGGTGTTGGCAGAAAAGTGATGATTTGATTTATTGCTTTAACAAAATCTATGTTGTGTCATGGTTTGGATATTCCATACTGCACTAATGAGACTGACAGTGAGGAGGTAATGACATCAACAACTTGTCACCATCAATGACATTTGAGTGAAAATAGGACAAATGAGCAACAAGGCCTCTCATGACGTTCATGTTTAATTGGGAAGGATATGTTGACAGTGGGCCTGTGGTGCTGCCTGACCTTTGCATGCAGATTTGCATGATGCAGATGAGCCTCATGCTTCGCAACACATTTTCGTAATGCATGCTTACACAGTGTCGTATGTACACACATCATCTTCCTCAAATAAATGCATCCAAACCACTGCACCCAGTGCAGCTAATCAGAACCTAAATGGCTCATTTACATACTCCATGACTGAAACGCTGACTGTTCTGATGCTAAATCTTTATTTTTAATGTAAAATGAAGTTTAAAAAAGTGTCACCCAGTGATAACGATCAGGGTAATAAGAGTACAGTTTTATGAGAACGTTTTTGAGCCTACAACCCAGCAACCTTCTGCATATTTCATCACTTCAGTTTGTTAAAACTTTTGAGGCAAAAGCAGCTCCACCAGCATGGGTGTCAAATACTTGACATTCTGCTGCGGGTTATATGTGTAGGTGGTTAAAACAAAACAGACTGCATACGAACAGCACAGAAAAAATATTTCTTCAGTGAAGGAAAGATTAGATTTGTGTCTTGACTCAAAACATATGTTCAGCTGCACTGTTCTCAACTGTTTGGACTGCTTTCCCCACTTATATCAGTCAATTATCACTGCATTGTGGTGAGCTGCTTATCTCAGGATACCACTCCAAGCTCTCACTAGTTGAGAAAATGATAATCAATACAATGATAGTTCTGTATTCCGCTCTACAAACTGGAAACAACTCTTAGAAAGGAATGTCTGTTTATTTTTCTTTTTTTCTTTTGTTTTTTCAACACATCACTTCAAATACAGCCATGTGTGCAGGGCTGCTCAAGCACACATCAGTGGTCATTGCTTTTGGCAAAGTAGCCCATGCCTGGTGTATAATTCTTACAAACACGGATTTTTAAGTAAGCACTAATTACTCCTGGAATTTTATTCTCATGGTGGGAGCTTAAAGTGAAGAGCCTCAGAACAACAGAGTCGGAGGATTCTTCCTGAAGGACACTTCAGCAAAGTGGGCTCTCGTTGACAGAGAAGGTTGAATGCGTACTGTACAGTGGAGGGTCTGTCTCCTCTCTTCACTGCACCGCCAAGCTCTCAACTGTTTTTCTGTTCTTACTCTGCTCAACAGTCTGGGAAAAGCTGCAAAATAAGCAAGCACAGTTGAATCGACATCTACCTCAGTGATAATGTTTCCTCAGCAGCACTGAGTCTCCCTGGTTATGAAGAGATAACTGCCCAATTAGAAAATGAATATTTGCTATTTGTAGTTTAGGTGCTACAAACTAGATTTAGGAGTATTTGTATTGTATGAGTTTAAGGATTGACAAGACTTTGAGATGTTTTTATGTCCAACATTTATATTTTTTTCCCCCACGTTTGAAATACGGATGCTTTATCAGTTGTGGGTAATGTCTTTGGAGTCGATGCCTCACCAGCAAGACAACAAGTCTACTGATTGATGTGGGAGGTTGCACATTACAGTTTGTTACAGGACTTTAATTTTAGAACCCATTTTTTTTAAAAAGCCTAAGCGTTACTTTAGTTTTACTTGGTGAGTCTAAAGTAACTCTTTCAGTGATGAGGCTGTTACCAGGTTTGTCTGTGGCTTTGTTCACATGAACATGAATATATTTACAAGCACAGTTCTTTCTATGTTATGGCCGGTCACCTACACTCACACAGGTTTTGGTTACAGAAAACCGATTTTTGCAAATGTTCACCCACAATGACAATCTTTAAAAATCAACTTTGTAGTGTCATGTCAATGACAAAAGCTAAATTTTGGATTCAGTCACCAGATCATGTTGTTTCAGCTTATCTGCACACATGGTAACAGTAGACATGGACCTTAATGTTAACCTTCTTTTACACACAGTAGTTATTTGCATATAAATGTTTCTCACTGAAGAATGGAGGTATCAGAGTATGATATGGTCACTGCTTTGGTTTTTGTGTTATAGTCAAGATTAGTGGGATGGAAATTAAATATGATAAGGCATGCACCATGTGGTTGTATGTAAAAACAAAAAGTTACCACTTTATGGAGAACTCTTCATTCATTCATTCATTCATTCATTCATTCATTCATTCTTCATTCATTCATTCATTCATTCATTTATTATGTGACATAATTAATGTAATTCCAATGTTCAGTCCAGTATATAACTCTTCTTTGGTCCTCACCAATTGCACTTTCAGTTTTTTTCAACTGATTACACTCAATATATGAAAGCAGAGCTCCTTTTTCTAAGAACCTAAGACAATTAACCAAAGACCACACCCAATTGGCTGACCACCCAGGTTTGTTTTCAAAATTAAACACATCAGCCAAAATTATAAACAAAGTCATATCAATCTTATTTTGTGCCCCTGTCACAATCAGTTTTTCAATCATATTACACGTGCCTATGAAATGTCAACACACAAATTAAAAAACCTTTTTTTTTAATAGAAAACAGAGAGATGGATTCTACTTACAAATATTGATGAGAACATGGTTTTGAAACTTTAGATGACAAATACAGTTTTTTAGGATTGCTTTTACATGATTTTGAAAGCTTGCGCTATTGTTGCAAAATGCTACAACCAATTTTCGCAACCTCTCACCCAATTAGCAAAACACCTCAGATCGCTTGCAAAATGAAACTCTGTTATTAAAGCCTTATTTACCAAAAGCTTGTTTTCTTACCAAACAAAATACATACATTTTCAAATCAGCCAACTCATTAAACTGATGTGATTAACTTAACACTGTTTTTGCAATTATATGCTTCAACACTATAGATTTCATGCCATGTAAGAAAATATACAGTAAAAAATAAAAAGGCTACAGTAAGACTGTTGAAATAATTCATTTCCCTCAATTTCCCTAATGTCTGCAAAACAAAGATTCACAACCCAAGTCAGAGGTCAGACATATGTACAGTAAAGTTGTAGTTGGCTGCAAATCCTGAATTGATTGTCATATTCTAAACTAAAGTAGTCATTCTCTCATCTTGTTTCCGAATCTGGCCAAAGGATTTCATCAACATCACACGCAAAATCCAAGCTTACACCGATGGCTCCATCTTGGTCAAGACCAGGTGAACTCACCTGCAGCAATTTATAGTGTTTACAAACTTGATTCATGTGTTACTGCAACAATTTTTTGTTATGTGCTCTCTCACTTTTTGCACGTGCTTTCAATCAAGTTCATGGGTGTGATTTGACTGTAGGGCTGCCACAAACGATTACTTTGATAATCAACCGAACTAGTCATAGATTATTTTGGCAATTAGTCGACTATTCATATCATACGAAAATTCTAGCATATTTACATTGCCAGTCAAAATTTTGGACACTTTGTCACTGAATCTAATAAAGTGAAATAATGGGAAAATATGTCCAAACTTTTGACTGGTAGTGTGTGTTTATATATGTAATATATAATTTAGGCATGCATGTTAGGTTAATTGATCACTCTAAATTGCCCCTAGGAATGAATGTGAGAGTGAATGGTTGTCTGTCCTTCAGTGTTGGCCCTGCGACAGATTGGCGACCTGTACAGGATGTACCCCGCCTCTCGCCTGATAATAGCTGGGATAGGCTCCAGCAACCCCCGCGACCCTGAACTGGATAAGCGGTACAGAAAATGACTGAAATGATGATGATAATTTAAGGAAAGCTGACCGGAAGGAAAGGCAGGCAAGGCAGCGGAAGGTACAGTGGCAATTTTGAGAGGAAAAACAAAGCTTATAAACAATAAACGATTTGTCGATTATGAAATTAGTGTGTATAATGTGTGCAAATGTGCTTAACAGTTTGCAAATTCATGTTTGTAGAATTTTGCGAAAAGTGTGAAGCAGCTTTTGTGCTTTCAGGTTTGCTAATCTGGGATATTGTTTTGTTGCTTGGGTGTGAGGTTTTGCTGATTGAGTGATTATCTCAATTTTTGTGTCAAAGCAAAGTAAAAAAAAAACTGTAATATCATTCAACAAGGAAAATCAGATCAAATTAGTTTTCTTTAGTAACTGTAAACAAATAAAACGCTGTATGAAGTAAATACACTTACTGCAAATGATAAAAGATGAAAAGCAAAAACAACAACAAGGTGCTATCACCTCTTCAGGTCCTTCTCTGCCTCCTTCTCCTCTTTAACTCCTCTCATTCTGGCTGTTCTTCTATGTTCTTCCATTTTTGTTGAAGACATGTGAACTCATCTGCTGGCTTTTACAGCATTTTTACTGTACATGCCTGATTGTTGTGTTTTCAGCTAAAGTGCAGTGTGTCTCTCCACACTTGGCAGATATGGTTATCCAGTTTGTTCGTGTGTGGTCATTGGCAAGTGAGGGCTTTGTAATAAGAAGGAAATAACCTCACAAACCTTATCTGTGTCTAAGGTGGGAAACTGTTCAGTTTTGCCAGTTTTCCCACTGTGTGTAATGTTTTTGTTTGTTTTTTGTTTTTTTTTTGAGTCTGTGCCTATTATTAGGGATGAACGATATTGGAATTTTGGCTGATTTGCCGACATTTTAAAACTCATGTGGCCAATAACTGATATTGATATTGATATTACAGTAAAGCTGAAAAATATAAGTAGTCATTTCAAAATAGCAGTTTTGTTATCCGTTTCCGGCACTTTGATAAATGGAAGTGGGAAAAAATATCGAGACACTGAAATATCGCAATATTTTCATATGCCGATATCAAATTGATATTTAAAATGCAGTTTCGATCTATTTTACTTACAAAATCCCACGAGATTTCATCGTTCTGTTACTAAATATCACAATATTTCATAAATTCTCACAAGATTTTGAAACAGAACGTTGAAATATCACAAGATTTTGTTAGTAAAATAGATCGATGCCTCGTTTTGAAATGTCAATATGATATCAGCATATAAAAAAATCGCAATATTTCAGTGTATCAATATTTTTTCCCATTTCTAGTCTTGAGAAGTTTTAAATTCTGTAAAAAAAGAAGTTTTTGAAGGTTTTTTTTTCTGATCAGTTAAATATCAGTTAAATATTGGTGGGGTGGCCGATATCCGATACTCAGTTTTAAGGCCGATATTGGCCGATACCGATAGGGGGCTGATTATATCGTGCATCCCTAGTGCCTATTGTTGTGGAACTCCAGAGAGTGTTTTGCTTCCTGCGTGTAAAGAAGCAAGAATTGTGTTAAAATTTTCATTTGAGTGTGTAAAACAGTCTTCAAAAAATTCTCCCTCTATGCATCGCAAACTAATGCTCACTAACTAGTCTTGACTTTTATCCCCTTTAACTATTTCTCAGCGAACATGCATAATGTGGCAGGGCATAACCCAGGCAGTAATTGCATTTTCCCTGGAAACATAATTAGAAAAACAAATTAAGCATAATTTCCTGGAATCGGGGATGGTACTGTAACAGTGACTACTAAATGAGAGGTTCTGTGTAAACTGTTATTTGTTGACATGATCAGGCCTCACACTGACACTACTGTTCAAACAGACTGAGCTTGCAAATCATGAGTAGAGTCACATGAATATTTAACATCTTTAAACATTTAGTGTTTCCACATACATCTGAGCTCCCACTCTTCAGTGCTGCAGAGCGCACTAAGGGAAATCACTTTTTTTTCCCACTATGGAACGTGTAATAAGAGCAGCACATTCTCAGATAATGATTAACTGTACCTTTTAGCTGCATCCAGTCAAAATGTTGGCCACCATGCGCTGTGCTTTTAGATTAACTGGATGTTGAAAATTGTTGAAAATTACATGCAGCATTTTCTACTTCCCACCCTCCAGCACTCTTCTTCTTCCTTTTCACCGACAAAACATTTGCTGAAACCCTCTGCAATCCCTGCTTAAGTCTATTCAAGCAAAGAGGACTGAGATTCACAGCAGAGAGCTTGGAGAATTTGCTCTTAATTAAAGCAGAGAGATCTCTGTGCTTATGGAAGGTGCGAAAGAAAGGGGTGGAAAAGCTCTTCTGTTTTGGAAAAAAAGCTGTAGATACTGTGAAAGGGGCTGAGTGTGGACCTTTGTTAAGGTTGGATAAAAAAAAGACATCATTTGATCTCCCACTGACAGCAGCTCCCTGCCGCAGAATAATTACTTCTTTTATGAAGCCATTAGAGAAGACCAGTTCAAGTGATTGTTTCTCACACATCTGGGATCTGGGTGCAGCCGCAAATGCTTTAGAAACTCACCCTCATACAGGAATTTCAGGTATTTCCAGCTGGAGCTTTTTGACACATTATTCATGTTGGGACTGTCTTTCTGATTATATATATATAAATAATTCCCCTGCAAAAATATTCAGATTCCTCTTTTTTTATTTCATCCTTTTCTCCTTTCTCTCATAATTTCAGAAAAATCCAGATAATTTGTCCAGCTTTTGTCTTTTGTTCATGCCTAACTGAAAGGCTGCTTTTGTCCACAATCACAATTGGAGTTATTATTTAGTCGCTTCCATTTTCTCTCCGAGTGCCACTTGTTTATCTGCACGTACTGTTCATGACATCCACTCACTCATTTAAAACACTGGAGCTTAACACAACTGTGCAGCAAAGAAGAGGATTACTTTATTTTTAGACCTTTTAATTTACTTCTTCTCTTGCGGAGAAAAAGGTTGCCACTGAGCTTAATGGACCATTCAGTATGATCAGGATTACAATGAGCTTTTCCCCTGCCATGCCGCTTGATTTTCATCGCAAGACTAGCTTAAATACACTGTCATTGGTCACTTCACTCTCCTTGATGCCAAATGCAGTGATAATGGAGAGGATTTTCAGCAGATGGCACGTACCGGTCTCGTCAGGAAGTGGCCATTTCAAAACCAGCTTGAAAACCCACACAAGTAATACAGATCCAGTAAAGCAAAGGCTAATGCTTGAACAGTGTGTGTGTGTCACAGATGTAGGCTGTCACATATTCGTCCTAAATCTGAGTTGCCAGGATTCAAAGCAGTTCAAGTTCAGCTGCAAGGATTTGTTTTTAGATGTTTTATGTAAAATGCGAATTTACATTGCATTTATACGTCCATTTCAAAGTTTCAGTCAACAGATTACAGGTGACCTTTCAGTGAACGCATGAATTCACAGGTAATTTTAGAATAATCTGTAGTAAAGCAGGCTTTGCTGTAAAGGCAGAGTAAGAACAGACACTTCTTTGGAAAAAAAACTGGAATATTTAGGCATTTATCTGGTGCTCATGGCCTTAATTTAACAAATGTTAATTTGTTTGAAAAAGTCCTGCACCTCTGGGTTAACACATCTTGCATTATTATATTTTAAGCAGGTCAATAATGAGAGTTTATTGAGAAGAAAGTGGGGGCATTAGACTACTTAACTGGCACTAGTATGGAGCTGTTCTGCTGTCGTTTCAGTGCATTTGTTTATTTTTAGCAACTGTTTACTCACATTTTCAAGATATCATTCCTGAGGTTCCATTAACAGCCTGATAAATATGTTAAACTGCAACACCATAAGTGGAGCACTATACTTAGAAACTATGTGAAGTGGCACATAGATGTGAGAACCAGAAGTAGATGTTATCTCATGTACAGCACCGGTCCTCTATGATCCATTTCCAGAAAAAAACTATAAGGAGTATCTTGATTTGTCTCATTAATTCTCTCAAGCATCTTTGTTAAAATGCCGCTTTTAAAATGGCCAACAAGTAAATTGGGCAACAAGTATTTAATCCAGGTTTTATTAAAATGGCTGACAGGAAAAGCGGAAGCCAAAACTGCGGTGCACATTGGGGATGGCTTTGCCAAACACTAAACAAAGAAAACTCCTTGGCAGGGTGATCCTGCTGTACTGGAAGCAGCCACTCCAGCTTTCAGAGGTCATGTACCGCTAAGACTCACCATCTGCACTGAGTCAGCCACTTGAATCTGCTCGTAGAGCAACACTGTGGCAACCAACCGCATTATCAAGATTTCTCTGTTTTACTTGCAATCTTCGGCCTTTTCTGAAACACAAAAGAAATTTTTTCTTCTTGTCACACCTGAACCCATTCAGCTGATTCTACATGACATTGTTTATTGCTGACACGTGAAAGATAAAAACAAGCATGGTTGTTTCCTCTTGGACCTTTAATAAGGCATCAGGCAACTGCATGAAACGCTCCATGTAAACGCAAGCACGCTCAGCGTTATCACCCACGGAGGAATGTGATCTTCAGTTTGATTTGATTTGACAAACATGGCTAATGTGCCCTGGCAGGCTAAACACACCAGGAGAGCGGAAAGACAGGCCCCAGGATGGAAAGGGGGGTTAGTGCTGCTGTGGCTACTGCTGTTAACCCCTCTGCTGCTGAAGCGCCAAAGACATCCCCCACTAGAGATCTTCCCCAGGATGGGACGTCAAGTTGTACAAACAGGGCAGAGTGGAAAAAGACAATACAACAAAACTAATGGTTTCCTTTCCCAGTTATGCTGGCACCACAGTTCCTGATGACCCCGTCTTCCTGCCACTGTTGATGATGTTTCCATAACAACAATGGCTCTCCCCCCTAGAAGTCCATTGTTGATGACTGTTGTGTTTTTTGTTTTTTTTTAAAGTGGACCGAACATAACCTCACTAAACATTTTGTCACACAGTTATTTCCCAGTGTCTTTCAAAGAACTGTAAAAGCACAACTAGAAAAGCCAATTTTCAACTTTCAAAAGATATGATAGTTAATTTGCCTCAGCTGGTGAGAGCTGCAGTCGGGATTGCAGCAGCTTCGAAGCCGCTCCCATGTTCTAGTGAAAAGAATGCTTCTTGGCAGGGAACAACAAGGGAATGGAAATTGATGACATGTGCAGTGCTAAAGAACATGACTGAATATTTTATGTGCTTCTATCTTGACAAAATGTCCAACTCCTAAAAAATCATTCTCAGAATTCTGATATTTTCCATGCTTGTGAGGAGAGTTATAAAGTTTCTCTTTTCTTTCATATCACATTGTCCTTGTGCTTTTTCCTGGCACTTCCATGCCTTCAGACCAAAAACAAGATTACATAATAACTCTGCCAGACACTTTTTCCTGCTGTTATCATCTCAAGCATATAAAGTTGTGTTCAGTGGCTCCTTGTTGAGCCCACCAGTTGTCTATGTTGGCTGATACTTGGCTGTTTACGGAGAAGAGCTGCAGAACTGACTGCAGCTTTGTCTTTTTCCACCCTCTCCCTGGTTGAGTCCCAGAGCAGATATGGGAAATATTTATGGATTCAACTCGTAAAGCCATTTGCCTCCAGAAAAAGAATCAGAATCCTTTATTGTCATTCAGTCAGAAACATCAGATGGATTTGCAGAAGAAAATTCCAAGCACATAGCTCACATAAAAACAAGTCAGCAGTGGGCCCTCTCACCCGAGATTGCCTTTGACATTTCTACTTGTAAATCTGTTCTGATTAAATATTTGCAGGCTCATTTAGTATGAATGTGAGTTAATGGTCAGATAGCGAGCTCATGTCCACTCAAAAAAACAAACCCAAAAATTAAAACACCTCCATGGCACCCCCTGCTTACAGTCTTTTGCACTTCCCCCCTTCTGTCTGTTGCACACGGGCTTTTAACTATCAGTGCTGTTTTAGCTTTAACCTAGAAAGATGTTTATCTGCAGTGACTCTTGAGGACAAACATGCACCATGTGACGCTTATAATTACAGTGATTCAGATGTCTGAGGACATAACATGGTAGATTTAAGCTACATTAGTAATCATGCTGTCGTAAGTCAAGTGACTCTTCCCCTGTTACATCCCAGACAGATTGCTTGAAAGTTTGGCATCCCTTTGGTCATCGGTGATTAATGTCATGATCAGGTTTAACATACCTGCTGTAAAACTGCTTTCAGTCCGTAAGGAAAGTTTCTCTTGTTTTTTCTTTACCTCATATGATATGAAGAATATAAAGGTGCAGTTGGAGTCCATCCTTGCTCTTGTTACTGTCATTAAGTGTGAGGGGAGTTTAGTTTCATTTCTGGGGATGTGAATTATTAACTCTGGTAATTAACCTTTATTGGGGCTCTGATGCATTCATGAGTGACAAGGAGGTATCGCATATCCATTTTCCCTCATAGCTCAACCTCATAAACTTATCTGTTGTAATTCCAGAACTAGATCACATCCAGTTTGCATACACAGCCCTCAAAAAACCTCTGCTGATAAACTGCTGCACATTTCCAGGATGCAGTTTTTCCCTCCACACTGATGTGGGAGTTGGAGGCATGTTGAAACGAGTAGTGTTATTTTTCTATTTCAGCTTCGTAACCCTAGCTCTGATTTGACTCAACATTTTCCATAAAAACAGCTTCCAGTCTGAAACAAAAATGGTCTTGCTAAGGAGTCACTGGATCTCATTCTTTATAAGATAAGATTTTTTTTACTCAATCTGAGCTGAACATGCTGACATAGGACTAAAGAGCCGTTTTAGTTAGGAAGGTGGAGTGTGGGAGTAGCTTCTCAATACTGTTTGTACAGCTGCTAAGCTGGAGAAATGAAGGAATTATCATACTGTGTAGCTGTATTTATGTGGAACAGAGACTGCTCATGGGAATTTTTAAAAAATCACTTAAGTTCATCGACACTATGAGAAACTTTGAAAGGAGTAGTTTGAGAAATATGCTTAGTTGCTGTTTTGTTAGATTAGAAAATTGATAGAAAACCTTTAGCATGATTAACCCTGTTTGCCCTTGTTTCAATTTGTGTAAAGCGAATTCTGATTTTAACTTTATACAGCATTAAGTACATATCTAACTCCTAACAAGAAAGCAAATAAGCCCAAAGATTGTCAAACATCTCTGCCAAACTTGAGTATGCTTCTCAAATGTGTTTCACAATCTAAACAACTAAGCACCACAACAAATTTATTTTGCAGATATAGTTTTTTCCTCATTTTCAGAATTGTGTCAGGGTTCTGGAAAAGATATCTTAAAATGAACTGACAATATAAGTAAAGTTTGGAGATGTCAGAAAGAGAGAGGGTTGTTTTTGTTTGCAGGTGCTCCGGGTTCCTGAAAGCCATGAACAAAAGCACGCTGTTTCTCTTTAGAGATCCCAGACTCTTCCTAGTCTACCTTGGGGGGAGGTAGGTGGGTGGTCAGAGGAGTGGAAAACTAAGGGAGGTCTGAGGTGCCATTAAGGTTTCAGGTGACAAGCACTGTGCAGATTTGTCCCGGGGCAGACAGAAAGCCGTGAGGCCGAATGCCCCCTCGAATGCACTGGAAAATTCCCTGACCTTGAGGAGTGTTGCGTTACACCTTCCAATGCCTTGCTCGTCCCAGAACAGAGGGGCTTTTGAAGGAGGGCAAAGAGGATTTCAAAAGTCAGCCAAAAAAGAAAAATGGAAAAACATCAGTAAATCTTAACAGAATTATGAAAAAGACTGAATTATAAGGGCATGTGCTTTAGATTTAATGAATGGGTTCACTTAACCAGATCCTTAACCTCTGCATTCTTTCAGCATGTTTGCTCTGTTTCTGTCACTTTATATCATCCAGACTTATGTTTTTAATTTCCTTCTATCTCCATAAACATTTAGTCTTAGACACTTCAGTGGAAATGCTGCAGGGTACAGTTTTCTTCTTCTCTTTTTTTCCCCTCCCCTTGTGGCTTCACCTAATTTATTAGAGATGATGCAAAACTCTGAACTTGATTCAGTGAAGCATTTCTGACTGTTCGGTGCGAAACGTAAATGCTTTTCACTATATGTGATTGCTTTTAATCATTTATCATTGTCTCTTCTCTGCGTTGTGTTTTTGTTATTCACTTTGACAGAAAATAGGCTGTTTCACCTGCTACTCACAAAACAATTTAATTTTAGGTAACAGCATTATAAATCTAATTATGCTTTTTGGGTGGATTTAAAACTATTTTGAAATGTGTTTCCTTTATTATTTTCCCTGCATATTATTTTCATTTCCATGTTACAAAGCTTACTCAGATGCACTTACTCTTCCCTTGTTTGTGTGTGTGTGTGTTCCTTTACTGCAGATGGTGAGTCACGCCCTCTCTCTCTCGGATCAGCTCGGTGAATAGCCTGCTGCACAAAGCTGAAGAATCTCAGCTCAGCTGGTAAATAAAGCCCTCTTCCTTCCGTGCAGCGTGGGAGAAAGTGGCACTGCAGTGCTGGTGTGGCATCTCTGTATAGGCTGAGAAGTGAAGTGAAAGCAGTGTTGAGCGATCATCTTTCACTCTGAGCCGCTCACCTTTCAGGCCGTGGCCTCATAGCCAGCCGTGAGGGTTGGACTGTCAGCAGAAACACACACACACACACACACGCTCTCACGTGGGCATAGTCTGCAGAGCAGCCCGGTGCATCCATGCAAAGCATCTCCCTTATGAGACAGAAGATTCATACATTAAGAAGTCATGTGATTGCTTGAATGAATTTCATACAGGATTAAGACACTTTGACTGACTTTTTTTCCCCCCTTTGTGCCCGGTGGGGCCGTGTGGTGAGAACAGAGACAGCCGGTGTTGATTTTTCTGCTTTATGAGTTTACATCACCAGGAGAGTGTGTCTGAGTGGCAGAGGGAGCCAGCATGGCCAAGCCTCTGCTGAGGATACAGCGCTACTTTCGCAGAAAACCTGTCCGATTCTTTTCCCTGATCCTCCTTTACCTGACGGCCGGGAGCCTCGTCTTCCTGCACTCTGGCTTTGTTGGGGACAGTGGGCCTGGGGCTTTGGGAGGAAGGGACTCCCTTGTAGCTTCAGAGATGGGCAGCCGAACTTCCTCCTCAGACACTCGGGGGCATGGCATCATGAGTAGAGTGTTTAAGGAGACACGCAGGTCTGGGCGCAGGTTTGGTCCTCGCTGGATGAGAAAAAGTGGACAGGATGGTCACGAGACAACGGGCCGGGGAGGAGACTACACCAGCAACTGGAATCGTGCACTTAAAGGACGCAATGCCAAAGACATGGATGATGGAAGAGGTGAGACAAACTCTGACTGCATGTCTTATGCAAGGATTATAAAAATCTGTAGTTTTCTCATCACTGACAAGAATAAAGATCAAGAAAATAATGCACTTGTAGATCAGTAAGGGCAGCATTTACTGGCTTTGCAACAACGGCAAAATATCAACAGTAGTTATAGAATATAAAACTTCTTTTGTAGTACAAACTCATTCAAAAGATGTAATGCACTGGAAAACACTCATTTAGTTTTGGCCCCAATTTATATTACTATTAAACTGATGCTGCATCTGAGTTGCTCAACGTTCCAAGCTGTACAGTATTTGGTCTTGTGGGAAATCTCTTGAGAATGCAGTTAAATTATGATTATGGTTAAGTCTGTTTTTCCCCACTGTAAATCCTTCAAGAAGTACTCAGCGGAAGCTTTGCTTTGTGCTGCTCAGCATGTGTTCAGCTAAATTCCAGTCGATTATATTGTGACAACACCTAAATGACTTCAAGACTGCAGGATTTACAATTTTATCTGTCTTTATAATAAACTGTGCAGCTGCACAATCCTGTGAAAAACAGGTTTACATGTAAACTCCTGGTTTGCTTGCGACATCTTGTGTAATCTAATCTGAAAGCTGTGTGAGGATGGATAGTCTAAAGTAGATGCCTCAGAGCCAAATAAGATATGGTCAGCGTATTTGATAAGAAGTTTCCTGGCCAGGCGGTTTATTTTTTTCCTTTGAGCTTTTCTTAACTTGTCAATGATTTTTGGAACTTTTAAGAAAAGGCATTTACTCTTAAGGACAGCTTTAAGTACTTGTACTTGAGTATTTCCATTTGATGCCACTTTTGCTTCTTTCTGTTTCCACTCTGATGCACCTGAGAGGGAAATCTGTGACACTTTTGCTGCTAGTTACCTTTCAAAGGAAGATTGTACATAAAGACAGGCCACATTATTAAAGACTGCACAAAGTAACAGTAGTTTTGTTCAGTTATTATTGGTAAAATACATTGTAGGTACATAAGTGCAGAGTTAACAAAAGTGGCATGTTATTTATTATCAGATAGACTGGACTCAATAACTCAATCTGTATTATATTGTGTAGACTCTGCAGATGTTATGCTTGCATCTAATGTTGTAGGTAAGTATGAAACAAATGTGATAGAAAACGATGATGGGATATATTTTGATAACATAAAGAGAGGAAGTCGTAGTAATGCAAAAACAAAAAGTTCCTTCAGTTATTGAAAACAACTTTAAAGTTTAGTTGTTGCACAAAAATCTGTGTACATTATTCCCTCAGTAAAAATCATTTAGTTGTGCAGTGCCAAACATCTGGTTTGGACACAGCAGGACTGGCAGGGAGAGGACCTCACTGAAAATGAACACATGCTATTTGGGTCATTCTATTTATTCACCCATGAAGTCTTATAATAGACCCTAAATAGTGCCAGGATTTTTATTGCAACTCCAATTTGGTTATGCAAGATTCTGGTGTCTGTCCAGAAAGTGCTGTACATGCTGGTGTTGAGTCCAAAACGTCCCATGAATATGTAAGTGAAGTGTGAGCGACTGCTGCTCTTTCTGTGTTAGTGTGAAGACAAACTGCAGCGGCTGGCTCACTGATTTTTAACTCTGGGAAGTAATTCAACATCTGAGTGTTACAAAGGTCAAGCCGAAAAAGAAAATAGATCATTTATTCGATTACAAAACCTTTTCATCATAGCACAGTGCCATGCTGTGCAGTAGAGCTGAACGTTGAAGAACAATGTTTTTCTAACTTCTACAGGGCAATAACGAAGGGATGTGTTTCCACTGACAGACAGGAAAGCCAGCATGTTTTATATGTACACTGAAGCTCTGGATTATCTGATCAAGTGAAGGTCTCCGCCTAACTTGGTCCCCCTCTCCTCCCACTCTTTGCTTTCTTTTGCAACACTAACCCCTTGAGACAGCAGCTGAATGTGGTGATAAAGTAATTAATATCTTCAAAGCATTTGTTTTCTTTAATGCATCCGGTGTCACACATTACTCTGTAGCCTTAAAAATCTTCAGAGCTCTCTTACATTTGGTTTGAAGGAGGTTTTCCTCTCTTCTTATTCCAAATGCAGTCTGTCTCTCTGGCTCTGAATTTGATTTTAGAGAAAACATTGCAGCATATGATGCAGGCTGCAGCACACACTTTTGCACTGTGTGGTGTAATAGCACAGACTGCTGCACTCTTGACTGAATAGAAAACAGGACTCGGCTGGAGAAATTATCCACCCAAAGCACTAATATGACCCAGCTGGTACAGTCAGGTGCATCTAGCAGTTAAGCATCTTGTGTTATCTTGTGTTATCTTGTGCAGAAATAAGCATTTGAATCAGCATCCTGTCAAATAGAAGATTATTTTCCAGCTTAACAATAGTAAAGGAGGAAGATTACAGCCTGCTGCAGCTCACCACATGCTGCCCAAATGCAGGCAGTCAGACCATAACAATTAAAATAATGCAGGGAACTCGATGCTTCTCCCATATTGCCATTAAGAGAGGCTCAGAGTAGTAATGGCACAGATGGTGAGAGGTCTGTTGTAGACTTTGTTGCCTGGTTAAACAGGAGAAGATTGTTTTTATGAGAGGCTAGAAGCTGTTGAAGGGTCACCGTATCCCTCTGCAGAGGTTCACTTGAGCCCAGCCCCCACACACTTCTGAAAAATGCAACGAGATGACTGCCACTACACTTACAGGCCACTAGAAGGGGATGTGTGTCCTTATAAATAAATAAAAGCTCTGCCCTAGTTTGGGTTCCTTGTGAGCACTGTTACTACACTGTGAAACCTTTTGAAGAAAATACATTGTTATGTATGATATTGTCTTTTTTGCTTTTGACAAATGATTTTGTCAAAAGCAAAATCATTGCTTCTGCTTTACAAAAAAAATATTATACATAACAATACATTGTTATGCATAATATTGTCTTTTTTTGCTTTTGACAAATGATTTCTGTTGCTCTCATTGTAGCTGAAGTGGATTCTTGTGGTATCAATATCAGTCTTTGCCAACTATGTCTGTGCATTGGTCTCATTCCTGTCTTTTTAGAATTTTTTATTATATTCTTTTCTCTTTTTCAGCGAAGTACATTGGCTGCTACATTGATGACGTTCAGAAAAGAGCACTGAGGGGAGTTTCGTTTTTTGACTACAAAAAAATGACTGTATTCCGTTGTCAAGACAACTGTGCTGAAAGGTACGAACTACAAAACCCTATCCATCAGTTATTCTTTTTTTGGTCTTTATTTTTACACTTACTGCTTCGCTGAGAAATGAGGGAGATATCATACTGCAGAGGACTTAGTTGAAATCGAACCAGATATTCAAAGTCTGAGTCTGAATGATGCTTCTTATTGGTCAGTGCAGCGTTACCATTCAAAAAGTAGAAAAATATTGGAAAAAAGCATACACAGTTGGATTAACAATATCATATCATTTCCAATTTTGAGATCATCTAGGAGTTTTTAATCACACAAGATTTTAAAACCAAACAAACAAAAACCTATTGATGAACATCATGTGACCTATTGAAAGCTCCCAAAAAGCTTCTGAATAGCACAAATGACCCCAAAACAGACCTGCAGGCAGGAGACAAGCAGGTGAAGAAATAACTATTGTAATAAACCTTTAATTTTTTTTAAGTGATATGGTTCCAGGAAAACAAATGAAGAAATCCAAGAAAACATACAACAAAAGGAGGAAGGAAACAGAACTGGACTGACATGGAAAAAAGACAGTAATCTGGCACAGACCAAAGAAGATCTGGGAGTACTGTATATACACACTGAGGGAAAAACCAAAATGAACAACGAGGGTGCAGTAATAAGCAACAGAGCACAGGCATGAAACAAGCACAGAAAGAAACGCTAAACAGAATTCACAGCTTTAAGAAAAACAACAAAAAAGTTAAAGCTAAATAAGGTGGAAATAGACCAGAATACAAAACATTGAACAAAGAATAAGGAGCATAACAAACCCAATTAACCATTAAAAAAAGATTATTAGCATCCAGTTGAACCATAGGCTGCACAGCAGTGTGGATGCTGGCAGCAGGAAGGTCCCCGGCTTAAAAGCTTGGCTGAACCTTTCTGTGTGGTTTTGCATGTTCTCCTCGTTGCAGGTACCCCAGCTTTTCTCCTGCAGCTCAAACACATGCATGTTAGTCTGATTGATGTCTCTAAATTCTCTCTACGGAGTGTGAGCTTGAGTGGTTACTTGTCTGTCTGTGTTAACCCTGCGATAGACTGGCAACCTGACCGGCGTGTACTCTGCCTTATAGTAGCAGGTGGGATAGGCTGCAGTTCCCTCATGGCCCGGCACTGGAATATGTTGGTAGACAGTGGAAGGATAGATGAAATGCCACACTGAAAAATATCTTTAGTTCACAACTGAAATCCATCTTGTATGTATTAATGTGAACTTTTGGAGTTTTTACTACTAGAGAAGAAAGTGTCGAGGTTTCAACACATTGTTATTTTTAATTACTCTTAATAACATCTATAATTCATCTCATGTAAGTTGTGAATTTAATGTTAACTTGACAGAAAATTCAAAAAAAAAAAAAAACTTCTCAGTAATCAAATTATACTTGGCCATCAGATTTAGAAGTACCTGCCAGTTTAATCAGTATGACCTCATTAATTCAGTACACATCCATATATAGATTAACTAGGCCTTCTCAGGAAGCATATTTATTAAATGATGCAGTGCTGTGTTTGACCGTCACTCTGATGAGTTTGACAGTCTTGGGAATGTGAAGCGGTGTGATTCCTTGATAAACACAATTTTTGAGATTTTAAGTAATTCATTTGTATCATAGATTTGCGAGCTTAATATCATAGATTGGGTGTGCTTTTTGGATTTAAGTCCATGCCCTGGTTCAGTCAATTTTATTTATTTATGCTCTTAATCCTACCTTGGCCCTGATTTATCAAAGTAACAGTCATTTCAACTGTGCGTCAGTACATTGTTTCAGTTTTTAATTTTACTTATTTTTTCTTGTTTTGATGTGATAATTTTCTGTAAAGACACTTTTGGAGTTTTATGTGGTAGAACTTGACAGGCCTGTTTCCGCCATGGCCAGATTAACCTGACACTGTTGCCTTGGGGGAGAGTTGAGCTGGTGGGCCATTAACTCTCCATATGTGTGATGAAAGATTTCTCTGTGTCTGAAAACCACCTGGCTTCAGGTGTTGTGTGTCAAAAAAATTATTTCAATAAACCCATCTTAAAACTTGTCACAGATGGGCGTAAAATTCTGGTATCACAAAATTTATCTTGCTGACAAATCCTCTCATACAAAATGTGGATTCCTGGCTTCTTTATGGAGCTCCAGAAAAATGTGCTCCAGTTTTTGAAAGCATATTTCTCCTCCTTTTTCCCCCATTAGTTTCCTTTTTCCTTCACATCCTGTCTCCCTCTGCTCCCTCACCATCTTCTTCTCACCTCTTTTCTCTCGTCCCTGTGGAATACCAGGGACAGGTCTACCGAATGCATTGAATTACACCCATCATTGACTTGCATTGCTGAGAATAGGAGCATGAAAACATGTTTGTTTTCATCTTCCTTTCTCCTCTTGGTTCATGCCTGTTGCAGCCATCCTGTCTCCCTTACCAGAGCAAGGGGTTAATAAAGACAAACAAATGAGGGGCAACCCATAGCAGCTCATACAGGTCTGAGTTTGACTGACAGCTTGTGGGATTTGCTCTGTGAGGTGTGTTAGATACCTAATTGCTTCTGAGAAGTCTCTTGGGAGTCAAATCCTCCATAAAAGCAAGAGAGAAGAAATCTTGTGTGAATCACTCTTTGAGTATACTGCACACATGTAAAGTTGGCTTTGCCTTTGAGACCTGTTGCATAATTTATCTAACTCATCTAATTTTCAATTATCACTGAGAGATCTGATGCATTGGAGTAATGTTTTCATGTTTTCATCACTGCTTCAGCATCCGCAGTGTACCGTTTGTTTGCTTTTATTAGGGATGCACAATATAATCCGCCCCCTATCGGTATCGGCCTATACCTTAAAACTGAGTGTTGGCCACCCCACCGATGTTTAACTGACATTTCACCGATATTTAGCTGATCAGCCCGCTGTTTCCAAAGTCTTAAAAAAACAAAAACTTCTTCTTCTTTAAAAATATCTTTTTTACAGACTTTAAACTTCTAAAGACTAGGGGTGGGAAAAAATATTGATTCACTGAAATATTGCGATATTTTCATATGCTGATATTGTATTGATATCAAAATGTTTCAATCTATTTTA
This sequence comes from Atherinomorus stipes, assembly GCA_023101725.1. NCBI lineage: Eukaryota > Metazoa > Chordata > Actinopteri > Atheriniformes > Atherinidae > Atherinomorus > Atherinomorus stipes. The sequence goes on from JALJCO010006760.1 coordinate 627,648, forward strand.
CTAATGAATTCTCACAATATTTTGTCGTTCTGTTACAAAATCTTGTGAGAATTCACGGAATAAAGTAAAGTAAAAATACAGTGATGCGTTTTTGAATATCAATTTGATATCAGCATATGAAAATATCACAGTATTTCAGTGTATCAATATTTTTTCCCACCCCTATTTTTCAAAGTGTCAGAAACATATAACAAAACTGCTATTTGTGATGACTGCACTTTTTTTCCAGCTTTAATATCGGTATCGATATCGGTTATCGGCCACATGAGTTTTAAAATATCGGCATATCGAATATTGGCCAAAATTCCAATATCGTGCATCCCTAGTTTTTATTTATTAGAGCTCACCCAGTTGCTCAGGGAAAGGATTTAAAAGCATGATGACGGCTCAGAAGAAGCACTTGAGCCTCTTTGTTTTCTTTCACTAACAATTTTAACTTCTCTTCTTCTGTCTTTTAGAGGTTACATGTATGCTGGGCTGGAGTTTGGAGCAGAGTGCTACTGTGGTCATAAAATTCAGGCGCCCAATGCTTCGGAGAGCGAATGCAACATGGAGTGTAAAGGAGAGAAGAGCAACCTGTGTGGAGGAGCCAACAGACTGTCCATCTATAGACTGGAACTGAGCCAGGAGTCAGCACGCCGCTGTGAGTCTGACGCTCTGCTTCATGCAAACCAGGAGCAGCTTCACACAGTGCGGTCTAGTAAACACAAGAAAGGACGGCATTTCTATCATCTTTAATAAAAGTAGTCAAAATAAAAACAAGTGCCTTTGCCCTGAGCTGAATTGACTTAAATGTGATGCTTTATTGACTGGAGCAAAAATGCTGATTTGATCCAGAAATGTAGCATCCAAGTCTGCTTTGAGGAAAAGGCTTTGCTATATTTTTGGTTATTGCCACTGTTAGAGCAGGCTGCTCTGTTGTTTCCCTCTTTCCCGGGAGAGCTGCTCTACCTATGTAGCCAGCCGTGGTGTGAATGCTAAACATTCGCTGTCTGCTGGTGGAATGCTGTGTTTTTTGAGCTAATTTATATTGAACTGAAGTTCTAGCTAGTATTTGTTCCTTTTTTTTTGAGGGGGGTGTTAATCTAAAAAAAGTCCCTGTTACAAAATGCTACTTCACACCTTCTCCTTCCCCCTTCTTATGAAAAGAAATACCCATATAGAAAGCTGCAGCGACACAGAATCAAATCATTATCAATCTAAAATCTATAGCTTCTCCTCATATTTGTTTATTTTCATTTCTGCTTTCCCCTGTTTGCCTTCCATCAAACTGCTGCGTTAGCTCTTCATGCAAGTTTTTCCACCTTCTTACCCCTGATCTCTGTCATGTGAAGCCTTCACAGAGAACCAAACAGGAAATGCAGAAAAATGTGTTGAGGTGGCTGTTTTGTGGGTTTTGCCACATGCAAGCCTTCATGCTCACATGGTTTTGTGTTTTCATAGTGGTTAAAAACTATGAGCTTTTAATTCCGTCTTAGGTATTTTTTGGAATAGATACTTGGAAGCCGTGTTTGCATGAATCATGGGAACTCAAAATGCAACACTTCAGCTGCAGTTGAAGCACATGAAGGGGTAGATCAAAGACGATGCACTGCAGACATACTGCAGGGAGTCAGAGCTTGACATTAAAAATGCAACTTTTAGTCATAGAAAAAGGTCAGTGATTAATAAAACATTTGGCCGACTCGCATTTGGAGCTAATTTGCAATCGGAATTTCCTTTTTTTAAGGTTCAGCAGCCTTTATTGTTATTCTTCCAGCAAATAAGTGCAGAAATGAACTCCCCAATTTTGTTTATGGCCTAACATACTTAAGTTAGAATGAGCAAGCTGTCACACACTTGTCTTTTTAAAGTATGAAACATTAATTTCAAGATACACAAACTTACAAATTTCAGATGAAAAAGAACATTTCTTCTCTGTTGTTGTTAGATATGTTCCATCCATCCATCAATTATGAGGTGAACGGTCATCATTACACAGTATGGATGTGTGATTATACCAGTGGTTCAGTGTGCTGGCAGGTCAGGGCTGCTGCAGATTTCATGAGAGTCCCAGTGGGATTTCATCATCGGGGGTCAGTGTGACCGGGAGCTGTCCTGAAAAAAAAAAAAAAAAGCTTTTATCAGTAACCATACCTGTAAAAAGCTTCCATAGGGTGTCTGAGTGTTTGTCTTTCTCCTGTTGCTGAGTAACATCCTGGTTTGTTTTTCTCTTTCAGATGGCAGTGCCATTTTCAAAGGGTGTTTTCACCGGCCAGACAATGTCACTCTGGCTCTTCCCTTCAGTGCTGTCATCCAAAACATGTCTGTGGACAAGTGTGTGGACATGTGCACAGAGAGGGTGAGTGAGCACCTGTTGTGTGTTCATGCATTGCAATGGCTCTGTCCCATCTGTATAACAGTAGTTGTATTTCAGGAGAAATCTCTGGCAGTTCTGGCTGCAGACCAGTGCTACTGCGGCTTCCCTACTTCACTCTTCTCTCTTCATGAGCTGGAGGATGAGGACAAGTGTCTTCATCGCTGCCCGGGCGAAGAGTTTGAGAGCTGTGGAAACGACAAGTTCTTTGTGGTGTACCAGACACAGGTTCAAGGTAAAGCTTATCGCTGCGGATACAGTGAGGTCCTGACCAGCTCAGGAACTCGCTGCTTAGTCGCTTGCTACTGTTTCTTACCAATAAAATGATACATTTACACTTTTTTTTTACTTATTAGTACACCGGCCTCAATATAAAACTGTACACAGCCAGTTTGCTTCTTTCATCTGACAAAATGTGTAGAGTCACAGTGTTTGAACTTTGAAAGCTCTGATACAGACTATCATCTAACACAGGTGTGGGCAACTCCGGTCCGCGAGGGCCGGCATCCTGCAGGTAATTTAGGAGTTTCCTTGCTGAAACAGTCTTGACTCCAATCAGTGGGTAATTGTGCAGAACTTGACATCAAGCTCTGCACAAGTCACAAGGTGTGTTGCTGCAGGAAAACTCCTACTGTACCTGCAGCCTGCAGGCTTCCTACACATTTGGTATTTCAGAATTCCATACTTTTTCCCGACCCAAATTTCCAGACTTCTCTCAATAATATTATCAAATAATTTCTGACATTTGGGTAAAAAGATACATGTTATTGAAATGAATTATCCAATTTGTTTCTTTTCATTATATTTTGTATATTTATGTTTTTATGGTTTTCTTTTGTTGTTTTTGTTTGTTTTTTTCTACATATTCTTTAGCTCTTTGTGGGCACTGTCACTGTCGCTCTGTCAAGGGAAGATGTGTGCCCATAGGGGTGTGCCAGTTTGAACAGCCGTGGTATCCAAGGAAACTGGGTTGGGTACACGAGTTCCTAAAAAATAAACAGGACTTAAGTTCACATTTCCCATTCTGCATCAAAGGATAATTGATTTACCGTGGAAAGCTTTCAGACAATCAGGAGGGCTTCACAGAGGGATCAGCGGAAGCCCAAATACGCAACTACACTTAAAGGCAGAATCCGGAGTTTTCCCTCTGAAAAAAAACGCTAGACTTGTGTGAGTGAAATCTGGCTCAATCTGCACCTTTGGATCTGTACTCTCATGTGGCAGTGAGTTTTGTTTGCAACTCCCCCTCCCCTGACTGTATTTAAGTTTTTTTCCTTTGTGATAGGTGTGTCAGTACATTTCTGAGATTTGCATGTTGTCTCCAGCCAATGACAGAGCTACAGTAAGGGCGTAGCACTCTGTGGGGGTAAACTGAAGCAAACTTTTTTTTTAAAAATGTCGACTGGAGCTGACACTAGATTCACTTAAATTCTCGATAAAAATGGTGGATGCAGCAAAGAAAAGGAAGTACTTTGCAGCAAAAAGAGCTTTGGAGAGCGCACGCTCAAAAACCATGGGTTAATATTGGTTTGGCTTTCACCTGCTTCCGAGCTTTCAAGGAGAGGCTTGGGGCTGAAGAGGGGACGGGGTCTTAGAAACAAAACCAGGGAAACTCTCCGGACTCTACCTTTAAGAAAAACCCCAAACCCCAAACCCTGCAACATGTGGTTACACACTTATCTTGGCCATATCTGCCCTGCATCTCGTCTGTGAAACTGCTGTGAGAACTTGCAGAAAGAACTGCTCACACGATCAAAAGTAAAACGCCATGATATATATGGTCACAGAACATTTTGATCAAACCACACAAATATATATGTGAGTATGCATAAATACATGAGTAAATGTTTTGACAAAGTGAGTAATGTATGATTTCCAATCCTTACAGAAACATAGGAATTAAAGCAAAACAGATTTATTTGATTGAAAACTTCTATAGTCATGGTACAGTATTCTGAGCCATACGCCGGGGATGGGTGACTCTGTCCCCACCCCTGTTCCCACCCCTGGTCCTCGGTGGTTGGCATCCTGCAGGTAGGTATCAGGAGTTTCCCTGCTGCAACACACCTTGTGACTTGTGTAGAGCTTGATGTCTGCTAATTACCCATTGATCAGAGTCAGGTGTTGTTGCAGGGAAACTCCTAATACTTGCAGGATGCTGGCTCTCAAGGGCTGGAGTTGCCGACCCCTGTAAACGCTACACAAAAACAGCAGACCCATGTCAATCGCTCCCTAAAGATTTTAGAACACACTACACTACTCTCATATAAAGTACCTTTAGAGATAATTTTGAACAATTTTCTTTATTAAATTGGGATGCAGTTGTTTTCAACTATTAGCAAGGTTTCATGCAGTTTGTAATTTTGTCATAGAAATAATAAACCAATTGATTCTATGGAGGATTAGGGTTTTATATTATTTTTCTTTTTTCTTTTTTCTCACTTCAAACCACCAAAAGAAAACAAAATAAAAGCAAAAACGCATGGACTTACTTGCTGCCTGGATTTTGATAAGGATATAGAGGAGAAATATTTTAATCTGTGAGGGATAGTTTCTTCATATCTGCACAGCACATCAAGTTAAAAATTCTCTCCATGCATATCTCCTTTCAGATTTCTGTCTTCTTATATTAATTTCTTTGTGCAAAAGAATGCAAAAGAAAATGATGGAGGAAACATTAGAAAGTACACCACAAAACAGTTTTTTGTTTTACTGCAATTCAGCACAAAAATCCAGCATGTAGCAAAAATTATGTTGTTGTGTGTCTTGAGAAGGGTGTCCTTAGTGCATCAGACAGCTGGAGCTTGGTTCAGCAAAAACACAGTCTGCTAAACAAAAGGGAAGATTTAATGCTGTGGAGACAAAAAACAAAACAAAAAAAAACCCCAAACAAACAAACAAAAGAAAAACAAGCCAAAATTCGAAGTGAACTTAATACACATAAACTAGACAAGCTGAACTAGGAAATGAGCACTGTTTCACCTTTTCATCTTCCTCCTCAATATCAGTTTTTAACTTAACACCACCACATGAATGTCGTTATTAGGCAATGCCGACCCACACCAACAGAAAAAAGTCTCTATCTCTAATGCTCATGTGCTAATGTCACCAATTTCCACAATTTCAACACAAGTCTGTGAACACTGCTCTTGTCACAGTATTACAAAACTCTTGTGACTAACTCTCAGGATCCATTTGAAGTTTCATTATGTTGAGCAACTTAAATGATTTTAAAGAATTATTTTATACAAAACATCAATAAGGCAGCTTTTTGTTTTTTATGTGTTTGATATCAGATAACCGCTGCATGGACAGGCACTTCCTTCCCACTCGTGCTAAACAGTTGGTGGCCCTCGCCAGTTTCCCAGGAGCTGGCAATACCTGGGCTCGCCATCTCATCGAGCTCGCCACTGGCTTCTACACAGGCAGCTATTACTTTGATGGCTCTCTTTACAACAAAGGTAGGCCTCAGCATGTCTACATGACCCACAAACCTTTATTCAGAAGTTAGTCTGTGGCTTAAATAAATTGTTGGATTCACAGGATTTAAAGGCGAGCGGGACCACTGGCGCAGTGGAAGGACGATCTGTATTAAAACACATGAGAGCGGCAAGAAGGAGATCGAAGCCTTTTACTCCAGCATCCTCATGATCCGAAACCCATACAAAGCCCTCATGGCAGAATTTAACCGAAAATATGGTGGACATATTGGATTTGCCTCACAGGCCCATTGGAGAGGGAAAGGTAAGCTGCTCAGATCAGCTTTTGACAAAATTGTCATTTACAGCATGGGAGGATGACGAATGGAAAAAGGGAATTCTGTACATTTTAGACTTTTTTTTTTTTCAAATCTTTGCTCGGGAGAAAATGATTAAACACCCAGTCAAACAAAAAAAACAAACATTCACAGCATTTAAAAATGATTCATAATGACTCAGAAGAAATTTGAGGAAGTGTGTTTTGACCCAAACCAGTGTGGATGAGTACCAGATATTGTTTAGTTTTTTGAATGCAAAGTGCTTCCAAACTAAAGACGACGACACTGGGCATGATCTCAGACTGTTAAGAAATAGAAAAATAGGGAACCAACCACAGTGTGCATTAGTGTTTCCGATGAGTAAAATCAGGAATTGCGTCACCAATCTTGGAACTTGGACTCACATCCAACTTGCATGCTTGCATTAACTGTACATCATGTAATGAAAATGTCCAGTTGCACTGCATACAGTTAAGCAATAGTTGTAATTTTCTGACCTAAAACGTGGAACATAATTCTACAGATGACTTTCTTTATCAGCTACTCCTGAAAAATGTGTCGTGTGAATAGTCAAATTCACAGAGTTGCTGATAAGGAAAGTCACCTCTGAAACCCAAAATGAACAGGACAAAAAAGTCATTATTCCATGGAGATGACTGCTTTTTCTATCAAGGTACTGAGTGGTGAGTTTCAGAGGTGCCTACTGGTGGTCTAAGCAGACAGATTCACTCCCTCGATTTTCAGTATTTTTGCTAAGATATGGTGAAGCTTTACATTTACCAAGGTACTGTAGCTTAAAAGCTAACAAGTAAACAAAAAAAAACTTCATTGTTCCTTGGCTCTACAACCCAAAACCTATTCTAAAAAAGTTGTGACACTATGAAATGTGAATGAATACAGCTAAAGCTAAGAAAGGTCCATATTTACTACTGTGAAGTGAAGTATCCCTTCTTCTTCAACCAACAGTCAGTATGAATTTCTGGAAACTAAAGACACCACTTCCTGGACATTGAGGAGAGGAATTGTGTCCCATTCTTGTCTGATGTAAAATCCTATATGCTCAACAGTTATTGTTTAAAAATGCAACATATGTTTTAGGTGGTGAAAGATTTGGACTGCAGGCAGGCCAGCGCAGCACCTGGACTCTTTTATAACAAAGTCATGCTGTTGTAATAGATACAGTATGTTGTTAACTATTGACTTGCTGATATATGCAAGGCTTGCCTGAAAAAGATATTGTCTGAATGGGATCAAATGTTGCTCTTAAACCTTAACCTTTCCACATTGATGGTTCCTCTTCAGATACTCTGTTGCTAGTTTCAAAGACACTAATGCACCATGGTGCATTAGTGTCTTTACCATCAGGGATTTAGGCTTTTGAACTGGGCACAGATTACAATCTGCACAGTCTCTCTCCTGTCTAAAGAATGCAGTCTTTATGATTTACAAAAAGAGTGTCAAACTCAGTTTCTTGTGAGTGGAAATCAGTTATAAACTTTGTCCAATATAAATGAGCTTTGGTCCAGAGGAGATGGCAACATTTACCGTATAAAACATGCTCAGATATGGCTTCTTCTGTGCATTGCTTTAACCTGCATATGTGGATGGTTTGGTGAATGCATGATTTCCAGGAGTTTTCCTGACCCCATGTCGTGATTGTAGGTTTCTCGTATCAGAAACCTGTATGATTTTAATGCAGTGTCACCGTAGGGCCCGATAGTTGGAGGCATCTTATATTCTCCCTTGCACATAGAGATGCCTCCAGATTCTCTGAATGTGTTGATGATATGCACTGTAGATGGTGGAATATTCAACATTTTTCACTGTTTTGCATTGAGGAACATTATTCTTAAACTACTCCATAATATGTGGCTGCAGAGTTTTTGCAGACTGGTGTCTCTCTGCTCACCTTTAACTCAAAGAGGAGCTCTTTTTATATCCAGTCGTGTTTCTTTTTAGTTCCTTTTACTTTTCCAGGCTTTTGTTCTCCCCATACTACTGTAAATCCTCAAATAGTGATCGTGCTTTTATTTGTTTCAGGGCACAGAGGACCGGGCTTTTATTGAAAGGAAGGCTTTTATTAAAAGAGAGGCTTATATTTCTATTTTTCAAATGGATCATAATGAATAAATCGACATTTTGGGTCAGTTTGAACCCAGTGAAATGGACTGGGGTCAGTTATTGAAAATTGCTGCATGAAAAACTTAAAGGAGAAGTTCATTTTTTCAACCAGGACCTATTTTCTAGCATGAAATGCATTCATTTACTCACCCAGACAGTTTTGGTGTAACTTGAATTCCTTCAGGAGATATTTAGATTCACTCGAGATAAACATATATCCAATATAATGTAAGTAATGCGGGCAACCTAGCACAGTCTGTAAATAAGGCATTATCTGCTACAATGTTTTGTTTCACCAATGTTTTGTTACGAAGCATTAGTCGGACCCCTCTGTGAGCTTGAACCGGCTTTTATTTGCTTATTTTGGTGATCCATCCTTATTTACAGACATTTAATACTTGATATGATGTCACATAACAATGACGTCATCAAAGCAGCCACAGTAAAAATGTCTGTAAATAAGGACGAATCACCACCAAAAAGCCACTTCAAGCCGTTTCAGTGACACTGAATCTGCCTTTCATAGCCCTGTGGACCCAAACAGACCAGTATAATGACAGCCACATATAAAGAAACAAGATCTCCTCATCTAGGGTTCAGCTTTTCCTTCCATTTCTCACCGCTCTGTATTTGTTCTTCTCTCACCATTTTTTTGCATTGCAGATTTCTAAGGCTTTTTTTTTTTTTTTAAATACGAGTGTGTCACATTTTACTATGCAACAATACAATGTTTCAGCACCATTTAGTCAATTTAAGCTTCTCTAAACACTCCTAGATGTGTAAGAAATTCTTATTCACAAGTTTATTCATCAGGACTTGATTAAATACAGTAGATAAAATGGCCACCAGGTTTTTAAGATTTCTGTATATTTCATGCATGCTGCATTATAATCTGCTCACTAACCACCAAACTTACTGTGTCTCAGTCGCCATGGTAACTGGCTTTGTCTTTTCTGTGTATCATCTCTCTTACTTTCTGTGAGGTTTAATCGATTTTCCAGAGGCTGGAGAGTTGCCGACCCAGCAGTTGTCTCTCTTTGTGAGAACATCAGCACATTTGGCCTGCCATATCCAATGAATGTTTCCGCCTTGTGTTGGTGGGCAAATGATGCAGTGACATCAGTGCGGAGAAAGGCTTTTTGACAGCTGCCACTTCAAATACAGAGAGATCTACTTAAGTCTAGGCGTCAGTGTAACATTGTGTTCAGGACTCCACATGTATGATTTGATGCACTCACCTCTACAGAGAAAGACTTGCTGGCTCAGATGATGTTTCAAACACTGATGCTAACCAATGTGGTCCCATAAAGTCAACTCAGGGGGAAGTGGAAGTTATTTTGTGGGATTTGTTATTTAACAAAGCTACATGAGTTACATAAACTCCCTTACATGGACAAATCTCAGCTCATATCAACTTAAGTCTCTTAACAACGTTTGACATTTAGCAGAATAAGAGCTTCTGGGAGGAGTTCAGTTTATTTTGGTCTCTTTGGATTTTAACTTCTGATTTCTCTTGAAAGCCAGATAAGAAAAAGGGAAACATCTGCTACACTTAGGGACATAGTTCCTCTGTGGCATGCAAAAATTTAGGTTACTCATGGTCAAAATTCCTGTTCCTGTGACAGACATAGTTAATACTGAAGATTTTTCACAATTGTTTTTGCTTTTTGCTCCTTCTTAATTAAAAAGAGATTAAAAGAAGTCAATGAAAATATGGGGAGACCCCAAGAGTTTTGAGCTTTGCGATAGCCTTTACCAGCTTCTCATCTTACCTGAATGTGCTTGTTATGGTTTGTTTAAAGAAATTATTAAGAAAGAACAGCTGATGCAAATTAAATAGCTTTATAAATATCTAAACTCTCAAACTTGGCAGCCATTGGTTCCTGTAAGCATCTGTCAAGTACTCTTAGATGGCTGATGCACACAAAGATAGAAAAGATAGCAAAGCCTTTTGGGTAGCTGTTTCCTCAGTCTCTAATATGATGAAAAAATGTAGGTGAATTCTTGGATTTTTCAACATAGGGCCTACTTCCCCGTGTTTTTGTGAGTAAACTTTTTGTAATAATATGAAAAAAGCCAGCATTGACCTCAGTTCTACCCTCTGCCTCAGTATCTGTGGTATTTACACAGTTTTTGGAAAAAACAAAGTTACAGTGTTTCCAAAAGTCGCTGTGTTTCCAGTCAGACTTGACCTTTTATCTTCGTGACGATACCCTAACAGATAGAGGAACTGTTAGCATTAATCTCCACATGTTAAGGCAGAATATTTTGCTGATTGCAGACTATAGAAGAGGCGTTTGAACTTGAAGGGAAATCATATTTATTTGAGCTGAATATGTAAAAAAAAAAAAGAGAGCCTTGAGATTGAAGAGAGGTCAAGAAGACAAGGATACAAGAGAGGCAAGGTGCAAGTAATGACATTATTTTCACATGCTCAGCAGCAGATTTCTTTCTCTGGTATATTTTTCCCCCAGTTTGACAGTAGGTATTCCAGTTGAAATGGTCCCCTGTAAACCATAATACATACTAGATACAGACATAAGTGTTTTCATCTATTTTTGTTGAATGAGAACTTTGTGAAATGTGGCTCAACATTTTGTGAACAAAGTTTGTAGAAGAGCAAACACTGTCTTTCCAAAACTACTTCTCTTTTGTTCCCAGTGTGTGATTTCAGAACGCTCATATGGGGAAAGCCCATTGTTCTCTCAGAATGTTTCTGCAACAATCATTCAATCCCCGTATTTAAGAGTGGGATTTTTTTTATTTTGACATATCACCAAAATGTTGGATGTTTTTGCTTTGTAGGGACATGGTGGGCATCATCAGCCAGCTGAATTGTCTTAAAAGGGCCCTATTATGCTATTTCAACATAGTGTTGAATATTAATCAGACAAGTGACCGATGCTGACAAATTTTCCGGTGTGTCTCTATATTCAGTTTCCACGGTGCTGAAAACAACAGGTTTTAGACAATTATTTCTACTGCAGTTTTCAGTCATGGAGGAGTGAGGGGGCAGGGGGAGGGGACATGGTTAATAGTTACTTGTTAATCTAAAAATGGAAAAAAATTACAGTAAAGAGTTATCTATACAGTACTTATCATTTACACCACTAGTCAAAAGTTTGGACACTTTCCCATTGGATTTAATGGAAAAGTGCACACTAAGTTTTGACTAGTAGTGTATTAATTATTAGTCATGACTGTGTTGTTTCAGTTACAAAGTTTATTTGTGATATACACCAGGGTAGTCATGGAAAAGGAGCTTAGGTTGAAAAATTCAAGAATTTTCCTTCAACAGAAATGGTAGGGATTAAAATCCTGATCCTTAGGATCGCAAGAAAAACACATGAAGACTTTTGCTTTACTGGAAAAGATCTTTCAGAAAATTTACAAGACTCTGGAGGTTTGTGGTTTATTGCCACAGTAACCACGTTAGACATACTGGTACCCATTTGTCCATGTAGGAGTGTCACAATCACATCCTAAAAATATGTAAATCATAGTCTACACTGGATAATGATGAAGATGAAATGAGGAGAGAAGAAAGGAGAAATGCCATGTTAAAAGGTGCAGGTAGAGGGTTTTGCTGTGGCCCTCAGTCTGGCCTTAGCATCATCATCATCATCATGTTTGGACTGACAATCAGCACATTTAAGACTGCTCAAGAATTCTCCTGAGCTTAAACAATCTTTGAAGGAAATCTCAGAACAGAAATCTCCTAAACTGCATTTACCTTTAACTAACTTGTGGCCAATTACATAAAAGATTTATGATAAAGACATTGCAGCCAAGAACTGACTGTGGAGGTTGCCTAAGCTTCAGCTTTGGGCTCACTTCCTTTTCTTTGTTTTTTTAAAACTTGCGGAAGAAAAGACAAAAAAGTGAATCTTGCCTAAATGTGCCATCTTTAAAAGAATGACTAAGTCAGCTCATCCCTCACTCCCTTTGATATTCACTGCAACAGAAATTTTGATCAAGTCAGTGCATATTAAAGTTGCCGTGGTCCTTGGTTTTTGATATACCACTGCAAACTCAGCAGGCTTTAAACTTTAATGTCAACCTCTCTCCCAGCAGTGACGATGCGCTCTAATGCAGCACAGCTCCTGCCAGATGCTGCTTTTATGAGCCAGTAGATTACCATTGAGTAAAAGTTGCAAGAAATGGATTTTCCTGCAGTGCCTCTGCAGTTTGGCTGATACCCAAGAACATCCATTAAACCATCCTGACATTTTTTTATTTTATGCACCCTGACATGATGTATGCTGCCAGATCTCACAGGTTAAAATACATCAGTGCTTTGTCAGTTTTTTTTTTATTTCTGCTCTAATATACTATAATACTGTATAGGGAGAAGCTTTTCCTACCTGAGCCATTGGTGTATCTGGTGCACTGATACCCTTTCTTATATATCTTTTCTTCTTTTCTCTAATTTGTCCTATAGAGTGGCCTGAGTTTGTCAAGAACTATGCTCCTTGGTGGGCATCCCACACGCTGGACTGGTTGAATTATGGGAAAAAGGTCCACGTCGTCCACTTTGAGGACCTGAAGAAGGACCTGTTCTCACAGCTTAAGGGCATGGTCCAGTTTTTGGGTTTGAAGGTCTCTGAGGATCGTCTGCTCTGCGTTGAAGGCCAAAAGGATGGAAACTTCAAGCGATCAGGACTTCGTAAACTAGAATATGACCCATACACGCCTGATATGCGAGTGAACATCAATGAACTGATCAGAACAGTGGACGCTGCCTTGAAGAAAAAAAACATGTCTGGAGTTCCTGAGGAATATATGCCAAGATGATCAATGTGATTTTTGTCCCTGTTAATTTGACTATTTTTTCATGAGACTACATCATATTTTGTAGGATTACAAGACCTCCATAGGTTTTTCAATTATTTCTCTCAAGTTCCATAGATGAAGCTGTAGTGAGACAATAACCACCTCGTCATTAATTTTTTTTTTTTTTTTTAATCATTCTACTTTTTGATTATCTTAAACTTCTGAAGCGTTGTGCATTCACACAAAAGAAGCTGCAACAGTAGAGGTTTTCTTTTTCGTTTTGCTTAATGAAAAACACTTCTTACCCTGCTCTATGCATATGTACTGTGTAGGCATGTGCACATGCCTGAACAGCAGTTTTGTATGAGCTTATTTCATGCAAAAGATGGAAAAACTATCTCAAGAAAAATTTGAAAATATTGAAATCCTGCTGCTACAGATACAGAACAGTTTTATATATAAAGTTCTCAGATACTTAGAAATTGAAATTCTTCATCAGAGGGGAGAAATGCAATATATAGAAAATCACTACCTGAAAATGATGATACTGTGTGTTTCCAAGTTTTTCTAAGTTATTCACCTTATTTATCTGTTTGTCAGTCGGTAAAAGACTTGATTCTTTGCCCCTCAAGTAGATGAATAATCCTTTTTGAAGGCACTGACTCAAGGACAGAAGAGGATGAATGTCTTCGGTGTTTGTTTATCTCTGGTGTGCAGAGCACATGTTGGCTAACGTGATTACAAATGTTTTCTTAACACTGGACTTGATGCAAAAATCCAAAAAGCACCTCACTGTGCAGCACCTTCTCCAAAGATCAAGAGTTAGTTATTCCACTCATGTTATAATTTGGAAGCTATTAGTCTTTGTAACTGTTGGAAGTTTTATTTCCTTCATCCAGTTATACAGATTGTTTTTTATTGAGTTATTGTATGAAAACCTTTCAAGCCATTGGAGCTGGTTATAATTTTGTTCTTCTTTGTTTGACCCCAAAAAAATCTCCAGGAAAGATATTTTTTAAACAGCACGTCTTATAATGGTACTCAATGTTCTCTGCCATGGGTTTAAAAACAAGCAACTAAATAAACATAATAGATAAATACAGAAATATGAAAATAAATAAATGAATAGATAAATAACTAAATAGGAAAAAAACACTTTTGACTGATTGAGGGCCAGAAGACATTAACTAACTTCCATTTTCAATATAATATGAATATATTTTTGTAGTATATGCTGACACCAGAAATATTTCTATTGCAACAAGCAAATGGGAGAAGTTGTCTCTATTTTTAACATACGCTTTAAACTTTATTGGCTCTTGCTTTCATTGACAAGCTGGCACTCACTGGGCAGGTGTCAAGTCTGAATGTATTTTCTATGGACTGAATGTAATGTGATAAGGCCCAATAAATGAGCAAATTGAAATTTATGTTGTGCTGCTTATAAAAAATATTGAAAATGTATACACTGGCTTTGGGTGCTCCATTAAATGCCTTGTACTATGCAATAAAAAACACAAGATTCTTTAATATATAATCACCCCTGACCTACTTTTCCTCCAATTGTACTGTCATCTACTAAATAATACAAACATGTTTTCACATTATTAGCCATTTTTAACAGATCAGAGTGAATGCAAAAGTAGTTTCTCTCCTGGTGGGATGTTATAGTTTTATGGTCCGATGTGTTACAGTAAACCACTTTCCTACAAAATACAGACGAGCTTCAGCAACCTAAAAGTAAACAAAACTGCATCACCTACTGCTTGCCTTCTCCTGAACATTTTGTCTTGAGAAACTTGTGAGAAACACTATTTGAAGGGAATATTACCAGGGAATTTTAAAGGACATAGGAAAAGACAATAGCACTGCAGAGAGAATATGATTACATGTGCACTACACTGTGACGTGAATCAACTGCAGTTTAATTGCTGCTCATCCAAAGATAGATAATAAAAGTTACACTGGATACTTTGTCTCATGCTTCCTAAGCTTTGTTTGATTTTGCTGCCTGTTGCTGTAGCTGTACGGGAAAGGACAAAGGTAGAAAAGTGAAATGTATTGTTATCACATGTTGTTACACTCTACGTTAATATATTTATTGTCAAGAATACAATTTTAAATAACTTTGCCAACATAGCCAAGCATTGTTTTATATGATGCAGCTGGGAGGAATTGTGGGATGGCATTTCCTCATTCCTTTACATAAAGGAAGGTCCACTACAGGATCAGACAGGGAATAAAACCAGCCCTTATAATTTCTTTCTGGAATGACCCCATTACCCCCCGACTTGTGCACTGCCATGGAAAGAAATCCAAAACATATAAGCAACATAGAATATTATGTTGGAAAGGCACACTTTTGTTACAAATACTGTATGTGAAAACGCATGTACTGTCATGAGTACAGAAGTTTTGGATCACTTTGGCAAGCCAACAAAGAAATATGAACCACTGAAAAGAAAGCATGGAGAGCTGGGGGGCGACAACAGTATATACTCTGCACCAGCCACTGAGGATGCCTTTGTACAGGCTGATTATGGTGAAGTCATCATCGTACAGAGTGGCTGCTTCATGTGTAGTCAGCGTGGCTGATCCACCGGTTTGCAAGGTCGACTCTTGTGATTCTGGTGGAGCCAGGCTTTCTACCATTTAACCTTTCACTCAGCGTTTGTAGGCCTTTTACCTTTTCATTTTGTTCTGATAGACTGGTTAAGTTGTCAGTGCAGATAAAATTAACCTTGCCTCTTGCAGTGGCACCAATTACATTGTTCACCTATTCATGGGCATATTATGGACATCCTATCTGTAGGCATGATGTCTACTCACAAGCTTTGTGTTCTCTATTCAGACATCAGTAATGAAAAACGTACGGTCAAGGTAAAATCAAACCTTACGTTTTTCACTATTGATGTCTGAATAGAGAACACAAAACTATAGGCATGAACTTACTTGGTTTGATTATCCCTTCAGTGTTGGCAGGAAGAAAAAAGCAACAGAAAAAGATTTTTTTTTTATCATTTTTTCTGTTCATTTGGACAATAATAATAAGAATCAGTGGTTTCTTTTTTTTTAATTTGTCAAGGTGACAGTTAATAAAATAGTAACAATAGTAAAATGATTAAAATTTGAAAGAATAATTTGATAACAAACACTTGCTTTTGGCATTAAATACCCATACCAAGTGGCAGCAATAGTTCAGGCAGGTTTATCTCCACAGCTATTTGATAAGATTATTTTTAGTCACTTAAATATTTGCTCTACCAAACAGTAGAGCAGGCTGTTCAGGGGTTACATTTTGCTGATCTTTCGTGTTCAAGTTTATACAGCAAATACAAACAACAGTAGTTGACCAAAGTGATAAACACAATTAAGCAAATACTAAAATCAATTAAAATAAGAGTTAAACTGTAACTGTAACTAAAGGATCCTCTGAGAGGTCCTGAGGCAGGTAAAATGGGTTACTGTACTTCTTTTGCCTACTGTACAACTTTAAATACCCCAATAAGGGTGTTATATCTTCATTAAGGCAAGTTGTTCTCATATAATAAGGGTCACAAAAACATCAGTTATTTCTCCCTCTTTCATTTTGCTTAAGACTTCAATGTGCCTTTTCTGCGAACTGTATGACCAGTCTTAGTTTTTTCTTGAAGTGACGGAGTTCCTGTCTGTGGCTAGAAAACAGACTTAAGAATACATTTTTCTTAGAATTTAGAGAGTTAAGTCATCTCTAATTATGTTGTCACTTAAACCGCCTGCAGACATAAGATGAGAAACATGGTGTTAAAGATGCTCGGGTAGAATGAGAGCATTCAGACATAGCTCACATTCACAGTAAAATTCCTCAAAGCTTCATTTAAACTTATTACAATTATGGACAGTGCTGCTAGTATACTGCACAACATCTAGTAATTAAAAACACTATTATGAATATAGCTTTCAACACATTTATACTCAGTAAATAGTACAGTAAAGAAATAGCTTATTCACAAGGGATTAGTTAAACTCAGTGTATTGCTGTCTGTAGAAATTTTTTTTTTTTAACTTTTTCCTACTTCACCTGAGGCCAGTGTTTTCTCCATGATCTCTGTTTTTTCTCTGGGAGAAGCGTTATGAGCGACACAATTAATATTTAATTTTCAGATCACTACCTACTCAACAGTTAATGTGATTTCAGCAGTTCAATCCTGTAAAAGTTTCAAAATAATACCCAACGTTCAAGGTAAATTTACTGGAGAAGCGTCAGTGTGCTCATACAGCTTATTCAAAACGGAATTCCATTACTTTTTTTTATCATTCAAAATCAGCAACTATGGTACTAAAGCATATGAGAAAGCAACATAAAAGGAGCATAAAATGATTGAGCCATGGCCCATATGTAAGGTATACAGGGCATTAGATAAGTACCATAGCCTGTTTTGTGTTGTTTTAACTCAATGGATTGAGACAATTTTTGGATTGAAATGTTCAACCCCCAAATTAGGTTATGCTAACTACAATGTTGGGTTATTCCTAACCCAACTATTGGGCCGTGGAGGCATCAAATTGTGTTACCCAACAATACATTCATACTGTATAATGGGGTTCACCGCTGCCTGAAACAAAAAAGTCCATAAAAGCCCACAAAGCTTGGCAATATTCCTCCATACTGCTGGTCCAATAAAATCCAAGTGTCCTGAGTGGGTAGCGTCCATAACTTACTTGAAACGACATCATTTAGTATATTTTCATAGAACATCATACGTCCTATATGCAGTAAAACATCGTACTTCCTATATGCGCGTTCACGCAAGTTCACAACACTAGCCGTGGTGTTCAGCACCTACTCTACCAATAATGCAAGCATAGAAGAAGAAATTCACTGTTTACATTGTGCTAAGAGTGCCCGAGAAAGAAAGAAAGAAAGAAAGAAAGAAAGAAAGAAAGAAAGAAAGAAAGAAAGAAAGAAAGAAAGAAAGAAAGAAAGAAAGAAAGAAAGAAAGAAAGAAAGAAAGAAAGAAAGAAAGAAAGAAAGAAAGAAAGATCTCGTCTGCTGCAGTTTCCATAGTGTTGTGATCTCACATGAACGCGCATATAGGAAGTCCTAGCATATCACAGCAAACACACCTGGAATACTTATCCCTTCAACAGAAGCTTTGGCCAGTTATACACAAAAGTTGTAACACAATAATAAACTACTTCATTAGTTATGGTGAGGAAAAGTTTTTAAACTGTGCACAAAAATTATTTTGCTTACAGTATAATGTTTCCATTATCTGTCCTTTATGTCCAGTTGCATGACATTCACTTTAGCTCATAGGTCAGGGAAGCAAATTAAAAATGGTTTATAGTCAATTCAGCCCAAATGAGCAAAATCCAAACATATCATTTTCTGCTAAAAGGGAGTCTCTGCAACTAAATTCCAACATTCCTTTTTATGTGTTTCACAGATGAAAATATATGGCACAGTATTGGTTTAGAGCTTGACAGACTCACAAATGCATCTGCTGATCCTAAATAGCAGATGCACTTGTGCAAACATGTGTGAAATGTGACAGTTCAAATTCAGATCAAATCAAATTTTATTTATAAAGCTTTTTTCATACAAGAGGTAACACACAGTACTTTACATAAAAACAATCTTGAAATGTTAAAAACATAGACCATTTGTAACAACCAAACAAAATTTTCAAAATGCACATCTGATCATAATGTCTCTCACTCGCACGCACTCATGTAGACACACACACACAGAAAATATACAGGCCCCAATCGCACCCACCAACCACAACCCCCCACACCCCCCACCATGTCTGACAAATACAAGCAAAATTGTCTGGAAAGTGTGCCAACTGTATTTTTAGCCGCTGTTGTAATGCTAGACTTGTGATGCTAGTTTTGTAACACAGATACAGATCCCATTTTATTCTTCATATTCTACAGCTACTGTATGCTCTCTGTGCCTACAGAAGTTAAAATGATCTCCTATGATCAGATACAACATGAGCAGACTTACACAGTGACTGCTGACAACAGTAAAGTGATCATATTTTCCATTTACTTTTATGTACATCATGTATAGAAATTTAGAGGACCAAGTTTATCATGTCAAATAAGCCTCTAAATATGTGTGGAAGCTCTGCCGTCCATGGAGCTGGACCTGGACAGGTATCGGCTGATAGTGCGGCCTTCCTCTCCCATCGCATTCTCCATCCTGGAGAGTATGCAGCTCTTGAACTTCTGCTTGAAGTCATTGCCCATGAACACATACAACACAGGGTTAAGAAAACTGTTGGCAGCTGCTAAAGATGTGCATATTTTGAGTCCGTTTTCTAAAATTTTGTGATCATAGTTTTGGTAGTTTAGCTCAAGCAGAATGAACACATGGTAGGGAAGCCAGCAGATGAAGAAAGCAGCAATGAGTGCAGTCATCACTTTAAAGGGTTTGGAGGATTTTGTCATCTTGTTGTTACAAAGTCTGATGATGATGATTGAGTAGCAGATGATAATGATGGTAAAAGGAACAATAAAGCCTGCGAGAAAGCGGCTGATTGCTACCACCTTGTGACTGTCTTGATAGAGTGAGTAATTGTTGAAGCAAATGTTCCTACCCAGGTGGCTCCTAACATCTCGGAAGATCATAGAGGGGATGCTTAAGCCAATGGCAAGAAGCCAGGCCAGGACCACCACAACTGATGCCTTTTTAATGGTGCGCTGGTTTTGGGCCCAAACTGGAAACATGACTGACACGCAGCGGTCCACACTTATCACAACAAGGAGGAAAATGCTGCTAAACATGTTGATGAACATCAAAGAAGAGGCAAACTTGCACATGAAATGGCCAAAGATCCAATCCTCAAGTGCCATGTTGACGATACTGAACGGGAGGAAGGCGCAGAAGACGAAGTCGGAGATGGCAAGGCTCATGTACCACGTAGTATTGACTGACGTTTTCATCTTGAAACCAGTGATCCAGATGACCAAACCGTTCCCACAGACACCGAGCAGAAAGATGACCACACTGACAGCAATCAAAGACACACACTGGACTTCCTTTAAACATGTTGGCTGATGCTGAAAAACTTGCCCTTCTATTATGGTGGAGTTGTCTTCAGTGTAGATGTAGTTAGAATCCTCATAATTATAAGCATTGTAGAAGTCATCACCCAGTTCCATTTTACCTTAAAGAGAAATCATAAAATTTATGTCAAAAAAGATTTAAATATATACAAGTTTTTAAACTTTTGGACATCTTTGTCTGGTGAAATGACTGTCCTGAAATCTGAATGAAGGCATGTGGAAATCCATGTCATTGAATCAAATCTTACTTACTGCTTAATGAATCCTCAGTTGTTGACTTGATTGTGCCCAAAGCTGTTGTGTCAACAGAACTTGGTTGTTTCCTTTAGATGTGTGAGAAACCACACGCACAATCAGCTGACCCAGTGGTTTCTCAACACTTCATCCTCCTTTAATAATTTCAGTACTGCATTCTAAGGCCTCCTCCTTTAAGACTTCCTATAGCTATTTGCAGGTCATAGTTATGATCATTATACACTTTTGTGTTACACATGTAGGGAATTAATTCAGTCATAGCTAAAGATCCTAGATATCACTACCTAAAGCAGGGTTTCTCAATCCTGGTCCTCAGGGACCCCTGCCCTGCATGTATTCCAGGTTTCCAACTCTTTCATCCCTGATTCAGATCAACAGAACTGCTCATCAAGTTCTTTGCAAGACTGCTAATGAGCCTTTTATCTGAGTGAGGTGTGTTAAAGTAGGAACATCTTGAAAACCAGCAGGGCAGGGGTCCTTGAGGACCAGGATTGAGAAACACTGACCTAAAGGGATACATGTAACTTTTGGCCACTAGGGACACTAAACCTGTAACTTCCCACAGGCCACACAACTGTCACAAAACCATACAGTCGCTATCCGTGTCTTGGAATTGTGTTTGCAGACCACTTTGATCAGCTGAGAAGTCATCAAGCCATGAAGCAATGCGCTTCAGGTCACATGATTCAAGGGGAGACAGATCCGCTCCTACAAAGTTACAATGTCTGTTTTTTGAGGAGGGCAGCCCCCTCAGAGCCATGACATGTGTCAAGTGATGTATATTTACCCCAGAAATCATCTGTTATTACTTAAATTAACCTAATGTTTGGGTCAAAAGTTACACGGTATCCCTTTAATAAGTATAAACAATACATTGATCTTCATCGACTCTGTATTTACATTGATGTAATACCATCAGCCTTCTATCAAACTGTTATTATAGCTTTGTCAGTCAGTCAGTCATCTTCTGTACCGCTTAACCAGTTCAGGGTCGCGGGGGTTGCTGGAGCCTATCCCAGCTATTAACAGGCGAGAGGCAGGGTACACCCTGGACAGGTCGCCAGTCTGTTGCAGGGCCAACACAGAGAGACAGACAACCATTCACACTCACATTCATACCTAGGGGCAATTTAGAGTGATCAATTAACCTGACATGCATGTCTTTGGACTGTGGGAGGAAGCCAGAGTACCCGGAGAGAACCCACGCATACACGGGGAGAACATGCAAACTCCACACAGGAAGGCCACGGTTGGAATTGAACCCCCTCCCCAGTTGGGAATCGAACCAGTGACCTTCTTACTGTGAGGCTGCGGTGCTAACCACCACGCCACCGTGCAGCCCTATTATAGCTTTGAATAACAGAAATAGATCACTACTGTATGTTATTTGTCTTTCTTGAAAAAAACTTCTGTAAAGGATTCTATGACAGACACATGGTCCCTTCTGAGGGTTTTCAGATTTTTTTGTTTCTTTGTTTGAAACATGCCAACTCCACACAGAAAGACCTGATCAAACCCTTCCCTCAAGCCAATTCCTGAACCAGGAACCTTCTTGCTGTGAGGTAATGTTACTAACCACTACGCCACCATGCACACATTTTTTTCTGAATTGGTTCTGATATAGCGGCATGAAAATGCCCATATATACTGTAGGAGGAAAGCAAAGAAAAAAAAACAACAAAAAACAAACTTAACACTTGTGAAACTTTTAATCTTGATGACATTGTTTCTAATTTGACATCCCCAGCTTTTGATGCAAATGTGTCTTAACGTACAGAAAACACTACAGCTGTTGTAAACTGGCCTGCTTTCGTTACTGACTGAATTAGTGCTCGTCCTGCTTCATCGATTCATAATCACTGAGTTGGATGCATCTGTCCGCAATATTCTATTTCTCTTGACTGTGATGAAGCAGCAGCAGGAACAGCTGCTGGGGGAAGAAATACAGATGGTAAAGTCACTCAGGTTGGAAAATGATATAATGAGTGAGGAGGACGGATTTTTAAAAACAACACCAGTTTTCTGATAATAAAACTCCTGTATTTTGAGAGGAAAATCCAGAAATAATGGAACCTTGAAGAATAAATTTTGTTTATGATTTTGCAAATTTCTTAGAAGACAACAACAATGATAATGAACAGATCTGTTCTACACCAGTTTCTTGACCAGACTAAATCTTTAGGTGCCTGATAAGGCAAGCATAAACATGCCCTAGCACTAAAGAACTTATAGTGTTTTCTATGTACAACAAAAGTTAGAGATCACCTTGACAGACCTTTACTTTGCAAAAACCTGGTGCAAATATTTCAGTAATCTTAAAAGGTTGTACTAAAGAACAGCATACATGAAGGTGCACAGCAGCACTGAATCAGATCATCCATCTCTCAAATCTGTCAGTCCATGTGTGCCTCTAGGAAGTAATGCTGAAGTGTTTTACCAGCTTGTCAACTGATTATAATAATTTTTTTTCATTGTACACTGCCTCAATACGTATTTTTTTGTGATCAATTTTTTTTTTTGGGGGGGGGGGGTTTCCACAGTTTATACCTCAGTGGAGGGATGTTACATCAGTCACAAGTGATCACAATTTATGAAGTATTTACAAATTTGCTTCATCAGTAACAGAACACCCTCCACTTCAGGCGCTTATCTCAATTATAGCAACTAAACTTTGGATTTTCAGAAAGCTGAATTACAAAACGAAGGGCCTTTACCTTACCTCTGAGTGAAAAGCATTTCCAGTTGTAGACCAGGAGCCAAAAGGAAGAATCAAGCCTTCTAACTTTCTGTCAAATAAATTTTAAGTGTAATTTCAGCAAGCAAAAGCTCCCCCTAAAGTTTTATTAGCCAAGAAATTTTCTATTACTCCATCATGCAACATACACAGATAACATGGATGCGTTTTCAAACTAACCTCTGCGTTATGCTTTCTACACAACTCCATATATAATTTGCAGATAGCATTAAAACTGCACCACTGGTGACATGACGTTTGATCAATAATCAAATATGAAACTCATATTGATTCGCTTAGTGTTCATGTAGTGGAATTCTCATAAAGCATTTGGCTTGTCAGAACTATGAAAGGTTAAATGAAAGAAATATATAAATCTTGCTTCTTTCTGACCTCTACAGGGTTTTCTGAGAAGTGATGGGACAAGTGAGAGTTTTACAACAAGCTAGAAATAAGTTGTTGTATATTTAATATTCAGAAAAGCTAAACCACTTCGCTTTTACTTGATAAAGAGTCAAAGTGAAACGACTAAAATTTGGAATAAACAAAACAACTTTTATGCTTTATATCACACTGATTAAAAAATAGATAAATAAATAAATAAATAAAGCTGTTCAGACAGACTTATGAGCAAGTGTGTGAAGTCTGTGTCAGTCCTGTGGTAAGATAGTTTCACCTTTACACCACTTCCTCTTCTGGTTCGATGTGGTCTGCTGTGAGTGTCAGGTTTGGTGAATCAGGTGTGTTCAATCAGCTCAGGGAAGCACCGCTCTATTTAAGCAGCTGACATAAATGCTCTGTCTCTCTGTTGCTGGTGAACTGTGTCTAGGTAACTGCACTCTGGTGTCACTTTAACCTTTACTTCTGTTGATATTTTGTGAAATATTGTGTTCAGGTGTGCTCAGAAGGGGACCATAGGCCTTGCCTTGGAGGAGGGATTCATGGGTCTGTCGGTTGTTTATGGGGGTTTGCCCAACATCTGCTCAAGTGCCGCTTGGCCCGCCGCACAGCTCTGCTACACAAGCAAAAGGACTTGAAGTTGTGGACCCAAGCAGGCAGACCTGCTCTTTAGAACTCTCCCCCCATTTCAATTAGTCTTTTAAGAAATTTTTGTAATAAACTGCCCCTTTGAACCTGATCAGGATTCTGTGCACTTGGTCCATTTTACTGGTTGGTCAGATCAAAGGAAGGAACTAGTGTTACAATTGTTTTACTGACCTTACAACTGATCACTATGGATCAGCAGAACCACATATTAAGATATACAGCGTGACAAGATATTTCTCCATAAGTGCTGCTCTGTAATTTTCTACTGCAATGTATTTCCATTTTTCTCCACTATGAAATGTGAGTCTTTGAATAGTCCTTTGACCATCGAGAGTCACCACATATTACCATAAAAACTAACTGTTTGGAGAACTAATGAAACAAATAAAACATGTTGGTTTCAAAAATCACAATTAAAAAAAAATCTTTTTGAAAAAATTTGTAATCATTGCAATAAAAAAAGAAACCTACACATTGCAATCCCGAACCGCATGAAGCTCTCTGGTAAATTAGGAAATATTAGATTGCTTATCTGACCTACTTAGATGCATTTCAGCAAAATCACTTTCCCAGACCTGCTGGTGCCCTGCAGATTAAATTTCCTAATGAAGGCTGAGGTTATAAATAATCTAGTACACACACAATGAGCAGGTGTAGACTTTCTCTGATAGATGCCCTCTGGGGAACATAGATTCATCTTTTATGCTGCCAAGGAGGATTCCAATGTCAGTTTAATATATATGATACCAAACGTTTTTAACTTCAGGAAAATCTAAACTGGCATGAAATAATTTTTTTACACTTGATCTACTTTAAATCATTATATCCACACAGTGAGAGCTCTCTGTCAATGGCATCTGAATCTATAACACGAAGAGTGACACAATAGGAACTAGATTGTTCTTCCACTCTTAGCTTTTCTTAAAGGATATTCTAAATCTTCATGTAGCATCCACTCATTCTTTTAACCTCTCTCACAGGCAGGGAACACTGAAAAGAAAACTTTTCACAAGATGCTGTAAGTGTCAGACCGAATAGAAAACTTATTAGAATTCAGTGTCGTGAGGTCTCAATCTTCCCATATTGTGTAACAGAATAAATAAAAAGGTTTTACTCCTTTCAACTGTTCTTGTGACATTGTTTTTATGTCAAATGTGGTGCAGCTCAATCATTGGAGCAAAGTTTGATCATTGTTCAGTGTTGTTTCAGTGTAGTTGGGCTTCATAAAGCTACAGCCAACATTGTGACTAAGCTTCTTCAGAAATGTCACTTTAAATGTAACACAGACGACAGCTCTCAGCACTGTGCTTGTGACGCAGAGCTCACACAGCATAGTGCTTTAACTGAAGATACCTGAGGGGAAAAAAATAAAACATGATAAAACACTTGACCAGAATTCTTCTTGTTAACATCTCCTCTGTGATTTATGTATTTCCTGTTAACAATGTAAAGGTACGATATAAATGCAGACCACTGTGTAAGCTTTTATATCGGTATTGCACACAGTGAAGACTCCTTAGAATATGTCTGATAGCCAGTTTAAGTCACAGAGCAGAATAACGCTGTTAGAAAAAAAAAAGCTCAATGCAATTATTTTAAGGCTATAGCCTACAATTCAAACATGATTACGATTAAAATTAAAAAATGGTCATATCCAGACGTTCCTATGATTTGCATTACATGAAACTATCATGAAAGGAACATTTAGCAACTTTTTGCATTCACAAAGGAAGCTGTGGTGAATCTGTGCACTGTCATGTAAAAACGATCTTCAAACCCAACATTTTCTGAAGTTCTCTTACTTTTGAATTGCTGTCAACTGTGATTGGTGAGGTTTAGACATTAAAACAGGACTCAAGTAAAAGTACATGGTAAGGTTTAGAAATCTAATGCCTTGTATGATGTAACATTGCTTTATACAAAAAAATGGTAAAATAAACACTGTTGTGGTACTGTTTTATCCAAATATGCCAAAAGACAGATAGATATACTTTAATGATCCTTCTCAGGAAATTACATTGTTGCGGCAGCTCATACAAAACAGACATTACTTACTGCTCTTTTCTGGAGGATGATAAGTGACTGGAAAGGAGTTTTGTAATTATTTCCCCTAACCTCAGCACAGTAATTGTAGACACAGTAAATATGGGAGACCAGTGAAGAGTTAAGTGTGAGAAGTGAAGTAGATTATGATCCACAATTTTATTATTATTATTTTATTTTATTTTTTGCTTTGTGTATGACTGCAATGCTTCTAGAAACTTTGGAATGTACATGTTTGATACTGTATGTTTTTTCCAACTTCCAGCTTGTCATCTGTTACCCTGACAAAATTGATTTTGCGCACCCTTGTGTTCACTGTGCTTTTGCCAAATAATATACTGTAAACTGAGTCTTACTTATATTTAATGATATTGCCCTTCATTGTGACATCATTGTTTTTGTGTTGGGAACAAGAAGTTAAAGTTAGCTTACAGAAAAAACATTTGCCTAATGAAGAGAGCAGAATAATTTAAGCTTATAACACTTCTAATTTGCATGTCTAGGAAGCAATGGTGTATGCACAAGTGTGTCTAATCAGGCCAAGATTATCTGCATTTAGTGGTTAAAGGACTGGAGGAATTTATTTCCAGTTTGATGCCACTGTAGACTCATTTACCCTCAGATACCATATATCCAGTCTCAGTCTTACTTAGAGGATATTTTCTTTTCTTTTTCTTCCAAAAGTTCTACAGAAAGGGTCCGCAGTGGGAGAGACAAGGTGTTCTTTCGGCAAAGAAGCTTAGATTAAATAATTTAAAATGCCCTCAAGGTTACACATGTCTCTGAAATTGCTAGATAAGAAACATCTAACTGTGGTGTCTGGACAGTAAAAGTACAGCATTCCCCACCTCCCAACCCCTTATATTTCATGGTAGTTTTCTATAGGAACTCATGTTTTACATGTTTCTATCTGTCGGATTTCCTCAAGTGAGCTGATGAACTTTGGCTTATAATATTTTAAAGAAATGAAAGTCTAGTTTGTTTGTCAGGTGACATCTAGCTGCAACTCAGCAGTTCTCATTATGTCTCATTCAGGCTTCCATGACTAATTGACCATAGCTACTCCACACTGCCAATTCATATAGTGAAGAGTCAAAAATAATAGGTTGAATTGCACATGTATACTGCATATTTCTGAAGCATTTCAGATATAAAACAGTGACCTGGACTTTCAGAAGTTTAAACTCTGCACCAAGTTAATAGTGAACACTTTTATGTGCACTCTCCTCTGCTGTAGTTTGTTGGGTCCTTGGGTTCCTCTCCTACTTGCCACTGTAACATTTGAATTGTATTTTCAAGTAACTTGAGTATTATTGCTACTTTAGTACTGGATGCCTGAAACCCATTATTAAGATTAAAGTGATGCAGAGATGTATCATTCAACACCATAAATCAGCTTACCTAAGATCCACAGCTACTGTGGAGATTAAAGTGGTCTGACTTTTGAGTCCCAGAACCAGAAATAGATTGTAATTGTGTGTTGAAATGATTTCTGGAGCAAAAGTGTATCATTAACCTCAGGAAGTAACATTGTAATTTCCTACAGGACATCACAGTTCTGCTTTATATTATTAGAAGTGGCGTCATTGGGTTGTATATGCACCTTATTCCTGAGCTAGCACATGTAGAAACGACGATATGATCAATTTCCTGTGAGATATTGGAAATAGCGCTTCGCCTTTGACTCACAGTGTAAGATGTACACTTTGCTCCCCATCTCTGGAATTCCTGATCTCCGCAGTGGACTTCTTCCCTCTCTCCAAATCCAGACTCAAAACTCTTCTGTACAGACGTCTGATTTCACCTGTTTCCATGTACACCAATCCAATGTTGTTTTCTGTGTTCTGCTTAGTGTTTTAGTTTAATGTTTTGTCCACTTTGTACAGTGTCCTTTGGTGCTTTGATAAGGCGTCTGTCAAACTAAACGTATTTACTATTATTAATATTATGCACACCATTATTATTATCATTATTATTATCATTATTATTATTATTATTATTATTGTTATTATTATTATTATTATGTAGGTACTGATAAGCCTCGGAGCTTTTACGATTGCTCATTGCTTCACAGTCAGACAGAGCTAAGAAGTAGCTAAAGGCTGCTGTTTGTTATTTTTGGTCAGATCCTCATCATCCTCCTTCCACCCCTCTGTTGCAGGAGGCGGTGGCAATGTGACGTTGTCCTGTCTGAGCTGTGACAGCTGATGTTCCCACGTAGTTTACCTAAAACTCGTAAAACGTGGAGTAGCTTGAACATCTAGCATGTAAATAAATGCCAGTTCCGGTCGAACCGGAGGTTGCTCGCATATTTCACGCAAGGGCTCATGGGGCATAGGAATAAGGTGGATAAAAGGAAATGTAAATGTCTTGTCATGCTAGCTCAGCTCTGGATAAGTTGACAAGAAGCCTAAATTGCTAATGACACGACCTTAACTTTAAGTAATTTATCAATAGAACAATACAACAAAACAAAATAAGTAGTTATGTGCAGTTAGAAGTCAATCAGACATATAATCAGGTCAATATCCGATGTTGAAAAGCCAAAACTCGCTAGCCGCTAGCATTTTAGCCTCTCTATGACACTACGTCACAGGTAGAGACAGTCGCAGTTGTCTCATTGATAAACATGTATAATCCCAGCAGTGGAAAACATAAAAGATGCTCCAGAACAGGTGGACTGGAACTGGTTTGTGTGGTGGGATCATCAGCCAGTTTAGAAGACTGTGATAATGCTGAATGTGGGGACATCGGAGCTTACAATTAAGCCCGGTTCGAACCAGGCTTAGAACTGTAAGTCAGCTATCTACAGCTTCAAGACTATCTCACAGTTCACTAAGTTCAGCTCCAGCATGCAAGACCAACACCAAGCAGACTCAGAACTGTAAGGAGCGACCCAGACCAGCACCAAGCTGACCCACAACTGTTAAAGAGCTGCTTTGACCTGCACCGAGTGGGAAAGGACCAGCACGGTACAAGGCAGAATCAGGAGTAAAGCTGGATTTATACTCGCACGTCATCTGTGTAACCGCTGTAGCCTCCGTGTAGGCTCTGCGTAGGTCTGCGGAGGCCTGACACGCACCTCTCTGGACCCGACATGCATCCGGGCTATACGAATGCAGAGACGTGAAAACTCACTGGTGATTGGTGAGTGTGGTTACGTGCCTCCGGATGTTTGCAGGGCAGTGGGTCCTCAGCACAATGCCCTCCATACTGAAGCTTCGATGTGTTCCTACTTCAACACACCTGATTCAGATTAATGAACTTCCTCATCAAGTTCTTTGCAGTGTGTTAACGAGCCATTCATTTGATTCAGGTGTGTGAAAGCAGGGTTGCCTAGAAGTTATGCAGGGCAGTGGGTCCTAAAGACTGGAATTGAGAAACACTGGTCTAAAGTCTTGCTCTATCTTACTGTTTTTGCCTCAAGTGTAAAAGCAGTGCCTCTGAACTTGGGTGGATTTTTGCACTTTGGTGCCTTCTAGCAAAGGCTAGTTAATCGTCTTGCATTCTGCCTCTTTTCTATGTTGACGTATCTTTTGTTCTGTCATTTCTCTCTTTTGTTGTCTCACTTCTCTTCTCTGTTTTTTTTTTCTTTTTGTTGAATCAGCCATGCTGTGTTTCCAATGGTCACTGTGGGTTGATATTGTGGTGTGCGACATGGTGTTCTAATGCAAAACAAGGCTTTCAGGCGACACTCTGAGCAGGAACACAAAGTTGTGAAGTCTAGTTTCACAGCTGGAGGAGGAAGCAATGATGATCCCAGTAATACACGATTTAGGTGTGAAACCGATAGCAGAAACCGGGGAAAGGTTTCACGATCCCCGTGAAACCGATGCAGCACATCATACAAGGCTGTGGGTGGCGTTATGATGATAAGTGTAACACTTCAAACCTAGAACAAGACAGCGCATGCGCAAATAAAGACTCACCGCGTGTTGCTGGAAATCAACAAAGGAAGAGCAGAAAGGTAGAGATGGCTGAGGATTTACGAGGCAAACGCTAAAGTTTTCTACACAGTTGAAAACAGTCGCTCACCGACGCCATTGCTGTTGTGAATTTTTTTTTCAATGAACTTTATTGTTTTTGTGAACGGGACCAACGCGTGTTATTAACTCTTTGTTTTGTCTTTGGAATATATGAAGGACATTCATTTTAAGTTTTTGTGGAGTTTTCCTTTGTCATTTGCTCAACTCCATGTTAGTTTATATACACCTAATATATTATTAACTATGTTATATATTAAGTGACCCATGTTCCATTTTCTTTTACAGAAAAAACAACTAGGAAAACTCACCACATATAAATGAAGAAAGAAGAACCAAAGCTCTAAATGTCATTGATCATTATGTAAAGCTTGTTGTTCATCTTTCTTAAGACTTAATTGTCACCAAGTAAAGTACCCACAAGAATCAAGTAAAGGTATGGGGGAAAGAGACATCTTTGTAAATAATACGAAAGCACTTTGGAAGAAAAATGCTACATTCGTTAACTGATTGGTAAGCCCCTTTCCAAAAACATTTTCACACTTAGCTTGAAGAATCAAATGTCTTGATAAATTTACATAAAGATATTACTGGACGCATCTATCTGACATCCCTTCCAGCTAATTAAAGCTTGTAAAGAAAACTGTGGTCCTGGCAATCACCTTATCCAGAGTCAGAGACTACAGAAACTTTGACTGATTTCCTCTCTACGTATTGTGGTAATTTGTATTGATAGTAGTTTTGTTGCAACATAACAGACCACGCTGAACAAAACTCAGATGGTTGTTGCTAGCTGGGCAGCCTGCTTCTCTGCCCACATTGAAATTCATCAGCAGTTTAATGGAAAGCCATGTAGCTCAACTAGGAAAATTGTGAGAACACAAGCCAGGTAATACTGTATGTGTTTGCTGTTGAAAGATCTAGATGTACAGTTGTAAGATTTTTGATGGTTCATTGAAATCCCCTGATTGCGAGATCACAAGATTTTATTTGCTGATGTTTTTGTCATGGCTGTAATTTGCTTGTTTTACTATTCAAGCCATTCACATTCGCATGCTGACATAATAGTATAAACCCTAATTATGAGGGAAATTGGTAAACCAGCTTCTCAGCTATCTTTTAGTGTTTTATAGACTGGATTAATGTTCAGCTGTATTACAGTGCAGAGAAGATTAATCAAAAGAAAAGTTGACTTGCCAAAGACTGGGGGATGCTGGAGGTTTGTCTTTTTTATCAGCTGAAGTGATAAATCCAAGTAAATCTTGTGGTGCTTTATTGAGTCAGGTATTATATATCCAAAGCAGTGATGAAAGTAAAAATGACAAAGCACTTTAGGAAAATTGAACTGAGATCAAAAGAAGTTGCAGTCATGATTGGGTGCTGTGTCTCTGATTGGTAAAGACAAGACATAAACATAATCCCTGCTCTCAAGAGGATTACATCTGGCTATCTGCCAGCCATAATATGTGTTATGTGCAGACGGACCAGTATGGTGTATGGCGTGTATCTGCAGCAGCTTACACATTAATAGGTAATGAAAAAAAATAAGAGTATGAGTTTAGGACAGGAACAAAGTATGAAATTAGAATTATATCCAGATGTATGGATTTTTTAATTATGTGTTCTGCATTTATTTACTAAGCCAACTTTTTCTTCTATTATAATAGTTTATGTTAGCATAGTTGTTAAAGAGCATTTCCATGTACTACTATCCCCTCTGCTCTGGGGTGAAGTCAAACTAGTATATCTTGTTCTGTGACAAGTTGCCACCAAGCTACACTAACTCAAACATTCACTGTTGAAAAATCTCTCTGATGTGTCCATAGTACCACTACATATACCTTAGCTGTTGAGTGCACTGAAAAAAACAAAGGGCATTCAAAAGATACTGGAGAAGAAGACAGTGCTGCTCTAAGCACATTTATGTTCACTAGAGAATGCATGAGTCTTAAAACAATCACATCTAAAAGCATTCGTGTAAAATAAGCTTGCAAGTTGAAATTTAAGTCACAGGACTGAGCAAAACTATCATAAACAATGCAGCTATAATTATCCAAAGCTGCATTTAAACCCTTTACATTGATCAGATGGATCTTTTAGCACTGACTAGTTAATGAACAACTCTTGTCCTGGAGCTGACCAAAACTCATGATCATCTACTTCTGCTTTTAATATAAGGGTCACATTAAGTTGTTGCTCTCAAACTATGAAGATGCAATATAAAACTAATGACAGCCTGTGAATCTTGACAACACAAATCCATGTAATTAATGGTGTGCTTAAAATAATGGATTCAGTGATGTTCTGATGGTTCAGTTTGCATGGGTATTGTAGTCTGTTTGTCCCATGTGGCATGCAGAAAAGAAGTTCTGGTGCCCCTCATTTGACATGGGGGACTTGCAAATGTGAAGCTGGAGGGAATGGATGGAAAGGAGGGTGCCACGGGCAATTTGTTTTTGTTTAATATGGAGAAATCAGCCTCCAGATGGGATCCTATTATGATAACCATATGGGACCACTATGATTTATCAGATGCTGTTGGATGGCACTAAAAACATCTGCCAGCAATAAACACTGATCGCTCTGTCATGTAAAAAAGCATCTGACAAAATGCCAATTTCAAATCTTATCCAGGTTTCTTTATGTTCATTGTAAAATGAATGTTGAGCACAAATGCTTTTGTGCAATACTAAAAGCTTCTCAGTGAGTTCACACCATAGACTGTAAAAATACAGACATACCAGGCACAACCAGTGAAGCAAGATGAACAATGTTAGGATGCAGCGACCGGGCTAAAATGATAGGTTTAATCATCATCTTTGTGTAATGTTTACATACTGTGTTATATAATGTGCAGGTCACGGTCATGGAATCATGCAGTTTTCCAAGAGTTTTAATCATAAATCTACAATTAGCACATTTTTTATGAAGTTATCAGGCCTCATAGGAGGGGATCTGTACACAGGAATCATTAGTCTGAAGAAAGTGATCCTAGAAATAAAGACTTTTCTGTTTTTTCATAAGTTCACCATCAGAGGAAAACTTAACAACAATGCTGTGCAAGCCAGGACTGCAAAGAAACTCAAATCAATCTAATAAAAGAATTACATTGCTTCTCATTTGTGATCTCTAAACCACAGCAGTAAACTTTAACGATACAGTCGTCCTCAAAATTATTCAAATCTTCAAATTAAAGATGGGAAAAATCAGCTGTCAGTAAAATAAGATTAAATTGATAAAAGTGAAAATAAATAAATAAAAACTCCATGAAAATCATGACATTGATTTTGAATTGAGGTTTGAAAGAAATATTGAAAACTAACGCACAAAAAAGAAAACAAGTAAACAAGCATGATGGGGCTCCAAAGCTAAAATTTTGTTGAGCACACTGCAATCAGGTGTTTTCTGTAATGTTCAAAAAGATTTGTACACCTGTTGACAGGTGTTTTGGTCCACTGTCCATGGGAAAGATGCTCTGTGTCTGGGACAGTTTTGTTTGTTTGTTTTTTTAATCATTATTTCCAACCACAATTCAATGGTAATATCTTATTTCACTAAATGATCATTTAAAATTTTTTATTCATTATTAGTTTCTTGTTATATGAATTACTTTTGTGAATTTAGTATTTTCTTTATTTGGAGGGTATGAATAATTTTGAGGACAACTGTACATGTTGGTACATCTGTCTGTGAACTGAATCTACACAGAAAGGCACATTCCACAAAACAAGAAACCTAAAAAAAAAAGTTATTTGACCAAAGAATGGTTAAAGAACAATAAAGTCAATCTCAGTTGATTCAAATTGTGGAAGAACTGTTGCTGGTTAAGGATGATCAACTGGTACCGGCAACATAAAGTTGAAATTGTTTCTATAAAAGCAGGTCAAACCAGTGTGTCACTCTCAGCCAGACCTTTCTTCACAGATCTTTTTTTCAATATGCAGGCTGACAGCTTAGAGGTGGTTGGTTATCACAGCAGGGAGATTTAAGAAAACAGAAATATGCAGCAAGCACAAGTGGGAGGATTGCTCAAAACAAATGGCTTTTTGACATATTCATACCAGTGCTGGGCATCTAGAAAGTCAAATACAACATTCTACAAGCAAATGCTTGCATAGCTTTGACACTTACAAAGAGATTGATCCACTATCCTCTGTAGATAAATTAAGAATTTACTTTTCATACTTGTTTTGTGTCATATTTATGAAGAAAGTGTTTATAAATTTCTAAAGCATGTTGTGGAAAAATACATAACTACCAAGAGCCTGATGAGAAAGAATAAAAGAGTAGATTTATTGACAGAGTAATTCATAAGAATATAAGCAAATGTTGCTTTGCAAGCAGAGAGCCACACAGAGAGACTTGCTCCTCTGACTCTTATTTGCAGAGCTCTGTCCTTGGTTATTACAGCATATTTTTCTAAACAGTTTACTCAGACAACTGGCACAAAATAAGACAAAGAACCCTTCCAGATATGGTCTTACACATGACACATACACGTGTAATCAACATCCAAATATGTAAGAGAAAGATTACTGACACGCCAGAGTCAACATGACATCTTATTATAGGTTAATTAGATAATTTCATCCACAATTGCCAGAATAAAGAAATAGCCACTAAAAAGGACATCAGCAGACAGCAGATGTAAAGTACAATGAAAACAATATGAACAACTGCTTACTAAACCAAAGACAAGATGGGTTTTATTGAAAGTTTTGACAAATATGTCAGGTACTTGAGTGAAGCCTGACCCACTGAGAAAAGCTTAGTGAGCATTTACACAAAGACTGTGATTAGTTTAATCTGCCACAAAATCCCAAGATGTATTTACAAAGTCTCAGGAACACAGCTGAAGGTAGACTCTCATTGGGGGCATAAATAAACACTGTCATCCTGTAGAATTGTGTTGTATTTATTTATGGAATAAGATCTTCTTGTTTTGTACAGCATATTACCAAAGGAACCAAAGTCACCTGCAAGTGATCACTTCTAAGGTGAAGAAAATAATGAGTAACTCCTGAATCATCGTTGCACTGACAGAGCTGTCGGCTCACACACCCACCCTTCTCAACAGAATAGACCAGTGTAGAGGCAAACTAATAATTGAAACAGCAAGATGTGCCAGAGGGTGGTCCTTGGTAATGGCTGCCCTACTGTAGATACCCAATTATTTCAGTCTGCTGTCTTTCACGCAGATCATTTAATCTCAACTCACCTGTAAGACCAGCTGAGGCCTTTAAGCTGGTGACCAGTCTGATGAACATGGTATGCTGGCACATTAGACCAGGCCTAAGGGAGAGCATCTGCAAAATGAAGGCACATGCCAAAATATGGGCACATCAGTACAACCAGCAGAACCAAAGATCAGACACAGAAACCTGCTCCAAAACAAATCAGTTTCCCTCACATATAATACAGCTTTGTGAAAGGAATCCTTTGTGAAAATGAGAAAGAAGACAGACAGATGGGACTGTGAGCCGGATAAATCATCTCTCCAGGCCTTAGGCTATATGTCATAAGCAAAAAGCCTTCACTCTTCTTACTTTTGATGTATTAACCATACAACCATTCAAAATATATATTATCCGCCATTTCCTTGGTAGTCACCCTGCTGCCAGCTACAGTATCTGAAAGATATTTGTTCAGTCAGGTACAGTTCTCTGCAAAGTCTTTGTGAAGCTTATAGATATGTATGCAACAAGGTTAACCAAATTAGAGGAAGGATTGGATAAAGAATGGCCTAGCCATGATTTTTTTATTGTTACTTGTACAGTGGGGCAAAAAAGTATTTAGTAAGCCACTTAATCTGCAAGTTCTCCGATTTAGAAAGATGAGAGAGGACTGTAATTTCCATCATAAGTACACTTCAATAATAAAAGACATAATGAGAAAAAAAAAATCCAGGATTGTAGGATTTTTAAAGAATGTATTTGCAAATTATGGCAGATAAGTATTTGGTCACCCACAAACGAGCTAGATTTCCAGCTCTCACAGACCTGTAAGAACTTCTTTAAGAAGCTTGTCTGTTCTCCACTTGTTACCTGTATTAATGGAACCTGTTTGAGCTCGTTATCTGTATGAAAGACACCTGTTCAAAGCCTCAAACAGTAATGCCAGTCTTTCTCTGGAGGACTTTTTAAAGATTTGGAAAAGACTCCCAGAAGACTACCATCCTCACAGCTAAAGACAGTTTTTAGTCACCGCCCAGTCTCAGACTGAGATTTT
Source organism: Atherinomorus stipes (assembly GCA_023101725.1). NCBI lineage: Eukaryota > Metazoa > Chordata > Actinopteri > Atheriniformes > Atherinidae > Atherinomorus > Atherinomorus stipes. Next base: position 664,004 of record JALJCO010006760.1, read on the forward strand.
ACAAGGACTGGGAATCTTGCAGGACCACTGTTTACAAGACTTCAACTAGATTCTTTCAGCATTTTTCCCATCATGCAATTTGTTCCCATCAACAACATCACCATCACCATCATCATCATCAAATAAAATACATTTTATTTGAAAGCACCTTATCAAAGTGCACAAAGACACTGTATAAAAACAGATAAAACACTGATTTCCGCCAATACTTTAAGTAGAATGAGTGTGATGTGATATGAGTTCAGATTTAGCTTTACGTTAGTTATCAGGGTGGACTATATACTTTTTGGGGCCGCACATCCACGATGCACGCTTCCATAGCTGAGAAGCGCAGCTCGCAACCCAGCTAACAAGAAAAACACAATTTGCGAAACTCTGAACTTGCAGGACAATAGTAGCCTACTAGTTTGTTCGGTCATTCTCCTTAAAGCACTGATGAAATGAAGGAGTTTTGCTGCCGATAATGTCTTATATAGTGGCTGCCCCATCTCCGCCATGATACTGGGCGTTCACCGAAGAGCGACCAAAGCGCAATATCTTCCGAAAGACTCAAAGTGATGCAGAAACTTTACCGGTGAGTAAATGCACGTATGTACTAGAAATAAGGTCTCGATTAAAAAAAAAAGAAACTTATCCTTTAAAAGAGACTGGGAAAACTTAGGAATAAATCTCTTCAAGATGTCATTAGATGGGTTTCCCGTTTACAAACATTGGCAGTTGGCGCAACCAGGGGGCAAAAAAAACCTGTGTTTTGTACTGCAGTCTACGGCCAAACACGCACTCATATCATTCATAAAAATGTAAAGTAACCTGGCGAAACAGAGATCGTTGTGTTTTAAATTATATTGTATAAATCTGTATTTTGATGACGAATAAAAAAAAATACAGACGCAACGTTGCTGTTTGAGTTTCCATGGCCATCATACTAACTTGGCAAGGGAGTCATCACCCAGAAACGGCATTTTTCTTGTTAAAACATGGATATTATTAATGGTGGACCTCATTTGAAATTTGCCTGAAAAACTTGAGTTAGAAAGCGGCTCAAACTTTCGTTTAGACTCTTAGTTAAAACCAAAATTAAGGGGGCGTCTTCAGCTCTGGTGTTCAGTGTGAGTGAGTTCGTCATAGTGAAGTTTTGTGAAGTCGTTTGTTTGCGACACAAAGGATTTGTGACACACACACACTAAACTTTCTTATTACGAGCAAAAAAAAAATCCTCCACTCTTAAAATAAGTTTTTTAAAAAGATATATTTTGCTTGTATAAGTAGAAAAAAAAAAAAAAAAACATCTGCCAATGGAACAGTGAAATTTTCTTATAATATTTCTCTAAATAAGATGCATTTATCTTAAAAAAAAGTTCTTGTATCTCACTGAAATGTTTCTCTTTAGGTAATTTTGTCTTATTTTGAGTGTGATTAGATATTTTGATTAGAAATTAGTTTGCTGCAGATAATGCTTTATTTAGAGGCCCATTCATTCTGCCCCCTTCACTTCCATTATATGGATATATGCGGATCTATGACTAATCTAAATAGTGTCCAAAGGAGTCAGAGTGATGCAAAAAATATTACTGATGAGTAAATGCACATAGGCTACTCTGTATAAATTCCATAAATAAAGTCCAGGTTTAAAAAAAACAAAAGCTATCCTTTAATAACTCTTGGCCACCCTGCTATTTTCTCTGGCCACCCTGTGGCCACCCCTAAAAAATTTTTTGCAGGCGCCCCTGGTATTAAGATGAGGTGTACAGAGAGAAAACATCAGCATCTCAGATGTCACAACAAGCTTGTGTAATAATACAAAATGCACGCAAAAAATTGGCAGTAGATTGATCTAGCTCTGAAAGAAGGTTGACTTCCAGTACTGCTTTTAAGTATGAAAAAGGGCCTGCAGACTGCAGCACCTACGCAAATGTACTGTCTCAAGGTCACTTAACTAAAACAGGTCTACAGCTTACATTTTAACCAAATGCTATCTCAGTCAATTAAAAAATAGAAATGCATGGCACCATCTCAATGAACTAATCTACAACTAATCAACAACCCAGTGAATAAAATATATTGGAGTTTTATTTTAATAGAAAACATGCAAAAAAAAGTGAATAAAGTCTATGTTATTGCTTTCTTTAAAATCTAAATGATTTTGTATATAATGTAATTTTTTATGTTTGTGAAATTTTTTTATGTGTAATATGACACTGTAACACCATTATTTATCTGTGTGGATTATAGTGTCATAATATACCAATGTGTTAGTTTCTTTATCTCTGCTTAGTAATGAAGGAACATCAAGCTGTCCCTGACCAGCAACGTGGACAAGGAGGATGAGGCCATTACGAACTTATGGTGTCTGAGGGATATTTTTCCTCAACTAAGATTATAGTGACAGCAGATTTAAGACCCCTGTGCCTTTTTTTGCTTTCTCATTCTTCATGAATTATTCCTTTATTTTTTTTCCTTTTTGATTAGTTTCCATGTGTTCACTCTTTTACTTTTTGCTTTATAAAGCAATGTTGGTGCTCGTGTTTGAGAAATGCTCTGAAAACAGCTAAATTACGCATGTTTATTTGCTGTGTAATTTATTGGCATGTATTCAATTGTTCAAATTTTTATGTTAAAACAATATCTGTTTCATGTCCCAGAGAAACAGACACTGTGAAGACAGAGCTCCAGTGATACCCAGTTGACTCTGATTTATTGATTTCACAGAGGAGTTTCTGGACAGGCTGAGGACAGCCAAAGACAAACCCTCTGTCCTCTGTTGTTGTCACCTGAGGGGGAAAAGATATCCTGATCTAACTCAAACTGTCTTGTAGCACGAATTGTCTTGCTGCCAGTGAAACTGTGGCTCTTGCATTTTGGAGCAGACTTTCTAGTCAGATGGGTGTTTTGGATGCCGACAGCTGAGGGCAGTTTCTGTTCTGAGAGGAGCCTCTCCTTCATTCTGTCGTCCATTTTGAGACCCTTCATCTCTGCCCACTGAACCGTCCACGCTCAGAGTGTAGAGAGAGCCACCATGGCTTTCCCTCTGACTCTCTAACGATGTCCTCGATCTCTGACACCAGCTCTGTCAACCAGAACAAAGCCTTGTCTCACACAGAAAGGCAAGCACACTGATGGCTCCACAAAAGTGAGATGGGGAAGTGTGAGCTGATAGGGAAGTGAGCCAGATGCCCGTGCCAGAGGGATTTATTTCCTGCCCTGACGGGTCACCTTTTTTCAGGTGGGCAGATGGATTTTCTACTTCTTGAAGTGCAGCTCCAGCAAGCAGTTAAAAGACAGGATATTATTTTAATAGTCTGTGACAGGTCATCTCTGGAGTGTGCTAAAAGTTAACATGTCAGCTGAAGTAAAAATCATGCTGATGCATATAACAACCTATTCCTTTGCTAAATCTGCAAAATATTCAGAGATTAATGAGAGGGCTTCATGTTCTATGCATCACAGTCATTAAGAGCACTGATACAGGAGATAAAAGCAGACTGTAGGAATACATTAAAGATAAGAGACATCTAACATTTCATGAGACTGTTCATTCTGATCATAATCCCAAAGGAACTTGAGGCATTTAAGAACAGAATTAGTACTCATCAATGATTTTAACTGCATATTCCTGCAGTTTTATCTGCTTCTGCAGCTGAGGGGTTAGGCCCATGTGTGTTAATGCCAGATGGGTGTAGAGTTATCCGTAATATGACCCAAAGGCTATTCATCTCATGCCATAACTTTTCCTTCAACAGCTGCTCATTCTCCCATATTTGCCGTCGCTGTTGAACCAAAGTTAAGTTTTAAATCAGCTGTTGCAAAGTCACAAATCAAGATGTGACCAAGTTGCCTTTGCTTTGATGCTTGGCTGTGTTGTAAGCTATGTGGAATCAAAGAATCCCACACAGGAAACAAACTCAGGGTTATTCAACCATTATCTCTGCATCATTATCTTTGCTGGTTGTTGTATTTGGGTGGGGTGCATATATGTGCTAGCTTTCATGTCCATGAACATCAAAGACAGAGACAGACAGAGAGAAAGAGAAAGAGAAAGAGACATATCCAAGATCATAAAACAGCTGTTCCATTTTCATTATTTCACCATTTGGCCAGCTTTGTTTTTGTTTTTGTTTTTGCAGACATGACAGTGCTCTTCCAGAGCAATAAACAAGATCAGTCAGCTGTTTTCAGGTTTTGGAGTGTCATATCCAGCAATTCAAATCAAACATGTTGCAACAAACTATCGTTTCAATCCAGTGGCAGAGCCAGACATTTTTCACTGGGGTGGCCCGGGAGAGACCATTACTTACATAGGGGTGGCCATAAGTAGATAGCTCAGAGCGTATGTTTATATATAAAGTTTTTTTTTCATTATATATATATATATATACATATATATATACATCCAACTGTATGGGGTTGTTTATGTCTAAAATAAAAAGGGAATATGGTTTGGAAGCAGTTTTGAGCCTTCTCTGTGAAGCAGAAGTTTTCTTTGCGATATCTCAGCGAAAAAAGCTTAAAAGTGGTATTTTCAACTTCTGCATGTCCGATCTTAAAAATTCTACCTGCCACCCCGTAGCTCCACCCCTGCTTCAAACTGAGAGAGTGGCACCATTACTGGGTTGTTGAAACCAAGAAATCTTGGTCACACACAGCGACAGATGACAATATTCAAATTTGTTGACGGAAATCAAATGGTATTGGTACATGTTTTGCTGGACATGTAGGAAGTGAGAGAAAAAAAATCAAGTACTGTTTCTGCTCTTCTCATTTATCTATCATATGTCCTCAGTTGTTAACAGCTGGGGACTGACAGGAGACTTGCAGCTGCATTGGCCCCACATTTTTGAGCAAAATAAAGAAAAAAGTAAAGACTTTAGCATGCAGGATTACTTTACAGATAATAATAAGTACTAGATAAAACTTGGTCCTCTGACCATTTAAAACGTGCATGCATGGAGGCCCTGAAGGGTCATATTGGAAAGTCCTCAATGAGCTAATTTTTCACTACCTTGCAATAAATTTTGCACTGCTCAGAAAGGCTGAACTATATTGTGATATAATGTTATGTATTATGTCGTAGGCAGCTGCTGTGAAAGCTGCATGAGGTAGCACTTACGCAGCTAAACAGATAAACATTTTACTGACTGCTGATTTGGGCAGGCTGTGCCTGTCATTATGACTGCTCAGCAAGTAGCTTATGTTTCTGATGGTGACACATTGGTTCATAATGGGCCAAAAACTAACTGCTGACAGAGGTCGTGTGTGTGCAAATTCCTGTTGTGACACTATAGGGGCTCCTTAGCAACAGTACTGATTTCATGCATTATGTATAAAAGGTTCTTTCATACTGACGACTAATAGCAATATCCCGGTGCTTTGGAGGAAAATTATAGTCATGAATCTGACTTGAGCCAGTGTTTCACAAAATGCATCCCACTGGCAACAGCAGCATATTGCATATTGCTGTTGTGTGTGTGATGCTCAATTATTTGTAAATTATCGTCTGAAATAATTGTTTTAATATAGATTATCATTTCAAGTTATTTATTTTAAAGTAATTTATTATTAAAGTAATTTATTACTTAGCCCTTGTAAATGTATCTTTTGTTTTTACACCAAGACCTGAATACCACATTTAACGATTTTTATGATTTCAAGGTCAGAATAGCAATAAAGTATCCTCAAGTCCCTGAATACTTAAACATGTCCTCATGTTTGCTATTTCTTTCTCACATTCCTCAACTAACCCTTATCTTATCACAGCCTCCTCTTTGCTTTTAGAAGAGTGGATGGTACTAGAATAAAGAAATAATGGGTCTCAATCACTAGACGTCTCTATTTTCCTCCAAGGTGAAAATCCTGTTGGATATTTGTGTGCAGCTCCACATACAGTGCCCAGTGATTCTTGACAATTTCATAACCTTTCCATTTCAGACAGACCCGTTAAATCAAAGCCACACAATATCATCAACAGGATCATTCATTCATAACTTTCCCTACCATATCTGTGATAACTGTGTGTTGCTGCAGGGTTACAGGCTGTGCGTGAATAACAGCTATTTAGAGCTGATTGCCTGCCATGCCCATCTGCTGAACTGCACTGGCTTTGGTACACAGCCAGAAGTCAAACCTCATCACCCTCATGGTGTCCACAGCTGGTGGTAATTTTGAAAAGCCTCCTATGGACAGAAGATCCAGAGTGTAGCATATGTTTTTATAAAATACACAAAATTTAACTTATCAATTACATGACTTAAATGTCAAGTTTTGAGTTAAATAACTGGATGGGCAGAAGCTTGAATTTTAAATTTGCTGATTTTGAGGCTGGGAGCTTCTGTAAGAATCACAGGAACTACTGTTCATTGGACAGGATGTTACTAGAAAAGATCGATGCTGCCCTCTACTGTTTCCACAAACATTAAAATTGTAGATGGAAGTTAAATCTGGTGCTGTGAATATCCCTCTTTTAATGATGTATGATACTGTGACAGGACCAGTGTCGTATCGTAACTAAGTAAAAATACTTCGTTATTTTACTTAAGTAGTATTTTTTTATATTTGTACTTCACCTTACTACTTTTATTTCTGATTACTTTTACTTTTACTTCACTACATTTTCTGAAAAAAATCAATACTTTTACTCCATTACATTTACCTGAGCATCTTAGTTACTCGTTACAAAATAAGAAGGAACGTAATAGCCAATGGACAATCTTTGTTTTGTTGTAGTGGGACTAGCAGCCACTAGTAGCAGCCTTGTGCAGCTGTCTCTGAAGCTAAACACACCTTTACCTGACTCAGCAGCAGGTGAAAGGCTGTTCAGCATCGGCGGTCTGGTCTTCAGTCCAAGAAGAGCGAGACTGAGTTCTCGCCATTTTGAGAAACAACTTCTTTTGAGGTTAAACAAAAAGTTTTTCATAGTTCAGTAATGACTGGATGGACAGTTCATGTGCTGTCACACTGCAGTCATGTTAAAGTTCAACCAATCAAGTTTTTTGTTCGTTTGCATCACCTCCAAGCACCAAGAGTTTATTAGGAATGATTTAGTATTGAATGCACGTGGGTATGAATGTTGGAAGGCATGCATGCAGGTCTGTAAAGATGTGTTTCAGTATTTTTCTATATGGTTGGGTTTATGTAAGGAGGTATTGAAGCTCCTTTAAACTTTGCTAAATTTAAACTTAAAAACTAAATTAAACTGAATAAAGAAAATATTAAACTCAAATAACAGGAATAAAGAAAACAGGAATAAAGAAAATGTTAAACTCAAATTTCTGATTGCGTTTTATTAACAGTACTTTTTACTTTTGATACTTAAGTACAGTAAATACTGGCTACTTTTTTACTTTTACTCAAGTAATATTCTAGCAGGCAACTTTCACTTTTACTTGAGTCATTTTCCAGTAAGGTACTTACTTTTACTCAAGTATGGCTTTTGGTACTTTATACAACACTGGACAGGACAGATCAGATGTCTTTTTTATCTATTCATTTAGTTAGTGGTCATGGTGGTTGGAAAGAAATCAGCCCCCAGTGATGAGCAGCTGCAGTAGAAGCAAGGTCACACTGATTTGTTGAATCTCTGAATCAAAGACAACCTTTTTTTTATGGGAGAAGAAAAACAAAGAAAAATGTTGTCTTCAGTTTAATTACTGTAGACTTGTTTGGGTTAAATTAATTGTAGTCGAAATGTTTGATGAACTGAACAACTGAACTAAATGAGTTAACTTGATAGGTAGTTATAAACCTGAGTCACAAGGGATATAAATTGGATATGAGATCCACTATCTCTCTGACTTTTTAGCTTCAGTGCTGCACAATGTTGCCATGTGACAATTAACCTCATTTATCAAGTAGAAAAACAATAATGTCAGTAAAAAGGCTTGCATAACTCAACAGGTCATCATAACCTTTCACACAATCTTTCTGTACTTCAGATATATTTAGAAGTGAGTCCTGTGCATATGGTGGGGATCTTTTTGATGTGCTTCCATGTTATTGACAGCTTGAAAAAAAGAGAGGGACTTTTGAGGAATAAAAAGGTAAACTATAAATTATGTGGCCTTATTCAAGTAATTGAGGTCATTTTCAGCCCTAAAAGAGACCACACAGGGTTAAAGTTTATTTACAAATATCAAGAAACTGCAGCACCCCACCCCCCACCCACACCTACACACACACACACACGTTTGTTTTTATATCCCCGTGGGATGCATCCATTGACATAATGCATTCCCTAGCCCCTTACCCTAAACCTAATGCCCATAACTGACTGCCTAAACCTAACCCTTGTCCTAACCTAAACCTAATTATAACTTAATCTTTAAAACCTAATCTTGACCCTCAAAACCCATGGGGACCCGGAAAATGTCCCCACGAGGGCAAGACGTCCCCACAGAGATGGTAAAAATCTGGAACATGGTCCCCACAATGTTGCGCCCACACACACACTCTAAGACAAACAAGATAAAAGTATTGTGATTGGTCTAATGCCAAGGACAAATTTTTAAGTCCCAACCATCACCCAAGTTAAATGAAGGTCTTTAACCAAAACTTGTTCATTTGATTTTCCGAGAGCTCTACAAGCATATTTTTCAAATTAAAATGCATTATACAGTTTTAATACACGTCATGAAGTCTAGAACACCACAACTCACAGCGGAGTGGTGTTCCTTCCGGTCTGGCATGTCAATCAAAAGATTAAGCCCCTAATTATGTGTAATTTAACATCTAAAAGGATGAGTTATTTCTAAAAAAATTCATCCCCCTCTCACTTGACCTATTACACATTAAATGATTCTTTGAACCAGGCTGTAAACATGTTTATTTCTGCTGTGAAGTTGGCCTTTTTTACATGGGAGTCTATAGGGATTTGCTCTGTTTTGCAGCCAGCCCCTAGCGGATCAAGAAAGAATTACAATTAAAAACTTCACTTCCTGGTTTCACACTTTTCCAGCGGAGTTTGCCCCTTGATCCTTACACGTTGTGTTATGTGCGTGTGTTTGTGTGTGTGCGTGCGTGTTGTGGTAGTGGTGTGTGTGTGTGTGTGTGTGTGGGGGGGGGGGGGGGGGGGGTAGACGAAATATTATTCAAAAATAGAATCCCATGTACATCTACAAACATGAAGAGTAACAACATTTTTCTTTTTAAAAAAGTTTAAAACGGAGGGGACGAATTCAAAACCATTTAAAACACTTTACCATTCATTGATCGATTGATTGATTTATCTATCCATCTATCTATTATTAGACCGCCTGTTGTGATAGTTGTTGATCTGCTGCTGTTGCGTAAGCCTTGCCTGACAGACAGAACTGAGGGTAAACCACATATATCACCCAATCAGTGATGGCTACGAACTACTACATGTATTGCTGCATTGTCAACCAATCAGAGCTACTCTTTAAATAATTGGCGACCAATAATCTTCAAGAACATTAACCTGTTAAGCGAGAGGAAGTCGACGATGTGTGTATTTTGTACACAGTTGTGCCGACACAGAGGAAAATTCACTTGCTGTTTAGATGCAGTCTGTGTTTGAGAGTTTCAGCTAACAGACAGAAGATAAACACAAGGGTAAACTAAGCAGCTAGCTACCCGGCGGGCTGTAAAAGTTCACGGTAAATGGGCAGGATTTCGACTTCAGTGTTGCCAACTTCTTATTGTTATGGTTACTGCGCTTTCCACTTTGTTAGCCACCCTTCAGCTTTCCAGGCCGGGGTGGAAATAGATAGAAACTACTTCATCGCATGATGGAGGATTTAACTTGGGATCATCATGGCTGCTGTGACGGTGTGGCGTTTCACCAGTGGTCGCCGTGTCCTCAGAGGTTGGGGCCCGCTGCTGTGCGTCGCACTCGGCTCTCTGGTGGCAATCCTGATGCCCCTGGTCGGGATGAAGAACCAGTGTTGTTCGTCCTTAAAGGGCATATCTCAGCTCCGCTGCCAGCTGTGGGGGAATTCAGAGCCGATTCCAGCTGTGCAGTCTACCAGCCTGACTGTCCCCTTCACTGCCCTGGATGTGCTGCCTCACAGGTCCAAGCCGAACAAAGGTACAAACAGGACGTGATGTACCTTTCCCACTGTTCAATTCACTAACATAAGTTAGAGAAGCCGTAGATGTGTAAAGAGAAGATGTGGCCAGTGAGCACTAAGATAAGGACTACAGGAGCACAGCTGTGACTTTATAGTCTTAATAGCAGCTTCAGTGATATAAGTCACTAGATTTTTGGCCAACATCTAGAGCCTCCAGTCCTGGTAACCAGTTGAACTGAGGTCAGGTGTAATAAGACTGCAGTATTCTGACAAAAACTCGCCATATCTGAGGTGGCTCTGACCCTGTCACGATTGCTCCATCTAGTTAGGATTTGGATGCCAGAATTTGGGCCAGAAAGTTGGCGCATTCATCTATGTAGTAACCAGGTTTTTGTAATGTACCAGGGCTAGATCTGGTGTCATTTCTTGACTTCACTTCTAAGGTTTTGTCCTAGGCTTGTTTTTTTTTTAATTTAATATTTTGTTTTTTTTTTCTGATCGTGTCTAAAGTTGGTCTTAAATGCCAGATTGTGTGAAATAACATATTTTAACCATTCTGAATTCTTATAGTATTTTTTGAGCGGTTTATGCAGAGACCTTATGTGCAGTATTTGTTATCTTTATTGTATTGTCGACACTGTTCATCTTGTTCTGATTGCAGAGATGGAACTAGAGGCCAAAGCAGCTCTGCAGCAGGCCCTGGAGATGAAGAAAATTGGGAAAAGGGAAAAGGCTCACAAGCTGCTTGTACATGCACTTAGTATGAACCCAGACTTTGTGGATGCTCTGACAGAGCTGGGGACCATTCTGGAGGAGGAGAAAGATGTCGTTCAGGCAGACCACCTCTACACAAAGGCATTGGCCATCTCACCCTGCAATGAAAGAGCTCTGGTCAGCCGAGATCGGACTCTTCCCTTGGTGGAGGAGATTGACCAGCGCTACTTCAGTATCATTGATAGTAAAGTGCGAAGGCTTATGTCCATTCCTAAAGGCAACTCTGCACTCCGCCGGGTGATGGAGGAAACCTACTACCACCACATCTACCACACAGTTGCCATTGAGGGCAACACGCTCACTCTGTCAGAGATTCGCCACATCATAGAGACGCGTTATGCTGTCCCTGGAAAGAGCCTTCAGGAGCAGAATGAAGCTATCGGTGTGGATGCAGCCATGAAGTATATTAACACGACGCTATTGTCCAGGTCAGGTGCCATCACTGTTGGTGACATACTGGAGATTCACAGACGGGTGCTTGGCTATGTGGACCCTGTGGAGGGTGGGAGGTTGCGCACCAATCAGGTGTTTGTGGGCCACCACATCCCACCCCACCCTCAGGACCTGCAGAGGCACATGCAGGAGTTGGTTCAGTGGCTCAACTCTGATGAAGCCCTGCAGCTGCACCCTGTGGAGTACGCAGCTCTTGCCCACTACAAACTGGTGTATATTCACCCTTTTGTTGATGGCAACGGACGCACATCACGGCTGCTCATGAACCTTGTGCTCATGCAAGCAAGTTACCCACCGATTACTATTCGTAAAGAGCAAAGGGCTGAATATTACGCAGCTCTAGACACAGCCAATGAAGGGGACGTTCGACCCTTCATTCGTTTTATAGCCAAATGTACAGAGATAACGCTGGACACATTGTTGATTTCTACAACAGAGCACACTGTGGGGCTGCCGGGGTCCAGCCAGGATCAGGCCTGCCCCAACTGCAAACAGACCATCACAGTCCATAACTAAAACGAAGATGGAGGGTTAAAAGGGTGCGCAAGGCACTAGCATGCAGGGATAAATTAATTTCTTAATATTAGGTCCACTATGATAAAAGTTTTTTATTACATCATTATTTGGCCATATTCCACCAAATTATTCCTGTGTACCAGTTTGGGTACTAAATCAGCTGAAATCATTGTTAGAAAATGCTGAACTTGTCACATTTGTTGTTGTTTTTTTTTCATGAAAATAGTTTGCCTCTACAATGAAAATAAATTTATTTTGTAACCATTTTTCAAAGGGTTATTAATTTCCATGGAGAATATGCATACTGCTGACAGATAAATTGCTTTATGTTGCCATCATACAACCAGATTTCTACTGGTTGAGTTGTATGTTTTTCCTGAGATAAAGATGTCTGCTAACACTGTAAAGCACTTTCATGTATTTATTTTCACATTTTTAAAATAAAAGTGAGATTTTCATTGCATTTTAGTTAGTATTTTTGACATTGAACAAAGCTGAGTAATAAACTGGGATCAGCTATGATATACAGATTTTATTAAATCAAGACAAAAGGGGGAAGGCTCATTTTCAAAACCACAAAGGTAGAAAAGGAGACATTAAAAAGGGTTAAATACATACTAAGATTAAACAAAAAATAGCTTTTTATTATTTACCTATATTCCAAATTTAAAACATCAACCATAGAAATTATACAAAACAGCAATGCACACAATATAACTTTGTACTGGACATAAAACTCGATGACTTCTAGAGACTTGACATTTTTAGATTTTTTTTTTGTTTGTTTGAGGTTAGGGCACTGTGGTGAGAGTAATATATACCATCTGTTCTGAAAATCTGAATTTGGATTTATTACAAACTATGGTGACCTATTTGAAATTTTGATATCTGAACATTATTTACAGACTCATATGACCGGACAACGCTTCATCCCCTCACGGGAAAACACTGCATAGATTCTTTTCTCTTGTTCAAAGAGAACAGACCTAAATGTGATGACAACAGCAGCTTTTTTTTTTTTTTTTAGTTTTACATAAGATTTTTTTTTTCATAAGAATGACAAATGAAGGAAATCAGATATAAATACCAAAAAGAAAAAAACAATTGTGAAGATTCACTTTTAAAGAGCAGTTTCTTTAAAATCCATTCATGACACTTGTATTTTATTGAACTTGTGTATCATCAATTTATCTGAAGACTATTTTCCCAATTAACCGTTTAGGCTATAAAACTGAACTCTAACAAAGCTTTCCATTTACAGACACGACAGAAATGTTTTGACATTTTGACTCAAAAGTGATGATGAAAATAGTTTGTCGCTTCAGATTGTTTCACAAGTGGACTTAATACAGCACTAAATAAAAACAGACACCAGCCAGGAATTGTGTCTAGCCACCAAAACACTCAAACACACTTCTACAGGATCAGTAGCACCCTGCTTAGGACACCTTCAGAATTAATTGTGTATGTTTTGAACAGATTGAACAATTGTTAAAATTATGAATGGAGACAAACAATAGGACAGTACACTCAGCTGTTCTTAAATTATAAAATTGGAGCATCAGCAGTGACACATGAGGGTAACAATCACTGCAATACCACAAATAAAAAGCCAGTTAACCAATACTTGTTTGATGGAACCTTTCAGTGTGCTTTGTAGTAACATAATACTGATGATTAGTATCAAGTGACTTAAAAGATGCTGTTGAGCGAAATTAAATAACTGTACGAGACCTTCAGAAAATGAAAAATAATGGCTCATTTTGTTAACTGTATCCTCAGATATCTAAATAGGTTATACAACAAAAGTCCTAGGTCCTTAAAACATCTGGAGAATGTCTTGTCACTGCATCACATCCACTTTATGTACACACCAACTATATTACACCATATCTTAATGTTTGCATATAGCTTTTTAAAACAAACATTCACAAGTTTGGCTGATTTCAATATTAAAACAAAACAAAAAAAGAAAAAACACCCCAATAATCTTCTGCCAGATCCCTTTAACAATCCACAACAAAAGCAGAGAAATTGTACAAGTCTAACAACTTTAGATACAATATATTTACACAAAAATATGACACACTTTTATATAAAATATCCTGGCAGCCACCTTCAAATAAAGTCGACACAGTCTGTCACACTGGGGGAAAATCTCAGCTGTGAGGAGTTTGTGACGCAGGTCAGGAGCGCAGCAATTAAGGCAACCTCGCAGAATGGACGATGAAGTGACTGACATTAAAGGAACAATCAGGTAACCAATTACAGAATAATCACCGACACTAATTTGTAAGGACACAAGATGGCTTTCAGTGTGAAGGCTGTCATAATTCTGCTCTTCTCCTCTCACTTGTTGAGAAGCATCCTGGCAAAGTCTGAATTTGACAAAGGTCTTGGCGCTTCGGCTGCGTTCCCTGCGGCGCTGCCCGTTACGGGCTCTCGCTCGGCTGCAGTCCCGTTCTCCACTTTGCCTGCGGGCGTTGTTTGACGGTGCAAAGAACGAGGGAGTAAGGAGAGCTGAGTGCGTCCTCTTCCTCTCCTGAAACATTTTTTTCAATAATTAGATTTTTTTATGAACTGCTTCTGGTGTTAAAACAGCTGCGTGCCAGAATCTGAAAGAGCACAGCAGAGGTTTGAGTAAACTTACGAGCCATAGATTTGACGAGGCAAGTCCGTCATGGGTCTGCTGGAGCCAGGTTTATCCATTTGGCTTCTACGAGGAGGGTTGCTAATAGCAACAGAGATTTTGTTGTCTTCCACATCCATGCCATCCATTTTCACGACTGCCTGAGAGGCTTGGATTTCATCTCCAAACTCAACATATGCCAGACCCTGCAGAGCCACACAGCAAGAGGCTTAATGTATCCATAACAGGCCATTTCATGACTTTGCTCAGTTGCTGAAGGGTGAAACTGGTTAACATTTGCTTTTTTAGGACTAAATATCTGGACACTTGCCCTCTTAATGCCTCACCTTGGGTTTTCCTGAGCGATATGTGACGAGACGAACATCTTTGACCGTGCCATGAGTCTTGCAGATTTCCTCCAGCTGCTCTTTAGTGCATGAGAACGGCAGCCCAGAGATGAAGATTTTGTGTTTCTCCAGTGATGTGTTATATTTGAATACCTGAAAGGACATGTGTGAAAATATCACTTGTGATGTTCACTCTAGATTTTTGCACAACAGGAATTAAGCTACCTGTTTAAAAATCAACCTGAACTTCAATACTTTCAAAAAATCTCTTTAGAAAACTGTTTTTTTTTTTTTAAAAAAAGGGAGAAAACTTAAAATCTGAACGACCAATTGTCTACTGACCTTAAATTCAGGGTTTTTGTTTTTGTCCACACAAGGAGACACAAACATGGGCCTGCCCTCCACCTCCCGTCTGTCCAACTTTAGTGCTTCAGAGACCGATACTGGTGATTCAAACTGTACGTAGCAGTAACCTCTGAAGGCACCTTTGTTGCTGAAGATGGGACGAATCTGTTTGATAGGACCGCAGGTCTCAAACAGTGTTTTTAGCTTTGCCTCTGGCTCCTCCAGGGTGTACATCAGGTTGCTGATGAACACACTGGTGCTGTCATCACGGAGTTCTGGCTTGTCATCGTTCTGCGTCTGGGCAGGGACCAGTGCTTTTTTGGTGCCAGAGGAAGTAGGCTTATATCCTGGAGGAGCGTTCCTCCCAAAGAGTCCAGTCTCAGTCTCCATGTACTCATCTGTGGTGTTGTCAACATTTCCTCTGTGCCTTTTAGGAGCTTATGATGTAACAAAAGGAGTGGGAAGGAAAAAAATACAATAAAATCAGAAACCATGCGAGTAAATTTTGCCCAAACGTGACAAGTTCTCGCTCTTGAACTCTTACCAAAGTCCTCGTTCCATTCATCCTGACAATCCTCTTGACCGGCTTTCCTCTTCTCTCCAGCTCGAGTTCCTTTTTGGGTCTTCTTCTGGGTCTTCTTTTCTGCCTTAGCTTTCCTCCGCTGCTCAACTCTCTCCTCCTCCTGACGAGCGATGTTGGCCTCCTTCTCAGCTGCCTAACAGATGGGCAGAATAAAGTAACACTTAGCCAAATGCAGCCAAATGATAGACCCGCCCAGTGCTGCCGTGTGCTCTACCTTTGTTCGCTGCTCATTAATCCTGTTTAGTCGCGTCTCTGTCTTCTGCACTGCTGCGTCCCAATCCTCCAAAGAACCTGCATGTGGGCAGAGAAGTTAATGACAAAGTGGGAATGGTGGTAACTTCATTATAAATACAGACACCGGCCACTTTATTAGGTACACCTGTCCAACTGCTCGTTAACGCAAATTTCTAATCAGCCAATCACATGGCAGCAACTCAATGCATTTAGGCATGTAGACATGGTTGAGACAATCTGCTGCAGTTCAAACCGAGCATCAGAATGGGGAAGGAAAGTGATTTAAGTGACTTTGAACGTGGCATGGTTGTTGGTGCCAGATGGGCTGGTCTGAGTATTTCAGAAACTGCTGATCTACTGGGACTTTCACGCAAACCATCTCTAGGGTTTACAGAGAATGGTCTGAAGAAGAGAAAATGTCCAGTGAGCAGCAGTTCTGTGGGCACAAATGCCTTGTTGATGCCAGAGGTCAGAGGAGAATGGCCAGACTGGTTTGAGCTGATAGAAAGGCAGCAGTAATTCAAATAACCACTTGTTACAACCGAAGCATGCAGAAGAGCTTAGTAAAGCTTAGCTTAGTACCAACGTAGCATGGTTCAACCACCACAGCCTACCTGAGTATTGTTGCTGACCATGTCCATCCGTTTATGACCACAGTGTAGCATCTTCTGATGGCTACTTACAGGAGTATAACGCGCCATGTCATAAAGCATGAATCATCTCAGACTGGTTTTTTGAACATGACAATGAGTTCAATGTAATCAAATGGCCTCCACAGTCACCAGATCTCAATCCAGTATAGCACCTTTGGGATGTGGTGGAACAGGAGGTTCTCATCGTGGACGTGCAGCCGACAAATCTGCAGCAACTGCGTGATGCTGTCATGTCAATATGGAGCAAAATCTTGGAGGAAGGATTAAGGCTGTTCTGAAGGAAAAAGGGGTCCAACCCAGGACTAGCAAGGTGTACCTAATAAAGTGGCCGGTGAGTGTATATGAAGGCAGAAAACAGGAGCAGTGCAGCTGTCAGACTTTAGTGAATATATCCTGCAGTGCTGGCTTGCAGCACCAGGTGGAGCCCATTATAATTAAATGCAATGACAAAGCTGTAGCCACTGATGCTTCAAGGAGCAGGAAAACTCCAGCAATGTTAAAAAAAATAAGATATACTTTATTAATCCCAATTGCAATTAGTAAATTCTTTCTCTGCATTTAACCCATCTCAGGTTGCACCTGAGAGCAGTGGGCTGCTACTTAAAGAGCACGTGGAGCAGTTGGTGGGGGTCAAGGACCTTGCTCAGGTTCTTAGGACAAAGATGTGTGCATCAGTGACATGTTTGTAGTGGTAATAAATAATAGCAGACTTTCTAGACTGATAAAGTTGAGGTAAACGTGAATATGAGAGCAGTCGTTACCAACAACACTAAACGCACACCACAGGCATCATGTGCCAGGTAAAACAATTACTACATATAAAACCAGTGTGACTGAAGTCCATTGAAGACACTGGGATCACTGCTAAATAAAATTACAGCTCATTTAAACTGAGATTATAAATCCTTTACTGTGTCTAATACTTTGTATTTATAGACCAATCACAGAGTAGACATTTTTTACTGAATAGGTTAAGCAACATGGTTAAACTTAATCTATCCTTCAAAATGTATTACCAAGTTGATTTTATAGCAAACATTTAAAAGGGACTAGAGGCAAGATTAAAGGTGTAAGAGAAGATGTTTCTTTCAACATTTTTTGCAATATTCTGTAAAATTGGGTTCACTACTCCATACACTATGATTAATTAAAAGCTTTAAATATATAAATATTATTCTACATCAGCTGTGAAAGTAATGGGGCTGAAAAAACATCTGCCAATCATCTCTGCATTCCTTAACTTTTTCATTTGTCTACTGGCTCGTCAATCACTTTTACTACCGTAGTAAGAGTGATTGACGATAAATTCAACGGATAATAGGCGAGACTGATCAATACGAGTGATTGATTGGCGAGAGGAATACTGTGTACCGGAAGCTGCGCCCACTCGTCTGATGTTTACAGCAGGTAGCTGACATCATTCTGCTAGCAGTTAGCAACGTTCAGACAACAACATTCTGTTTACTTGTGTCTGTGACATGATGGGAGAATCTGTACGTGCTGTCTGCTAAATACTGGAGTGGCTCCTGCACGTTATTCTGTGGCTGGAGGAGGGAGCTGTGAATCTAGCAGGTTGGTCTTGCACGTGCATTATTCAAAAACTCGCTATCAGTCTTTTCTTTCCAAAATGCTGAAACATCTCCTATAGTGCCTTTAAGAAATGAGATTCGCGAATGTCGTGACTGGTGGTGGGGGTTACTGCAGCCACCAGCCAAGCCGTCACTGGAGCGTGACAAACTGAAGCGATAACGTTGTTTACTCCGCTGATAGTCTTTTTCTTCGTAGTGCCACTTTTTAGTGTCTTTCAGTTGATCTGGATCATTTGCTGATGGCTGAAGACTCCATAACCATCCCTTGCAGTGTTTGAAACCACCGTGACCGTCTCCTTCCTGTATCAAACTGTCAGCAACACCAGTTGACATCACATCTGCAGGACTGCACGGGAAATTCGGCCACCGAATCGCAGCGCATTATGCAGCACACAGCCTGGGCTCATTCTTTTTGTTTTGAACACTTCATCACCCATTTTCATTAAAAAACTGGACATGCATGTTTATTCTTTCACAATTCCTGCCTCTAGTCTCTTTAAATAAGGTGGATAAAAATTGTTTTACTGACATGTGGAAAAATATCTACAATTCTTCAGTCATCCTAATGATGAAATGACTGCTATTAGCATGGCCTGGGCTTGGGATTCTTTTTTTTTTTTTTAAAGTGCATTGCATCAGAAAATTTAGACACATACAAGAATTCACATCTTTACTTCCACGTTCTCTTGCCATTTCTGGATGAGACTTACCTTCTACCCTCTCAAAGGTGAGCAAGACTTCGCAAACATGTTCTGGGTAGTCTGAGGTGCACTGCACCGCTCTGTGGAGAGCCTTTCGGCAGTGAGTAGGATCCCCATAAGATCTATGGATTTAAAGAGACATTAGTCTCGTAGGCGCTTTAATTCATATGAATGTTGTTCTTCTGAGATAGGCAGACAGACCTTTCAAGGTTGTAATATTCCAACCACATGTTGGCGTATTTGGCGTTCCCTTTGGTCATAATATTATCCCACAGCTCTCTGGCTTTTTGCATGTTCTTGCAGTGGAGGGCCTGGATGGCAAAAACAATATATTTTACAATATCTAACACTCATAGTACAAAACTACCCCAGTGTTTGAAAATAGTCCTCATAGTCGATTCGCTTACCTCTATCCTTGCCCAAATCTGCATGATGACACAAGAAGGATCTCCACTTTCACCAAATCCTGCAATAAACCAGACGATGAAAGTATGAAACCAAACCAAGACCCCCATAACAATTAACTCAAGAGAAATCCACCTACTTTCTTCAACATCTTGTTTCATGTAGTCTAGAGACCGAGAGAAGGCTCCTCGTAACTCTTCTAACTCTTTACTTGATTCTGTGAACGGAAAAATGATTTCTGTGATTTTTTATTATTTCTTTAAGAACAGCAAAATCATGTGCTCCCCTCACCTTTACTGAAATCGACACGCCTCCTCAGGTAGTCGAGGTATGCCTGCCAAATTTCCACATAGTCTGTCGCTTGAATGAAGCCAGCATTCAGCGCTTTCTCAAAAACATCTGTTACAGCACAATGATAAAAAAAAAAAAATCAAACAAGATCCAACATGTGATTATAAGGGCAAGAGATACACAGCTAATGAGAAGGAGTACGAGAAGTCAATATCTTTTTATTATAGTAGGCTATTTGTTGTGTTTTTTTATATCCTACTGTAACACACTGATCTATAAAGCGCCTTATGTCGGCCTCTAGCTGTTACCTGACACAGTGTGATGGTCACTTCCATGCCTCTCCAGAGCCAGCAGGTAGTTCTTCCACAGACTCATGGTCCAGGGGCAGTTCCTGACAGCGCGCTCATGAGTGGAAAGAACCAAGTCTTTGATCTTCAGCTGACGGTCCTGCAGCACCGAGTTACAGTTAATAAAATGTTTTAAATATTTCCAACCATCTGTCATTTCTTACTGAAAATTTAAAAAGTCACTGTCATAAACAAACACATTTTCATCACAATGAAGTACATCAATGTCCACTGGATACTAGAGGATTTGCAAACATCTACAAACTAATGGAGACAACCAGTCAAGCCCTCAGTGTTACAATAAAGAGCTTGAGAAAACTTTTTCACAACAGGACAAGGCTAACTTGCAAGTGCAACCCAATTCAGGATAAATATAACTATTGTGATGTTTATAGTATTTCCACTCAATGATTGTTTAGTTTCTGCTGGAAGATGGTGGAGCTTTAAAGTTCTGGGAGCTAAATAAGAGCAATCAGACTGGGAGTTAATTGCTACAGAAAATTCTTCTAATTGGGGAAAAAAAAAAACCAAGTCTGACTGTAAGGGTGGCACCATGCCAAACACTGACCAATACTCACAAGATATGTGGTGCATTTTGCCCACATGTCTGGTACCAGGCAGTTCTCTGCCAGAGCCCGCTCAAAGGTTATCTGGATCCGTGCCGGGTCGCCCTCCTTTAGCTCAAAGTCAATGAGGACCTGATACTCTGCCAGTTTAGGAGGTTCTGCTACCAGCTGCGACGGGATAAGTGTAAGGAGACATGATGTATTGCAAAATCTGTGCATATTAGCCAGTCATTGATTCGAGTAAATTAATTGGATATTATGAATACAAGACAGTTACCAGTGCCTCTTCTAAAGGTTTGCACTTTTCCATCTGCTGCAGAGCCTTTTTGTACAGATGTACGACTGTTTCAGGAACTCCATGTTCAGCCCACTCTTCATACTCCGCATACGTGGTTTCCATCTCTATGAAATGGCAGAGCATAATCATCTCATCAAGAAAAACCTGACTTTTTTCCCCTCCGTTTTTACATTTCAAACTATCAAGAAGCATTGGAAAGGAGGACCTTTTTTGGTGTTGCAGGAATAAATTAATCTGACCCATATGAAATGAAATGAAATGAAAAATACTTTATTCATCCCCGAAGGGAAATTCAGTATTGTAAAAGCTCACTTTTTTTTTTTTTTTTTTTTTAAATAAACAAAAAGTCAGTTAGTCTTGTTCTTTAGGGTGATGGTTGCTGGAAGGAATGAATTCCTGTATCTCTCCGTCCTACAGCGAACTTGACGCAGCCTCCCACTGAACACACTCTGTTGATTCTTCACCGTGTTGTGGAGAGGATGGGAAGTGTCCTCCATCATCTTCATCAGCTTGTGAAGCATTCTTTTTGAACGATCAGCTCCAGCGGCTCCAGAGTTATCCCCAGCACAGAACCAGCTTTCTTGATCAGCTTGTTTAGTTTCATCTAAATTTTTACAATGCTGAATTTCCTTTCTGGGATGAAAAAAGTATTTTTCATTTTCATTCATATTTAGGGAAAAGGGAGGAGTATAGATAAGAAATGGTTTCAAACATGTCTGTTATCTATTAAACAGGGCTTTTAAAAACTAAATAAATCAACACCTTAGTAGGCTATCCGGCTATCATATGAGGCATGGTGAGGGCCAGTTCAGCATGGCACCATTACTAAATCACATTTCTGAATCCACATCACCACCCTCCCACTTTCTCCCAAATTGCCACATTTCCTTGTTTATTAATCATTATTATAATGATTTATCTTTTTTTCCTTTAATCATGTATTTCATGGGTTTTCAGGTGGGTCTTGCAGAAGAAACCTGGCCCAATCTGAAAGAGGAGTCACCATGCTTACCCATTAAGGGGACCGCCAGCTGGCGGCGAAACAGTGTGTGGATTCGCTCAAGCTGAGTGTTCAGCAGCTCCTGCTCCTCGCGGTTGGGAATCCTGCCAGGGGGAGGCTGGGAGCACAAGCAGCAAAGAAAATGGTGCTGAAATTTGGCTCATATCATCAAAAATAAAAGGAATTCATTTCAGTCTTTACAGCATTTGGACTTGTTATGATTTGAATAAGAGGTTTTATTCAAAGGCATGCTATGACCAAGTGTTAAAATGGAATAACACTGCCTGCAACTACATCATATTTAACCATGATCCTTTAACTATAAACAATACTATAAACAAAGCAATAATAAATTCAAAATTGCATTTCTGACCACTCACAAGATCTCTCCAGATAAAAGAAACAAACCTGCACCGTGGACAGAATAGCGTTCTCAAACTCTCTATATGCTTCCCACAGCGTCTGTCCCTTGGTCATGTGAAGCCCCACTGCTGTCACTGCTCTCTCAAACACGGCTCTCACCTTGTCTATTCCACCTGGTGAGCCCATGCCACCAATCGAATACTGAGCATATTCAAGCCAGATATCTGGACCTGAGTAGAGACACAGAGCCAAAAGCCAAGACTGTATTACAACTGAAGATGAGATCATGGGTAGTAGCAGTGGGACGCAGCACTTACAGATGTAGTCTTTGACAGCTCTCTCAAATAGCTCATATACTTTCTCCCGGTTTGACTCCTCCTCTGTCAGACGGATCTCATCCTTGAGCCAGTCCAGCCAGATCTCTGGAAGATTTTTTTCCATTTTTCAGTTGTACATAAATGAGAGCTAATGACACCACAACTGTATCAGACATGAACCAACCTTCTGTGAGAGGGAAAAGTTCGCTCATCTTCTGCCTTGCCTTTCGCAGACGGAAGAGTTCGCCCTCCTGCTTAAGCAGTTTGATAAGATCCACGTGGCAGTTGTAGTCGAAAGCATTGATTGACAGCTGAAAACAATACATACCAAATTACAGGAGTGAAAGGTGACAATAAAACAGAATATATTTTAATCGACTGATTCTCGAACTTTTAACCATTTATCTATTACTTCAGTCAAAAATGAGATGTCAAAAATATTTCTACCAAGAATACATCTGTACATCCCTGCTTATAGCTCCTTCAGCAAGCCTCCTCCTTCCTCACGTCTCTTTCTATTAAATGCCTTTTAGGAATCGATACATTATTGAAGATGCTTTGTATGATTAGGATGTGGGACGAAACTCAAATTAATCAAAGTTCACTTTCACAGAGTTTCTCCACTGCAATAGACATGGTAAAGATGACTACTGCTTCATTAGTGTTGATGCAAATGAATTTTGCTAAGATTTGTTAGAGAAGAGATAAAGTTTTAGAAAAATGTCCATATAACATCTGCTTTTAGATTTTTGCCCACCAAAACATGTTGCCATGAAAACTATATTTAGCAGGAACCATCCACCAACTACGTCCTGACAATAAATATTTATTTCATTATTCACATCTTAAGGGCTAAACAACAGTAAATTACTCTAAGATGGTCAGACCAGAAGAAAACAAACATGAGCACAAACACAACAGCCTGTTTTCAGGCATTTAATGAATAGATTAACCGACATGCCTGTCATCATGATTACATTACGAATGGTACATATACCAATTTTGCAGTTATCGTGATAGACCTACTGAATATAACGCAATTCAAAACAGCTAAATTCATAAACTTCAGTTTCCATCTTCAGTCCTGCAGCAGTGTTTATGTGGACGAGTTGTAGTCATGTGTAGTACAACTACTGACCAGGTAACTAAAGAGTATCACAGGCAGCGCTGCAGTAAAGTTCTCTGTTGTCATTGTGATGCTATGAGATATGATTAAGCGGTTTCACACTAAACTCATGGAAGTTTGGATAATGTATTATTTCTTTTCCCACGCGTACCATCTGATATCACTGTGATGCCATCAAGATCGGCTATAGT
The DNA here is from genome assembly GCA_023101725.1 of Atherinomorus stipes. NCBI lineage: Eukaryota > Metazoa > Chordata > Actinopteri > Atheriniformes > Atherinidae > Atherinomorus > Atherinomorus stipes. The sequence continues at coordinate 687,754 of JALJCO010006760.1, forward strand.
AAAAAGGCGCGTGACGCCAGACAAGCCGTTAGCATCACAATTTAGCAAGGGCTAATCATGATGGCTGTGTGAATGGCGTCGTATAATGTGCGCTTATTTAACTGTTCTGATTAAAAGCCGCTATCACACCTATGCACAGTTTCTAACAAAAACCAGGACTGAACAGCTTACATTGTTAAAACACCTGACTTCTTCCAGCTCACTGTTTTTGTTTTGTTTAGTTTTTTAGTTATTATTATTACCACCCATTCATTCCCATTAGCTCCTCTGCTAACGTGGGTTAACCAAGCTTGGCAGGACTGATTGTTGGCTAATTACCTGCTCCTCCAACCGCTGGATTTCGGCTTCATTTTCCTTCTCATCTTCCGACGAATCGTCATCGTCGTCTGAATTTTCTACACCCATGCCTTCCTCCTCGTCGTCGTCCGATTCCATCTCTCTCTCCTCCATCCCTGCTTCTTCTTCTTCCATATCTTGCAACTGCGTTTGCTCTGCGTTGCTCTGCGCTGCCATATTGGAAATGCTGTCTGCCTGGTAACAACCTAACAGGCAGGCACTGTGGTGAGAGGCGGGGCCGTTCACACAGCTTATCATTCAGGGTGTACTTGCTCATATTAACCGCTAGTGGGGGCTCCTACCATATGAAACTCTTTTTAGTTGTTTGTCAACAAAAAGCGGTCGTCATCGCTCATGCTCACTCTGTAACTTCCGGCCACAGTAGGAGTCGAAAACATGGCGATGGTCTCCTTACGAAACTCAGCGTCCTTGCTTTTACTATTCAGCAGAAGGTTGTTTAGACCAGAGCTGAATGCGCTTTGTTCATATCACAAAAAGGTAAGTGACAAACAAAATTTCCCCAAAGTGTACTTCCAGCTAACCCATGTTATCTTTGAGCAGAGTGAGCTTCGTGTGGTTGACTGGCTGTAGTTGGTGTGGCTATCCTTTACGTATAAACGCTTTTGACTTTCTCGAAGGTGGTGGACCATTATGAAAACCCAAGAAATGTTGGTTCACTGGACAAGGACAACAAGAATGTGGGGACTGGGCTGGTGGGTGCACCAGCCTGTGGTGATGTAATGAAACTTCAGGTAAGCTGCTGGTTGGAAGTCAATAACTTGAATTTTTTTTTAAAGAGAGAGAGAGAGAGTAAGAGAGAGAAGAAGAAAACTGCGGTAAAAGCTTTACACGTCCTGATGTTTTATAATGTTCGTCTGTATGGTGTCTTCAGATCCAAGTGGACGAAAACGGTAAAATAGTGGATGCAAAATTCAAAACATTCGGCTGCGGATCTGCCATTGCCTCCAGCTCTCTAGCGACAGAGTGGGTGAAAGGAAAGTCTGTAAGTCAAAGCTGAGTACGCAGTCAGATAAATGAATATTTTATTTCAATGTTTATGGGGGATCTGATTAATTTCCTTTCATCCTGCAGGTTGATGAAGCTCTGAAGATTAAGAACACAGACATTGCCAAAGAACTGTGCCTTCCCCCAGTCAAGCTTCATTGCTCCAGTAAGTTCAAGGAATATATTGCTCTAATTTCTGCATTTTCCCTATAAGTAGATGGCAAGTAGTAAGTTACATCTAAGAAGAAAACTAAGTAAAAGTTTTAAGAGCAACATTTGTTTTTTTGACTTATGAATGTGAGTATTATTTGAGTGTTTTGTCCCTTATCTAATACCACAGTGGCAGGTCAAAAATCTCTTGCTATGTCTTACTTTTGGGCTGTATCAACAAAGGTTTATGATTTTTTTTTTTTTAAGTGATTTGGATCCATATTTTTCATATTATGCAACAATATACTTAGGTATAGATTATTGCTATTCTAATAATATCTCCTACTTTCGCATTTCATCACTGAGTTAGTCTGTGTCACAAATTTAACTTCCCCACAAATTTTTATATCTGCTGTATTTGATCCACTGAACTTGACATGTTCATTCAGGTGCAACTTTCTACTAAATAAAACACTTGGACTCATGAATAGTACATATAAATTAAGAGAACAAATACTAACTCTACATCTTAAATACATTTTAAAAGTGGATTATTTTAAACATGGCATAAAACCTCATTGTACAGTGTGATTTAAACCATTTTGGGTTCCTGTATCAGACAGAAATCTCAATAGACATGTGTCAAGCTTTCCAGAAGCAGAAAACTAGATGCTCCCATTAAACCAAAAAACAAACTGCTTTAAAAAAAAGTCTTTGTAGTAAACCTATAATTGGGGTATTGATTGTAACCATATTCTGTAAAACTGGTCACTATGTGATCATGTTTTACCCCATTGCTCTGATTTGGAGATTTTTCCATCCACCAGACAAGGAAGAATGTGATGTAGGGACCTCTTGGTATACTCATGGTTTTTATGCTCATGGTGTCTTGACCCTCCCGCTTGTTTTCTTTCAGTGCTTGCAGAAGATGCTATCAAAGCAGCGCTTTCAGACTACAGACTGAAGCAACAGGACAAGAAGGACAAACGTGCCAAAGCCAGCAATTGATATATTTACAATCCATTAGGGGTTATTCTTTTGACAGCTTGGTTACAAAACACCTCTCAGCAGCCCAGTGAAATGTGAAAGATGAGTTTATACATTAATTCTTGTCCTTCAGGAAGATCTACAAGTTATACTCTTTACACAGGCCTCAGCTGCCAGATGTTAATGATGTTTCTGGATTCATTTGGGTTCAGATCATCCGTATGGTTGCTGATTTTGTAGCTGGGGTCCAAGGTAAATATAAATAACTGATCCTTTATTTTTTACAAAGTAGCCAAACATTTGTCATACTTTCCATTATTTCCACATAAAAAAGATATCTTAAATAAACCACAATTAATTGGTTTGAGGTGTTTTTTTATACTTATTTTTAATGGATTATGAGATTTTATTTGGCTTGATTATATAAAATGCCTTCAGGTCAACAACTAAAGTTAACATACAAAAACTATGTAGAAACCTGTATAAGACTGTATTGCTTGTTGAATTAAATGATTCAAAACCTTTTCCGTGTGTGTGCTGTTGTCATCTACCAGATGCAACATCAGCCGGGGCCACCCTCTGCTGACGTACAAGTATCTTTTTCAGCACAAGCAGCACTGCCAGCATAAGGAGAGCTGTCAGCACACACAACACAGCGAGCAGAGAGATGATCACTGCAGAGTTCTGAGTGAAAACATGTGGGTTTACAGTGGGCGAGAGTTTATTTCCGTTTGTGGACAACCAAGTTTGTGTCCCCTCAGCAGAGGTTATATTACTCTGAGGGTACATAGCAGTTATGTTTTCTCTGCACCCCTGGCTCTCTGGGAGAGAAGTAGTACTTTTTAAATGGGGTGGGATGGCTGATTGAGTTTTATTTAGAGTTAAACACTCTTCATAAGTGAGAGTCTCTAAAGAATAGTGCAAGACACGAGTCATGGGAAGATCTTGAATGTTGTGAGCTTTAGAAACAGTTGCTCCTTTTGATGTTTTCTGAAACCCATCCCCGAAATCATCCTTGTTCTCAGATACAATTTGATTAGTTGGCTTCACTGTTACTGCAGAGTCAAGCTCAAGTTGGTACGTTCTTTCATTTGGCTTCAGGACATGAGGACAAATAGACATGACAGAGAGGTTCAGGAGCAGCCGTTGAGCGAGATGGTCAGGCTCTTTGCACACCAGATCCATAGCCATCTTCAGTCTGCCACTCAGGAGCCAGCGGTATAGATACAAAATGTTGCATTCACAAACCCACAGGTTGTTGGTGAGGTCTACAGATCTGAGACGAGGCAGGCTGTCGAAGGTGTTTTCTGGGATCGAGCGCAGACAATTGCTGTTGATCTTCAGGACCTGCAGGTTTACCAAGGCAGCCAGCGAGGGCAGGTCCAGCGAGGAGATGCAGTTTGCCGAGAGGTCCAAATGTGTCAGTGATGGAGGTAGATTCACGGGGAGGTTTGTCAACTTGTTCCCTTTCAGTGTCAGGACCTGCAGCTTGTGGAGACTCAGTAGAGCCCCAGGCTGGATGGCACGGATGTGGTTATCCTCCAAATCAAGGCGAGTTAGGTTTCTCAGCTGTCTCAAGGCGCCCGAGGTGATATAAGTGATGCGGTTCTCTTGCAGCAGCAGGGACTCCAGGCTTGGAGGCAGGCCACGAGGGAAGCGAGCCAGCTGGTTGTGACTGAGGCTGAGCTCCTGCAGGCCAGAGAAGCGCCAGAGCAGGTGGTCCACATTACAAAGCTGGTTTCTGGCCACAGATAGAGCTGAGGTGCTGAGAGGGACAGAGCGAGGGAGCGACCTCAGACCCAGAGACTCGCATAGAACCAAAAACCCTGGACGAGTACAGCAGCAGCCTGGGGGACAGGGAGACATTGCAAGGCAGGCTAGAGGACAGAGGCAGAGAGCGAGGAAGACATCACATCTGCACCAAAGCATGACTCACTGTGAAGAATGAGAAGAGAGACAAGCACATGAGACGCATCCAGGGAAACGGTGCCAGAAAATAATCTGACTCCTCACTTAACTAAACGAGGCTGTCCAACTTTACACAGCAGCAACTTTATGAGTTATTTGAAGTAATGGCTTCATTAATGGTGATCATTTCATTCTGCCAAAATTGCTACAGTTCTCAAAAGCTTATTTAGGACATAGAAGAGGGATCAAATATCTTCAAAGAAGGGCAAAAGTTTTGATGCAACACACTTGTAAATGCTGCAGTTTGGATAGATGAATGTTTTAAAAAGAAATCATGGATCCAGTTAGCAGATTAGTGCCTGTAATATACTGTATAATACTGTAGTTAGATGACCTCCATCATATTTAAAGAGATGGAAATATAATTTCATTAACTTGATTCATTCAAGAAATTATGGAACGAAGTGGTTGGAGTTGCCAGAAACAAATGGCCAATTCCACCAGTATGCTCATCATCGGATATGTTTTACATCTTTAGGAAAGTTTACTTATTTATACTTGTTTTGCATCATTCACAAGTTATGGGTTACCATTTGACAACTTTTTTTAGGTGAAGTCCTGCAGCATGAATAAAAACTATCTCCACCTAATTAGCTAGATGTTGAATGAAAGGAAGGGAAGCCAAGTTTTCACTGCAAGTAGAAGAACTTTTCATCAAGGCTTTCTTTTAGAGCAAGCTCACAGACATGTCACTGACATGAAAATGTGCACTTTAACCAAAGCTGTAATCTCCCCTAAATTTAACCGAGTAGTTATGTTGCTAACACCTAACAAACCAAACATTGAAACAAAAAAAAAACAGCAGTGAAAAATGGAAAGTAACGATTTGAAGTAGTCTGCAGAAAATGATGGATTTGCAGCTGTTATCAAAAAGTCACGACACTTCGTCTCCATCACAGTAAATACTCTCATGTACTCACCTGGAAACTGCACAATACATATTTATACCCAAAGTACCCATTCGACGCTTGTCAGAGTGCCACTAATATTTTGCCATATGTATGAAAAAACAATCAGAATACTTGACCAAAGCAATGACAAAAAGTCATGCTGTTGGTGATTTACCTGCTAGGAAGATTTCTAATTAACTGAATTTTTTTGACATGGCATTAAATAAAAATTACCATTCTTCTGCTCCTCTGTTATCTGCTCCCCCGGAGAGATGGGCAGGACTGTGTCCAGTGGTCCCTACATGATCCAACGTCTGTCTAAAGATAACTATTGCTGTTCAGGATTCCAGGCTGATGCTCATCAAAGTTTAATGTTCACCTTAAGGTGCTGTGTTACCTATTCTAGATCCTCTTCACCATCCACAATGATTGAAAGACCCTATTGTTTGTCAGTGGCAGATAGAAAACATGAGTGACGAAACAAAAGTTGTCAGCAAAAGATTTTTGTTTTTTTATAAAGGGGATCCTGGGTGTTTTCCATCTGAAGGTCAAGATTTTTATTTTTTTTTTTTATGAGTAAAAAGTTGAATGTGATGAATGGGTCCATTGAAAGAGAGAGCTTGTTGCTTTGAGGCCTGTTCTCTTGTCTTCCCATCACCTGTTAGGAAGAATGAAAGTGACGGGGTAGTATTTTCTCGAATTATTTAACATCTCACTCACTAACAAAAGAGCAGGGAATGTGACCTGAGTGTGAGGCTCTGTCAGAGCTCACGTTTCAGCTGCCATGTCTCTGCTGGAGTCGCTGTGTTGTCTTGTCCTGTTTGATCTTTGATAGGCTGACTTGTTCGTCATTCAAATAAACTTTTTTGCTCTCATTCAAGAAAATATTTAATCTATCTTAACATCTTTTAATAGATTACAGATAGACGTTTTCATGATGCACCTTTTGTCATCACTGAAAAAGATATGATGAAAAACAAGTGAGATGATAAATTAACACTCAAACTGTTTAAACAAGGGCTGTATTTTATTTCTTGTCCAAATAATGTAGTTTAAAAGTCACAACTTTTTTTTTTTTGACAAAAACTGTAACAAATCAGTGTCTTCAAGATTTATACAGGTAATACAGTCACTCTTGTGTAGCAGCTGGCTCTGTATGCATCTGAATTACAACTGTTGAAATATTTAAAGAACCTTGTACAGCTGCCAGTGAGGACAAAGGGGGGTCGTATCATCACCAGGCTTCAGTACCTTCTTCTGTTGTCCTTTAGGAGGTGATACTTTCATCATCCTCATCAGAGAATCTGTGGAGTTACTAAATCAAAGGAGAGCTGAACTCTTATCACAGAGAAGATATCGTAAATCTCATATTTGGGTAATTACCTTGAAATAGTCAGCCATGATTCTTGAGCATACACTGCACAAAATTACAGATGTCCAAATGAGCATAATGTGCATGTGGAGAACATCCTTCATTCATTTTTGGAACTTCCTCGCCTTTCCTAATGCTAGGTTTCCTCAGGGCTGTGTTCTGCTTAGTTTGGCACTACTCCCACCGTTTCGCTGCTGCGTTCACAGTAACGACAGAAACGTCTTCATCAATAGTTTTTTATTAAACATAGGCAAAACAAAGCTGTCATTTTTTTTTTTTTGTAAACAACACAACTGTGACAGAGGAAGCCACATCTGAGGATAACGATCTGAGGTTCAACTGAAAAGAGTGTTTTAAAATGGAAAAAACAATGGTGCACAAAACATAGAAACACATATATTAAGCAAAGATATTAAAAGTCACTAACTTGAGCAACGGGACAGCGAGTTGAAGAGTTTCAGTTATCAAATGAGTTTTTGATTAATATGACAGCTTTGATTTTGTTCTTTTGAAACCCTAAAACCAGCTGTCCCAGACTCTATTTGACTCTTTTTAAATCTTACATTAAGATTAAAAGCAGAATTTATCCCATATGCTTTACTTTTTTTTTTTTTTTTTTTTTAAACCTGATTCACATAATTTGTTTACCAATATATCTTCTGTTAACATCTTGCCAACTGGAGGAAGAACGAACTCATCAACCTAATAAATATGGAGACAAAGACACGATAAAAAAGCTAAAAATGTAAAAATCTGATTTTTAGTTTAGTGAATCAGGTTCTAATCAAATAAAATTCAACATGATATGGCATATAATAACACTGCAAAAAAAGTAAATATGAAAGCAAATATTAAAAAAAAAAGACTTATCAAGTATGTTTTACTGGCACTTCACTGCTTTATTTACAGCACCAGATATTTAGCTGTTAATGGGCTGACTGAGTTATATCGCTCATAGCTGCTTGAAATAAGATACAGCAGGACACAGAGAGGAGAATCCTCTGGATGAGTTAAATATTTGTGTGATATAAGTAGAGAATTACACGCTGCCTGTTATATTTTGTTTGAAATATCACTTTTAGAAATTTTTTAATCTTTAACAAATTGTACTATAGAGGGAAGGAGATTATTTGCAAAGTAATCCAGCCTCAGTGGCACAGCAGCGTTATGTTTGGCAATGGATGACAAACCGCTGATACACAACTTGTGGGTGACAGTCTGATATAGGCCACCGAGCCCTTTAAAAACTGTCTTCTGAAAAATCAGCTGTTTTTCCCACATCTGCTGATTAATGTTGAAATCATTAAAAAAAAAATTGAGAATTGTGAAGCTTTCAGTCGCTGTTACTGTGCATCAGACCTGAACATGGTTGGTACAGTACTGTATGCACATCATCAGTCACCATCTGTCTCCTTCCATGTGTATCCAGTTTCCTTTGATATCGTTACAATGTGTAAAGAAATCTTCCCACTTCTCACAAGCTTAATTATCCTGCCTTCTCGTTAACTTCATGTCATAAGTTATGTGAGAATAAATTAAGTAAAATTTCTTGGCCAACAAAACTAATTCTGATTGTTAAAGGTTGCTTTCTATCATCTGTCTCTGCTTTTTTGTGTTTAAATTACATTATTTTAACAACAGATGTTCTTAAATAGCAGGAACAACTTAAACATTTCTGTGTGTGACATTTTGACCCATTTTGCCCAGATCATGCCCTAGTGGTGGGCTTTCTTCAGATGGCAGGTGCAGACTGGGTGACTGGAGCTGGTGTTGGGGGTGAAGCTCTGCTGCACCTCCTCCTTATACTTCACCTGCTCTTTAAATTTAGATTCCTCTCTCCGCTTCTCCACCTCCTCGACATCTCTGACCTTTCTGGCTTCCTGCCGGGGTGACGACTTGACGTCTCTCCCCCTTTCTCCCACCAGAGCCTTAGAGGGCATGCGCAGGTGCTTAGGGGAGGAGGCCACGCTCTGAATGTGGACCCTCTTGACGTGGTCCACAGCGTATGGCCTCTCCTGAAGGTCACTAGAATTCTTGCGTCCTCCAGTTTTGTTGGCCATGTACTTCCTGGGTTGTTGTGGAGGCGGCTTGTAAGCCTCCAGCTTGCGTTTGTGGCTCATAGCAGAGGCGCAGCAGATGATGAACACCAAAACGATGAGAAGAGAGGTCACGACGATGATGATGAGCAGATTCTCCTGGAGAAAGTCCACCACTCGAGTCAGGACGTAGTCCTTCAGGCGGATCATGGTGGTGGTGATGGTGTTGGTGATGGTGTTGGTGGGGGTGGGAGGCTCAGTAACAGCAGTAATATGAACAGGTGATCGAGTGGAGAGAGATACTGGGATAAGGAACTCCAGCCCAGCGTCATCACCGCTGCCGTCCATGGATATGTTGTAGAACAGCGGAGTGGAGTGAACGCTGCAGCACAGCCAAAGCAGGGCCACGCAGGTGACATGACAAACCAAGAGGGACTTCATCCTCTGTTGTGAGTCCTGCAACAACAATAAAAGTAGATTGTGATTTAGAAAAGCAAAGCAGCTGGATGACCTTTAAAGAAACAGTTTCACAGTTTTAGGGACTATTCAAGTCATTTGTTGCTTGAATATCAGTCAGTAGGGTGACTGTAAACCTGACATCAGGAGATAACTTTACATACAAAGTAAAAATGTGCCACAAAGTAAGAATAATTAACTGAAGTGATGTTTTTCCAAGGCATTTATTTTTTGCAAACAGTGGCCTGTGTAAAGCTTTTGAGGGGTGAGCAGGTTTCTGTCACCTTCGACTTGAGCCACACAAGCTGCTGCTGAGCTCCTGGTTCTACCAAAATATTTCTCCAAAGATAACTTAAATGCATCTCCTTCGCCCCTCTTGGTTCAGGTTTTTCTTGGTTTTCTGCCTCTCCCTGTCCCCGATCTTGCACCAGATCTATTTTAGCGAACTCTAGAGTAGCCATTACTTATTTGGGGTGGAGACAGCGAGTTTGCTGCTGAAGGCCTTATAATTTGTAAAGTAGAGGGAGGCCACCCATCCACCACACCAAAGCCCTGAGGAAACTATATTCCACAAGGAGCACAGAGGCGTGGGAGACCTGCGGCTGTGGCCTCTATATTTACACTGGGCAGCAGCCGCTGTGCACCCGCCCACAGCAGCACAGACCTGATGGAGAGAATTCTCCTTCCAGGGAAATCTGCTCTACACAACTGATTGAAGAAATCTTCCAACCCAATTTCACACATTTTGTCCTCTTGAAGAAAACTGCAACCAGTGCATTTGTTACATTTCAAACCTTTTTTAAATGCTTGACATTCTGTGTAATTACGCAGCATCAAGCTGTAAAGACAAGCCTCTAATCAGCATCATGCTACAGCAAAGCTGCTTCTGCTCTGTTTTACTCTGCACAGTGTGAACCCTCCACTCCTTGTGTGGTCGAACATACAGTATACATTCTGCTGGACCGCATAGTGGGCTGGGTCTCCATCCTTGAATGTACAGCTATAGGACAACACTGCCCTTCAAATCCCTATAATTATGGCTAAATTTACATTTCCAGTACTTATTACACCAAAGAGCTGGTATTACTACTCATTACATTATAAGTGACAAACTTCCAGAATTTCGACATGTCCAATCCATTTCATGACAATTCAGTATTTGGTAATCCAGTGATGTGCTTCCACACTGTATGTACAGCATCCTCTCCAACACACACCCTCTCTCTTTTTTTATATATAATTGCACCATCTTGTATACAGCACAATCTTGTATACAGTATCCTGGATAAGTTTAGCAGTTCACAGATTTAAAATAAATTTTTCATGATAAAAAAAAAAAAAAGGAAAAAAAGAACAACTCTCCTGACGTCAGAAGAGTTGGAAGAACTATTGCTTTGCTTAAGTTTGCAATTTCTCTCTAGAATCAATAAAGCATCTTTTTAAAAAAAAAAGATTTCAAAGAAGGAACGTTACAGTTAAATGTCACATTAGAATTCAAAGTCCTGCACTCATAAAGCAAACAGAGGTGCTATCTCAATCTTAAAGGATTCTCAGGTGAACGATCTTTGATGCAGAAATAAGGGATTGCTCTGCCTCAAATTCATTTCTATTACACTTGCATGCAGGGAGTTATGTAGCAGCAAAAATAATCTGACTGTAGTTTGGCAGCAAACTGCACTGAAAAAACTTAAAGTAACTGGAACCGAACAAAGGCATTCAGATTTAGAGACAAATTTTGTTTTTCAAGTTTATTGAATCCACAGATGTATATTATCCTGACCCAACCAAAAAAAATTAAAAATGAAATAGATGTGTAAAAATTAACTTTACAGAGTTTTGAGGTATAGCTGATGTAATGTGACAACAGTGTGTCAGGTTTCATAATCTGGAACTGAGTCAGATTACTTTGATGGAGACAAATCAGTGACATTATCCAGTCCATAATACATTTAATCTATCCAGTCAAGTAATCCAGTCCAAATACTTTGATCACTTTAAAATATAAAATTTTAAATAATGTACCACATTTTACATGTATACTCTATTTAAAAAAGAAAATAAAGAGAGCACAAAAGAACACATTTAAAAGTAAAAATTTTAAAGATGGAAAAATAGTCATGAAACATCTGAGAGGTTTTTGCTTCACTAATACATTTAGCATTAAGTACTCTGAAATACTATAATACTATAATAATAAATTAATCCATTTTCCTGCTTTACCATATTCAGGTTCTCAAGAGTTAAAAGCTAAATTAGTTTTTATAAAAATTTACCAAATTAAATATGAGGGTTGAAACAGGAGGATAAACAGGAAAAATACACAGAGAAAGATTCAGAATTTTTTTTTTTTTTTTTTAGTTTATATTTAAGAGACAAAGTTTGGAAGTTATAATTTGTATTTTTGTAATCAGACTGCAGTAATCTGGATTATATGTATATATTTAACTAATTACACTATATATTAGATTCAAGCAAAGAGGGATAATCAAATGTACTTTCTGTTGCGACAAAGTAGAATTAGTTTTTATACATGAAGGTACTGGTTCGTCATCAGGAAAACTGAAATAACTTCTTTGGCTCTACCCATCATCTTAACATAAGTTTACAACAAATCTAGATACTCACAGAACGTCTTTCCTCCGCCAAGTCTTCTAGAAAATCAAATGTAGTGCAAATGGCTACAGGATGTCGAAAAGGAGAGACGGAGTAATGAGAGAAAAGGGAGAGACTTCCCAAGCATTCGCTCTCCCAGCAGAGTTATACAGATTTTTTTTTTTTTCCTTTTTTAAACCAGCACTGGAAAACCTCCTCACTGCAAACTGATGCCCAGCCCCCTAATCTCATTTTCTCCTCCTCCTCCACCATTCTCATCCTCAGCTTTTCAACATCTTTGTGTGCGCCATCAGTGACACTGATAGAGCTTGAAGATATTTCATGCTAGAAGGATAAATGATCAACTTACACAGACGCTTCTGGAAACTGATATTAAAAAGGAAAATCCCCCCCATTCTGTGGGACTCAAGCTTAATTAAAACAGCTGCAAACATGTAGCACTAGGAACATTGGTACCATGTTTTAGGAGAAACAGTTATTTCTGGGTTTGGTGGGGTAAGTCTGCCGCCCACTGAGTCCTCTCTAATTAAACCCAAACTGATTACAGCCTTACTCTACAAGGCAGCAGTTTCAACCCAAAAACACATGAACACAGTGAACGTATAAACTTCATGGTCTTTTTGGACCACTTACCTTTAAGTTCATCCATAAACATGTAGGACATTTATTCAAATGTTACTTGTGACATCTAATTCAATCTCATCAATGGTGTGATGCCATGTTAACTGAGCAAGGGTTGAGATGCAAGCATCCTTTTGCAGTGGATTTACCATTTTCTGTATCAAACATCAAGTATCGTTGCAACTCTTCATATGGCCCTTTGACTTTATGCTGCAACTTTTGGGCTTGGCTGATTAAAGATGACAGCAATGATATGTTGAGTTCTTAGGACAGAGACTGAACTCTCACAGCGACAAGGCGCCAAATGTTGCACACATTTGCAGCATAATCTGATCCTGTCTACAACTAGCCTGGCACACAAACATGACGTTAGTCAGGCTGGTGTGCCAGGCTAGTCTACAACAGTTTCCTGTGCAGCCTTCATGTCGCACAGAGAGAGCAGTATTATCTTAAATAGAGCACTTCATCTTAATCACACATTGGAAACATCCACTGTACAATCAAATGCATGTTCAACAGCTAAAAATAGTCTGCCATTTTCTTTTAAACGACAATGCCTAGCTGTGCAGGTAAACTGAGAGTAATTTACACATTACTGACCGTTGAACCATACCAAAACAACATATTTAGATCTTCAGAGTAAATAAACTGTTAAGGGTGAAGAAGTTGGGAATAGTTCTGGGAAAGTGATCTGTTGTCTTGTTAAAAAAAAAAAAAAAAAAAAATCAGCAGACTTCCAAATCCACACCATATCCTCAGTGCAAGCGTTTGTCCTACGCAAGAGTGTATATCAAAAGAAATCACAACAAACCCATTTTAAAAATTCTTTATTAATTTCCTTATAATCAGTGTTTGATACTTGAAGCAAGAATATTGAACAAAAATGCTGAGCAGACCTCCACATGAGGCTTTATCTTGTTGGTTTTTGTCTGATTTGTTTGATTTTTGTATCGAAGGTTCTGCTTTTCTCATGATACATTATGGCAAGGTGCAAGGAACATAAACAGGGGAAACATTTAAAACCCATCACCCATACAAATACCCTCTTCAGCACAACCACAATCACAAAAAAAAAAAAAAAAAATCTGGTCATGTTATTTACATAGCTTTCACTCAGTTTTCTAGACCTTAATTACAAACATACATCTATCTTTCAACTGCACATCTTCAACCTACATTGTCCCTTTGGATTGCTATCAACTACTACTCTTCAAAAATCTGCTCTCACGCCAACAACGCTGTAAAAAATAAAATCTCCAGAGTGGCAGTCAGACATGCAACATACAGCAGTATAATTTGCCAGACTCTCACTCAGAAGATCTCCTGCCACCATTATTCTACAACTCACTGTTCAAAGTGCATCTTGAGGTCACACTGACTTGCACGGCTGTGAACTCAGCAAGATTGTTGGTTTAAAATCCATTTTAAAAGATGTTTTATACCCGTACCGAGGTGAAAAATGTCAGCGGCTCAATGCTCCTAAAAAATATATATATACCGTGACCAGGAAATGCTACCTGGTCTACTCATATGGACTGGCAGGTCTCTGCTGAGTCATCAGCTTGGTGACAGAACAGACCTTTAGGAACAGGGTGTTAGTACAAAGTATAGCACCTCATAGTGATTTTAAATCCAGGCATCCTTCAACTTTTCCATTTTTTTACACAAACCACTCTCAGCCATTACGCCATCACCATTACAAACTTCCAGGTTCAACTCTATGGCACTTTCAGGTCTTTACAGTGGTAACAATTAATGAAGGCAAAAACAGACTGAACCATTACCCGTCTCAGCTTCCCACTGGGAAACACCTAAAACATCAAAAAATAGAGCTTTTATTGGAGAAAACTACTGAGATTGGACTATTAAGTGGTCCCTGTATTTGTATGAATTACACTGATTTGGGGCATCAGAGAAAAACATTAAGGAAATAAGACATGGAAGTGCTGAGAGGGATATAAGCACAGCTGGAACAAGAAACAGGCTAAAATTAACAGTTAAGTGTTATCTACTATTCTGATTCTTCCATATTACAGGCAGGTCGTGGACTTAAAGTCCACTTTACACCTCAAAATAAACAATGCTGGAGCATCCACGGCCACAGGCACTTAAAAGCCGAAGACACAACACATGTTGATATCTTTGGTCTTTAAGGACCAATATGAACAATTTCTGTAGCAATCTACAGCTTTATCAGACGGCTACAAATAGTTGAATTGATGTGTGATTACTAGGTGTCATGTCACATCATCTGCTTTTCTGATTGTACGGAAAATACAGATCTGGGGGGAGTATAATGCAAAGAGACAGGTAACAAAATCTAACTACTTTTGTTTATTAAGCAAGCCCATAAGCGACAAGCAGAGGTTGGTGACTGCACCTCTCACAAAAATTAAGCACATCTCCTGGGGAAACCATGACAATTTCCATGTGCGACACATAAAATATCACAACCACCAACCGACCATCACTGAGTCACTACAGTAGAGCGTTTACACAAGGTTTGAATTACTTTTTTCCCTTGGCCAATGAGATTAATGGAATGTCATCTTCGTCATTAAGTGCAGAGTGCATGTCCATAAGCAATGTAGAATGGTATGCATGTTTACATGGACTTCTGTGTCCACTGTCAGCATGACAGGAAGCAACAGAAATCTCAGAAAGTAGCAGAAAGCAGGCGTTGATTTGTGCAGCTTCAAAGACTGGGAAGAATTTGACATTAATGCTATGTCTAAATGTTTGGGTGTTGACTGTGGCAAGCTGGAATGTCTTTTCTTTTAACTATAGAATTTCAAATGTCAATTTTTCATACTAAATCTAATTAGCTATTTTGTGCATAAGTGATTAAATGATCATCCCTACATAAACAGTCTTCTGCACAAAGTATCACTCTGCATTTTGAATATTCTCAGAGAGAGAGAGAGAGAAAAAAAATACTGTTAAGTGTAAACAAAATTCCAGATTTGGCAACATTATCATTTTGGGATATGCTAACATGAAACACTGACACCTACTAAAAAAACAAAACAAAAACATACAGGTATAGCAAAGTAAATGGGGACTGCTGTTGACACTGGAATTTTCTTGGTCATTCTAAAATGAGAAGACTTAAGACCTTTTTTATACAATTAGGCAAAAATAAAAGGCTGCCACAGAATAAAATGAACTGAGTCCTTTGTCACCAAAAAGCAAAAGTACTTTCTTCCTAATTTACCACATGTCCTTATTCCACCTGTGTTAAACTGAGGGTAGGGGTCTGGCTAAGAAAAAGTTCATCTGGAATGTTCCTAGGGATTGTTGCTCGGCAGGACTCAGACCAAACACTGTCATTAAGAGAGGCAGTGACTTTTCCCGCCCACCCACCCCCTCCCCGCAAAAACAATGGAACGTCCTGAACTGTAGTGGGTTGGAGCAAAAGGTCCTTAAATGGCTATTTTGGACATTTGCTCTTCAAGTTTGATGATTCGCTTCTCCTGACTGCTGATCAGGTCCTTGAGGGATTTGATTTCTTTCAAGATCTCCTCCATCTTTGCTTCAGATTTCTGAGAGAGAGAAAATGGAAAGAAAAATAATTTTAAAAAAAAAGAGTGAAAGTTTTTGGCAATTAAAAAAAAAAACAAAAACACATATTGTCAATGTAACTGCTAAACACATTGCATATAAACCATTTAATATGAGGTTGGTCTGAAAAAAAAAAGCATAAAAATCGTGGTAAAAATGTAACAAATAATTTAAGTGTTGGCATTAAAACTTGGTTTTCTGAGGGTTAAATTTTCACCAGCATTAGTACCCAACGGTACCCAGTGATTATAGAGCAGAACTGCCGAGAATCATGTGGGCTGGCTCGCAGGCGGGTGGCTGCAATGTGGGTGAAGTGTAACAGGCGCCAGGGCCAGCAGTAGACCCCTTAGTTTGTGGGTCACACACTGTGGGATGAACATCTACAAACCACTTCATGACTCCTAGAGATTGAAACCGCCTGCCTGACACTATGAGCCCGAGAACCGGAAACAACAGATGAAGCCATGACCAGCTATGATGTCAGACATCAATCCTCTCATGTTGTACATCAGCATTTACTCTATTCCCTCTACCTTCACGAAAAGGAGTGATTGTGAACAAAATTTCTACTCAGAGATCCAATTATTAGTGGACTAGAGATTTTATGGTTTACACAAAACTCACAATCGAAGGAACCGGGGAGGCAGGCTTGTTGGCAGGACTCGAGTTCTCCGCGTTCTTGGTGACCTTGCTGTCCAAAATGTTCTTTTTGACCACCTTGAATTCACGGTTCTTGACTGGGACGTAGCCATTCTTGAGAGAGATGAGAATGGGGTCTCCATTCTTGCCCTCAAACCATTCCTCAGCCTCCAGGGCAGGGTCTGGTCCAGCTGTGTCTGGGTACAAGTCGTCCTGGAACAGATCCGACTAATGCAGAAAGAGAATGACAAGCCGTGAGACAAAGCCTATAACCAGAACACTACAATACAAGGCTGCCTGGGTTCAATAAACACATCAGAGCTCAAACTGAATGCAAAGTGGCTGATTAGGATGAAAGCTTACCTTTCTAGGTACAGTCATCACAATAGGCTCACACTTTCTTTCATGCAGTTTATAGAACCTGACAACACACAAATACAAACCACATATATACTTTAGTGCATAATTAAACAAAGACTAAACTGTTTCCTGTGGACAACTGTGGCAGGGTTACATTCTGCCTCCTAGTGGTGAAGCCATGAAATGATTCAGTTTTAGATGTGGCAGAAAATAAGAATAAAGTCTGGAGTCAGATGTGATAAATAGCCATCCATCTCAGCTTACCTTGCAATTTCACACTTATTGACATCAAGGCCCCTCTTGGGCATGTAGCCCATGCCCCGCTGGGGCTCCTTGGTGGCAAAGGTGCTGAGGAAGTGAACATATGGAGCTTCTTCTGTGATTTCGAAGTAACGGATGCTGCTATCACCCTGCCAACAAATAAGAGTGATATTGTGAAGATTTGATTGAAATTTAAGTGATATCTGATTAATTTCATAGCTGGCTGCTGAAATAGAAACACACCTTCCCACAGAGGTAAACAACATTGGTGTCTGGGTCATAGAAGGGCAACAGAACTCCATTGCTGGTGTCCATCTCATTGACAGTCATTGGCTCCTCCATGTTTTGCTGAAAGAAAAAGAAATGATCAATCAGAGCTCTTTATAAGGAAGAGCTTCTTAGCCTGGATGGACCAATGTCACTTTTAATAACATGGCATATTCTGATAATGCATCTAATAAAAAAAAAAAAGTGTATGTTGACATTTTAATAATACTGCTGACCTTGGTAAAAAAACAAACACAAAAAACCCTTAATCTAAAATGAATCAAAACTGTCCAATTCTTGAGTTGATTTTAAAACCAAAGCTTCAAAAAGATGGAGCAGCAGTGTGAGATGAAGACACAGCTATTCATCAACTTACTGTGTTCCACAGAGCCAGCTGTCTCTCACTCATGCGACTGAAACCGGTAGTGAGGACGTTGCCATCAGAGAGAAAAATAGCTCTCATGGGTCGAGCCCCCTCGTGTGCCTTCTCTTTCTCCTGTGAAGCACATTCCAGAAGTCTATGCTCTACTTCCAAACAGATCTTGATACATAATTTTCTTGCTACATAATACAACATTTGGGTTGAAGTTCTGTTCTTAGTTTTCCATAATTTATCTACAGTAACTCAATTCAGTTGGTTTGTATAGCACTGATTCATGACAAAAGCCATCTCAAAGCACTTGAAAAGATACAGCCCAATCCAATTATAATCCAATTCAATTCACTCTAATCCAATTAAATCAAATTCATTACAATCCACATTAATCCAATTCATTATAAATGTGTTCACATAAAGCCAATTCATAAAACATTGCCTAAGGAAAAAAAAAAAAAAAAAAAAAAAAAAAAATCAGGGGTCAACTTGGTGGCACGTTCAAAGACCATTTTTAATGCATAAGGTTAGCTAACTCAGGAATTTGAGCTAATGTGCTTTTCTACTGCAATCCAGTTTCACTGTATCATTATCAAAATTCACCACTCACTAAACATACAAGTAGAAAAAAAAAAAGCCAAAGCCAAATGATTCTTAGAAATGTGCTCACAGCAACAATTGTCTCCTTGCGGGGATCGATGACACGGATGGACTTGTCCTTGCAGGCGGTGCAGATAAGGCTGCCGTTGCGGTTCCAGCAAACATTGTAAATTACATCAGGATGCATGTCCTCTAGGGTGATCATGGCCTCACCTGTGCCCACATTCCAGATGATTATCTGGTTGTCGCAGCCTGGAGACAGATAAAGGTAAAGGTGAGCTGGCTGGCAGCACAGCAAACTTAGTGAAAATATCTAGTCTCTGGTGCTATACTTGAACCTCAAATTCTATAGCCAGGGTCAAGGCAAAGATTTGGTAGATTTAAGAATATTATAGTCAAAATCTATACCGGCACTTAGGAGAACATTGCGTGCTGTTGGATGCCATGTAATGATGCCAACACGCTTCGAATGGCCCTCCAGAACCACCACCGGCTCAGACATGGAGGTGATGAGGCCATTTTCAGGAATTTGCCATACCTGAGGAGGAGGATAATAATGCATCTGACACTCTGGGCAGACAGAAGCTGCTTTGAAATTGACAACCTTATATAAATTGCTAAACTTTCATTGTGTGCAAAGCTCATAGTAATAATTTGCTACCTTGTTACATCAAATGCAGTTACTAAAACAAACCTGAGGGGGGGCAGCAGTGACTAAGAGTTCTTCACATTGTTTAGTGATGAGGATTTACAGTCATATTCAAGAAACTACAGTAGTTTGTTACCACAGCATTCTGTAGAAAAACCCTTAATTGATCATTTTAGAGAGCATCTACTATATATTCTAAACAATGTAAACAAAAGCCATAACTGATGGTTTTCTCATTGAAAAATGGCTTTGAATTCCTATTGTATAATTATGCCACCAAAATTGCTTGTTACATATTCATGGGCATTTTAACATATTGTACTTAAGACATACAAGTACTACCCAAAAAATTAGAATATTGTGAAAAAGTTAATGTATTTCTATAATTCAACTTAAAAGGTGCAATTTACATATTTCATAGACAAATAATATGCAAACCAATATATTTCAAGCTTTTATTTCTTTGAATGTTGCTGATTAGGACTTGCAGCTTAAGAAAACCTCAAATTCTAAAACTCAAAAAATTAGAATATTGCATGAAATCAATTTAAAAAGGACTTTAAATACAAAAAACTCGGGCATCCTGAAGTAAAATCATGCATCTGTACTTAGTACTTGGTTGGGGCCCCTTTTGGGGCCTTAACCTGGTGTGGCATGGATGCAACCAGCTTCTGGCATATATCAGGTGTTATGGAAGAAAAAACATGCTTCAATCACAGCCTTGAGCTCTTCTTTATTGTTTGGTCTCTTCCCGTTCAGCTTTCTCTTGACAATGTCCCACATGTTTTTCGATGGGGTTCAGGTCAGGTGAGTTTGCAGGCCAATCAAGCATGGTTGTTGAACCAAGATTTTGTACTTTTGGAAATGTTGATAGGTGCCAACGCTTGCTGGAAGATGAAGTCTGCATCCCCATACAGCTGGTCTGCTGAAGCAAGCATAAAGTGCTCCAAAATTTCCTGGTAGACGGCTGCATTTATGCTGGACTTAATGAAGCTCACAGGTCCATTCCTTATGAAGTCCTCCACACTTATGAAAGGCCCTTTCCTGACCATCTCCTCCAGGCTGCTGTCAGCCCTCTGGTTGTACACACTTTTCTTCCACACTTTTTCCTTCCACTTAACTGTCCATTAATGTGCTTTGAGACAGCACTCAGAGAACAACCAGGTTTATTTTTCAATCACTTTTTGTGTCTTTCCCACCTTGTGCAGGGAGTCAATGATGGTTTTCTGCACAACTGTCAGATCAGCAGTCTTCCCCATGATTCTGAATTCTTCTAGACAGGGACTTTTTTAAAGGCTTGGGGCACTTATGGAGGTGTTTTGGATTACTTACCCGATTAGAATGTGACACTGAGCCTACAATAGTGGAGCTTTTCACTTTGAGGTTTTCTAAAGCTGCAAGTCCTAATCAGCAACATCCAAACAAACAAAAGCTTGAAATATACTGAGCCACATATTTGTCTTAACAACATGTAAATTTCCCCGTTTAAGTTGAATTACAGAAATACATGAACTTTTTCAGGATATTCTCATTTTTTGGGTAGTACCTGCATATCCACATTCTTGATGGCAAAACATGACTACATACTGAAGTAGCACTTACCCAATGCCTTAGTAATGTTCAGTAGCTTCAACTTTTACACCAAGCTTGGGTATCTGATCAAAACTTCCCACTTCTGAACGTGCTGTATGGTTTTGATTTGGAATTCCTCCCTTCTGACTATTTAACTTATTTCTTTGTCTAAGTCATGCTAATATTTGGTTGAGAGTAATTTAATTTAAAACGACAACAGTTTGGCATGCAGTCACCTGGATTGTGGCTTAGCGTTTCCTTCCTTTATGTTACATATTGATAAAACTCCACTTTTTGATCTGTTAAAGGTTTTTTAATCTACATCATGATATATATTTCCATTATTTCATTGTTTGCACCCGTTATACTGCCCAATCCTGCCTCATTTAAACAATACCTTAAAAAAAGAGAGAAAAAAAAAAAGATCAGCTGAACATTAAAACATTCTTCTCTCTTCATGGCTTATATTTCCATGAACAGGAAATAAAGCACTGATATGGTGGGAGTTTAAACAGGAAGTTTGGACTGTCAGGTAAGTGAGTGGTAAAAAACTAATCTAAGCATTTCACAGTCCAAATAAGGACATGTGGATGAAAGTAGAACTACAGTCACAGGAGGGGAAAAAAAAAAGAAAAAGTCAGTGACCTCAGCTCAATAAACAGCTAAATCATTCCCCAGCTCTGATTCCTACTACACATATTTGAGCCTAATCTTATCCAGAGGGTGAGGCCTGCAACTATCCCTGGGTTACAACAGCCTGGCCTCTCGCAACAGGAACATGTATTTTCTTGTCACTTATTAGCTGAAGAATGTAAGCTGCCTATTTCCATTCAATTGAGAAGTGTGACATCATGTGCAAGGTGTGAAGCAAACCTTACCATTACTGTGCAATCCTCAGAGCCGCTGGCAATGACCTGGTCATTATGAGGGCACCAGTCAATGTCTAACACAGGGCCTGTATGACCACATACTGTGGGGTAGGATTTGTCAATGCGTCCCGTCTGTAAAGACAAAGATAAAAACAACACAATAATGAGATTAGTCTTATCCTGGTCTGTTTTGAAACAGGACAATTACAGCATAATCCTTAATTCCACAAACAAAAATGAAGCTCACGCACATACAAGATTCACCCATAGAGGAAAAAAAAAAAAAAAAAAAAAAAAGATGAGTAATGCAAGTGATACAATGTTGAGTTGGTGGATTGGGACTGGGACAGATTTATACTGTACAGTGCTTTTAAAAACTAAACTGAGTGGCAAGTTCATACCAATGAAGATGAAGAAGCGGCAGAGGAAAAATATGTAGGACCAATGTAGCTTACATTACAAACATATAGAGTGAATATGACAGAATAGCATAGACTCTATGCCAACCTCTATGCCATAGAGGTTGGTTGCAAAAAGGGTTAAGATTTTAAAAAAATAGACAACTAAGCTGATTCGATTTTAATAACTTACTGGAAAGCACAAACTTAACAGGCATGAAGTGTATACAATATGCTTTGCAAATATCAAATAGTTCTGTCTATAATAAACAACATGGGGCTCTGCAGTAGCAGTGTTCACCCGGACCAAACATTTGCCTCTTCAAGGAACACAGCCAGCCTGATTAATCAGCCATGAATTAAGGAGGCACTTTGTGGTCCAAATATAACACTGGCTTTACACCAGCTGCTCGATGTGTGCATTGCTTGTGTATTGCATCATGGTTGCAGGTAAATTATTTTTTTAATGTCTGACGTTCAGTCAGTATGATGAAAATGCATTATCAGTGTGTGCTGTTGGCAGTAAGAGGTCAACATGATAACCAACAAGTTTAATCCATTTGTTTTGGTGGGAACCGACAAGATATAAGACTGCTGAAATGTTTGGACTTGCAGTATAAACTCCTGGGCACTGCCCCTTTCTCCAAAAGTAGTTTGAACAAATTTGAAATAAAGACAATTCTTTAAATATAACTGAAAGTGGAAAATACAAAATAACTATTTTTACCTTTATGCAAAATTGAGTTTTCCCTAACTTTACTCTCATCAGCATTTTCTGATTTACAACTTGTGCTTACAAAAATACTGTTGGAAACATGACACCGGAAATCTTAAAAATCATAGCCTAGCGTAAACTGCTTCAATTAAAATTTGATACTTTGCAACATCACAAGTGATGAGCCTGGAAAATTAACCTAGATGTCAAAAGCCAGAGAATTAAGCACAGTTTGTCAGACCATTGCTAGGCCAGCACACATGCTTATCGTTGCTACACAGAAGTAAATCAAAATCAGATTTAGCTCTTACGAGACCACCCATAGTAATTAAGGGAAGTTACTAGTGGTGACGTCATTATATACATGCATGCCAACTAATCGCTTTGATTTCCATTTAAACTAGTAGCCCTAAACCACACAAACGGCCCTTTACATAATCTACTTACACAAGTCATAAACTAGAAGGCCATAAATGAATTCCTGATGTGCTCAAGCATGGACAGATGACCTTTGATTGTGCTGAGTATTTAAAAGGAAAAATAATAATAATAAAAAAAAAAAACTTTGAACCTTGTGAGCCTGAAGACAACTTGTTCCCTCTGCATGGTGAGGTGACTTGGCAAACCTACACTGTAATGTCTTGTGCATCAGAGACACGCCCTAGTCTGTGCTGACTTCAAGTACCAGCACAGGGCCAGAGAGATGACGTCACCTACTGTGGAGCCCTGCTGCAGCAGTCCTATTTAAAGCTTGATCGTCTCTCTGATACAAGAAACAGTCAAACATTGCCTACAGCTATTCTGCCATTATACAAGGAACAACAACAGGAAAGACTTGAGAATGCTTAGTAAATCTGGGAACTGTATATTCAGTAATGAACAAGAGTTACAGTCAAAACAAAGGAGAACACAGTTGGACACTTTCCTAATCCAAAATAATACATAAGAGTCACAGTATCTTAACTTAAAGTAAAACAGAAGAACTGCAGCGAGACCTTCTAATTTGGAGTAGCTTTTGTTTTGTAACATCTGTAGGACTCTCTCTCTTTCTCCCCCCCCCTCCTCCATATATCCATGCATTTGCCACCAGTAATAGAACAACATCCTGCTGCAAGAACCTTCTTCTGTTTCAGTCACCAAAGAACTATTTCTGACCATTTGTTTCCTTTATATACTATACAAACAATGCATGTGAAAATGGATATAAATGTTAGTCTAAACTACTTGTTAGGGATGTCCAATATTATTGCCCTACCAATATTGGCATTAAAATGTGACAGCGGAAAATATCGTTCAGTTTTTTGGGCCGATATTTCAAAAAGTGAAATTTCGTTACAGAGTTACGAAATCGTGCAGGATCTTGTTCCATTAGCAGCGGTCCAGCATGTAGAAAAGTCCCTGTTATTGTGGAAGAACTTCATATCCCAGCATTCCTTTTAGAGTCATGTGACTACGGTGCAGCTGCTGCTGCTGCTACAGACTGACTTGCTTTGAAGCTGCTTTATAATGTGTCTGGTTTTAAGTTGTTGGTTAAGTTACCAAGTTGTCAGAAACATTATATAGCCACATGTTGGCTAATATCTGCCAGTATCTGATATCTGGCAGCCAGATATCCAAAATGAACTCCTCTGGCTGAGTTAGGGATATTTTGGGAGCTTTGCTCTCAGAGCAGAATATAGTTGTATTTCTCAAAATAGAGATACAACCTCACAGTTCTCTGTATATATCAGTAGACATCGGATATCAGATTTGAAGAGAGACAATATCGGTATATCGGATATCGGTTAAAAAAATAAAAATAAAAAAATAAACGTATATCGAGCATCCCTACTACTTGTATATGGAAAAAAAGAGACTTGCTTTCCCATCCTTTGACACTGTGCCAGCACTATCATTTGTAAAGAAATTGCTTTATTTAGGCAGGTTTATTGTTAAAAAATTGATTTAGAAACATCTCAAATCAGCTAATTTTGCACTGTTTTATTACAATTAAATAGAAATAAAGTGGTTTGTGGCAAGTTCCCTAGTACTCTCAGTACTCCCGCACACCTTCACAAGAATGTCTACAACCATGGTTGGCAAGACATGCACACATTTCAACACTGACTGACTCCAGTCAAGACAAACCAGGTGCACTCCAAGATATGTAGTTTTTGTATCCAAGTCATTTGATTTTGTTTAATGCTCCAAGAAGGACACCGTTAGTGACAACCATACAAAAAACATATGTAAAAAAAGTTAGTGGGACAGCGCATTGGGAAATAAATGTAAAAGTAGAAAATTCAATTTCTCCAGATATCCAACCGTAGTGTTCATACAAACTGCTTAAATAAAGCTTAGATATACGCTATTTATGCTTGTAGGGCACATTTCTGTGTATTTATAAAGTGATAAACAGATGGTGGCTTTAATCTTAGAGGGGCGATCTAGTGCAGGACATGAGTGGTTGCTTATCGCTTAGGCATTCCTGCTTATAAGACTGTTCCCCAATTCTACAAACATAGCCCAGCAGTAGATACTTAAAGTCTGCAGCTACCTGGTCACATGCTCCATGTCACCCAAGTCTGGACCCATGCTGGTGAATGAGTCCACTGGCATGGGTACAGCCATTGTCACACTATAAACGGCTGTACCTACTGTACAAATATGCAAACACATACACACTCAAAAGTAATAAACAGAGTTGCAACTACTCAGTCATCTGATGGACACTAAATTGGACAGACAATCTGACACTACTCACTGACCCAAGTCCAGACTGTGTGAGAATGGAGAATGAAGTCATAACTTGGACAAGTGATCCATTGGGGGAGAAGAAGGAGAGAGAGAGAGAGAGAAAAAAAAAAAAAAAAAAAATCACAAGATCTTGTTTAAACCTTGTCAGTAACATAACTTCACACACCATGAAATCTACCCTGACACAGAGGGCTGAAAATTCAGACTTTGACGCCGCTTTTAACAGGAACCTAGGAATCTCCAGTCAGTATCAGATAACACTATGATTATGACCAAATTACACATAATTCAAATTACAAGGCAGACATGGCCTCTGTCCGCATCCATTTCCTCACATAAAAATGCTTCATTCTATCTCAGTTAAAAGTACTCCTGACATGATTTCCTGCAGGGAGCAGGAACAGGATGCAAAGCAGGAAGGGAACGGACTTGATGATCAGGTGTTTCAACAGAAACCACATAAACAAGTCTGACGACAAACTGATCAGAGATAAGCAGTTCAAAACTATTCAATTTTTATGATTACAACACACCATTTGAACAACTCTGATAATTGTGGCTCATGTTCAGTCTAGCTCAACATTTTGCCCACCCATGTTAAGCAAGTCTCGCTTATTCAAATCTAGTTTTGACTTGCAAGACTAAAACTACCATTTCAAAATCCATTTGTACTGATTTGTATCCGTTTTCACTTATCTCTCCTCCTGATGTCAAATACTTTAAGAGTAGAAAGAGTTTCTCCAAAACTCTCATTTCAATAGTTTAAAAAAAAACAGTTTTCGTTACCAGCAGATTGCAAACAAAATTCTAAATTTTGACATCACAACAGCTGAAACTGACTAAATAAAGCAAACAGCCCACTTTCCAATTTAGAGATGTAGTGAAGCTCAATGAACTGCTCTTCAAGACAGAGGAGAGGACACCAACAGTTCAACCAGAAAGCCAGACGCCCTTCACATTCCACACCTTCGCCCAAAGCAGCTATGGTATGGCTATGACTAATGAGAGCAAGGGGGCCTCTAGGGTGTCAAATGCAGCACACTGAGGTGTTAATCGAGTTTGTATCTGGTATACACAAATAGGAATTTCAAGGTCTGGAGAACAAACAGGTTTATATTGCCTCAAACGTGCATAGAAATATGATAGGTACATATGCACACTAAGAAAAAAAAAAAAAAGACTCCTAGGAGTGTGCTCAAATAAACTGACAGAAACCATCAGAGCCCCATCTGCAAACCACAAATCTCTAAAGGAGAAGCAGAAATAAACATACATCTGACAGTAATTAATCATAATGAGGTCAACAGTCTAGCCACAAACTAGAGAAGCTTACCAATATCACGATAGCTTAGGTCAAACTCTAGCTGAGTACACTGCAATCTGGTGGCTCCATTTTATTTTTTGCAACAATAAGAAAACCCAAAATTAAAAGAATGCTCAAAATCGATTTGTTTTTATCGGAAACCAATCAGTTCCTCAAACCCCTCTCTAAACAAAGATGTTGAACCCATTTGGACAAGACTTTTCACATAAAAAAAACCCATTTAAGATTGGCATGTTTGACATTGCTGACATATACGCTACACACAAAATTTACAGTCTAAAAAAGTAACTGCATTAGAAATAAAGGCATAAAAGAAAAACCTAGTACACATACAAGAGAAAAGATAATGTGACTGCAGTCTGAGTATCATAAACTAAGAGAGCAGCAAACAGTTATTTTGACAATCAACGAGTCATTAATTTGCATTTATAAAACATGTCCAAACTTTTAATTGGTAGTGTTTCAAGAAAGCTGACCCAAGTGACCACTTCTACTCATGTGCATCAAGTCAAAAAGACAGCAGACGGTACAGCGGCAGTTTTGAGAGACAAACAAAGCTTATAAAAAAATAAATAATAAGGCGATTGTTAAATTAGTAGAAGACATAATTGTGATTGACTAATCATGTCAGCCCTACTAAAAGCATCTGATTGCATTTGTTTGAGACCACTACAATTATTCTTTATAATCTTCTATAAATCACCTCTACAGAGAAAGTTAAGTGAAAACACACAGATGCTGTATTACACAGACAACAAGTTATGGACTTAATTAAAAAAAAAAAAAAAACTGCCACATTTTGGAAACATTGGTTTTCAGCCAGGCCTTGCGACAGACTGGCGACCTGTCCAGGGTGTACCCCGCCTCTCGCCTGATAATAGCTGGGATAGGCTCCAGCAACCCCCGCGACCCTGAACTGGATAAGCGGTACAGAAAATGACTGACTGACTGGTTTTCAGCCAAATGAAAGGGAGTGGCCATTGACTTGGAAGTTAATGGAACCTGACAGATTTGCAGCAGAGAGGTGATGAGCAATCACTAATCTTAAAAATAACCTTTGTATCCACTGCCCCGCCCATCTCATTCAACTTGAAGTTAATGCTACAGCTGGTAAATCCCTCTGTGTAACTGGTTGAAAGAAACTAATGTTTTTAAATCAATGGTGAAATAAATATTTGACAGCAAACTGATGGCATGTTTGATAGTGTAATGTCATATATAGTACAAGAAATAAAGCTAGCCAAAAACAGTCTAATAAGTGACTAACAAGTTTTAAAAAACAAGTTAACGTTAATAAGTTTGAAAAAAATGTTGCAAAAGTAAGCAGTACATGGCAACATGGCAAATAGCCAACTTCCACAAGAAAATTAAAAACAATTTCAAGGATTTGAAAGAAATGTACTTTTATTAAGTCTCCACAGACATTTATTTAGAAGCTTAAAAAGGAAAATTGGTATAATTCTTATCCATGTATGATCTGTCCTTGCCTAGAAAAGACAGTCATCATAAGGTGTTAATGAGTTATTACACTTGTTCATGGGCCTTTAAAATGGTGATGCAAAATATGAGTCGGTCCAGGCTTTAAAGTGATGACGACGAGACCTTAACTTCACGTAATTTTGTAATACATTAATACAACAAAACAAAATAAGCAGTTCTGTCCAGTTAGAAGCTCTGATGAATGAAGAATATTCTAGCAAATGTGACTGCAGCTCCATGTGTTAAAAGTTTCATCATGTCCAGTAAACAGTGTCAGCAGATGGAATTTTACTGACAGAGACATGCAGGAGGCTCCTACAGCGAGACATCGGTAAGAGCACCTATTTTATACTCTAATGTATTTAAGATCCGTAGGAAACAAATAAACTAACACTGTCCTTATGAGCTTTTAAACATTAACTGGCAATACAACAGAAGGCTGAGCCGTTACTGTTTGTCTGAAAAACTGAAAAAGTAACTTGAAAACTGCAATAAACCCATATTGACAGCGGTGCAGAGCTCTCCCTTGCTACGTCACGTCCGGTTTTGGCAAACAGTGCCAGTCTGGTCAGATATGCTGAAATGCAGCGATGTTTCCTCACACGTATATACAGGCGTGCCTGTTTCTGTCACATAGATCATTATGAACATGGCTTTTGTCTATAAAACATGGCAAAAAATTTTACAATCATGTCATCAGCATTTTAAAAAGGTAACTCAGATATATCAGGATATACTGGACTGTGGGCACAGTGAGTGTTCAGCTCTCCGACTTAAAACAAGGTGGCTGGTGGTCATATAAATCTAACACTTGTTACAATAGGAATCAGGGCCTGAAATTCACTGCAGGATTGCGGGAATCGCGCATAATACCGACTCCTCAAACGTCACTCTTATAATGCAGGAAATTCCTGTCTACAATTGCAGCGACGTAATGTGCAACGAACGTTTGCATCGGAGCCAAAAATAATATAATTCAGCTGTTTTGATAAGATCAAAACAAAGCTGTTCAGGAACTCTGAATCATATGAACATGGATTCAGCACACACACAGGAGGATTAAAACACAATTCAGAAATTCACTGAACACCACAAAGTCTAATGCTCATTTCAGAGCTCCTTCCTCCCCAAGACTAGTTTGATTTTAACAGAACTTTTATCAAACGCAAGCGACATGAGCATGGAAGAAAGAACCACTAAAACCACTTATTACACTGATGCAGCTCAAAGAGTCAACACATACAGCAATATATACTTTTGTAAACCAAGTTGGTAAAAACTGATGATAGCGCATATGGAGATTTGGAGACAGGACAAGAGAGCTGTCTAAGATGGCAGCTGAGGACGAAAAAGACAAATTAATGCTCATTAATCTGGAGGTACGGGTAGGACAAGGGCTGGCCGATAATTTGATATATATCTCGATTGATAGGCCTGCCTGCGATGGATTTAAAAAAAAAAAAAAAAAGAAAGAAGCTCGATAGGAAATTCAATAATAATAAAAAAAAAAAAAGTCTCCTTTTGTTTTTCATGACGGCTTATCTAGCTTAAGATTAGTCATTGCTCCCTCCCAACAAATCACAAACGTAGACCCAGGCATGCCCTGTCTCCAAGTCCCACCCCCTCTCAAACCACAACACCAGCATGTGAAGAAGCACTGCACTGCTGGAGGGGCAGACGGAAGAAATCACCCCAGAAAAAGCTGCGTCTACAGTGACTGATGGCCCACCGTGGCTGTAGTCACCACACCTTCAGAATGCCGAAAATTAAATGATTGCTACCAGTAATAGAATTAAATGATTTCTGAAATGACAGCACTGGTGATGCTGTCATCTGCTGTGCACACGGACAGTACGCAGAGCAACGGGGCAGAGGCAGAGCAGCAAAGGCGCATCAGTGTGCTGTCCAGAGAGAGGAAAGGTAACGGCTGATAAATTAGCTTAGATTTTGCAAGTTTGATAAACATTCCAATAAATATACTCGACTGATCAAGGTTCTGATCACACTGGGGCTTTCAGGGAAGCCTTTCTTTGAGGTCTGTAGCGATTTTGGGAGTCACATGCATGCGCATATATATTAGTGCTGATAAAACCAGAAAGATAACGCATCAACTACTTATGCCATAAAAATAGAAATGCAGCATCATTTCAGAGGGAAGCTGGTTTCCAGCATGTAGATGCTACAGTGGTGAGTTAGATCCACCAAACCAACTTTATCCTGATTTATGAAGTTTCTATCATTTTTAAGCCTTTGAATTAAGTTTCTATCATTGTCCAGAAAAAGTTATTATTGGTGCTATTTAAAATATAAAATATATTTTATTTATTTTTATGACATTGAAAAATGTCCATTTTGCTTTCCTGTTAAACTTGAAAGCTTTAAGATGTTAGTTTCAGAATGAAGATTTTTGTAAATTATTTAGACTTGTTTGTGAATCCGTTTTATCTGACAGCTGTGTAATGTCATCACATTCAACTTTGACAGAAAATACATATATAAATAAAGATAACCCTCTGATATCTTTAAATCTCATTTAAGAATGACAGGGAACACTTAAGATTGTCAAAAATAAATTGGTTTTATACGATGACATATATATCAATATTGAACAATATGGGAAAAAATCGTGATAGAACTTTTTTCCATATCGGACACTGCAAGACCTGTGCTGAAGCTCCCTGTGAATATCATAATAATCAAATTCTTTTAACAAGGCAAATAATATATAACTAGGCAGCGCATGCGAAAGGAAGGCCCAAACAGACTAAACAGCTAGGCAAGAAAATCATCTCCACGGCAACCAGCCTATAGGTACAGAAAAAAAAAAGAGAAAAAAGGTGTTTTCCAGAAAGACACACTGTACTAGCCTAAACAGAAATGTAAAGAAAAGCAGGGGGTTGTATACTCAGCAGCCAAACAGCCTTACATGACTACCTACCTAACATGTCCATAGCTATACTGCATTCCTGTGAGAGGAATGTCTGAGTCCTAGAAAACAACCAGTTGCATAGCAACACATACAACTGCAAAGAATGAGAGTGAATCACAAGGCAAAGGATACAAAGTGCTACACTGAAACACAAAAAATAAATGTATGAACACATTTCCTCAGGGCAAGAGGACATTCTTTTCATTCACACAAGAGGCGAGCACACTTCCTCTCCCTGCACTCAACATGTGATTCACACATGCTCACGATTGAACGGTCTTCCATGCATACTGTCCAGGGGTGATCAGAGCTCCATGGAAATTTCCACTTTTACAACACGCTGCGTCTGCACAGTTAATGCAAACAGCTGTGGCAGTACTATCACAATGCTGTCATACCCAGAACCCTTTAAGATTTATGGTCTCCTTGTGATAAGGCAGGAACAATACAATGCAAAAACCGACTGAACCTGAACACCACATATCTAAACAGCATAAGCAGACATATCTTTGCATATGTACTGTTGTACTACTGGTACAGGACTATGAGGGGCGTGCCATCTTTAACACCTCATGATTCGGTTTCAATTCAGGGGGCTAGGATTCGATTATGAAATAACTGACTTTCTGAATATTGGAGGCATAATTTTTCCCCTTTCATGTTCCCATTTTTTGTTTCACTCAGTAGCTACTCCATAGTTTCAAATCCAGTTCCATTTTCAGTTTCCATGTTCAATAAAACAAAAGAAAAAAAAAAAAAAAGTATAAAAATAGCATAAAACATTGGATTTTCAAGAAAAAGATAACTTTCCTTTAAAAAATTATGAAA
This sequence comes from Atherinomorus stipes, assembly GCA_023101725.1. Taxonomy (NCBI): domain Eukaryota; kingdom Metazoa; phylum Chordata; class Actinopteri; order Atheriniformes; family Atherinidae; genus Atherinomorus; species Atherinomorus stipes. Next base: position 719,748 of record JALJCO010006760.1, read on the forward strand.
ACTTTTTACCAAAATCATTATTAGCGGTTTTTACAAATACATGTCCCAGAAGATCTAATAAAAAATAATGAGGTGGTTTAGCCAATTTATTCTGAGCAACTACAAAAGCTGCTTACCAGCTTTCACTCATCACTTTCATTTCTATCCCGTAACAGACCGGCTCCTGGCCGAACAGCTACACTGTTGACGTGAGTTAGCAGTTATGTTAATGTTCCCATTTCACTGGAAGTTCCAACCCGGACAGCATGCACAACTGCTACGTTACTGCCACGCTTTGCAGCTTGATTTCAGTCATTTAATTTTTATGGGGGAAAAAAGATTTTTTGACATTTATGAATAAAAATTGATTTAACAACTGTGACATCGCGATGCAGCAATTTATTAATGAATCAGCCCACCTCTAATGACTAGTACAATCTCTGTTGAGGTACAAGGCAGTAATGCATTTGCAAGTATGAGTCAAAGTGCTTGAAAGTGGTTGCTCTTTAACATTGCAAAAAATATTTATGCTGAAATTCAGAAAGCACATTGGTTATATTGGTTATCAGTTCAAAAGCGTCCACAGCACAATGCATTTGTCAAAAGGTTACAGTACAATAAAATGTATTGACTCATTGGCTAATGGTATAATTGGTTAGCTGGTCATTAGTTGCTTGTGACAGACAAAACTGTTTCCAGTATGTCTTTAGAACAGGTCGAGGTCCGTTTCGATACGCTAAATGCACTAAAAGGGAACAATGAATAACAGAAAGAACATTTAAAAAGGGACCCCTTGCTCTTCTGTGGTTTAAAAAAAAAAAATAAAATAAAATAAAATAAAATAAAATACCACAAACATGCTGGGCAGAGCTGGCTAAGCCCTGCAAAGCCATTGTCATGGAATCAGAAGAGTGACAATGGCACCAATGATAAGGATGACAAGTTTTCTGATGTTGGCTTGCCTTTACACACACAACCTCCCTTGCACTTTGCACTTTGTGCAATAAAAAGGTTCAGCAGTGACAGCTTAAAAGGCATATTTAAAAGCCTTCTTTTCTCACCTGTGGACAGAAGACAGTGTCATGCAGTACAGTAGAGGAATCATGGAAAATTTTGATGAAACCAAAATAAATGCGGCTAAGAAATACAATAAAAGAGCAAAGTTTTCAGAGCTATAAAAACTAGAGCTGCATGAAAAAGAAAAAAAAGGATAAGGAAAGAAAGAAAATAATAAATTAGAGCCTAACCTATCAATTATTTTTTTCTCGATTAATCTAGCGATTATTTTTTGATTAATCGATTAGTCTAAAGAGGTAGTCATTCAATATCAATGTTTTGTTAAAATGAAAAACACAAAAGCAACATTATGGATCTACTTTATGTAACAAAAAAAAAAAAAAAAAAAAAAAGTACCTTTTTTTTTTAGAGAACAGTGCAAATATTGAGAAATTAGGGATGGGCGATATGGACTAAAAATATATATCACGATAATTTCTCTTATTTATCACGGTAACGATAAGTGACGATAAAAACTATCAGCAAAATATTTTGTATTATAAATCTGTCACTAAATTCTGTCTTGAAAGCCCTACAAAATACTAGAAGCCACTAAACTATATCAATTAAGTTCAAGTAGTGCACCTGTATTGCAAAACTGTAGTGACACCAAGCAAACAAGTCTGTAATATGAGACCAAATTCCACATTTATTTAAACGATGCAAACAGCAAAACTAACTCGGCTTATAAAGACAAAGTAGTGCAACTGCAAACACAACCTGATAAATTGTCATCTCACGATAAAAACGATAAATTCAAATTGTTATTGTGGGGAATTTCTTTGACGATATATCGCACACGATAAAATATCGCCCATCCCTATGAGAAATAACAAAAATGTAATGTGGCAGCCTCAAATCTTCAAGAATAATTTGAAATAAAAAATCTCTATAAATAGCTAATGTTATGTACCTTAAACACAAAATATGATCAAGTAATATCTGTCAAACATAATATAAAAAGTGAAATGCACCAACCACAAAAAAAAAAAAAAAAAAAAAAATGCAAGGCGATTTCTGAATGATAAACCATAATTACTGCAATTTGAGAACCACTGCAAATAGGGGTGTCACAATATCCACATCTCACGATACGATATTTATCACGATATTTTGGGGAAGGCTCACGATAATAATTATGGTATAAAATGCTTTGACCAGTAGGGTTGGGCATCGCGAATCAGGCATCGATGGGAACCGGGACTAACTCTCCGATTCTCCCAGAATCATTTAAATTTTTTAATTCTGATTCCTATTTTTGATGCCCAGTCCGCTTAACACCATAGAATCAGCCGGATGCGGAACCTTTGCGAGTACAGAGTTTCTGGTACACCTGATTACGCTGACGTACGTGGCACAACTCTGCTTCTTTCTCGCTATATTTAGCGAGTTTTCAGACCCTCTGATAACTTTCTTTTAATAAAACCGCTAGCAACAACTCTAGTGACACTTTCTGGTGTTATTGGAGACTTTTGAGACTGACGTGAAAGAATGTTTCATATACTGCGTGCTGTCGCGGCCCCTCCCCTGTCTCAGAGCACACACACTAGAGGCTGCAGACAACAGGAGATGTTCACCTCTGCTCCATGAACAACACTGAGAATAAAACTCAAACCTGCCACTGACTGTCAGATATTAATTCCTCTTAGGGAAGGACAAAAACACTTAAAGTACTGTAACATGTAGTTGACTCTTAATTAGAAAACAGCCAGTTTAACTATTTAGTTGAAGTTCTTAAAATGGTGAACTTTAAACTTTATTCAAAAGGTCTATTCAAATTTGGCCAGGGATAATTCTATTTCTTTTTCTACTTTTCTTTTTAGTGGAAATGCAAATAAATGCCTTTGGTAAGAACATAAATAGCGCTGGAGTTTACTATATTAATGTCCAAGTCTGTTATTTGATTTAGTTGTCCACAAAAAAGTAAATGCAAACTTTTTGTTTTTTTTACCCCAGTCATTAAAAGAACTGAAATCGGGAATCGTTAGGAACCGGAATCGAAAGAAGGGAATAGAATCGGAACTGGAATCCTTAAAATTCAAACGATGCCCAACCCTATTGACTAGTCATTGCTAGAACATTTATTGTCATATTCAAGTTATGACATTTTGAATTGCTTGAAAAACCTTTGCTGACCAACATATATTTATTAAGACAACTCAAATACTACATCAAACTTAACTAGGCATTAAAACAGCCTATTTAGTAAGTAAAAAGACCCAGGCAAGCAGAAATGGCCTTGTCTTTAGTAGTCAAATAAAAATTAAGTCTGCCTGTCAGTGGTAAGTCAGATGCACTGTGACTACTTAAATTTCTGAAGGCTCCGCCAGAACTTTATTCTTGCACGTGATTGGGGATGTTGTTCGCTGTGATGTGCACAATCAGCTGAGCAGGCGCTCTTCTGAATCTGCTGCTGCAGGTTAAACGGAGAGTTTTAATGAACGGTTGATTTAGGTGGTGAGAAAATACGAAAATGTGTACAACACGTGAGGCGTATAAATACAAGGACATCACCGATTGCACAACCCTGCCATACCATGGTCCAAGTTTGTTCTGAAATACCAACTCACTAAGTCAGCACAGCGATCCCAGTGGCGTCACGGATGAAGCTTCATGTGGAGTAATAACTGAACCAAAACTAATTTTCTTATTGTCCCTGCAGCTTTGAGAACAAGAACAAAGTTCTTGCTTCTTGTGGAGTATAACAGCTGTTTCAATCCTCCGTATATCCATGCTGCTATTTTTGTCTCAAGAGACATGCGGTTTAATACCGTGGCAAGACCGACAATTTTGTGGCAGATTACCCACTGTAATATTCTGATATCGCCAATATCGTGACATCCCTAACTGCAAATAAGAACAGTCACTGTCAAACCCACGCGAGCCTATTAATCTGTGAAATTGATGTATTAATTATCTTAAAAACTAAATTACTACACATGCCATATTAAAATCTGAATTTAGCTTTTTGTCTTTGTAGGTTGCTTAGAGCCCTATGAAATCTGCGAATCATGGACAGAATCACAGAATTGAACATTAAAACCGGAATTCATTATGAACGCAGAATACCACGGAAATGAGTGACAATTTGTGTTTTTTTCTCAATAAAAAGTTAAGCTCCTAATCAGGAAAATGCTCCAAGGGGAGCTGCAGAGCACGCCTCCAAGATTCACCAAACTGGGAACATGCTGCCCGCCATCTTACTGCATGTGAAACTCATCATTACAATACATAACTTACTCATAACACACTATCCCACTGTAAGGGGAAAACAAAAAACAACAAAACTAGCAAAAGTCTGTAAATTGATATTATATATCCAGTCTTCATCCAGTCTCCATGTTTTCCTAACCACAAACTATCAAGCATCTGTGGCAAAAAAAATTTAAATAAAAAAAGATTAACAAGTAAGTGATAGCATAGGACCACAATACACTCAGAGAACCTGGACTGTCAGGTTGATGCATTCATGTGCACCTTCAGGTAGTTTGTAAAAATCAGTGTTCATTTGCCGCAAATGAAAAATATCACATGGTTTGAAAATACCACTGAATCCATCTTTTCAAAGTACAACATCTACAAAAAAAAGGAAGCTTTTTTGCTTAAAAAAACTGAGAATGTCTGGCACATGACTATATCATATAGAAACAAAGTCATGTAAATGAGAACATTAAAATATATTTTAGAATGGTTCATGTATACAGTAAAAGACTGTGTGACAGAAACAATGTCTGATTGAACCTGATTCTCTCATCCTGGCCGCCCTTCTTATTTCAGCCTATCCCAGAATTTGCATGTGTAGTGACATTGCATAAGGCAGCCAATGGCAGGACAGGGAGGAAATGGTCTTGGAAGGCTGTCAGGCAGGGAGCAGTGAATGACCATATATGGTAAAATCTGCAGTCAGCAGGAATGAGCGGCAGACGGGGAAAAGGCAAAGGCAACTCAGCACTATAGAGGTCTTTAAGACACAAACTGACCAAAGTAAGGGGAAAGACCCTGGATGTCATACACACCCAGTGTTTTACTATATGAAAATCCAGAAAGCAGCTCAGTTAGCTGCTAAACGGGTGCGTCTCATACATAACAGAAATAATGTGTCACTGCGTACACACCCCAGGGTAATTTAAAGACTGAACACAGGATGAATGAAACACTGAGGGACTGACCAAATAAAAACAAACTCCACATTTGTTCATTCTTTTTGTACAGAGACAGCACTGTACACACAAGCTGCCAGGATTTTTTTTTTTTTTTTTTTTTTTTAAAGTGCAGGCTGAAACCAAATGATACGGAAGAATTTTTAACACCACTTAGAATTATGATATGCCATCAATCAAAGTCATATTTCAAGGTAAAAGAAACAAAAGCATCTGCAATAATTTACTGACAGTTCCCCTTTTTCTTATGGAGAGCAGGCAGAGAAGGAATCATCAGGAATTTTTGCTAGCTGCTATTTCACTCCCACAACTTCCTTCATATGGAAATCAAGGAATAAATTAACTGCCATCCAGCCAAGAATGAGAAAGGAGAGATTGAAAGCATGAGGGAAGGGGATGACATGTGTTTAGCTGGACATCTGATCCCTTCTCTATATATTCCTGTCTCCTGACAGGAGAAAACAACAATACTCAGGGCTGTGCTGAGTCAGGTCAGCCTGCCGCAGTAACCCACATCCCAGTGAGTCACACAAAGAGCCACCCCCATCAGTTAACTGCTCAAAATGAAGCCCAGACCTCTGAACTGGTTACGGATTCACAACAACTTATTTTTAGTAGATCCTCTTCATTTCTTGTGTTTGAGAAAACAAGATGAAGAAACTCTTTTCTTTTTTAAAAACACATCATTTAACCTTCTATCATTGTTGCATCACTAACAAAGACTATGCATAATTGTATATAGCTTGACAGTGAAGCCGCCCCCCTCCCTGACCAAAGTGCAGTAATGACAAAGGGCTTCACTGGGAGTACGTGTAGACAAAGGCCCTGAGCAGCTGGCCGACTTGGAACAACACAGCACATGCAGATGGGTTAGCCAGACAGATGCATCCACACATTAGGGACAGGAAGGGGTGAAGACACTGAGGAGACGCACAACTTTGCAACAAAATTAAATGAAAACCTGAGTGATTTAAGTATTAATACTCAGGCTGAGTGTTATTCAGTAAAGGTGCCAAAGTCTCAAATGAACACACTTAATTTGGTAATGCAATTTAAAGAAAAGCTAACAAATTACTTTGCCGCAATGAATCCAATATCAATTTAAGAGGTATCACACTCTTCTTTATGTACTTTATTTGGAAAGCACCTCACTTGCAGAGATCGACTGTAATACTGATCTACTGCACTGCTGTCAAGTTGTACTGCTAGCAAGAACAGACTTGTCCCACTTTTGAGACCTGCATTGCCAGCTGATGCTATACTGAGATTTCCAGATGGACTTGCTACATCACAAAAAAAAGTTGAAACGAAATATCTAATTTATAATAGGGAAAGCCCATTAATTTAATTTTTGTACTTGAAGGTTATCTCTGAGCGCCACACAACCGACCTTCTCCAAGCTGGAAAACGGGTTTAGAGGCAAGAGTGAAACCATCCAGCTACAAAACACATACAATACAAAAAGACTGATAAGATTGTCCCTTCAGCTCCAGTCTCAGTGCATGGACTGTTGAAATGAGGAAAAAACTATGGCTGAAGGACTAGTCTGTCAAGCCTGCCATCATATGAGGACAATCTAAATGTCAAGCTATGCACAAAGACACACTCCAAAAGCAGTTCAGTTCAGCAATGAAACTTGAATTTGTTCAGTAGATACACTGGGACATGGCACTCAGGGGGCAGCTCACACAAAGACAGGCACAGAGAGAGGGGCAGGAAGAGTGTGAAATCATCTGAGCTTACAGCCCACCTCCAGTATAAGCTCTGTATTGAATGAGGTGTTGAGAGGTGTTAAGCTGTGTGATGACAAGTCAAAGGATCCGGTACCCAATGCCAGAGCCTTCTCATATGATATGGCAGCGCGGTGCTGTACACTAATTACAGACTGAGAAGATCTGTCAACAGTATTGCAGTGCGTATGTCACTTACTGTGTCAGGGCCTGCCATTTGGCCATCATCTCTTAGAACTGGTAAAAAGAAACGAGCAGCAAAGCACAACCAACTATGGCATCCAAGGGCTCTCTGAGGCGCACAGAGGTAATCCTAGAATTCAGTCTAGCCTCAGCTGCACCTTAATTAACCTCATTATGGACGAAAGGTTAAAACAAAAAAAAGAGGCATGTAGATTTAACTGCTAGTTGTTTACAGAAAAAAAGCCTTCAAAATGTAGTGTACCAAGACCCTTGTGTAAATCTGTGGAGTGATTCCTTATATGGAGGCAAGAATCTAGAGACTGTTGGCTCCAGAGCTTTGGAGTAGTTTCTCTTTTACACATGAGGGTGTGTCAATAGCCTGCTGGTAAACATTAATCCAGCATGAAGAGTCAGCATTACTGCCTGGTGGAGGTACACATTTCAATGCAAATTATTTGCTATGCAGAAGCATCTGAAATGAAAAGGAATTAAAGTGTATGTTTCATGTTCTTTATAATGGCAGAAAATCATTCCCTGACATGAGGCAGTAACTGTTAGGTCTCTTAAGTTGAAAAGAACCAGGAAGTATTACTTAAAAAGGGAAGGGGATAAAACTCTTGTTCACAATCACTGCACAGTTTTGGAATCATGTGACCTCTGACGTCAGAGTAGGTGAAGTCCTGTGAATTCCACAGCTAACCAATGCAAAACAATAACTGATAAACGGCGAAACAACAGCCAATTAGCAGCTAGACATCATCTTTCTGAACATCCGTCTTCTTTCTTAACCTCACTTCTACAGCTGAGGCTGAACTCTCCCAGCCAGCACTTTTTTGATCGCCTCCAGAGATGTCCTCTTCTCTCTGAACTGACTCGGCAACAGCGGGATGTAGAAACCGAAACGCTAGCTTAGCTTTAGCCGGCAACGCTGCCGAGTTTCTGCAGGTTTCAGGGTTTGTTTCTCGGTGTTCCTCTCAATATCAAGAGCTCAAATCCAGAGGCGGGACTCAAACGCCCGTACACATGATCCATGGTGGACAAAAAAGACGCTTTGCGTCCCATTGTTTTCCCACGGAGAGAGCAGTGGCGCCTGGCTCACGAACCAGTGAGAGATGACTAGACTGCCGCCGCATCAGAGCGGGACATTGTGTTTTCTCCGCTGCCTTTTCAGCACAAAATCCTGGGGAAAGCGAGGGTTTCTGACCGCAGAGTAACTAGAAAAGGGAGGAACTGTCATCCCTCCAGACTGAGCTCGCGTTTAGCTTCCAGGACGGTCGATATCGGCTCCTCGGTCACTTTCAGCTGCTCGCTCGACTTTTCTCCACATTTGGTCTCCAAAAACCTGTAAAAGCGCTTTGTATGAGCCATGAGACGGTGTTGCTGTTAGCAGAGACATCTGTGGACAGAGTCAAAGGGAAAATGTCCTGCTGCTGGGTTTGTTGAGGCGTAACGGAGCCGGTTGTCAGTAGAAGTAAACACACGAACGCAGTCGCTGTTCAGCGGACATTCATGCCCCAGGTGATCCGCTGGAGCGGAATCCGTCTCTTCTAAATGGAGATTAATCAGCAACTGTCTCTTAAACACACTGAAAACCTCAACAAATACATAATGATGATTGCTAAAACATAATGAAATTAATCAGATAAACAGGAACAGATTTTTTAAACGGTGTAAAGACCGCAGAAGGTCTAAATGTTGTTCACATGATCTCAAAATGAAAACTAATCGAGAGGTGACTTAGAAAATAATTTTTTTTTAATGTTATTTTCCACATTTTCACGTCTCCTCATAAATATGTGGCCTTCAGCATTAAAGCTGTGATGAATTATTCAGTGATCCATGTTTTTATCAGTAGAGTCGGGAGCGTTCGCCTACCCCTACGTCACTTCCGGTTTGTTGCTGGGGGCACTGTTTCACATGGAGTGACAGGAATTTCCTGTCATTTCCTGTCAGGAAAGCCCCGTCGGACTAGTATTTGTACATTTTTACATTGGCAATGTTCAGCGTGGACCTGATACACTACAAAGGCTTCTACATATGTTTAAAATGAAAGTTTGCCTTTAAGATTTTAGGTTCAACTTTTTGTTTTTCCTTCATGGCAGACCAAATATGACTAGTGCACAATTCTATTAAAATCTTAAAAAAGAAAAAAACCCAACCCAGCTCAATCCAGTGTTGTTATAGACTAGTTCTGACACTGCCCAACGACAACAGTTTAATGCACATTAGCATTCACTTCACAACACACCACAAACTCACCTTGTGAAGAGGGAGAACGAGGAAAGCGCCACCACCGCTGGCCTCAATAATTAAGGCAACAAACTTGGGGTTGACTGCACAGAAGGCGCTGTCCCACGTGACCCTCGAAACCCGGATGTCATCGTAGCATTGGTCATTCTTCACCGCCTGGCCAAAGACGTGACGGAATTTGCTCTGTCGTACAACTCGTCTCATATCTGCAACAAGTGCATAGAGAATGATTTAACATATGACTGTAAGCACAATATTAAACACATTTGTTAAATTTGCTAAAATCAATAGGTCATAAGTTACAACAGATAAAAAAAGATGTTGCAGATACTCAGGACATATGACTACCAGAGTGAAGCAGTTGAGATCATTAGACGCGACAGACAATTTTCAGCAAGCCCAAGAACAGAAAGTACATAGATTTGTTTTCCAGAACACTACTTTTGTGTTGTGGCGTCGTGGCTAGCAGTGCGGCCTCACAGTAAGAAGGTTGCTAGTTGGAGCCCCGGCTGGGGAGGGATTTAAACAGTTCCAACATAGTAGGCATGCGCGACTTTGACAAAAAACCTAATTGCGATTTTTCTGACAAATATTGCGACATCGATTCGATTTGCGATTTTTACATTTGATACTTTTAAATGCATAAAACTAAAATGAATGAAAGAAGTCGTTACTTTTCAACAATAATCTACTTAAACTATTTATGTGGCCAGCATCCTATTCTGGCTTCTGTCGGCTGTTGAACCTGAGAAATCTCCAAATCAAAACTACACAGTAATTGAGGTTGTTCAATGTTTTGTAATTACAGCAAAAGTGATTAATTATAGTTACTAATTCCTTCTCCAATAAGCAACAGCTTTTATAACGGAGTTTCAACTTTGCAGAAATAAACAATTACTTGAAAAAGTAATTATTCTGTTACTTTTTAATATTCCCATTGGCTTAATTTTAAATTAATCTCTGTGTTGAATTATTCCTGATAAAAGTGAATATCACATCTCACTAATAAATGAAATTGAAAGTTAACAGGATAAATTACTAACAGAATCTTGGACAATCAGACTGAAGGATCTACGAGAAGCTTCAGGTCTACGGTTATAACGGCTTCCAGCCAACATGTAGAAACGCATAGTTTTAATAAACATTTCACGCTGTTCATGTCTTTTATCTCAGAGAGAAAACTCACGTTTGTGATTCCAGTTTATAATTCTTCCAGTTTTCTCTGGATTCACTGTTGCTGCGTCTCTAGTGTGTGTGTGTGTGTGTGTGTGTGCGTGCGCGCGCGCGCGTGTGCGTGTGTGGTTGTGTGCGAGCTTGCTGAACACCGGATGCACGCACTGAACAGTTGTCACATGAAGAACGCAAGTGTCCAGGTGTAACCATATCACTCTGCCTCCTCTAGTGCAGTTTCCTTTAACACCATTATTCCCATCACTGTTACCAGCTGCTGCTCTTCTGTTACTGCAGAAATTCCTTCAGCCATTTTAAGGTAGATAATCAGTCACCATAAAAATTTGCTCACAGCGCAACGTGAGGTACACGTGCAGTGTTTGTCGTCAACTGCTGACTGCAACCGGCGAAGTGCATACAAGCTTGTTTTCCATCCCCATTTCTGATTGGCCAGCATGCCAGGAACGCGGGGCTCAACCATTTTGACTGGCAAAGAGGTTTGACACTCAAATATCAGAGAAAAAAAAAACTCAGGCTCATGAGGTTAGGTTATCACAGTTGTTTAAACCTCAATATCGATGCGGTTAAGGTTAATCGTGCAGCCCTACAACATTGCCTTCCTGTGTGGAATTTGCATGTTGTCCCAGTGTATGTATGGGGTCTCTCCAAGTACTTCAGCTTCCTCCCACCGTCCAAACATGCACGTTAGCCCATTTAGAGAAACCAAAAATCGAAATCACAATCAAAATTTGATTAATTGTCCAGCCCTATGCACAACTCCAGTACTTTCTGAACTTAAGCAGCTCCTTTGTTTCCTGCCTTTCATTAGTCAACAAACTGATTAATCCAGGTGTGTCTGGCTATTGTTGTCATGGTTACTAAAGTCAGGCACACCTGGATTAATCCATTTGTCAAATAATGAAAGACAAGTAACAAAGAAACTGGCTTAAGATCAGGAAGCAGTGGAGTTGTGCACACAGCCCATTACCCCTAGAAGTGAATGTGAGTGTGCGTGGTTGTCCATCTGTGTTGGCCCTTTGACAGACTGACCACCTGTCCAGGGTGTACCCTCATCTGATAATAGCTGGTAAGGGCCCAGCAACCCTGAATTGGACAATCGGTACAGAAAATGAATACATGAATGAATGAATGAATGGTTCCCTCATTTTGCCGACATTTTACAACAAAACATTACTACCAACTACTCCAAGGGTCTCCCTGGAATTATAGCACTTTTCACATACTACACTTTAAATGTAACACATTAGTGGTAAACATAGACTGAAGATGCATGTAACATTCAATCTTGGAAGGTGGATGATTAGATGAAGGTGTACAATGACTACAGATTTTCATTCAATATTTTCTTTTGAGAAAATGTCTAACATTTGGATTCAGACTCCTTAATTGTTATGCTGGATAAAAAGCTAGATTTTACAGTATCCTAACATGGCATACCATAAGTTGTCATAACTCAGTAAGCTAACAGCAAAAAGTTGCTCGCCTTATCAAACCACATCTGGACATCAGCATTTAGTGTTGTGTGTAATAACATTTTAGTGAACCTCTCAAGACACCAATCCAAAAGGGAAAAAAAAGTAGAAAAGGAAAAGAAAAAGTAGAAAAGGAAAACAAACTGAATCTTTTTTACATTTTAGACTGTTTTTACAAAGTTGTTTTTCTGCTCCAATATTCCATTGTGCCATATGTTAAACATCTGAAATACCAAGAGCATTTTTTTTCTATGGAACAAGAACAGCAAAGGCCACTTCCAGAGGATAGGACATACCCAATCCAAACAAAAACAGACTGTGGTTGTTTCAGTGAGGCTCTTCAATAGTACAATAATCTGTTGGCAGACATGAATGATTTGGAAAACATCCTCATTCAAACCTTTAATTCCCAGTGGTCTGCTTACAATAACAGGCCACTTCCAAAGATAATGGAAAACCAGCCAGCTTCAGATAAAAAAAATTTGAACCAGGTCTAATCTCACCTTGCCTACAGAGAAGGAAAATGTCCTAAGTGTTACTGATGTTTTAAAGCTTTTTACACTTTTGTTTTTTGGTACAGCACATGAGGTTTTCTGGCATGAATCACCATGACTAACACACTCCACAGTATGCAGGACATGTTTTGAAGGTGGTTTTCTATTGTGCGTGTGTCAGACTATGGCCAAAAAAGATAAAAAGTCTAGCTTGTTAATCGTTTTTAAAGATGAAAAAGATGGGATTGTCAAAAAGTTCTACTGGTCTTCAAAAAAAAAAGAAAAGGTATTTTCACATCAAACTACATCCAGAAATTGTTAACCAACAACCTACTGGCATTTGTGCAACACAGGCCTCAATGCTTCCTCACTACTCATGAACCAGTCCATGACTGAAATCATGAGCTGGTAGTTGTGAGAAATTGTGAAGTTGTTAGTCACTACACTGAGGTTCAAACCTCCAAAGACAAATGTGGGTACCTGCATTAGGAAAATGGCATACGATGGCGTGACTGCCCTCAGGTCAGATGATGATATGACACATACAGAGTACACAGGTACATTGAAGAGCATGTAAAAGGGATCCACAGCTCTCTGACATGCATGCATGCTCTATGATTTATAATGGGGATGAATGGTACATTCGTTTAAAAAAATATATTTCTTCCTTTTAACTTAACCCCCTCTATTTTGCAACAGTAAGGGGCTCATTTTTTGTAGGAATAAAAGACATCTTGTCACTTCAACCTAGTTCCTGGATGCTACCTGCATGACAGTTTTGAGAACATATTTAACCCTGTCAGTAATTGTATATTCCATGGTTTTACTTTTTTGTGTTGCAGTAATTTCAGTAAGCATGACTTTCAATATTCATCAGATCCCTGCACACTCAAAACCAAACTTAAACCCAGAGGCTTTTGTTTTCAGTCATCACTGTTTCAGGCAGCTGCATATTACCCATCATCAGCACTCTGGAAGTTAACAGCACTGATTCACAGTTTATGAAACAATTTCAGACAAACATTGGGAAAACGGAAAAATTCAAAAGCAGGCAACAGAATTTAGTGTCTTGACAAGTTAATATTTAAAGTGAGAAGGTTTTTTTTTGTTAATTATTCATCCTGCAAAACCAAACCTTACAGCAACACCAAATTAAAGAATAAATACTAATCAAAGCATCAATACATCAAAATGAAACTACACAAACATGGGATGCATTTGAGGTCTTATTGAAATGGCTAACTTCCTGTCTGAACCTTGTTGTGCACTGCAGTAGATATCCCTGTAATTATTAGAATGGGAAACACACTCCAAATGAAAGAACAAAAAAAAAAAACTTACAGAACTAAAGTTAAATTAATTCTTTAAATTAACACAACTGCCCATTAGTATGTTTTGTCTTTACTCATTGTCAGACATGTGAGCAGGTTGTGTTGCACAGCAAAATTGGACACTGGTCTGACTAGACCAGCCCTTCCCCTCAGTTTTGCACGTTCACATGTAGGGGTGTCCCAATCCTGTTAGGACAGAGGGGTAGAGGTAAGTGGTAGGGGTATATAACCCTTCAAACAAAAGGTTTTCCGATGCACACTTGCAACGAAGGGGGATGACAATAACCAGCAAGATGACTGCTACAGAGTCCAAAAAAAAAACCCCCAAAATGTAAATATCTTGTCCATAGATAAAAATGTAACAATTATGAAAACCATTGTATTGTCTAGTTTAACGCTGTTTTAATGTTCAATGGTCATTTTCTTTGTAAAATGCACATGAAAAAAAAAAAAAAAAAAATCGCTAATACAACATTGATGCTTCAGTAACAAACACTACCAGGTTGAAAACCAGCACTGCTCTGTTGGCAGCCCTGATAATCTATAGCGATCGCATGATCAATAAACTCCTGCAACATCGTTGCTTGTCTTCATCTACATGGAGCTCCTTCGTGGGATATGACAAGCAGGAATGTCATGCGGAAATCAAACTTGCTTGTTAGCTTTAATCCACAGCTCCAGACTGCTTGATTTCTCAATATTTGCACTGAAAGCTCAGTGCGCATCTGCTTACATACAAGCTGGTGGGAATCACTGATTACGTATGTGATTGTTGAAGGGGTGCCCCAATTTGTAGGGGCTGACTTTCAGCCCTACCCCTCGTAGCTTAGTTTTAAGTGGCAAGAGCTAAGGCAAAGGGGCAAGGGGTAAAAAAGGGAAATGAGATTGGGCCCAAAGGCAGGTACACATTACAGGAAAATCAGCCCGATTTATGTTCCGATCTTTCCCTTACGATCAAAGCCAGCAAAGGTCCGATTGTCGGATGTTTGCAAAAGACATTGCATCTGATCTTGCCATGGTGTGATGCGAGTTAAGAGTGATTTTGTCTGGTCTGATACGCTTGGAAGGCCTTGGAAGGAGAGATCATAGATAATAAGCATTTTTAATATTTGCGAATAGAAATCCTGGTGTGTGTGGTGTTCCGAGAGGACCCAAACACGCCATGTGTTCACAGCTGTGCAAAAAGCAAAAACGCTGCTCTCATTGGGAAATCACATGTAGCCTCCCGGAACAACAGCCAATCAAGACGCAAAAGCTAACAGCTGACTGACGGAATAGGAAGTAAAAAACAAAGACCACACAGCCAAAGCTCACAGCCTTGCTCTCCAAGCCATCTAATGTTTTTGGCCATTTTTATTCACCTCCAACTCGCAGCCATGCAGCCCACATCCCCGCTGTCTGACTTTTTTCACAATGTTTTTTTCAATGTATGCGTGCTTTTTTCCACAATGCAAGAGGCCGAAAAGTCTGCTACGTTTGTTTACGTTCAACTCTTGTCACAAAGTTTTGTTTAATATCGCGAGATTTGGAATGTTGACAGTGAAGAAGCCGATTCTCTGCTGACGAATCAGTTAGTGTGGGGTGTTCTCCATAGTGTACACCCCACACTATATGATCAGAAGAGGGAAATCTTGTGCAATTTGTCTTTTGGAATCATCAGGTGTGTGGTCTCTACATCTGTGAAGGTCTCAGGAATCCTGTAGTGTGTAACTAGCTTTAGTCACAGTTTACTTATTCATCCAAAAAAAAAAAAAAAAAAAAAAAAAGTACTGCTTGGCAAATCAGAACAGAAAGAAAAGAAGAGCCATTAACCTTATTGCTTCCTGACTTACGTGTCGAGACAGAAAGGGGACCTCAAACCTCAAGGAAATGACAGACAAGACCAGGGAAAGCATGACAGGTCTTAGCATAATTTTCTGGATTCCACAACAGTACAGTACCTGACTCAGTATTAGACCCAATTACTCAGTTGTGAAATTGGCTCGTAGTCTAGTTTTGTATAGCTCAGGGATGCAAACACATACTATTTTTTTGAGGGAGGAAGAAAAGGTTATTGAAGGTTTAAGATTAAAATGAAATCGGGGAAAAAGAACGGCATAATGAACTATCATGTGATGCAGGATGTGATACAGCTGTGCCATGACCATAAGAAATTCTATTTCACACTCAAGTCAATGGAAGAAAGGGGAATCATTTTCTGGGGGGAGGGGGGGGGGGGGTAGAAAGAAAAAAAAAAAAAAAAAAAAGGGGGCTAAGTGTGCTGAGCAATCTGTAATATTTTTTTGCAAGTAAGAAATAAGCATTAAAGGTAAAAGTTCACATATGAATTGGTTTAAGCCTTTGTGGAAATTTAATTTTTCCATTTCAATCTGATTGACTGGAGTATCTGGAAAATACATTTATAATGGGGAGGTTGGTTTATATATATTTTCTTACTGATGGTTGACAAGAGTCAGGCAATGGGATTTGGTCGTTGACTGATACTGATTTTACCTCAGTTGTGGCATCTAGCTCCTGTCATGACCACTTTAAACTGCACTTGCAATCTCCATTCACAAACTGTTCCACAAGCTTTCCTCAAAATCTTCTATTCAGATAAAGAATAGCATTTTTAGTAAAATGGCAGCATTAAATTATCTAAAGTTATAATACATTATTCATTCATTAACACTGCAAATAATAATATGATGCCAACTAATATAACTGATATCATAGCCTGCCACAAAGACTGTAGGCATACCGATGCATAATAACTAACAACTCAACCCATACGCAGTATAAGCCAACTGTAATAAGCAAGGAATGTTTGAACCACAACTTCCAGAGCTCTGCTCGGCTGTGGGGCTACTCAGACGCCGCTAGAGACGCACCATATCATGTCTGTGATGGCACATCGCGGTGAAAGCAGCCTGTAGGTTTATTGGGCTCAGTCAGCGTCTCCTGAAGTAAAACTTTGTATCATGTCACACAACGTTAAAAAAATAATCTCACTTCCCTCCTCTGATCAGGCCTGATTAACTCACTGGCTGCCAATCATGCGTTTCCACGTTAATTAAGGGTTTTAATCTCTGGCGGAGCTTGTCAGAGAGAACCAAGGGCTCATCATAATTTTTTCGGTAGTTTTCATCTAATCCAGCAGATGGCGGTGTCAGACAAGCTTAAAAAAAAACCTACCAGGAAGTGATGCGATTCTATGATGCTTCTTCTGTTACCTTGCTAACAGCTGTTAGCCCAAGAAGTATGCTGGATTCTGTTTTGAGGATGCGTGCGCACCTAAGCTGCGGTAGAGGGAGGAGGGAGAGAGGGAGGGACGTTTCTGCTCTATGTTTCTGCCAAATGTTATGTTGTGAAACAAACTTGTTGTGGCTTATTCAGCTAGTAAATAATTATTTTGCCACCAAAACTCTTTTCTCAGTGTCATATTTGTTGTTTCATAGAAGCAAACAGCTGTTCAGATGATGGTGTTACCAAAGTAAAAAAATATTGGCATCAAAGACACTTGTTCCACTTGAAGCGGACCTCAGCATTCAAAGCTAGTTTTCTTAGCTTTTTGGTCAGAAACAGGCATTTTTGCTGCAACAATCCCATGTTCTACTGCAGATTACTAAAGAATCGAAAAAGCTAGAAACAAATGTTTTTTTTCTGATAAAAGAAGAGTCTAAGCTTTCCTTTGGTACATTCAGTTTTTGTATTGGCAAAGTACACAATATTCTGTGGATCTCCCAAAATCAGTGAAAATGCTTAAAAATCCTGGCAATATGGAGCGCTCTGCTCGGAAAAGGTCTGGCAGTCAATGAGTTAACAGCTGCAGACTGACCGAGCTGGAGGTTCTGTGGCCACAGCTGGCAGCATCACAACGAGAAACATTGGATAATCCGCTCAGACGCTTCTTGTGAAAAACTTGATTTTAGCAGTAAAAACAACATCAGTATATTAAGAGTTGATTTAATATTTGAAGAGTTAATTTGCAAAAACAGACGAACACCATTTAGAAAAAACGGAGTTAACTGCTTTTGCAAGTAAACTCTTCATTTATTTTTTTCATAAGTGACCATGGTATAATTTGCTCTTCAAGGTGTCCTATCAGAAATTAATAGGCTAGACGATGTGGAGGCGTGACCGTCGGAGAGAAGTGGTTGCCTCCGTGAAGTCAATTGGACACCTCGTCAGGCATCCCTTCTCTTGATTAATGTAGGAGAAGTTTAACTTGCAGTGCCGCCACGCTTCAGTGGACATAATTATACCATGAGAATCATATAAGCTATAGTGAATCTGAGAGAAATCAACATGCTTTGTCAGTACTGTAGGCTAGAGCTCCCCCAAAATTTCACAAATCGTGTTTCTAGGCGAGCTCATGTTTCATTAAAGGGACTTGAGGCAGGAATTTAAAAAAAAAACAAAAAAAACAAACATAAATGTCCCTTTTTTTTCTCCATACTTATGGGTGATGAAGCGCTAAATACCAAAAATAACGTTTCCACCCATGTTTCTCTCCGTTGCCTTGAACAGGCTGTGGGCTGCAAAATGCGCTGCAATTCGGTGTCCCTGCGGACGTGACGTCAAATGACCTACAACCGCAGTTTTGATGCAGGAAAAAGACTGTTAAATTCAAACATTGTAAGCTATAGTTATGGATTCTTCTGCCTTCAGAAAACAATTTAGATCAACTGAAAGACCACTAATAAGTGTAACTACGAAGAAAAAGCTTAGTAAACAACATTATAGCTTTCCAGCTCTGCCATGCGGACGTGATGTCAAATGACGCTACATCCGCAGTTTTGATATAGGAAGAAGCCGGTCGCGGTAAATTCAAACACTGTAAGCGATAGTTATGGATTATTCTGCCGTCAGCAAACGATCCAGATCAACTGAAAGACACTAAAAAGTGTAACTACGGAGAAAAAGGTGAGTAAACAACATTATAGCTTGAGTTTGTGCACACTCCTGTGACGGCTTGGCTAGTGGCTGCAGTTACCTGAAGCGCCAGTCGCGAGTTTCGTTTCTTCATCTTGCCTCAAGTCCCTTTAAGAAGAGCTATAGCTCCCCCAGCTCCCTCGTAGTTTGCAGCCTGTGCGTGGGTTCTCTCCAGATACTCCAGCTTCCTCCCACCGTCCAAAGACATGCATGTTAGGGGCAATTTAAAGTAACCAATTAACCTAAGAGTGAATGTGAGTGTGTGTGCTTATTTGTCTCTGTGTTGGCCCTGCGACAGACTGGCGACCTGTCCAGGGTCAGGGTGTACCCTGCTTCTCGCCTGATAAAAGCTGGGATAGGCTCAAGCAACCCTGCAACCCTGAACTGGATAAGCGGTAGGGCTGTGCGATATACTGATATAATATTGCGATATATTTACATGAGAGATATATTTACACAAATAGTTATATCGCAGTATTAATTGTGCAAATTTTTTTGCTTTATTTTTTCATAATGACCCATCTGCACCTTAACTGACTACAAAGGGGTCACCTGATTATTCAATAAGGGTGGGAAAAAATATCGATACACTGAAATATCACGATATTTTCATATGCCAATACCATATTGATATTTAAAAACGTGGTATTGATCCATTTTGCTAATGAAATCCCACAAGATATCATTTTGTTATGAAATCTCATGAGATTTCACGAAACACCACAAGATTTTGTAACAACAATGAAATCTCACGTTTCTAAATATAGATATGGTATTGGCATATGAAAATATTGCAATATTTCAGTGTATCAATATTTTTCCCACCCATATTATTTAATCTGGAAGACAATCCTCCCCAAGACTTTGACAAAGACATCATACAAAGCATCAAACTATCTATAATTACTTCGATTTAACACACATTTCAAAGCAGTGTTTTGTCGATTCCATCACTGCAGTGGAGCTATACCTTTACGCTTACAATGTTTCAATACTAAAAAAAATAGGTGTTTGATATGAAATGAAATTTTCAGACAAATTAGGGTAAAAATACTGGTATATATATTGTATATTGTCATCTAAAATAAATATATTGTGATATGGTACTTGGTCCATATCGCCCAGCCCTAATAAACATATGGAAAATGAATGAATGAATGAATGAATGAATGAATGAATGAATGAATGAATGAATGAATACATTATTGCAACCCTGCATGACCACATAGACCGTAAAATCCAACTTCTAGAAAAACTGTAAAGAGCAAGATGTAGGATTTAGACCTTCATGTGCTGACAGTTGAAGTCATGATTGTACTAAACCTCAAAAGAGTTTCTATCAAAATATCTACTATACTGACTCCTGCATTCTATTAAACCAGAGAAAAACTGTTTTACACTTACATAATACTGCAAAACAGCTAGGGGATGGAAACAAGGGGAAAAGAAAGACAGCTTATCAAGGGATCATGTTTAGACAGTATGGCAGAATACCGCTCCTTTAACATTTATTACAGTAGGAACAAGCACCATGCATCACTTGATCTAATATGCATCTCAGTAACTCTATACGAATACTTAAAGGGGACCACTTCAGAAGACGTTGGGAAAGTTAAAAAAAAAAAAAAAAAAAAAAAAAAAGGGAAAAGTCCAAAAAGAAAAAGCCATTTAACCTTAAGAAGGTAAATAACATGCATTTTTTTCACAACTCAGCCAGGAGGCATTTAATGTTGCTTTCCTTGCCATATTTAATCACATTCACAGATTCCAACTAAAACATGGACCACTTCAATATGTCATTTGAACTTCAACAGCTTTCTTATTGATAGGGCTCACGCAAAGTAAAACTACATTACCATTACTTTTAGTGCCCCAATCAAAATGATACTCCAAGACAAAACTCTGGATAACAATTCAACTTAACCCACTTGCTTTTACAAGATAGCTGCTGCCATTATTTACTATATAGGTCAAAACATTGTCTTTAATGACTAAGTGGAATCTAAAGGTGAGGGTTCATCGTAAGCAGAGGAAATGTCCACACACATGAAAAAAAAAAAAAAAAAACTTCAGTTAGTGACACTTTAGAGGGCCTTTAATTTCCCCTTTTGTTAGAGTGCAAAATTGTTCTTGATATTCTGTCAGTCATTGTGTAATTGCTGAATGAGATGTGGCAACATGAAAATCCTTCCCGCGTATCAGGATGAAGTGATGAAGAATAGAGACAGCAGAACGAGCCCAGAATTTTGGTAAAATCTAAATGATCTCCACAACACTTCATCAATGCCCCACTCACTGTTGCTGGTTTCCTATAAATACGATTGCTGGATGCATACTGGTAAGCACAGCCAAAAATCACCATTTGTGGTCTTCCACGTGATACAGCCCTTTGAGACCGAAAGGCTAAAACCTTTTGACACTGGTCAAAAAACCACTAATGCCTGCCGACATCTGGCTTTCAAGGAGAACACTTAATTGCATGAAAAATGACTGCATCAGTCTCAGGAACTTACTGGGTCCTGCTCCAATCAGCACTGATGGGAGCATGATTCCTGAATGTGCATGCTTATTTTCAATAGTGCTGCTGTTTGAGAGCAAGAGTGAAACTAGATCACTTTTTCCTTTCATTAACACAAACTTTAATACTCTGAAACTCACAATAACTTGCAAACAAAGACAGTAAGTATGGAGTATGGACAAAATAAAAAATAAATATAAAAATGGCTCAAAAAAGAAAAATATACCAATTGGTTACACAAAGAAATTTAAAAAAATTGTTTTCACATTAACAAACCTATAAAATGGGACATAATGTATAGTTCTATTGTCATTTTCAATTGTTTCAATTTAACTGTGTGAATATGCCTATATTTTTCGGTGTAATTTTTAATTTAATACTTTACATTTTCCTTCGTGATATTTATGCATGTATTTATTTTTCCACCTTTTTCTTTTTACACACACACACACACAAATTTATATCTGATGATGCACTTTTGTTACAAACCAGTTGAGACACCACCTAGATCCCATTCCTGTAATCAATGCCACAGACTACTCCTGAAATCAGACGCAACAATCAGTTCAGTTTCTGATTGTTCATGTTTTTCTCTTTACCAAACCCTAATGGGCAATCTAATCTTTAAATACTGGGGGACAACACACTTTTCACCAGTGTTTCAAGGAATGTTGCTTTTTTTTGCAAAGAAAAATGAGATTTCAAGACAAATACATTGTCACTTTAAGTTTGACATACACCGGATCAAAACAAATTTCTGCAATACTCTATCCAGGAGAGCTTGAGCCAATTCTAGCTGTGGGCAAGACACAGTATACGCTGGGCAGGTTTCCAGTTCGCTAAATACTTAGTCACAGATATTTAAAATGAAAAGATGTCAACATTTCCAAAACAGGAAAGACAGATTCCTTAGGTTCAGATAGAGGAAACACACATTCCTGAAATTGCTATATCTTTAATGAGACACTGACCATGCTTAAAACTGTACTCCAGGGAACCCCCCACCACCACACACACAGTCAGTTTTAGCAATGAGACTTATGACTAAATCTTAAAATCCTTATCCTACTTATAAGTCCTGATTTAATAGGGATCACTTTGAGTAATACAAATTAATCACAACAGGAAAAGCTTTAGTTTTTACAAGCATATGTATCAAGTCACATTTGTATCAAAAGCCATGCAAATAGGCTTCTGACCAGATTCTTTATATGATTGTTCCTAACGTGTTAACCCAAATAAGAGGACTAAAGATGAGACAAATGCCAAAAGCTGGTTATTGCTCAACTTAAAGGTGGGGGTACTGCTTTGTACTCTTTGTAAACTTAAGGAGTACAAAGCAGTTGCCTTCTCTTCCTGGTCAGCTACTTCCCCTCCCCAAGGAGTAATGCAGCTCCATTTCAACAGATGTCTGCAGTTGTGTCGGAAAACCCAAAGTGTAAGTCTGTGTACTCTGGCTGGGAATCTAACACGAGTACTGAATTTAAGTTTTGATGGTTCTCTTACAGACTGTGGTAGAAAGTTAAATGGGAGAAAGAGAGGTCTTGGATACATTTTAAACCAACAGAACTGGGCACACAACTAAAGTATATCAAACATGTTGAAAAGAATACAAACTTTCAAAGAAACGGCCAAAGAGTTAACCAAATATCAAGATTCTTTTGACAGGATGTAAAATACTGCATAAGCAAATTTGTAAATAAAAAAATATCCATTTAAAGCCACTCTTCTTTTTCTGTATACACATTTAATCAAAATTACGTCAGTTTAATTTCATGCAACTCAAAATGTGAAAATTAAAATGAATAAATAAATAATGCACCACAGTCTATCAGCTGCACTTAACTGAAAATAACACCCCCTCTCATCTTAGTTTCCCTGTACTTCCTGACCCACTTCCTTAGTCCACCCCAAAGCAAGACAGGCTGCACACTTCTGACAACCTTTTACTGCAGCACAACAAGCAGAGAATGATGCATCTGGAATGGTTAACAAACCCAAACACAGCTGTACTACTGTTGACCCTAGGTGCTCTGACAGCCCTCACCTGCTCTGCAACCCACAGAACAAGTTGCTGAGGAAAACTCCTTCAGCCAATTACACATTGACTAAGTAACCTAGTTCACCACAGGGGTCAAATATGCAAGACATGCTTCCCTCTTAGCACACCAACCATGGTCATTACAAATCAAACTAACCCACTGTCATGACCAAGCAAATAACGGTGGTGGCATTCACACAAAGGACTACTTAGGACTTCATCCAACACTAGAGCTTCATTTAAGAGATTTAAGTTTCTGATTTCTTAATAAATCAATTATCTCCATACAACACTAATCTGTGGATCAATTTCCATTAAAGGGATTTTTTAAAAAATCAAACCTATACCATATACTGCTCCAGAATAGACCAAAAACTTAAAATACAATGGGGCAGGTTCACGACTTGCGTCAACTCAAACAAACAGCTGTGCACTAAGCTACTGATATTGAAGACTGGCATTTATCTTTATTTGAAATAAATAGCCGAATGTATTATGAGTTACCACCAAACAGATTATACAATGAAGCTTTGAGATCTTTGAAACCTTGATGATGAAAGTGCTTAACTTTATATCCCTATAAAACCACTCTTTGAGCACAAGCATTTTAATTACAACGAATATGGCCTAATTGAGGAAAGCATTTTAGAAATTAAATGACTTACAATACAAGCCAAACATAGAAGCTAATAATGTAGCACATCTTGATTTATTTGGGCATGATTAAACCAGACCTTTCCCATTAGCTATGGATGAATTGGTTTTAAACATCCATCATTCAAAAGGAGTCTCCGTTTCTAACCAGGAATTCACAGACATATTTCTTTGGAAAGCCTCATTGATTAAAACAAATTACGGCATGCATGTTCTGTGCAGTTTCACACCATCAATTCACCACGTGTTATGTCCAAAGAAGCAGAGCCGGCGGAGAACGCAATAATCAATACAGCTGGGAAACGCACCGTATCACCGACGACTTCTGTGCTATGACCCTTTCCCCCCTTTATCCTTCATAACACTGTTAGTAGGTCAAGTCTGAAGCTCGCATCTGGATGAATACTGACGATCTTCTTTTTAAATATTGGGGGCAATCTTTGGTCTGTGAAAATGGGAACGTTAAGTATAGGATATTTTTCGGTGTATAAGCCATTGTTCGGTTTGAACAGAATGCCAGGGGCCAGGGCGCGGTTGTGCTGACTGCACCTCCGTCTATGTGGATCTATCGTTTAAGAGATAAGTTTTCCTGCCGCACTACGGTTAGCTACCCCACCCCGTTCAATAACGTTCAACAGCACATTTCATCTTGCCGAGTTGTCCTCGAAACCCACCTAATATGAAAGGGAATCAAAAACACTGATCGAAACCCCCCAATTTAATTGGTTATCGATTAGGAACTTCTCAACTGTCAAATAACTGCTACTGAAAGCTAATGCTAGCTAAGAAACAGTACACAATATAGAGTATCCCGATTCATTTTAGCTAGCGCATGCACTTTCGTGACTGGACTGCTGTGGATAAACGAAGAGCATTTTCTTTCACCCATATATAATGGAAAAATTCCCCAAAATATGTTAAGCAATCTATATATCCCGTGACCTACCTTCTAAGAAGAAAATAAAAATATTCCAGAAAATCTAATGATAGAACCAAGGGAGCCCAACGCGTATCCCAATTTGTTCTTCCCTCTGCCGGAGCCGCTGCTGCGCTGACACAATCTGGTCTGTGTGCTCTTTCCCCTCTCTACCACAAGCCCCGCCTCATCACTTTTTTTTTAACCAGCCACGTTTGGGTCGTCTCTCTTTGATTGATAGGTCAAACAGCCAATCACAGTCTCTTTGTGGATAAAGGGCTGGAGTTCACTCTTCCTTTATTCAGGTTCCCAGTTACCGTAAATTGTCATTAATTGTGTCATGATGGCATTTTAATCGTTAGCAGTTGATGGGCCCTCTTTCTCGTTTCCAAAGAAACTAATGAATATTTTGAAAACTTTGTCATTTACAGTTATATCAGTTAGAAAAGCACAATTTGACAAATATTTATGAGGAACTCATTTTCTGCTTAGACAGACAAATTCATCGTAGTGAATTATTTGTCAGCATTTGAAGAACTTAATGAACCAGGAAAATTCATATTATGGCATCAGGCTGATGCAGACACAATTAGATAATGTGACTTTTGATTTCTCTGTCTCTAATATCCATGAAAATAATTTCTTCTGTGATTTCTAAGCACTGTAATGCAATAACATAACATGACAATGAGCAATATTTGGTATATCAACTGATAATTATAAAAATATATTTAATTCTTTGATCTGAAGAACACAATGTACCCCAAGTACAATACAGCACCACAAGATGGCGATATTCTGCAAATCCAGAGCAAGGTGGACTCCTGACAACAGGACACAGCTGCAAAACGTCATCCAATCTGTGTTCTTCAGCCTCCTCCAGGTTTGTAGATAAAGGGTGATGCCTGTGTTTGTGGTCAGTCTGGCAGCACTGTATTTCATGACTCATGTACCACGAAAACTGACTTCTGTATTTTTTCAAGAACAAATGATTCATGAGTTGATTTATCTGCTATGCTGTTATCACAAACATACATTCTGTGCTAATTGGAAGAACTTATGTGAAAGTGTCATAGATACAGAACAGCACCAAATTCTTATGCAGATCACTTTCAATTCTTACTCATTAATCAGAGTTATCAAGGAGACATTTGATGAGGCCACATTCATTTTGCAGCATGTCATCAAAGACCTCCAAATTCATCCAGATCCATAAAAACTATCTTTACTGACAAAAAGAAATTATGACGAAGCAGGTTTGAACTCCACAGAGTTCTCGTCTCAACATGAGGTGTTGATTAGAAAACACCAGAAGCAAATAAAAAGCTTCAGTCCAATAAACTTTAGCCAAGTTGTCCTATGTCTGGAAGAACCTCAGTGGTTGTCAGGTGGTTTAAAAGAAAACATCAATATAAATTATGGCACTATGCCTTCAGTGATTTGACTTTTGCATAGCACTGTGCATACTTTGATAGAATAGATTTTGATGCCCTTACCTTTTCTTACTGATGGCTTCCTTTCCACTGCCTTGTCTGGGGATTTCTGAGCGGAATCAAAAGCCGCCTTCATCTGTGCCACCTTCACAGACTGGCCCTGCTCATCACTTTTGACTTCAGCTGCCTTTGGACGGTCATGGTGCTGCAGCTTTTCATGCAGCTGGATAGTCTCCTTTATAAGCTCTGAGACAGGCCTAGATTTAGAGGTACTCTGGGATTTGTCTCTCAGCAACACATTGTCATCTCTCTCTTTGCAAGGGTTTTCATCCATTTGATCCGAGATTGTATTTTCAGAGTTAAGTGACAGATTCTGAAAATCTTGCTTCATGTTGGGGGAGGACTGATGGCTTTCCTCTGTGATAACTGTGTCACCTGCAACTAAAACTACACAAGCATCCTCAGCTGGTGCAGCAGTGTTCCCATGGCTCTCTCTTACCATCTGCCTCTTCATAGACTGAGTATCTGCCCCATCAGGGACAGATGTTTTGCCCTCAGTGTCACTGTTTTTTCTTGGAGGTGTTCCTGTTAAACTGGTGTCTGTCTTCTCAGCAGTAGGCAGCTGGCACAAATCCACAACTTTCCCATCACTATTCATAGGGCGGGACTCCACATGAAACACTGTGGATGGTGCAGATTCTTCACAGATCACTCCACTCACCTCACATGACATTTTTTCATGTGAAACAGCTGATCTTAAGTTGTCTGAGGGCATGCTCTGTGAGCGGCCTGTATTTGGTCTTATCTCCACATCTGCCTTGACTGTAGCATCTGTTGAGTTGATGTTCTCATCCCGGGAATAATGTGATTTTTTGAGTGAGCTCTCACACATAGCATTACCAATCACTCCAGGTTGAAAACAAAGTAGATCTGAAGTTGCATTGTGAGCATTTATTGACTGTTTCTTGTCCTGCTTCTCATTGTGCGAGTCACCTGTTTCAAGGCTTGCGTTGGATTGTTTTTTTTTTTTAAAATCATCTCTGTGTTATTGTCAGGCTGATCATTCTGGTCACTGGAGGCTGCTGATGCTGTACTCTTAAGATTCACCTCATCTATTTTTGTTTCCACAGGATCATTTGTGCTGTCTTTGTAGCTCAGATCAACTTCTTTTATCATAGACAGAGATGGGGTCGCCTCCATTCTGTTTCTTCTCAGCAGTTGCTCCAAAATGGAGCTGGGTTCGATGGACAAGGCTGTATTTGATGGCAAACCTGAGGATGTGGTTTCATTTTCTCTTGCTGAGTCACTTTGCGGATACTGCTCCTTTAACACCTTCTGATCAGAAGCCTTTACTTTTGATGAAGAGTAGTCCTTCAAACCCTGGTTTTCATCACATGTTAGTATTTCTTTCTTCATATTATTCTCGGTTATGTCTTTTGGGGATCCATAGTGAATGGTATCTCTCATGTCTAATAAAGACTCTTTCTGCAGACTGTTTTTCAAAGGATGTTGGGATTTAGCTGGAGGTCGTTCCTTCCTCTCACTCAAGTAGCCTGCTGTTCCTGTACAGAGCTTAATATCCTTATTCTCAGCTTCAGCCATCATGGTCTCATTCAGATCTTGAACAAACACCAACTCACTTCCTGTATGAGCTCCACATGTGTTGCTCTCCAGCACTGCAAAATCCAGTCCAGAGCTGCCAAAAGTGCTTGCATCCCTTGAGTTTCCATCTTTTTCTAGGATACCTTCAGCCTGATGCTCCATCTTGAGCTCTGAAGATGCTGGAAGCCGCTTCACAATTTTCTTTCCGTCTCGGTTGATTTGATTGGACAGCCTGTGTGTTCTTTCAAGCCTCTCAGTTCCTGAGCTACTCTTTTGGTTCTTGTCTGCTTCATGTGGAATCAGTGGAGCAGTCCTGCCTCCTCCTCCTCCTCCTCGTCCACCTCCACCCTCCTTTCCTGCAGCTCCTCCCTGACAAACCTCCCTCTTGCACAAATCTATGTGCTTCTCACTGGAAGGTGTTGTTGGCTCATTGCTCTCATCCAGATCCTGTGATCCTGGCAAGCCTGATTTTTCCTGGGTATTACCAGTCTTCTCCTCCTTACATGTGCTTTCTCCCTCCATGACATCATCTGCTTGACTGTCCACAACTCCAAAGCTGTGGCCAGGACTTGTCTCCTCCAGTTCCTCACTGAGGACCTGTTCTCCACCTTCAACTTTGTCCTGGTTCTGCCCCATATTGGTCTGCAGAGAAGGACATTATGTTAACCTTACAAGAAAAGACCAGCTGTGCCACATGTCTGGAATCTAAAGTATTTTTCATGAATGATGACTGATCCTTACTTCACCAGAATTTTCTGATTATTCCCTTTATTGCCTATTTGATAAATATTCTATCAACTTTGGGGGTAAACTGTGAAAAGAAAAAGAGAAGAGTGGATGCCTAAGATTAGTTTTGAAGAAATCACGTAGAATACTGCAAACAGGTCAGTCACACAAGAGTTATTTTCATGGAGGTGGTTAGTTGACTTTCTTATGACCTGAACTGCCACAGCACTCTCTCTGTTAGGTTATTCATGCACTCACCGTGTCCGCACTACCTTAACCTCAAGTCAGATTACAGTCACATGATTTTGCAGCAATCTTAGCTAAAACTGTAATACTTTATATTGTACTCATAGTTCATTCAGGAGAATCGCAGCAACTTTTTCTTCCCTTGTAACATTTTTCCACCATTTCAAAAATCATGCAAATTGAATAGAGGATTTAAAAATTTACCTCATCATAGAAATCATTTGGTTACAGAGAAACTCATTCTGATTAACTGATTAATCCTCTTAATACTGGAGGTCTCATGATAGTCTGTCAGAAAAACTTTTCCAAACACTGTATTTCTAATGTAAGCTTGTGCTCATACTTCCTCCTACCATAAATTTGAACTGATTTGGATTCATGTGATCCATTTAATTGATAGGGCGCCAGTCAATGCTCACTCTTTGTGTCCGACATGTTGCAGGAAGACGTGGTATTATTTAAAAGAAAACACACACACACATGTTAATAGAAAGTAAAAGTTTCCATTCACCTATTAAAAACAATCATGTCAACAGAGCCTTGTTTATATCGGTTATATATTGGATCATTTCTGTGGGGACATTACCCTGGGCTGGTGTTGCAGTTAGCAGTGATGGAGATGGCTGTGGTGCTGATGAAGGTAAGTAAAATGTATGAAAGCATTTGCAGAGGAGTGAGTAAAACCTGAATGATCATGTTGTAGACACAAGCGTGTCCATTACACTGTGTAATTGTTAAATGAGTTTTCACCCACTAAACTGCAGCAGTAAGCAGAGTAAACAGCAAGGCACAATGAACAATGATCTGGACCATGAGTCTTTTTCCTGTCCATGTCCTCATGCCTCATCTGTGCGACAACATATGACTGCTCTTGCCTTATCATCTGACAGTCGTGCACACTGACCAAACACATGGCACAGGGAGGCAATGTTATCACGCTACAATAGTGGCACAGTTGAGTGAGGAAGCTGTGATAACGAGGAAGGGGGCTGGAATGTTTGGTAAAATATCAGTGGTTTAAGACACAGTACAGGTGTGTAAACATGGTAAAGCAAATTACAGGCATTTGTTTTATTTCAGTTCAGGTTAAAGCTAAAAAAAGGGGGGGCCACAGGAATTTGCATTAATTAATTAATTAATCAGTTATTCTCCACCTACTGTCAGTGTGGGGAACCCCTTCCCTGCAGGCATTTCCTCCCCGCTTACAAATGGTCTATTATTCTGTCTCATCCTCCCTGAACTGATCATTTGATCACCATGTGCTCTGCTGCCTCAACATACTCAGACATACGGGAATTCAAGACCAGAAGACCACGAACTTCTCACGAACCAAACTTTCAGCATCTGGCAAATACATAGCTTGTCTTCCATACCAACTTTCTGCTGAGTATGACATAACAAAGCAGCGCAAGGGTCTCACCGATGACAGCTTAGTGCTGCATAGTATGGTATGGTCAGTATAACATTGATCTCCTATCATATGCATAAATTGACACTTACCAGGTTAGAGGTTGTAGTCGATCGCTCTCGCTCAGGACTGACAGTGTGCTCTTTGTTGAATGTTTGGTGATGATCAGTCCTCCCTCAATTTCACAAGCAATGGGAGCCTTATATTACATCCATGTGATGTCACAGCACATTTGACTAACACAATCAGGGAAGCTCTGAGTTGTAGTTTAACTTTTTGCTGCCTTGAGAAACCTTGAAGAAGTTACCTTTAATATTGCCATCTCTGTTTGCTTTTGCGCATTCTGATATATATATATATATATATATTTTTTTAAGACAGCATGGTTTTGTTTTTAAAAACCTTGAACAAAATGTCGTTTTGTTCTCCCATTTTGGGGAGACCTCAGATGGTACCAAAATGTGACTAAATGGCCATTTTGGAGACCTCACCTACACTGTCTGTGCTAAAACCTCTCCAGTTTGTTCTGCTTCATGTAATTTAAGTTAGCTTTTGCATGGATAATATTTACATATTGCACTATGATTTGGTTTAGCACTGCAGATGCATCACTACAAATGGGATAGTCATATTTATGCTGAAAATGTCTAAGTTTTTAAGTTTAGCCTGAAACATTTTTTTTTTCATTTGTGCTGTATGCCATCTTCATCTATCTTTCAAGTCAGTCAGTCAGTCAGTCATTTTCTGTACCGCTTATCCAGTTCAGGGTTGCGGGGCAGTAACAAATACTGATATCTAAATATTTTCACATATATCACAAGTGTTCCCTTTACTATCATTTCAAAAGTAATAGACCTTATGGTTGCAGAAATATACTCATTTCATTATTGGTATGCAATTTTCAAAAAGAAGCCCAAAATAGGCTCAGGGTTCAAAGTGTTAAATGATCTTTTGTTCATTTATTTGGTTGTTTTTTGCGTGTGTTTTTGTGAATCCTGAAACATAATTTTTCAGAAGCTGTTTAAGAAATCCACTGTGTTGTGTTTCATAAAATGCTGTCAGGTTCAATGTTTTGTTCTTGTATTTTGCACCATAGGGCGACTGCAATTACTGGTGGACAATTACAGTCAACCCAGGTATGTCAAAGCATGTGGAACATTATCTGAAAAACAGCTTAGACCATTTCTTTTGTTTCTTTTGGTTTCTATAGTAACAACCAAAACAGGATATGTCCTCAGATAATAAAACAAAAGTGGAGGTACAGCAGCCAAGAATTCACCGGCAGAAGACGGGGAAGAGGCCAGCCCACACCCAGTGGCTGCACACTGAAGGCTACTGTGTTAAAAGACAGGCGCCCAGTGTTCAGGCCAGCCGGTGTTTTTGTGTTTGCAAGGTGTTACAGGTCACTTTCAGTTTAGCCAATGTGAAAACAAATCTTTCTCTGATTTAAGGTTATCATTCATTCAAAGCAGACTCCACAGGTTTTGGCAGGCTATCTATCAGTGAGTGAAGTCTATGTGTCAATTAGATGTTGACAAGTTTATAGGAGTCAGGCATTTCACATGCTCAGCTTTACTGAAGCTGAAATGCTTTACTCTGGTGTTAACACGCAGAAAACACTGCATATTTATTTCTGCCTGCTCAGTTCCCCTCTGCACCCAGTTCTGCATAGACACATAGAGGCGAGGATGGACAAGAGTATATAACTTAAGTAATTTACTGATGTCATGCAAACAGTGACAAGAAGCCAAATGTTACATAACCTGGCTGGTAGAAAACGGTTCTCCTGCCAAAACATACAGATGAGGGCACTATGATGTAATGCCAAGAGTATGCACTCCATTACAGCCCAGTCAGGGCACGTTTATTTCAGTCTTGCCTTTACATCCATTTCTGACTGTTAACTGTCAGGAAGATTTTAGTCTGCAGTTGCTTATCACTCAAGTCTTTCTGCATTCGTCAAAGGAGTTTTTGTTTTATACTTATGCGCGGACAAAGAAAACAGAATCCATGGAAAATTATGTAAAAGGAATTTTTATTTCCATAATTAACACATACAGTACATTATCTTTACAACATAAAAAGTGCAATATGCATTCAAACTACAGCAATGTACAGTACAAAAATTACTGCATACTTAAATATAAAAAGAAAATGGTTACAAAATGTGACGTAACCTATTGTGATCATGTCACACCAGAGTGACAAAAGCCTCAAAACTCATTGATGATATGAGCATAAAAGCTTAACAGCTATGAGCCTAACGACTCCTTCGAGTCTCTTTCGTTACTCCCAAAGGTGCAAAAGAGGTGACAGCATTTAAATATATATGCAATTGACATAATGATTCACATATTTTGTACAGCTTCAATGGTGTTTCCAATTTGTTAAGACAGCCAAAAATAACTTTGGTCTTCATTTCAAAAAGCACAAATGAGTTTAAAATGTTGGCAGCACTTAAAAAGGAATTTAAGCTAAGGAATGCTTAGATGTAATTCTTTGTTTATGCTGTATCTTCTATGTTATATGTCAGAAATGTCCAGCTAGCTTTAGCTTAGGAAAATCTCTCAGACTTGATAAGATTTGATTCTTGCATTAGGTGTTTTTTTGTTATGATTTCAAGCCAGGGAGTGACTTGTTGTCACTCTGCTCTCCCAAAAGTATTGTACCATGTCAGGAAAGATGAGGTTAATAACATTACTGCAATGTTATTTTGGAAGATAGCTTGATCTGTACCAGTATTAATTCAATAAAAGCAGTGCAAAGAAACAACAGACTCAGAAAAGCTTCTGGCCTGTTTGTTGAAAACAGTGTCGCTGGCAAAGGTTATAACCTTTCCTTTTCCTCTTTTCTTTCATCCCATTCACTCACTTAGACTTTCCAGCAGCGAATGCATTAGCATACACTTCTGCATCAAAAACTGATTTCCTCACTCTAACTTGATCTCAGTAAAGGAACTGAATTTAACTCTGGCCTGGTGTTTTTGTCTGTGCAAGAGCTCCATGAATGCAACATGAGGTAACCTTTTAATCTAACAACCCTAAAACGAAACCTGTGATAAACAATTCTACATTTATCTAACACTTAGTTTCACTCAAACTATTTAAGGGATTCAAGTTTATCAATGTAGGCTACTACTTTGTACCTGACAGGTAAAGGTAATGTAAGTGCCAATGAATAGCAGGTTAAAGGTTGTAGAGTGCCTTGTACCATCTTGTCCTGCAGTTTTTACACAGCTGTGTGCCTCTGGTCTCTTGGGTAAGGCACTTGTTTGTCCATGATGCAAACAAAGTTATAGATGAACTCATGGCTTAACACATTTGTCAGATACAGCAACATGACTTTCATTACTTTGAACAGCAGTTTGAGAAACAATGTGGCAAAGGAGAGCACCCCCTCCTTACAGTATATAACAGTTGGCATTTTTTAAATTTGTTTTCTTGGACTAAACTTTTTCAGGATGTGTGCAGCTCTCCATCCTCCTAGCATGTCAGATGGGGAGTTGAGTGGAGTATATGAGCATATAAACTCCACTTGATTTGTCAGCTTCTGGGCTCACATGGAAGCGCTCTCTCTGGAGTGTGCAGGTCCTTGCAGTGTCGAGACCCTGCAGAGGTGGTGGGGGAATCCCACTCCAGGCCCGTGTCCGGCTCTGGAGACAGAGAGAGGAGCAGCAGTGTCCCTGCATCAGAGGAGCAGGCTGAGCATAGGTCCTCGGAGGAGAAATCGAGGCTGCCCAACTTGGCCAGCGAGTTGGAGCGTTTCAGCCGCGAGGGCACCGTCAGCCCCGCCAGCCGCATGCGGGTCTCGATTTCCTGTGCCCTTTGGCGTACAAGACCAGGTTTCCCCCGAACACTGCGCAGACTGTCGCTGCTGGAGCTGCGTGTTAAGGTGGAGCCATGAGGTGAGGAGGTTGGTGTGAGCAACCCAGATCCCGCCACCCCCAGCAAGGCTTCATTGGTCAGTGGCACCACCAGTGGCTCTAACCGCACTTGGCATGGTGTTGAAGTTTTCGTGAAGTCACCTGAAAAGCCAGAGAACTCCTCCTCCTCCTCCTCCTCCTCCTCACCATGTGAAGAACTTTTCTTGGACCTTTGGCACGCATGCAAAGGCTTCAGAGAGTGCAGGGTCTCCTGAGACAAACCTGAAAGCCTCTCTAGTGTCTCTGCACGACGGCGGACCAACCCAGATCGACGCAGCTGTAAAAGGGTCTCCTGCTGTTGACAAGCCACTCCAGGTTTCACCTCCTCCAAATCTATTCTCATCAGATGAGGAAGAGGATCTGAGGCTGCTGAAAAGTCGCTGCCATCACACTCAGTCTTAACTTCTAAGTATTCACCATTGTCCTCAGGCTCCACTGAACTCAGTGATTCTCCTGGCTTCTCTCTATCAAGTGGATCAGTGGGTAGGCAGGCAGAACAGTTGGCACGGTCACACAGAGGGCCACAGGGGCACAGCAGTCCCATTGAAGGCATAAGGCCTTCACAAGAAGAAAGGGACTGTGGGAATGAAGCACTTGGGACTTCGGAAGGAGGGCTGGGGTTAAGGCAAAGCTTAGGAGTTGAAGTTGAGGAATCTCCTTGCTCGTAGGATTTAGTCTGATCCCAGCTAGACAGCTTAGAAGCATCGCTTGGAAGAAGGGTGGACAATTTTTCCTAAATGAAGACAAGTTAAGAAAACAAACCCAGATGAAAATTATTCAGATAGTTATTAACAATGTTTTTTAGTTTAAATATGGGCTAATCACATTGTTTAAACTTACATTATAGTTGCACAGACTGCTGAAGTGGTTGTTGTTGTTGGAATTTTCATTGAGGGTTGCCAGGTCCATCCCAATACCCTCAGTGTCCCCCTCTACCTCATCGACTTGTGTTCCACCACCACCTCCTTCACCACCACCTCCATCATCTGGCTGCATAAGTACCTCCATCTCCGCTTCCTCCTTTTGCACATCCTCCTCATCTTCTTCTTCCACTGTGCTGAACTCCAGCCTTAAGCGCAGCTCCTCCAATGGCTCTGGGCCACGGCTGCAAGTCTGGGCAGCAGTTCCCTCTGCTGTAGGCCCAAAGTGGGGAAGTGGGAGGCCTTCACGCCCATCAAAGGCCTCATCATCCAGCAGAGCGTCTCGCTCCACGTCTTCGATTTCTATGAATACTTTTTCCATGCCAAGAAGGGGTGGGCCTCGCACAGGTGTTGATGGTTCACTGTCTAGTGCAGAGTCAGAAAGCCGGCGGAAATAGTAGTTGTTGTAGGCTGGGTCGATCTCTGGTGCAACAGTCCTACATGGGGAGGGGCATGCTGCACCCTTCTCAGACAGTGCCTCCTCACAGCAGGGAGACATCCCTGGCTCTGGAGTCAGGTGTCCTCCTTCTTCTCCTCCACAACACTGAGCCAAACCTTGTTGACCCTCTGCCATCTCACAATCTGCATCTGGATGCCACAGCTTGTTGTGACGTTGTTTGCTGGAAATGGAGAAATACAGGAGAAGGAAAGCACAAGTTAAAAACAGGCTAATTTCACAGATTACCAGTCAACAGCACCCCCACCAGCACACACACACACACACACACACACACACACACACACAAATCAAATGATGGGACTTTACCTAGCATCTAAAATACCCTCATACTCCGCCAGCTGTCTCATGAAACCTGGGTTGGGTCGTGTTATATTCCTCTTCTGCTTGACAAAGTTGTAAGCTTTCTCCAATGACCAGCCGAACTCCTTCATAGCATAAGCAATGACAGTGGAGGCAGACCGACTGACGCCCATCTTGCAGTGAACCAGACATTTGGAGTGGTTCTTTCTGTGAGTAAAAATCATATGCACATCCATTTACATCCACGTAATACATAAACTGTGCATACAGCCAGCTACAACCAGATGCAAAAAAGCTTTTGCACCTTTATCTAGAACTCTACACTGCCTCTTAAAAATTGGGAGGATAAAGCAAATAAAAGTGATAATGGACTGGAGTGGATGCAGAATACAAGTACATCCAACTGTCACATTATTCTCTGTGCTGTGAAACAATTAGCTCTTGAGATTTGCCCATCTCTCCGTTGTTTACTCTCCCTGTCTTGGTTGGCACTGATTTTTTATTCACTAGTGTTCTCAGTTCATTGACTGACTCTCCATTTATGTACAGTCCTTTTCACAGTACACCACTAGCAGAGCCTGCACTTCCACATAAGGGAATGTTGAGCTCAATCCATGATCATAACATTTATTAAATACATACAGACTCATAAAAAGTAGTACTTAATGCCTGTAATTAGTTAAAAAAAAACAAAAAAAACCCCACTTAAATTCAGTCTTTTATTTTCTCTTTCAAAACTGGATCCTTGAAATACAAAACAAATGTAGGGAAATTTGATTTAACGTTTCTCAAGTCCTATGAAGTCCTATGATGATAAGATGTATTTGTAATGAACTAAAACGTGCCACTGGGGGACTCACTTTGCTTTCACAATGAAGTTGTACGTGTCGTTCCAGTGAGCGAGTAGGTCAGTGGCCTCTTCATCGTAAACTCGTATGTTGTGATAACTGAACGTCCCCGGAAAGAAGTTGTCTATTTCTCTGGTAACGTTGAGGATGTAGCCCACCCTGTGGGGGAAAGATAATATGAACTCATGAACAACATTCTTTCTTGCTTAAATCACAATGAAAATATGTGTTGTATGTGGTTATCCTAGCTCCTCTATAATCTCAAATAAATCACCCTGTCTCTTGCAGCTCCTCCAAATTAGATGCATTCCATTCAGATCCCTAAAAACAAATGAGAGAAAATACTGTTTAGACTGAGTGTATTTTCAAATCTTTTAGGGACTGATCATTCTCCAGAAACAATTATTTCGCTGGGGAGATTACTTAAACATCAGTATGCCTTTGGGGTGTGAAGTAAAAGGAATCACTTTTATTACTGTTATTCTTAGCAACAAGTTCATCTGAATGTGAGACAGCTTGAATTTTCCTACCAAGTAAACATGGTCAAAGATGAGAGTGGCTTTATCCATCTGGCCGAGGATTAGTAGCATCTCATTGTCAATGAACTCTTTATACTCTTTCAAGTTGCAATTCATGTGTTGCTCCAACTCTGTGCGGATCTAGGAGAGAAAAAAAAAAAGGCTTGATTTCTGTATGAAATCCTTAAAACAGTAATCCCTGGTATGTCTCGTGTACATAATAAATAATGCCTACAGAGCTGGTGAAGGCTCTGAAAATATGAAGAAATCATTTGCAAAAACAGACAAACACGATTTAGAAAAAGCAGAGTTAACTGCTTTTGCAAATAAACTCTTCATATTTCCAAGTACTTCCAGGTTCATATTTTACTTTGTAAACTGTGGAGTTCTAGTGTGAGACCAAAAACCTTTTAGATAAAACTACAGTCAGCTACAGTAGACAAAACACTCCACAAACAGGATTTAAATGGAAGAGGGATCAAAAAGAAATAAACAGATTTCTTAATTGCTCTGTTTATCTAAGGTCCTGCATAAAGTAATCTCTGCATAATTTAAATCACTTATGGACGACAGTAACTTTATCAGCTTTCAATCTGGTGTTAAAGCAGACCCGCGATTCACAATGACAATGCCTGGAGGGTATAACAAAACGTGTGGATACGAAAGCATCATTTTAGAATCAAGTCCATTCATCAATAAAACTTGGCAAAATTTGTCTTGTGTTATACATATGGGTGTAAATATTCTGCTCTGGACTGAGTAGCAACATGTGGTACAGGAAACAGAAGCACCAATAAAAGGAAATTCATTTAATTAATTGCCAGCCAATTCTCAGAGTGAATGTCAATCAAATCCACATTTCTATAACATGAAATGATCAAAGAACTGACAGAAATATAATGAAGAGGTGTATACGTCTTATTCACATCCCCGAAGAGACAAGTTAGGTTACTACTATAGGTTCTGGCTCAGCATGATGCCAAATGTCAAATTCACCCATATTGCATGTTTGGTATGTGTTCTTCATCACTTATATACTTAGACAGATAGTGACATAATAATGTAGCCATTTTATTATTATTTTCCTGTGGTATTCTGGTTTTACCTGTTTGCAGGTGACATTCTCCAGGTCCTGGCAAGTCATGATGCTTCGGAGTTTGGCTTTAATAAGGCACTCGGTCCTTTCCCTCTCTGAAGGCCTAGAAAAAAAAAAAGTTTGAATAAACAGAAAGAAATTAGTGCATCAGCTTCTCCTGAAACATGACAACTTC
Source organism: Atherinomorus stipes (assembly GCA_023101725.1). NCBI lineage: Eukaryota > Metazoa > Chordata > Actinopteri > Atheriniformes > Atherinidae > Atherinomorus > Atherinomorus stipes. The sequence continues at coordinate 758,291 of JALJCO010006760.1, forward strand.
AACAACTGGTTTACAGTAACAGTGAATCATTCGTTTCATTAGGAATAGTGTTTTGGGGCTGGAGAGCTTTTACTGACTTGTCGACAAACATTGTGGGAGAATCTGGCCGTGTGGTCTCCAAGTCTTTCATGGCATTCCACTCATTTATGCAGCTCTGGTCTGAAGCAATGCAGCTCTCATAGTAGCCCGTCCAGGTGAGAGCCATGCCTCCAGGGAAGTAGTTAAACCTGCGTGACACTTCGCAAGCCTTGTGCAGCACCTGCAAGGCTGACCTAGATAGTTGTTGATCAGAGAAATAAAATTTAGAGATATAGATGACTTGTCCAAGTCTGATCTTTAAACTATACTAGTAAAATAATGAAATGAATGCAGCATCAACGCAAGCCTGTGCACCTGAGCCCTCATGCCAGCAGGTGGCACAATAAATAAGCCTGGTGTTAACGTGTACTACAGCTCAGTGTTTATCAGGGGACCAAGACTAAGGTCAAACAGTAAATAAAACCAAACTACTGTGTCTTTTTGCCTTGCTATCATCTTTGAGCTCACCAAAAAAATCACTAGGTTAAGGAAAAATGGTATGAAAACCTGTGCTTTAAATATATGCTCCAAAAGTGCCATGAAGCTTCCTCTAATGCATTTATCACATTGTTGCACACAGGCAATAGAATATTTACAATGTTGGGAAAATAACATGTCAGTTGTTATTACAAAATGAATGTACAAAATGTTTGGCATTTAAGAATAGGAAGAAAAAGGCAAATAAGTTAAACATGTCACATGCTGCTGCCACTCGCTTTCCTGCCAACATGTTTTTTGACAAGAATCACAGCTATTAAAACTGGATAAAGAAGCACAGAAACTGCTTTTCTTAGTATTTAGAGAATTCAAACAGCTCTCATCATGGCTTCTACTTCAATATCTCTGGGTCATTTCACTCAGACAGGAACCTATCTGAAGAAAAAGAAGACTACTCAACTGGACCCTTACTGTGGTGAGCAATGAAACTAAGCTGTTGTAGACAGCCACTATGTCTCCAGAGGCTGTTTATTACTTACCACATGGCCTGCACTGACACAGGTTTGAAGACATGAGTTCTACCCGCTGTGTTCACAGTAAAGCCCCTGCAGAGAAAAAAAAAACAAAAACATGCCAGGTCAGTCCCTGAGCAGGGATGTGGGAATCAGGCTCATTTAAGGTGTCAGATGGTTAGTGCAGTGTTGAGTAAAAATCGGACAAACAGCGCTGCAGCTGTGATCTCTGTCCTTGCCACAAGGGTCACAAAAACAGACTAAGAACTCACCCGTCTCCATCCAGATGGATCTTTGTATCACTCCACAGAGGTAGCACCATGCCGATAGAACAGCTTTTGCTGAGAAAAAAAAAAAAAAAGAGAGTTAAAATTAAGCTCCACACCAACAGAGGGTGCCAGAGAAAAAGAGAAAAGGTATAGCTACATATTAAAGTACACAAATACACCACTGTTGACTTTCAAATGTGTTCTATTTGCATACTTGAAAATGTTAAATTTCTATATCATGTATATTTTATGTAATGAACAAAAGCCAATATTTACACATCAACTTTAGGCGGGAGACTGCAGGTGAGTGTTGTACATAGACTGGTCTTGTCAATTCACTTTATACACACTATTTAATCTACATGTAGCACCAATAAAATGATAAAATCAGCAAAGAAATAGAATTTAGCTTCTATAGCCACTTAAGAAAACACAATCAGCCTTTTTGTACCAGTCTTTGTTGGTGAAGTCAATTCCCAAAAGGATGTTCTCTTCTGTATCTTGTCGCCCGCTGGTATACACCACCACCATGTAGCGGACACGATCTGACCATGCACTCTCCAACCTCACGGCCTGCGTGAGGTACAAACACCAGATTAGACCTGCCTAACCCACATAAAGTAAACACTCTGCTCTCATCATGCAAATTTAAAGCTTTGATTGTTAAAATAGCAAACAGTGACCCTCCTGCTGAAATCTGAATGCAACTAATTATCACAGCTGGATGTGCAAATAAAACTGGACTTAGTACGTGTAATAGTTTAACTGATTATCCTTAGGATGCGTGGGAGCACAGGGGTGGCGGATGTAAAATAAAACAACTCAGCCTCACATTAACACATACACACATACCATGGAAACATTTCGTAATGCTCCCCTCATGAGCTAATAATTCCAGTGAGCAAATAAGCATCCCAAGCAGACAATAAAATCTAATCTGGTAGATTTTCTAAGCCAGGTTGTTCGTCACTGTGTTTGTGTGTGCTTGTGTTTTTGTTTTATTGCGTGCACAGACTTATGTTGTCTCTTACCAATTTGATTCTGTCCTCTGAGCGGAGAATGTTTATCATCACCTGCAGGTGTTGAGGTAAGTCACCTGTGTTGGGGAAGAAAATGGGTTGCTTAGAGTCAGTGGCTGCTTTGACAACACTGAGAAGGAGTTTAATACACAAGGAAAACATGATAACCTTTAATTAAAGACATTGCTGTAGACTAGAGAGAGTAGATAAAGTTACACTGCTCCTTAGTGTTTACCACCGATGCCTCCTCCCCATCAAACCAAAACTAGGGCCTGCTCTTGAAACAATAACTTACAATGTGTTCAGTGAATTTAATCAGCTGGCATGTCATATTAAACGGTTGAAGAGAGACGAACTGATAATAACACCCTGACTTTACATCAGGAAATTCATTAGCTGCAAAACCACAGTTCAAGACCTTGTCTTTGCTTATTTTACATCCCTCAGTGCTCCCTGAGCGTTGGGGATTGAAGCACGCAAAGTAGCAGTAAACAGAGAGCCTGCTGTTTTGACAGATGCCGCAACAAGGTAAAAAGACAAATGTGAAATCGGACTTTTTATTTTTCTAAACAGCTGTTTATATTAAACAGAAAGTGTCTGTCTCTTTTGGGTGGTCATTTATCTTAACAGCCTAAAGTTTCATGATAAGAAACTTAAGAAACAGGCAAAATTATTTTAAACAAATGCTTCAGAGTTTCACACGCAAATCATTAAGTGTGAAAAAATATATCTCCAAGCTAACTTCACCATGCATATAATCATGCAGCATATCTTTAACTTTCCTGCTTCAGCTAACAGTGGATAGATGCTGGCACCAGCAAGCTATTTCCAAAATATGCACACTAATTAAACCATATAATAACTATTAGTATAGAGAGGCTTGAAGAATTTTAGATAAAAATGAACCACCTATGAGCCACTGAAGTTTCCTGTCACAAACTATGATATACTGTATTTGTGACTGGAATATGCAAATAATTTGAAAAATAAAACTAAATACATTTTCTAAAAAAGGAACAAAATGTTTTCTCATACATTTTTGTGTTTTGGCATTAGGGGTGGTGTAAGTTTTGCCACCTCTTTGGTTCGCCAAGGTTTCATATAAACATTCCCTTCTGACTTCAAACACATTTCTTCCAACATGAAAATGACTTAACTTTTTTTTTTTAGATTACCTTAATATTGTTGGTAATTATTTCCTCCTCCATTAGTTGGAGTCCAGGGTTGTAATAAATCATTTGTTTGTTGCCTCATTAGTTCATATCTTTCTAAAAGAAAATTGACCTCCTCAGCAGCTCAGTTGATTTGTGTCGCACCACAAGACTTAGTACTGAGCCTACTTCTCTTCTCCATTGAATGCTAAATCCCAGATGGTCCAGAATTTCCTTAAATTAAATTATGATAATTCAGAGGTCATTATGTTTGGACTCCTAACTATTTTCGCCCTCTTGTTTCTATATCTAGCAATCTTTCAAATAATATCCCTCAGGCTGCTTGAATCTGGGAGCAATATTTCATATTTTATTTTTAGCCTCTGTTTTGAATCTTAAAGGGACTCGAGGCAGGAATTTTTAAAAAACCAAACATGCATGTCCATTTTTTTAATAGTAATGGGTGATGAAGCCCTAAATACCCAAAAAAAACATTTCCACCCATGTTTCTCTCTGTTGCCTTGAACAGGCTGTGTGCTGCAAAATGCGCTGCAATTCGGTGTCCGAAATTTCCTGTGCTGCCCTGCGGACGTGACGTCAAATGACGCTACATCCGCAGTTTTGATACAGGAAGAAGACGGTCGCGGTAAATTCAAACACTGTAAGCGATAGTTATGGATTCTTCTGCCGTCAGCAAATGATCCAGATCAACTGAAAATCCACTAAAAAGTGTAACTACGAAGAAAAAGTGTAGTAAACAACATTACAGCTTCAGTTTGTGCACGCTCCCGCGACGGCTTGGCTCGTGGCTGCAGTTACCTGAAGCACCAGTCACGCCAGTCGCAAGTTTCGTTTCTTAATCTTGCCTCAAGTCCCTTTAAAGGAATAGTTCACCCACAGAATGATATAACTTTATTTTCCACTTACCCTCATGGTGAGCAAGACTCTCAAACACTTTTTTAATATCTCAAATGCAGCCGGCGATCAGGAAGGTTTCTCTTTTTCCCCCAACTTTCATATAATGGAGTTTGCCAGGGTCCGAGCCAAAAAGGTCCATAAAAGCCCACAAAAACTTGTCAATATTCCTCCATACTGCTCATCCAATGTAATCCAAGTGTCCTGAGTGGGTAGCATCCAGAATTTATTCGAAACAATGTCATTTAGTATATTTTTAGAGCCACTTCCACGAAGTGCGCACATGCGCGGTCACGAAACTACGGAAGCCTCGGCGTTCAGAGCCTACTCTGCCAATAATGCAAGAGTAGAAGAAGAAATTCACTGTTTACATTGTGGTAAGAGCGCCAGAGCTGCAGACAAACCGGGACAAACACAGGAGGGGTTGGATATTGATTTAAAAGAAAGAAAGAAAGAAAAAAGAGAACGCGCGATCTCGTCTGCTGAGGCTTCCGTAGTTTCGTGAACGTGCATCGGCGTGCTTGTTAGACATGCGATGTAGTACTGTTTAGGCTCTAAAAATATACTAAATGACATCATTATGGACGATACCCACTCAGGACGAGCAGTATGGAGGAATATTGACAAGTTTTTGGGCACTTTTATGGATCTTTTTGGCTCGGACCCTGGCGAACTCCATTATATGAAAGTTGGGGGAAAATGAGAAGCCTTCCTAATCGCCGGCTGCATTTGAGATATTAAAAAAAGTGTTCGAGAGTCTTGCTAACCATGAGGGTAAGTGGAAAATAAAGTTAAATCATTTTGTGGGTGAACTATTCCTTTAAGATGCATATGTGGTTCAGTCTTATTTTCTCCAGCCTAAATTCAGTATTTAAATTAATTAGAACCAGTCTCTTCTATCTGCACTCAGCTGTAGGTCACCCTAACTATATTTGTGCTATAAGTACTCTAAAATCCCACTGAAACCTGTTATAAATGCAGTTATCATTTATAATATTGACAGTGTAAAAATGACTTTCTTCAAAACCTTTGATAAAAAGGTCAGTTTCAAGATTGGTTTGCTGTTACATGCTTCAAAATACTTCTTTAAACAGCTGAGTGGGAACAATACCTAGAGTTAAGGACAAGGATGTCATATGGGAAACTGTTTTCACAGATTTCTAAAAGGGAAACCGGTTGGAAACTGTATAAAGGAGTCAGAATGAACATAGGAAACTGTAAGATTTGATTAAAGTGGTTTTGAGTTTTAAATTACATCCGGAAGCTCCACCAAACAGTTACGATTTAGTGGTAAGTTTATCAAAAATCATGAATCTGATCAAATGTAATGTTATACCGCAATAGCCAAGAAATGATGGCTTCACACTAGAGGGTTATTTTCCCATTTTAAGCTCTCTAGTGTAACCTATTTTCACACAACTGGCAAATGATTAACTTTAAGTCACTGATGGCGAGACACCAACTTTTAGAACAAGAAAGCTTTTATCAAGCTCTTACTATAGGTCAATCTCACTGTCTCCTCCTTCTCTCTTAAACGCCACAGTTGCTGAGAAATGACACAAGCTATTTACCCTGGCAAATGTTGCTGAGGACTAAGTAGGTCCCACACATATGCGAGGTACCTGACAAAATGGCCAACGAAGCAGACAAAGCTGCCAGTCACAGCCGTGACTTGCCAAATGACTTGGCAGCAGCTTAGCTGTTGGCGAATTCCCATCATGCCACTGGATTGTCAGGTCAGCCTTGAATCTTTAAAGGAGCTATTGTGGCTTTCAATGGTGACATTTTTAAAACAGCCTTTGATTAATGATACTGTGCAGTTCAGTCTAACTAGTCATGTGATGTAATGGAGAAATCACCAACAACTGGCACTGGAGTTTTCCTGCATTAAAGCTAAATGTTGCTTCCTGTCTTGTAATTCGCTTTTGGATAAAACATATTTTTGACAACTAAATGTAAATCTTAAGTTGCCAGAATGAGAATAAGAGGGAACATGTGAAACAAGATAAATAGGGAAGTGTGACCATACGCTGGATTTAAGCCCTAATCTGCCTAAGCTATAGGTCTGGAACATGCTTATCAACGACGCAGCCTCTGTCCTCCTTACCTCAGCTATAAACATCTGCTGCAGTACCTGAACTCACTGCATAATTCCCCTCTGACACACACTGACAAGATTAAAAGTAGATTGTTGGAATGATGTGGTCAACATGGTGTCATGTTTTCTGTTTCTCACCTGCATGTTTGTGATGAGGATGTGCTTTCTGGCCCTGGTGACTGCTTCCCTGCTGCAAGAAGAGAGCAGCACCCTTTACCATGAAGAAGCTCTCACTCAAGCTGCGAAAGGTGACAGAACAGTAACAAGTCACTAGACGGACAACACACATCAGAGAAACAGCTCAGCACAATCCTTGAATTTGTTTGTAATATAATAGACCAAACAGTGAGACTCAAGCGTCAAGACAAAACAAAATTTTTAGTTTCAACAAGATGGTTCAGTTCAGTTAGAGGGAGCCAATGAGATAAGCATAAATCATGGCTGTCAGCTTTGGCGAACAAACTCAAAAGCTGGGAGGAGAGGCCAAGCTGCCACGTTACAGAAGCAAACCTCAAGTCTGCAGCCACCATGAATCAAGCTTTGATCCTTAATGCTCATCTGTCTTCTTTTTACTGCATGGGCTGTACTGATTTGGATGCATTTCTTTGCGATCCTTGTGTGTTTTTAATTTTTTTCATTATGACCTCAAAGGGGCAATTATCACCTCACATCTGCCTGTAAAAATTCTGACGTTTTCAGGTTAGGCTTTGGAACTGTCAACAGATGACACAAGTAAGGAACAGCAATAAAAAAAATGAGTGAGGTGTTTCCCTCAGGCTGAATTCAATCATTCCATTTCACTGAATAACAAAGCACACACGTATATAAATCTACCTGGCAGCGGGGTGGAACACATGTACCGCATATTCTGTGTGTGCAGTCTGGCAAATCAGGTCATCATTAGGAAGTACAAAACTGATGAGTGACAGGATCAAAACAAACCCTGACAGGTACTAAGACAAACCTGTATCCAAGTGCAACTTTCAGTACATCAGTGTATTTGGGGAAATTAGGTATCACTAACTAATGTCAGCTTTATAAATCCCAAATCAAACTGGACTACCATGATCCTAAATAAATATTTGTATTGATGAAATTCTGCTGATATGCTGAATTTAAAAGATGATGTTTTAACAAATGCTATTCTATGGAATGAAATGAACATCAGAACTGCTTGTTCAACCAACTCTGTCTGATTAGACTTTAAAAACCCAATTAGATAAAAGCAGGCCTGACCAAAGCAGAACATGTGGGAACAATGCATTTCATTTTAAACACCTCACAATAAATTATGATCGCCCCCAGCACCACTGAAGAATAATTTAAAAAAAAATCTGTGACAAGGCATGGGGGTGGACACATCTCAACAAGAGCTTTTGTGTCACTTTGGTAGATTTTTCTCCCACTGTGTTCTCTGTTTCAGATTTATAAGGGTGCTAGGAGGGTCTACTGTCAGGAAGTGATAGATAACATGAGACAGAAGTGTAAATACCAAGCCAGGGGCTACTGCTTTATCTCCACACAGGACTACATAATTTTATTTCTCATTCTTTAAACTTTAAAGAATGAGTTAGCCTGGGATAGCAGATCATTTCCAAGGAGGAAAAACTTTAAATGAGAAATTATAAGAAGTGTAAAACTTGCTTTCATGCATAAATCAAGAGCTGCAGACATCCTAACTGAATAGCCTCATCCCCACTGTCTTTTTCCCTGCAGCACCCTGCAATCAGCTTCTTCACAAATGTTAGGACTAAAAATACATCTGGTATCAAAGAAAGTGCAGACTATAATAGAAAATCTTGCCAGAAACCTAAATTGTTCAGTACGATACAGTAGCAGCTGAGCTGCACCTTATTTAAAGACAAACACAATGAGTTCAATCACTAAGCTGAAGTCACAAAAATATGGATAATGATGCATCAGAGATCGCTTCAAAAATATAAAAAATCACTAAGCATGGGTTAGAGCCCAAACCTTATTTAGGTGCTTGATCTCATATTTCATCAGTGAAAGACCTTAGAATTTGATTTTAAGAAAAGTTAGTTCCACTCACATGCGGTTTATCTCACTCTGGGTCAACACAGCGTTCTCCACAAAGTATGGTATCATCTTCATCACTGCCTCCTTAATGGTTTCTACAACCAGATGCATCCTGTTGACCGGAATAAAATCAGGCCTCCCCGGCCAAGCTAACGTCTCCTCATCCACGTCCAGAACAGTGAAGAAGCAAAAGAAGAAGAATAACTACAAGTGCTGTCCCACCACTTTTGAATGACAGACTGACACACAGTCTGCACTCATCTGCTCTGTTCAGTAGAAAAGTGCAGTCTGTTCAGACGCCACTCCCTCTGGCTGCCTCCTTCTTCTCCCTCATCTGAGCGTCTCTGTTTGCGAGTCAGCCTCCTTGCCTGCAGGGATTCACTGCAGCCTCCACCCGCTGCCTCCAGCGCACACAGCTAATCTCTCATGTCCCTCAGTCTGCTTTGTCTGTCACAACCTTTTACTGTTAAGGAAGTCCGCAAGCCAGACTCAAGAGAGTCAAGGATAATTCAAGAGAAATAATTTGACTTCTTCAACACTCCTTATCCATTAAGTCAGAATCAACGGAGAGCAAGGAACAGGTTTCTTTTTAAGCAAATGCAAAAATTTGTGCTGCAGAAACCAACTCTCATAAATGCACTAAGAAGCCAACTTTCTCTTCTTTGTTCGAAAAGCAAAACTACTTGGAAAACAGAAAAGAAGATTTCAGAAAAAAAGTTTCTAGTGAGACGACTTCATGTGCATGCCACATCAACACTCTTTAAGGTAGTGCTTGCACAGATCTCAACACATTGGATAAACATAGGTGGAAGAAACAAGAACTGGCAATGCCCCAAACCTCCCAAATCTCATTATACACAGGCTTATAAGGGAAGGGTAATCTTGTCTCTCTCCTTTAAGTGGCCAATGCTAACTGTCACTCACTCACATACACCACCATCAAACACACTGTGTGAGATTATTAGAGATTATAGCAGGTTAAGGACTTGTCTTTATGCCCCATACAGCTGTAACACCAGGGAATGCTCCTCCAGATGACGTTCTTTCTGTCACTTAACCTCAAAAGTCCCAATACATACAATCAAGGGAAATGACTCTCTTGATGAGTCCCAGGAAGAACCATGCAGCATCCAGCACAGGAAAAATGGAGGGACGTGAACTCAGGAACTCCCCATGGATTTGAGGTCAAGCTTTAAAGCAGCAGTTAGGCATATCACTGAGTTAGAGTATGCACTGCAGCCCCATAAGTATCCAGATGGATATGGACGGAGCAAAACAGGACCAGATGTCCTCTAAGCCTCTGCCCTGAGTCACCAGGTGAACTGATAAGTGAGAGAGCTGCATGGAGGGTGCAGCCAAGCTGGTTCAGACATGGTCTAGAATAGTTTTGTTAACACCACCACAATGAGAAAAAAAACGCATCCTCTTGAGACTGTCAGTTGCATAATACTAGAATTTTTCTCACTGACATCACTAAAAGAGGCACAAAGAGGAGAGGCACAACAGTCAGGATTAGACCTCATCAGGTATCAGTTGAAACATGGAGGGCCTGAGTGTGAAGTAAATGACATCATTGTTTTACTGAGGTAACTTAAAATCAGAAACAAACATAAGCTTTTAAGGTGAGGTGCTTTAAATGGACCACATAAAACAGAGTCCCTATGGAAGATTTTCTCATCCAGATTGCGAGACTGACCCTCCACACTGATTCATTCGCCTCAACCCAATCACAAGGTCATGGTACATTCAATTCAGTACATTCTTGCCCAATCACTTGCCATGCCCAACTTTTCTCTGTACACAGTGGTTATGTGAAATCATACCTTGGTTCAGTGCCACAGACACCTGCACCATGTTTATGCTAGCCTTCATCAACCCCCTGGGCTTGTCAACACTACTGAGGTTAACCAGTAACAGCAAGCACAAATACTCCCATTTGGCAGATACACAGCTGTCCATCAACAGATGTAACCATGCAACTGCTGTACAGGATCAGTACACCCAAATAAATGTCTGTCAAAGAAAAGGCAACTTAATATGGCAATAATATAAACACAAATTTACTGCCAGTTTTATAGCATGATGTGCCTTACAAACTTCTCAAAGAATGAAAGATATTGAGAGACAAGTCAGGACTTGCATCACACGTAGATCATTCTCTTGCACATGCATTGCTGAGGGACATTGCATAGGCTGTTAACTGGAAAGAAACTGAGCACCTAGTGTGACGCATTTGCAGTTGCATGATAAGAAACATCCTTCTGCTCCTTGAAGGATTCCTCTGACTCATTTCTTTTGAAGCAAAGTTTTTAACAATAACTATGTCAAAAATCACAAACCTCACACAGGGAAATAAAACCATAGGATTGATCCAGGTTCATAAAAAGAACAGTGAAAAATGAAAGATGCGCAGAATTGTCCTATCATGGTCGTACCAACTTGACAGCGTTGTGCTGATGTGCTTTTAAACAAGTTATTGTACAGATCTGATCTGAGCTAAACATGGGTTAGGTTGCACTGCTGTCAAATTTAGATGGGTCCATCTTAGCTATACACACTTCTAGTATCTATAAGACAGATACATCATATTAAACTCAAGCAGTACATTTGTTCTGGTATAAAGTTTAGTCTTACAGTAAATCTGCATAGCTGCATCTGCAGAACGCTAATTTGTCACTCAAAGATAAAGTTATCAATAGTCAGATATCAAATAGATGTTGCAGTATTATGTATAAAGGGTATAAAGGTTTTTTTTTTTTTTCCAAGAAACTTGCATTTTTAGCTATTATGTCCAAGCAAACCGTGGTTTTAAAACTTTGCTGATCATCTCAGCAAGCTTGATGAGCAGGAAAAAATGTGCTAAGACATGTTTGCTCATCATCTCTGACTTTACTTGTTTAAGTGTTGAGAGTTTTACTAGACTCTGGCAGTTCCTCCTCACAAACAAAGCTACAGGTAAGTGAAGGTAAAACACTACTTGAGCCTAGTATGTGCCTAATATAATTTTCCCATAATCTCAGCCTGAGTGTTTGGAAGAATAAGACCAATTGAATTCTGCTTCACCCCACAAGTCTGATGTGGGAACACTTTAAGTTTGAGCTGAATGAGAAAGACGCACATTAATATGAATAAATAAATGACAATACGTTGCCCTTACTAATAAGTCAAAACATGTAAATCTAAATGATTGTACACAAAATCCAATTTAATTTATTGTTTTAATTCTATCTGTAGTGTCTAAAGTATGTTTATGCCTAACATTGTCTCAGACGAAACTCCAGTTTTCTAGTATCGGTTCTAATAATTTCTTCCGGCTCTCCTCACCGAACACAGTGATCCAATCATTTTACGCAGTGTTACCACTGTGCAGCTGGGCAGCGCTGCAGTATTCCAGCTCTGCATGTTTGCACGGTGCACAAAGTAACTCTGTGGTGAAACCGAGAAAGGGTCAAGCATCCCTCAGACTGTGTGCTGAGACCAAAAAGACTCATACACATAAAACTACACAAGAAACAGACCAAAGAGAGGAGCCACCATAGTTATTTTCACATTTTGCTGAAGTTAATAAAATTCACACAGATAACGGAAGTTTTCCACTAGACTATGTAAGCACACATGTAACAATGTGTTGCTAAATTTTAAAATCAGTTGACCCCTTTCCTGATGTCCAGCCCTTAAAAGGTATCACTACGCTGCAAGTTGGAGAAATTGTTTTTGTTTTTGCCTGCTGAGCACTGACAACACAGACATGCAAGTCAGTGCCAGACACTAAATATATGGAACAAGGAAAACAACCGATCCGATTTGAAGCAACAACTAGCTGAGTAAATGACTGAAACAACCAAATGTCATAATTATAATCAGCTTTCTGTCAATCTGTGCCATCATGTAGAAAAGCTGCAGACAGGCCAAGTGACTCAACTGATGATGCAAAGTTGAAGAACAAGTTCATCAGTCTGAATGCTGAGAAATAAACAGATGCATTTGTCAACATATTACTTGAGTAGCTGCTGAATATCACAGATTTTTCAGTCGTCTATTAGGAACTGATGACTGTCCCAACAAGCCAGACAGACAGGTGTCTGGCTGGTTGATGCCAGCTAGTCTGCCGCCACTCAAGATTTCATTTCATGACTCAAACACAGATGTAGGCAGTCAGTCAACAACACCTGTTTAAATAATGTTAGCCTTTCAAGAAACAGCAAAGTCAAACTTGTAAGTAAACTTACCTCTGATTTACTCGCCGTTCATCTTCACTCCCAAATTCCTGCAATCCAGATAACAGCAAAAAATGAATACCATACTTAATCAATCTGACTGCATTACAAAGATTTTCCACCTGGCAGACAGAGAGAAACTACAACTATCTCAATATTTACCAGCCATAAACTCTGATGAGTAAACATCAGAAGGTAACAGAACTCAGAAGACTGGAGATGGTTTACATACTGTGTCCTCAAAAAAAAAAAAAAAAAAAAAGAGAGAAGACTGGTTTGCGATCAGCATTAAATTGACAAGGAAACTGAATCTTGCAGTGAATTTCAATCAAAATCAAGCTGCTTCTTATTCTCAGACTACTGTCAAACCTGACGCTGCAAGCAAATTCCAGTGTAGTCACTCAAGTTTGTGTTCATTTACATCCAACAGAAGCTGCACCTGCCACGACAAGCTTTCAGATATTTTCTGAAAACCTATTCTTACATTGGCTTTGTGAGTATTTGTGTCTCTATCTATAGATATCTTTTTGTGTAATAACATAATATTTAAAAAGGTTGTAAGTCAGTTCTGAATAAAGATGCTTTGGAAACTTTTATGCTCAAGCAGACTAAATTATGTGAATAATTCCAACATTTTTATACATAATACCAAAGTTTGAGACAGAGATAAAATGATAATGAAACTGTAGTAGATGATTAACAGAAATACAAATAACTGTGATTATCTAAAATTGCCTTACCGTGTTCATTTTATAGTATTATTGCAATTTGAGCTGACAAAAAATGTAGAAATACACAATTATACAAAAAAAATTTAAATCAAATGAACATTAGAAAAAAATTATGTTTGCCTTTTAGGAGACCGGCACGATGAGATGATGCTATAGGCAGCAGTCTATCAGTCAGGCAACTCTTTCAATTGTTAGAAAAAAATATGGGAACATGATACATGTGTCATGCAAAGATGTATGAAGAGAATCCTGTCGATTATGTTGAGGAGATTATCATTATCTTGTGATATTATATTTGATAACTAGGGATGCACCGATTGTGAAAATCTGGGCCGATACCGATACAGATGTTTAATATAACAACTTGGCGGAGGGTGGATTTTTTTTATTTTTTTTTATTTTTTCTTTTTCAAAAAAAAATAAGGGTTTAGTTTTTCATCAGCTACATGAAGAAGAAAAAATTAAATCAAACAAATTAATAAAAAAAAAAAAATATAAAGTTATTTTGGATTAAATATAAAAAAAAAACTTAAAATTTAAAAAAAACCGGGAATGGGAAACAAAAAAGAAAGATAAAGAATATGATAAAAAAAAAAAAGAATAATGAATAAAAAAAAAAAAAAAAAGAGAGAAATATAAGTAAATAAAAAAAAAAAAAAAAGGAAAGGAAGATATTAATAATGCGACAGTCGCATTTCTAGGGGGGGGTATCCTACCCCCTCCCCACAAAAGAAGGGGAGAGAAAGAAATAAAGGAAAAAAAAAAAAAACCAGCGGTTGATAAAACGGAGCCGTGATAACAGGTTAACCCATTAATTATGAAGGGCCTATATGGAGGTGTCACTAGTACAGTTACTATCAGCAAGTGATGGAAAACAGCTTTAAGAGAGCCTTGCTGCTGATGGTCACTTTGCAGGAAAAGAAAACAGGAATAGAGTGGCCATTACTGGGACTGGCAGACAAAAGATATCCGCAGATAACCATGAAACAATGAATGACTGGATGGACACCCATTAATCTCTGTAAGCTTGAAATAATTTCCCACATTAACAAACTCATGTCTTCATGCCAGAATCTACTATGTGCCTGTTTATCTCAGCTCTTTTCCTCCACTACAGCACAGCACTACTCCTCCACCCCTCCCACCCTTCATGAGTAGATGACATCATAGCTGCAGCAGATTTCTGCCTGCTTTTTCTGTCACACCTTGACAAATACCCAAGCAGCAATGACATACAGGGACAAAACAATAGTAACTGACTTACAAGAAATGATCTATTGGCAATAAGTTACTACTATATGCCATTACAATGCTATATAGGTTTCCCAGTTCTGTGAAAATCAGAAGTAATTTGATGAAATTGGTTCTGATGAAAAATAAAGCTCTAGGTCAGACATTTCTGGTTGTAAATGAATACAGATGTCCATCCTGATGTCTGATTCTGGTATGCACAGCAGAATAAAGGTGAGCTCATCTGTTTATAGCTGGTGAGTAGTGCCCCCATCAGGCAACTTATGTCTGTACGTGATAATGGTACAGGGAGCAATCTTTAAATGATTTTTGTGGTATATGGGTTTAAGTTTGTTTTCTTTCCTCACTGCAGTGCCCAGAAAACGAGAAATTTAAAATGTGACTGAGTGACTGTAACTGGGCAAGTAAAAATTATGACCCAGCTCAGTCTGTTTTACGTATGACTCCCTGTCAATCTAGAAATGTAATACATTTCTTATAGGAGATGAGCAATACTAAGAAATCTGACAGTTATCCTCATTTAGACCAAAGTTTTCTAATTTAAAGACAAAGAGGACAATTACTTAATTGAATGCCTGGGAAGAAGATCGTAGCCAGAGTTAAATATCAAAGTCCCGGATAGAAATATTCATTACCATATTTTTTCAGTTTTACACTGCAGTAAACTCGTTGAGACACAGACATGAGTTACAGGACAAAAAAAAAAAAAAAAAAAAAAAAGAAAAGAATAAAAAAAATTTTAACGTCCGCTACACACATCATACACAGCTAACATTAACGTTAGCTATAGCTTACATCATTCATAAGACAGTTATCAAACTAAGCTAGCATAGGCTATCTTTAACTAGCATGTCCAGATTTTAACACTAGCTGGATTGTTTTAATTTAACATATGGACATGCTGATGCACTAACTGTGTTTTAGCTCTCTGTAGCAACAAATAATGTTAGCATTTTGGAAAGCTCCAAATAACAATAGCTGAAAACAACAGCCTAGCATAACACGTTAACTGTCTGTGCTAATTTAGCTTCAATCAGCGGGCCTTCCTCCAGCAACATCCTTCTCATCCTCACTGTTGCCCGGTTAGAGCCTCCACACTGGAGCATTTCCTTTTGTGCAGTGCACCCCGGGCAAGACTGACCTCTCCCGCGGTCGTGGTTGTTGTGCTGGCGGTGGATGCGGCGCTGGGAGTCGGGGACCGCTGCAGAGTGACCAACGCCATGGCTGGAAGCTGAGGATGCAGCACCGACCGGCCGCTGTGGCCTGGAGAGCTGCAGCTAGCTGCTGGGCTAACGTCAACATAGAACTGATGATTGGAGGGAGAGGGACTCTATTATTATCCTTCAGGTTGGGCTCTCCAATAACTGCTGCCTTCATGGCTCTATCTATCTTACCATTGCCTTTAACGTAGTTGTATAGTAATAACTCAGTAATTACAAACATTGACTTTAAATGAGGTTAAATTCTTTTTTTTAAAAATCTGTCTTTAAGCTAGGTAATGCAGAATGTTTTACTGTCAAGACAAGATAGAAATTTTACTTGACAAGTATGGCACGATTTAACAGAATGACTGAAGAGATAAATAAGCTGTGGCACAAGGGGTGTTTCATTACATTATTTTTCTTAAACAGATAAATGAATAAGCCAAGTAAAACAAACTATATTACAAATAAAAATAAATTGGCATGGTTGCCAGGACAAAATATGTGATAGCAATAGTCAAACCTATTGTGACTATTAGTTTAATTATTAACCATGAATGAAACACCTAGGAAAATCTCATGTCTAGAGGAAGCAGAAAAAATTAAATGCTTTGTTACGTGTGTTTGCCTAACAGAGATTGAATTATACCCTCCCATTTAAGAAAGGGGAAAAAAAAAACCTCTCAGTTAGATAAAGTTTAGATTAACAAAAGTAGTAATAATTAAAATGATAATTAAAATTTTTATGAAAATTATTGTCTTTAAACATTTATATATATATATATATATTATTTTATATATATATATATATATAAATATATATATATATATATATATATATATATATATATATATATATATGTATGTATGTATGTATGTATACATACATAACAACAAGAAGAACAAGAACAAGGAATTAAGCATGATGGAACCCCAAACAAATTTTTTGTTGAGCAACCCTTTGAGGCAATCACTGCATTTCAATCAGACTTCTGCACCTGTCGACAGGTATTTTGGCCCACTCCTCAAGAGCAAAGTGCTCTGAGTTGTCTGAGACAGTTTTGTTTGTTTTTGTTTCTTTTTATTATTCTTTTTCACCACAATCCAAAAACAATATATTATTTCACTAAATTAAAATTTAGAAAATCTTATTTATCATTACTTTTTTCAGTTTCTTTTTATTTGAGTGAGTATTATACTGTATCTAATTTCCAGCCAGTATGCAAAGATTTTAGAAGCCTATCATGTAATTCAAGTGCATTAAATACAAGTGTATTGACAAAAACTTATCATTAAAAGCTGAGTAGTCGCTGCACACATTTAACACATTGTTAATGGATAAACTTAGTTATTTTTTTCTATCACCTGTATGTAGCAGTATATCTGGTTTGTATAAGGCACCCTGAGAAAAATAGCTGTTTCATTGGTTTGTTGTATAAGTACAAACCAATGAAACAGCTATTTTTTCCTCAGTGTCACTGTTACGTTTAGGCAAAATTGGGTAAATAGGAAGATCGACACAAACACCTCTTACTCTAAATATTAGGCAGCCATGCGTGACCAACCGCTACCCACATAACACAAATAGTCAACAAAGATTTGTGTTGTATTTATAGTACATTGCTGCCGAGTGTGGGAATTCCGCTTTCACCACATCACCTGGCTTGGGTTGTAACAATTTTAGTTGCAATTTTGTTTCTATTAAAACTCTCGGGGGTGTTCGTCTTGTTGCTCTATTGCATAACAGAATATAACGTGATAACAAGAAAGACTACCCTGAATTAAAAAATCGGAAGTGTTTTGGACCTGGCAGTGATGATTATATTTTAAACGACGAGACCTGAACGTAGCGTGCGCACTGATTGGCTGCAGACTCCGCCCCTCCGACATGTGACAGAGGACCTGCGAGTGAGAAAGTAGTAGCTGTAATCCTTGACTAAGGTAAGACAAAACTTTTTCGAAACTCTTAGACTCTGTTTGGTGTCTATTACATTATATGTTGTGCAGCTCTTTAATACGTTTAAGTAATTTATGATTTTTTTTTTAAATGCACATTTCTCCGGCATGTTTCCCAGAGTTACATAATACACTGTTAATGAACATCGTTCATTCTTTTAAAGTTATGCCGAGTTGTAGTGACTAGTACGAGACTATAGCTTTGCTGAGTAGATTATTTTGGTTTGAGATGTTAATTTGGATTGTCAACAGAATAAACTCTTTTAGTGCATCTCCACTTTAATTGATATATGATATCATGTAATACCTGCTAGACATCAATTATTAAATATACACTACTCACAAAAAGTTAGGGATATTCAACTTTCGGTTTTTGGAGAACAGAATGATGCAGAATTAATATTTAACCAATGAACAATGTACATATGCATTGAAAGAGAAAGTTTAATTCAGTTCACCTGGAAAGGTTGTAGTGGATTTTAGATTCATTCCGACATCGTACAAAAAGCCAGATATCCTTAACTTTTTGTGAGTAGTGTAATTGTGGCTTTGCTTCATGTAATCGTATCCATTATGTGGATCAGGTTACACATAGGATTGCTAATCGGAGAGTAAGCCACTGTGTATCTGTTAGTGCAGACATGCGGGTGGCAGTGATTGGAGCTGGAGTAATTGGTCTGTCAACAGCTCAAAGCATCTATGAGCAGTATCACTCTAAAGTCAGTCCACTGACCATTGAAGTGTATGCAGACTGTTTCACTCCTCTTACCACAAGTGATGGAGCTGCTGGCTTCTGGCAGCCATATCTTTATGATAAGGGCAACATCCAGGAAACGTAAGTGGAATCTCTATTACTTCCTCTCTCTTTTTTTAAAATTTTAATTTATCTACAAAACTGACCTTCATGTTAATTACATATGTGTCCCTACCTTCAGAAAATGGAATAAGGTGACATTTGACTACTTGCTGGGCTGGCTCAACTCACCAGATTCAGTAAAAATGGGCATTTTCCTTCAGTCCGGGTACAACCTTTTCACTGAACCAGTTCCAGTGAGTATTGCTTTGATCTTTGAAAGTGTACCATAAATATGACTATTAAGATAAGAGTTGGCCTTTTTAACTCTTTACAATGAAGAACAAAGGTAAAGTGCTCTGAAAAATGTCTATAATTAGTTAGAGTGTAATCTCCAAAAAGATTATTCATAAATTTATGATATACCAGTGCATTATGTACCATAGACAAAGTCCACTGGTTTTCAGCCATGCTGAAGTGGAGCTTTGTTTAGCCACACAAAGGATGGTGCTTGCAGTGGTTAGGAAACATCAATGGAGAGGCCTCACCAAGGGTTGGGTTTACACAGAGTTAAATGGGATTCTGTATCCAGACCTAATTCTACCACAGCTGAGACATTTTTGGTGTTGTGTTCTTATCGTAGATAACTGTTATATTTTTATTGCAGGACCCTTCATTTAAGGACATTGTCCTCGGCTTCAGACAACTCACAGAAAGAGAGCTGCAAATGTTTCCAGGATTCAAGTGAGTTCTGTCTGAAACAGAACAAATCCTGTAGCCCAGATCATCAGTCAGACTTCCCACTCTTCCCACTATACATCAAACAATAAAATAAATAAAAGAAAAGTAAACATACTCACTCTACATTAACAGTATACTGAATAAGTTTTTTCTCTTGCAGTACTTTTGTAAGCAGTGATTGCCACTAAAATGTCTGTAACTTGCACTGTTCTTACACTGTAGCATGTATGATCCTTTTTTTCCAGTTATGGATGGTTCAACACAGCGCTCATGGTGGAAGGTAAATCATACCTACCATGGCTGATGGACTGGTAAGTTTTTTTTGTTTTGTTTTTCTTGGTTGTTTTGGTTTAAGCAGAGCTTTTGCTCTGTAAATCTCTTTGGGTTACATGTTTGAAAGGAGCTTTGTAAATGAAGTGAAGCTGGGTTGAGCTGATTAACTTATCTCATAATTGAATTCTCGTGATTTTTAAACAGAAGTTTTCCTGAATTAATGCTGTTTCTCTTGATATAGCAAGATAATCTTTCATTTTATGCAGCACCATCAATTATCAGTCATCATTGCATGTTCTCTCAATGGTCTTAAGATTGAACAAACCTGTCTGTTTTAACCCATCATAATTTAATGTGTGCTTATAATCAAGTTGAAGGCTCACCATTGTATTTCTAGAGATTATTCATTAATACTGCTGCCTTCTCTGGGGTTGTGCCCCTGTAAGTTGGACTAAGATGAAGTAGGAAACAGTCCTGTGGTCTTATGAATCAGGATTTTAAGGACCATCCAGCTTGTTATACACACACAGTTTCATCAGCCAGCAACTTGATAGTATTGGCTGGTATCATGTACATAGAATGAGTAGCTTTTCCATCTGTGAAGGAAGAGCATGTTTAATGCTGAGGAATATTCATGTGGCTACGCCTCAGTCTGCCTGGTGGACGGGTTGTTCTGGAAGGATTCTCCCCCCTGGGATACATAATGTTTCTTGAATCTTGAATCATATTTTTCTACATAAACACTCAATTGCTTCCACACAACTGTCAAGATTCCACCGAATTGTAGTTTAAATGTTAATTCGAGTGTTCATTTTGATGGTTTTCAAATGGTTGAATAATGATTTTTTTTTTTTTTTAGGTATTATCAATTAACCAATTTCCATGTTTCTTTAGTGTCTACATAAGATTACAGTATCCTGTGAATAGAAACTACTCTTACTAGTAGACCGATTATACATCCAAATCCCTGTATAATTAGATTACTGAATCACCCATCTTGGCTCCTAATGTTCATACATTTTTTGTATTTGCAGGTTGCAAAAAAGGGGTGTGAAATTTTATAATAGAAAAATAGCATCGTTTAAAGAGGTCAGTGTGGCCTTCTTAATTGTAACTTTTGTTTATTAATGTTTTTGTTCTGCAGTTTTAGAATCCACATTGTAACAACTACTCGTGAATTTTGTTAACGATTTGTTGATTTAAAAATTAAGGTTAATTTAGCGTTATTGCCCACCATATTTTGAAATCTGTTATGTCCTTGACTTTCTTTAGCTGTCAGATGCTGGGGCAGATGTGATCATAAACTGCACTGGGATGAGATCAGGAGAGCTGCAGCCAGACCCGGACCTGAAACCAGGTCGTGGCCAGATAGTAAAGGTGAGAGTGGGAATCATGTAATGCAGGGGTTGGCAAGTTTGGGCCTTGAGAGCTGCAGCAGTCCGCAAGTTTTAGATGTGTGCTTGTTTCAACACATCTGATTCAAAGAATGAGTCACTCAGCAGAACTTGATAAGCTGGTGGATCCATTTAATTTGAATCAGATGTGTAAGAGCAAGGAAACATCTAAAACCTCCAGGACTGTGGCTCTTGAAGAATGAACTTGCCTACCCTTGATCTAATTTATGAAGACAAATTAACTGGATAAGTTAACTTTAAATAGATAAATCGATAAAATAACCATAAAGGAACCACAAAAGCACCAGCTTGTCTTTCTGTGTTTAAGGTGGATGCCCCATGGCTGAAACACTGGATTTTAACCCACAACTTAAAAGCCGGAGTCTACAATTCACCATATATCATTCCAGGGTAGTGCATGTAACACTGATGACACTGAACAACCACATGTTGGTGGTTTAGTGCGGCTTTGCCACACACAGCACGCTGCACATAGTCAATGTTACTGTGCAGTCTTACTTTCTTTCGTGTCATTTAATTTAACTTCACTTTTGTTTGAGCAGTAGTTCCCATGTGTGCCATCTGTTGTTGGGTCACCATGTTGACTTGTGCTGATTTGGGATTGTTTGCAGGAGTCGTCTTGTGACAGTTGGAGGGGTTTTCCAGTTGGGAAACTGGAGTGAACAGAACAACTCCACTGACCATCAGCAGATCTGGGATAAAGCTTGTCAGCTCGAGCCAAGTCTCAAGGTGAATTGCTATCAGAAGGCTATAAAAAACTGTTCTGTGTAAACTCGAGTTAATTATTTGTAGTGAGACTTCTGCTGGGTTTATGTATATAACATTATGCAGTTGATATGTGTACATTACTCATTCTACAACAGGGAGCAGTTTAATCTTTTTTTTTTCACAAAACTGTCATTTTTTGGGGGAGGGGGGTAATTATTTTTTTAAGTAAATTTCTTTTGTTTGTGTCTCCCCTCAGCAAGCTAGGATAGTAGAGGACTGGACTGGTCTCAGGCCTGTTCGAAGCAAAGTCCGACTGGAACGGGAGACCGTATGGGCTGGTGCATCTGCAATAGAGGTAAATGTGCCAATAAAAAGTCAGCGATGCAGCTTTTAAAACGTGTTTGTTCAGCTTTTAAAATCTTGTGGCACTCATGCAGGTGATACACAACTATGGCCACGGAGGTTTTGGACTCACCATTCACAGAGGCTGCGCCCAGGAAGCTGCAAAGCTGTTTGGTCAGATTGTGGAACAAAAAGGCAAACGTCCAAAATCTCACTTGTAGATTTGTGCACGATAGTGGTGACTAGTACACACCTTCTTCAAAAGTGAGTTTTCATAGCAATAGTAATAGTTAAAGCAACTGCTACTTATCAGATACTTATTGTTATACTTATGTCAGAGAAATAATCACTGAACCAAATGTGTTTGTATGAGGCAAATCACATCCGATGTATGTTATTAAATAGCAACATGAATGAATGAATGCATAGCTGATTTGGATAATTTTTAAAAAATGCTTTTGAATGCTACTGCATAATGTGTATGTTACATGCCTTGGTAAATGTAGTATAAATGCAATGATTCTGATAAAGTCATGTGATGTTTTATGTGATAAATAACAACATAAATTCACTTTGTTTTTGAAAGACTATTTACTATGATATCATACACATTTACATCCAGTGCATTGACAAGAATCTGTGCACACAGACACTTAATGCAGCACTGAATCTTAAACACGGATCCGTGCTTGTTAATCATTTTTTATTTTTTGTAAGATTGGCCAAAGTCTGTCTCCACATCACCTTTGATACAAACAAAAGCAAAGACAACAAGTAAACTAGGTAATGATACATTACATACAGAGAGACAGATCATAACATCCTGTTGAAATGACTTTTGGGTGCATGTGAGCACAGCTTCAAAAGCAAGTACAGCAGAGCAAAAGATGCAGGGTGGCTTATTGGTTACACTTTATCATTTTTAAAAACCGTCTAAAGCTTACTATCCAGGTTTAACAAGCTTTGAATGGTCACAGAAATAATCAGATTGCATTTCCTAATACTCATTAAATATCTTTGAGCTCTTAATTCAAATTTTGATGTTTGAATATTTGAATGTGATCATTAATGTATGAGACCAGCATCCATCATGTCCTGGAAAGCTAAATAAAAATTTTGCATCCGTCCAGCACTAAAGGCGTGTGTACTAATATGTATCAAATTAACTGTTTTGTCTTTTTGTTTCAAATTCAAGAAAAGCTGATGAAGGAAAGTGGGCAGTCTGATCAGGCCACTGGAGTTGACCAGTCAAAGCAGACTAGACTTCTTAAGGAGGACCAAATCTTTAAACTGCTAAGTGTGGAGTTGTACATGAAATCCTAATATGCTCTGTTAGCCATTTCTTGAGGAATCCAAAGGAACATTTAAATATTTTCAAACCTGGGTTTTATCCCCTCCTTTGGGGTATCATTGATTATTATGAATGAAAATGATTGAAACTGTCCCAGTTTTCAGCTTAAAGGAACTGTGAAACAGCTGTAGAGTAAGCTGAAGCTCAAATATAAGCATCAACTAGCCTGTTTTTGATCTTAGCCCACCCACCCACAGCCAGAGTTATATGGTTCAAGTAAATTAAATCAGGATGACATCACTCAAAGTGCTGGAATTATTTTCTGATTAGTGCAAATCAAGCAGATGAATCCATGATGAACAAAGCCTCAAGTTAAAGCCTCATGTAATGGGCTTAATTTCCATCAGTTGCAACAGTGAAATACTGCTTTTCTTTTTCTGACATGTTCTAAGACTCACAGGGACCACTGTACTGCACACCTACCCATGAACTGAAAGAGTGTCTATGTCCAAATGTTTGACTTCTACTGTAAATCAGTAATTTCAGTGTTTTACATTTAAATTACTTAATCAAAAGGGCACTTGAAGAAAGCAAGTTTTCCCCTGCACGGTGGGATTATGCAGCGAAAACAGCATCCATGTTTAAACGAGATCAGTGGACTTGCTCCATTTTGTTTGGTAATTAGGAAATGTTAGCAGCAGCATAATTTCATTGAACTTTCTAATCACCAATACAACAACAGTGATTAAGATCTCAATACTACCAGAGGAATACCTGGATTTTGCTCGTGTTTTTAGCTGGAAAGAAATAACTTTCTTCTTAAAATGTGGGATAATACTGACACGAAAAAAGGAACAAATAGAAAACATGCAATTTAATGAAGATGTCTACTGTATGCACAAATATTCGTGGCTAACTCAACAGTACATCCTTTCACTCGGACCTAGAAAATCAAAATAATTGTCAGACTTTGCTTTATCTGAATGCTTGCTTGATTTAAAGTTATCTTTTACTCCAATGATGCTCTTTTTGTAAAGCATTTGTGCATTTCAGCAGGCATTTTGTGTGCGCAAGGTAATCCTGATTCCTATGCATTATCTATGCTCAGAATGCTATTAGAAGCAGCTTTTCTCATTGGCTCCGTAGTCGTTACCTCGGCCATAAACTGAATAGGTAGTTTTAAGGCTCTTAAAAGAAGGTAGTTCTCTTGAAGCTAAAAGTTAACTCTGTCGCACTCCTTAGAATATTCCATTTTATCCATGATTCACTCTTGCACTCAGAGGAGTCATTTGGTTTTTCTAAATCCTCCTGTGTGCAGTTATACAGTGGCGACATTGTGACAGCAATGGTGTTTAAAGACTAAAAGTGACATGTTGTAAAAAGATTGTGTTGCCATACTTTTTCATACCACTATGCTGCCTAAACAGAAGAAACCTGGAAGAGGACCAGAGAGCTGGTTCAGCTTTCTCGCCTCTTCTCATTACTGCTGTTGCCTCTCAGTTGTACTCCGGTGTGCCCTCAGCCCTGGGAGCCAGAGCCAGAGCTAGAATGGGGGATTCCAGCCGAGCTGTGGCCTATCATCTCTTGTCCCCATTCACGGTGACTGGACTCCTGCAGACCCCGGCCTGTGGTCTCAATTGGCAGTGCGCAGGAGGCGATGGCAGCAAAGAGGCAGCAACAGCAGTACACTGAGAGAGCCAGGTATACAGAGGATTCCAACATCACCTGGAATGTAAAGCCCAGGGAGAGAGAGAAAAAAAAACCTCTCTGATGTTTTACACATTTCATTTTGGGTTGTATTGTTATAATGACATTTTATGATAGTATGGTGTTACCTGTGCAACAAAAGGTGTGATGAGGGCACCAACTCTAGCCATTCCACTGCTTGTTCCCAGACCTAAAGCTCTGGTCGCTGTTGGGTACACCTATAGAAAATACAAAATCAGGCTTACGTCCTCTGGTCCTGTTTCTCTTTGATTTGAGCCGCAGCGATAACTGTTTGTATTTCACACCATGCAATCTAAAGCTCCACTTTGATAAGTTATCTTACTTCTGGAGTGTAAACATAGGCAGCCTGGAACCCTCCAGCAATAAAAGCTCTGGCGATGAATATCAGCACCGTCATGGAGGCTCTGCAAGCAATGAACCACAGTCAGTTTGAGTCGATAAAGGAACAATATGTTTCAAAGTCTGTCTGAGGCTTTGTTTATGGCCATGATCACCTTCCAACACAGCCGTAAAGTGGGATGATGCACAGAGAAAAGACCAGGAAACACAATGCCATAGTCTTCCTCCTTCCCAGTCGATCAATAGCCCACAGTGTCACCAGCAGCCCTGTAAGGACACAAACGTTATCAGTAATAAAATAAAAGAGAAGCTTGCCTGCAGAGACTTTGAGTCTCTTTTTTTTTTATACTATATTAATCCCAATTGGAAAATTTGGTCTCTGCATTTTACCCTTCTCTGGATTAACCCGAGAGCAGCGGACTTGTCTCGGTGCCCAGGGAGCAGTTAGTGGGGGTTAAGGGATGAAGGGCTGAGAGATTAAATTTTGTCCTTTGTTGGGCACACATAAACATATATCAGGGTTCCCACTCTTCTCTTGAAATTGTTTTCCAGGACTTTTCCAGGACATTTTCAGCTGCTATAGTACATAGTGCGAAGCTATCCCAACATACACTTATAAATTTCACCCCCCAGCTTTGGAGAAGTTATTTTCTATAGTTGTACCATATATTTTGAACATTTAACCAGATTTCTTCAATGTTTACTCCCTCTCTCTTTCTCTCTTGTACTTTCACCACAAAATATTTTTATATGTTCAATAAATCATCCAGACAAGATTTGTGTTGTTTACTGTTTCCTTACAGTTTACTTTGTGCATCTGACACCTGCATTCTTAAATTATAAATCAAAATAATTGCAAAATAATAAAAAAATATAAATATAAAATCAGATTATTGTATTAATTACTTAGTTTATTTTTATTTTATGCTTTTTTGTTTTAAATAATCTTTAAAAAAAAAAATATGTTTCTTTCTTTTAAATTAAGTGCATGCTTGATTTTTTTTTTTTTTTTTTTAATGTTAAGGGCTGTTTATATGTCATTTTGTGGTCTTGGTTGTTTTATGCTTGAAAAGTGCTATATAAATAAAGCTGAAGTTGAGAGAAGAAAAATAATTTCCCAGGACAACTTAAGCTTTTCCAGGACATTTTACTTTCTTTCTTTTTTTTTTTTTTTTTTTTGTCATTTTCCATGCATTTTTTTCAGGACTGGAAAATCTGTCAATCAATTTCCAGGTTTTCCAGGACGCATGGGACCCCTGATATATCCCCTGATATATATATATATATATATATATATATATATATATATATACTATTATTTAGTTATATAGTTATATATTGGACTATAAGCAGACTAAAGACTAAAAACAGACTAAAGCTTGATGGATTGATTTAAGAAATCTTACTAAAACTACAAGTTGACCGACTATGTACGTTTTCCTTTGATCTATGATACTGACCCAATAAAGTTTTTCTTTATGTTTATACAGATATGCCCCAAGCAAACACTTAAAAGGTGCAGTGATAATTATCAGTGCTGACTCTGTGTCTTCAGTAATCTTGATTTATCATTAATAAGATGATTTAGTTAAAAGTGAAAATGTGGTCAATTTTTACGAGGAAAATTTATATTTTGTAATTTTGTGTAAACAGCATTGTCAAAATTAATGTATTAGGAACATAACATTAGCAATTACTGTTGTAAAAATGCAGCTATAAATAATAACTAGAATCGTTTTAAGAGAATATATTTTTTAAGATGTAAATTAAATTTGTTTTGTGTACCTGGGAATTCGGATAACGTGGTCCACAGGAGGTCTTTGTAGTCATCAGAATTCAGATATTTACACTCCAAGCTGCATCGGAGTTCCTTCTTGTTACCTTTGGACACTAGAGGGAGACATCAAACCTCAAACCAGAGCTGTTCAGTCTTCAAAGCCTGTCATGCCTTTGTGATTATTTTGCAAAACTAGAATTGTCCTAAAGTGCGTAGGGACCCTATATGACTCACTTCCACAAGCACCTCCCTCCTGAAACAACTCTGTGGTAAGCAGCACCAGTCCATAGTAAGCGAAGGCATTTGCAAACCTGCACTGACAGAGATGCAATTTGAAATCATGCCAACACATAAAGAAAAAGGATTTCAGTCAAAGATAGACTGAGATATTTATTCACTTAGCAATCATAATACTTGAGGGGGTAAGAAAGAAAATACTGGGTGGTTTTATCATTCACTCATTTACCAAATAAACCACAGAAGAACTGTGGTGCAGCGGAAGTGTGATGAAAATAAGTCTTGAATCTTTCCACGATCCTCCTAGTATACATAAAAGAAAAACAAAGAACAGACATAATAATCTTCACTGAAAGCATGATATGAGTAATGTCTATATTACATTCAGGGCATGTGCGCCCTGCAGAAACAGACTGTGCTGTACCTGTCTGGCAGCAATTAGTTTCCCCAGGGGCATGGGGGCTCCGTTCTCTGTGGCGATGCGCTTCAACGTGGCCAGAGCTTTCTCCTGGTTCCCTGTCAGCACATCGTATCGAGCACTCTCTGGAAGCCACTGTCATCATATCATCCCAAAAATAAACATGTAATTTAATAACTGTGTAGTGTTGTACTGCCACTCAAGAATATCATACTTACAAAACACAGAATGGCAAAAATGAAGAGAGGAATGGTAGAGAGGCCAAGTAGCCAGCGCCAGCCCAGAGTGGGCATCACCAGAATTGCTAAGAGGACCTCAAACACAGTCCCCAGAGCCCAGAATATCTGTACATACAGCAGCAAACAAGGTGTAAGAGCGAAAGGATACTTGCTGTCAAAACTGTATAAAACGAGAAAGGACGACAAGGCAACCCCTACCTCAATCAGCAAGATGCATGTGGCTCTGGACCTCATGGGCAGAAATTCAGCATATAGGGTCACCCTTGTAGTGAGGGAAAACTGGTGTCAAACCCAACTCAAATGATCAACTCAAAACTTCTGTTTTTAGAAAGATGACCTAAAAATACTCACGACTGTGGTGCCCCTCCAATGCCAAAGCCCACTAGCGCACGGAGGACCAGAATCCACCCATAAATGGGAGCAAAGGCACTCATGAGGCCATAGAACATAGTCCACAACACACTCATCTTCAAACCCTGCGTGTGAAAGATCAAAGCTGAGCCATGACTTGACAATTCATTTTGGATAATTATTTTTTTTCCCACTTTCAATGTTTGATATTATTTTATATTTGATATTGATCGTATATTTAGAAACTCTGAAGCTAATGCTGTCTGAGACAAAGACACATATTATTTCTGAGTCAAACGTGTTTAGTTAAACTCACGGTCTTTCTGCCATATTTGTCGGATATATTTCCCCAGAGAGAGGAGCTGATCATCATCCCAATGAAAACCGCCTTTAAAAAGATAAATTCGTGGGATTGGTCATGTTGCAGTGGCTTAAACATGCAGCTTGAACTTAACATGCCTTACTGATGTGTAGAGCAACCTTTCATGCATATTGTCAAACTGCCCGTAGCGTTTTGTCTCAAAGTGAGACACTAAAAGGTGAAATTGTCTTACTAGGTGTGAATCTTAACAGTGCAATTAGTTCTTTGGTTTTAATGTTGCTTTGTATAGTTTTCTTCTAATTAAAGACCGCTTTAATTACCGGTCCTATAAGAATATTTAAACACAAAAATATTAAAAGCTGCTGAGGTCTCTAATTTCCCACAGCGTAATCACTACTTTTTAAAAACACTTATTTCAAAGCAGTACCATCTACTCCAAATCAATAAGTACTATGAGGCAGGAGTACTTTACAGACATCAGAGAGCCATTACCGACGTCAGCAGCGCCACCTCAAGACTTGGCAATCTCCATTCACAGTGCAATTGTGGGGCTAAGATGCTGAGGATCATCATCTCCATGGCATCAGCCATCTGAGGGAAAACCAGAAAACAATCAGAAATCAGAGTGAAGTGGACACAAAACCTTGTATTGACCTTGTTTTATGTTTGAGCAGTTCTCACCCAGGACAGACCAGTGAGGATGGAGAGTTTCCACTGGAATGTCCCAAAGCCTATGGCTTCTACCGCATCCTCTACCATGAATGTGTCTGAGGGAAAAAGAAAGATGGGAATCTTTTGGGAGATATATGAAATATTATTTGAGCCAAATAAGAAAGGCCAGAGCAATGAGGGGAGAAGTTGAGCTCTGTCATACTGTACCATCTGTTGGATTGGCAAACTCTCGAGGTACTGGGGCTCCTTCTGCAAGGGCCACAGACTCCATATCAGTATGATCTGCTATCCTGACATCCTGTTCTCTGTTTGCAACATCTTCCTCAGAGCGTGTACTTTCCCCTGTGCGACGGAAGCGGACAACTCTACCAAAAAGAAACACATGTTTGTATTTTAGTGTTTAAGTCCAGGAGAATTAAGGTCTCTCTCATCTGGTGGGTCAGAAGAGTTTCAAATGACTGAATGCCAGGGCAAACCTGAAAACAGAAAGGAATCAGAGGCTGTTGCCTAGGTGATATGAGGTCTCTCTGAACATATTTTTGTGAATTCTGGTATGGTCATAGTTGCATCAAGTCAGGACACTTAACAGCTCTGTGCACTATAGTCTGATAAGGTTATATAAGCTAAATAGCCAAATGTGATTCTTCTGTGTTTTCTGTAGATGGAAGGTAGCATATAATTTCCTTCTACAAGCAGATAATTATTAGTTTTTCAGGATGAAACACTCACAGAGAATGTGGAGTGTGCCAGTGATGTCTTGATCATGGTAATTACATAACATAGCCTCCTTGCAGTGTGAAGTGGCAGTGCTATATGAGACTGTAAAGTGCACAAAATTATTTTGCAATATGTTGCTACATCTGTTTCAAGTCAAACCTTTATTTCCGTGAGATGATTCCATAGGTTTTACTTTCAATGAATTATCTGAATAATTAAAAATCCCTATGGTGGCATTTGCTTTGCTTTTGGAGAAGGAGACTGTGTCTCCCTTTAAGAAATATCCCTGTCTTAAGCTTAATTAATGTATGTACAGGAAGATTTAAATCATGCAATGACCTGAGTCATGACAGCTGACGGAATAACAAGTTAAGATTGAAAACTTAATCAGCTTAAGAATCACAGCAAACGTGCTTCCTCCTGTGAATAAGTGCCAGGTTATAAGGCTGTGACTGTAAACAAACTAACCCTTAACCCACCGCCAGAGGACTTATGAGATGCTATTATATATTTATCTTTCTTGAATATAGCAGCACAACTTGGTGATATAACCGAATGAACGGTGTCAAATGAAAGCTGCTTTTGAGGAATGTCAGGCTATTTGTGGTCCGGTGAGCTAATCAAGCAAACACGAAACAGCAGCGGACAAACACGCTGTCATAGTCGAAAATGGATGATTAAAAAAAACAAACAGGCGATGTTATGTGGATTGAATAATCTACTCACGGAAGTTGTCTCAGTTGGAACAGATCATCGTCCATTTTGGTGTTTATTAGCAAACGCTCCGTTTGGCCTCATCTCCGTTTACATTATCGTGACGAGCAGCGATTTCAGCACCGAGGAGAGCGACTTGCTCCTGGTTGTCCGTAGACAGCCAATGAGAGGCCGCCCTGCGCGAGGCACAGCGCGAGACGCGCAGAAACGAAGAGTGAATGAGCTCAGGAGGATCTGCAACAACATGAGTGCTGATTATCAGGGACAGCACATGACTTATCAACCAAAAGAGACGGTGTGGAAGGCGTGACTGATGGACACGACTGTCTCAGTCCTACTGGTGCCTGGAAGACTTGTCTAGATGATAAATGGGCTGAGAGATTTATGAACAACCTGGACCCTTCCTGTGGTTCAACCCGGTGGGTTTCTTTTGTATAACCAAAAATAATCTCAACTGTCCCTTTGAACTGATTTTTGTCCCCCTTAGATATGTAGGCCTAGACATAAGTCAGTTTTGGATGTGTTTTAACTTTTTAAAACGCGGCAAGACATGTCAGTGGAAAATGAAAAATACTATCTACAAAACACAACTTAAATGACATGGCAGAGAAATGAAATGTTTAAAACATAAAAGAATCAATTAGAAATGGACATTAGTCTGTCATCCAAAAATACTGGCTTAAAAATATTGCATCATCTGTAACATCATTTCCAGGCCAAAGAAGATATTTTTTTGTTTTTTAAATTTCTCCCAGCATTCAGCATTTACATGTTGGTCAAGTTAAATAACCCCAGGTTTGCCCTAAAGTAGGCTGTTGTTGTAAATAAATATCCAGAAGACTGATTATTTTGTATTTTCTGATGTTGCTCCTTTTGATAAGACATACACGGAAAATGTTACTCCTAAAATGCAAAAGGAACTCTCTATAACTATATTAATCTTTTGATTTCAAATAACCTTATCTGAAACTAAAGCTTCATTGTCTGTCAATCATTAAAAGACATGAATGCTATTATGTCCAGAAAAAAAAAAAAAAAAGTATTACAAATGTTCTTCAAGAAAATAGGCTAATGGTCTGATTAAAACTGCATTTTTTTGAGCACTAATTACATAATCCTAATTATTTTCTTGTACTTTTTTACAACCCAAAGTTGAGGTTGAAAAACATAAATATTTAAATAGGTTAGTTAACTATGAATAGATTTTTTTTTAAAAAATAAACAAACACAAGCGCAAACAAAACAAACAAAAACCCTAACAGCAAATAACGTTTATCCTCCAGGGTGAATTTTTTTTAAACGAATGGATTATGTGTAAATATAATATGCCAAATATAACTGTAATTTTTTACTTGTTAAAAAATATTTTTGCCTGAAATACAAAAAGCTTACATTAACAAAAACTGACTAAGAACAACAAAATTAAACAAACAAACAAAACAACAAAATGTGGTTCTAAAAGGTTAAATAAAATGCTCAATGAAAATCTTAAAGTGTTTTGAAGACGGAAATTATATTAACTCATTCAGATTATGCAAAGAGACGACAGGTTTTTTTTAACGAGATTTTATTTCTATTAACATTTTTTTTTTATTTACAAAATCCGACTGTACAAACTTTCGTGAGGAGAGTAACAAGGAGTATAATACATTACAAGGTTACATCAATATCAAAACCACTGGAAGGTTTGAACAATAGACACAAAAGGGTAATTTCTTAAGAGGGAAAACTAAAATGTTCATTTTCAACATTTCTCGAGAAAGCACTTTAAAAATACATAAAGCACTCTTTCAGAGCATGCTTTTGAAATTATTTACTCGTTTAGACTTTTTAGATCATGTTTTGAACTTTGCCACATTTACCCTACTTCTTAACTATGTGCAGCAAAGCCTCTGGTGGTCGGAGTGTTGATGGAGTAACGCTTAAGTGCACGCTTCCGGAGGTCCGTGCCGAAACACAACCCTTATGACATGAGTTCCCCGTAGACATCAGGATGTTGTGGTGTAGACCAGAGAGCTCTGATAAGCTTGTTGGGGAGTTTCTTGGCACAGGACCCGTAATCAGGTAAAACCTCTCTAAGTGGCAAACAACAAAGGCTGCTTATGTTTAGTGAACTGGGACAGTGGTAATTGTGGGTCACGAGGCCGCCGCCGTGGATCGAAGCCAAACAGTAACATGCGCAGAGACACAGCAAACACGCAGTTTGGCTTAATGATTCAAAACCACCGAGCGGACGTATACGGTCACATAATTTGGATACTTTACATTTATTTCAAGGTAGCAGCTTAGATGTTTTCCATATACGAAGTCGTTATAGAACTTGGAGGGCAGTCTGACCTCGGTGCTGTCGGTAAGTTAGCCTCAACGCTAAAGCTAGCTCGTCTCATGGGTGCATGTCGTGGGTGTATTTGTCCGCGTATTTACACAGAAGTCAGACAGGTTGGTGTTAAATAACGTTAAAATAGAATAGCGTCGCTCGCAGCGCTTAAAGTGCTATCCTGATCTAGGACAGATAGGAATGTGTCGACATAAGATTGGTGCGATTAAGGCGTCTTATTTCTTTATTTAATTTACTCCTCGCTTATTTTTTGCTTGATCCCGAGGGCTGTACTTTACACAACAGCATGTCAGAATTTGGAAACTCCAAGAGATCTGATATGATAGTAAAATTAAGGAATGACAGTAAAATGGAACATTAGAAGACAAGACCTAGAAGAAGCACACATGGTTCTTTGGGTTGCTATAAAAATTAATCAAAGGCCATGTTTGTAACAGGCCCCTTAGATTTATCTGGGGTTTGAGTGGTGGCTGATGGTTCAGTTGTTCAGCCATACCTGCACAAATATGACCCTCATGGAGGAGTTCTCAGAGCACAGCCTGCATCTGCTCAAACATATGGCGTCACACATTTTAACACAAACAAGCCTGAAGCATTTTAGAAAGAAGTCATGTAAACTGAAGAAGTCTGCCTCTTGGAACTATATGGCCTAATGATTAATGGTATATTTGGAGAAAGCAGATGTTAAATTGAACACCTCTACAAATGTTGAACTAAGAAGTGGATCAGTTGTGTGCTGGGATCGTGTCACAACCAGCAAGAAACATTTCACTAGTGGATAAAATAGTTTTAAATCAGGTTCTTTTTTGTTTTCTCTTTTAAAATGATCCAACTAGATTATCTTGCACCTTTCAGTGCTCAGAAATGGCAAAGGACTGTATGTGTTAGACTGTATATTATCATGTAGGACCAATGAATTTGGCCTTAAGTCAGAGAGAAACACGGGATAAGATCTAACAGACGTCACCCCCCCACACAGGCTTTTACTGCATTTTGAAGTGCTGAGTAACCTGTGTTTGGTAAAGGGTAGACAAAACTACATGTCCTGTAATTTACATCAGTCAATGCAAATATTTAACCCCTCTTGTCTTCCATCCTGTTCTGTTTTCACCTCTTTCATTCCTCATATTCTCAGTTTTACATCACCATCATTTGTCATCTTTTTCCAGAAACAAGATGATAAAAAACTGGGGTGTCATTGGAGGTGTAGCAGCAGCAATAGCAGCTGGAGTATACGTTTTGTGGGGCCCAATTACAGAGAGAAAGAAGAGAAAGAGGGGTAAGAATGTGTGAAACAATGTCTTGTACATCTTATATTTAGGGCACAAGTTATATTGCAGTAATTTTCAATGATGTGTTTCTTTGCAGGTATGGTTCCTGGTCTGTTAAATTTGGGCAACACCTGCTTCTTGAACTCCTTGCTGCAGGGCTTGGCCGCATGTCCATCCTTCATCAGATGGCTAGAGAGGTTTTCAGGTCTGCCTATGATCCAGTCATGCAAAGACAACCAGCTCTCCACCACATTGCTGCAGCTTCTCAAAGGTGTGTAACCCAGTCTGTCGACAAGATGTAAAGAACATGCTGTGTTCATGGTTGTGTAAGATTTATTTTTCCTTCTTTCTTTTTAAAACACAATTTGTCCTCTGACAGCTCTTTCCAGTGATGAACCAGGTGAGGAAGATGTTCTTGATGCTGGATGCCTGCTGGATGTTCTCAGACTATACCGCTGGCATATTAGCTCATTTGAGGAACAGGTTAGTTACAGTAGTAATGCTGCGTATTGATCCGCAGTATATGCTGTGGTGCTTTACTAAAGCCTGTTGGTTTCTTTCCTCCAAGGATGCACATGAACTTTTTCATGTCCTCACATCATCTCTGGAAGAAGAGCGAGATCGTCAGCCCAAAGTCACCCATTTGTTTGACATGCAGTCCCTCGAGGTAAGTCAACCCTTCCCCCATTTCTACTTGTGTAGCCTTTTTTTTTTGCACTATTTTAATCTGCAGACACACACTTCCTCTTATTCTGTGTGCATTTTTTTAAAATACTAGAGTCTCCCTGATCAAGATGAGAAAACTATGGCCTGCAGAAGTCGAGGTAACTAGACAAATAAATACACAGGGCTCAAATGAGAAAACCAAAAAAGAAATATATTTGATATGCATTTATTTTCTTTTGTTAATGCATTTTTTTTGTTGTTGTTGGGCAGCTCCTCTTCATCCAATACCAGGTCCTTGGAAGTTTCAGCATCCTTTTCATGGACGTTTAACAAGCAACATGTCCTGCAAGCGCTGTGAAACTCAAGTGAGTTTGTTATGAGTTAATTTCAAGGTTTGGGGCTGGAGTTTCATGGCAGGCAGTTTATATTAAATTGTGTTTTTTTGTTCCAAAAGTTATTGATGTCTCTGCTGCCCCCCCCCCCCCCCCCCCCCCCCCCCCCCCCTCTCTTTCCTACAGAGTCCAGTGCGGTATGACTCATTTGAAAGCCTCTCCTTGTCCATTCCTTTACCTCAGTGGGTAAGCCAGCATATCATGAACATGACTTTTCTTTTTTAAGATTATATGTTTACTACTTGCCAAACATTGCATTTTTTTTTCTTTTAATTGAATCCTTTTAATTTTTAATTTCAGGGTCGGCCTATCTCCTTAGATCAGTGTCTGCAACATTTTATATCCTCAGAAACCATCAAAGAAGTGGAGTGTGAAAACTGCACCAAGGTACATTACATTTTCTGCAACTGTATCTTCCCATAATGTGGTTCTTATTTCTAATTGAATATGGTTGATTTATTGTTTTACACCCAAAAGTTTTGCAAGTTATGCCTGCTATTCTTTACAGATTTGAGTTTTCTGATTAATTCTTTATTTCTGTCAGTTTCAACAAAGCTCGACAATTAACGGGCAAGTCTTAGAAAGTCAGAGGACAACTTTTGTTAAACAACTAAAACTTGGAAAGGTAACTACATTCATCATGACACTGTTGGCTAATTATTCTCAATTTTAGATTTTCATTGCTTATTATAAACAGAATAACGCTGATAAGTTTTTTTGTCCAATGCAGGCAAAGACATTTAACATTTGTTAATGTTTCTGTTAGCTTCCCCAGTGCCTCTGTATTCATTTACAAAGACTAACATGGTCCAGTGAAGGAACCCCCATCAAAAGACAGGAGCATGTGCAGTTCACAGAGTATCTGTCAATGGACCACTACAAACACAATACCTCCACACAGAGGAATCAGCGGATCAGATGTGCTCCCAAAGCCATAAAGGCAGAAAATATAGACGACTCCACAGAAAGACCCACAGCTAATGGAACTGGTGTGTTGGATTTGCTTTCTACGCCATATCTGTGTGCTTCATTTTTATCTTGCTTTTTTCACCCTACAGTTGTTGGGTTTTTCTTTTTCAGATGCAGAGTATCACAACAACAACAAACCTTTTTCTAATGGAAGCTGCTCTGTATTTCTTCACTCTCCTAGTCTGAACCAACACCTCAGTCTCTCATGTGACTACAGGTAAACTCAGCCTCTGAAGTTAAGGGTATAACGATACAAAGAGCTCACACGTGACAAGATATTCAGCGTTAAAGTGTTGTGCTGCTGCAGCCCTTGTGTCAGACTTTTTTAATTGGGTCCCTTGACATACTAAAAATGACTATTGCGGAATCTAGAAGCTGACATACAGTATGTTTAATATTAACATTATAGTAATTTATTGCATGGAAAGTAATCACTATAGACTTTGTGATATACAGACTTGGTTCTGCAAAAAGTTGGGATGTTGTATATAATATAAATAGAAGGTTATGATACTAAATTATTTTAAAACAACATTCAAGTGACAGCTGTTCAAAGACAACTTAGATGCAGTGCTGAAACTCACTTTAATGCCACAATTTGTTTCAGAGAAACTGGGACAGAGGCAACAGAAAAATGGAAAAGTTACATGATGCTTGAAAACATCTCACAGTGAAGCATCTTAGAGCTACTTACAGTACATAGCAACAGCTGTGAACACGACCTGTTGCAGAAGTCACTGCCAAAAAAAAAAAAAAAATGTTCAAGTTGGTCCCCCTTTTTTTAAGTATGTTTTAGAAGTTGCAGAGTGCACAGGAAATAAAAGTTGCAAATTATTTAATTCTTATTTTTTTTTTAAATAAATTTTATTCTAACCTTCGTACTGTTTGCAGAACCCAGAAGTGATCTTGGTGTAGATGTTTGTGAGGGAGAATAAAGCAAAGCTTAAATGGTAGAATAATATTTAAAAACTAAGGTAATCAAATGTATTGTTTCATTCTGGCATTGACGAGGTCCATTAATGTAAGAAATTGAACAGTGTGGGCAATTTTTAATTGAGTATTAAGATGTTGTATGCCAAGTAATCAGGCTGTCTTGAGTATTTTTTCTGTAAACTACAACATGCAGATGGTTTCATGGTAAGCACAACTGGTAACTGATCAATCAGCTATTTTGTCTTCTAATCGGCATCTTTCCTTGCAGTTCTGCAGAATACCTTTTCCAGCTCACGGCTGTGCTGGTCCATCACGGTGACATGCACTCAGGACATTTTGTCACGTACCGCCGCAGCCCTTCCTCACCTCGCACCTCCTCACCCTTCAGCTCGCAGTGGCTTTGGGTGTCAGACGACTCGGTGCGCAAAGCCAGCCTGCATGAAGTGTTGTCTTGTAACGCTTACATGCTCTTCTACGAGAGAGTTCGAAGACCTAGCCTCAGCCCAAGCTCAGAGGAGTGACCTTGCAGCATGACTGACTTCTGCCTTTCCAGCTATACCGCCACCCTCTGCGTGGCAGTGAGAACACAGTTACCAGCTGGCTGCTTTGTGACTATGAGACCTGAGAGGAAAGCCATCTTAGCGTTAATAGTTTTGCATCGTGGATCTCAGCATTGTGTGACAGTACGATGTGTTGTGGACACTTCCTGCTGCTCGGATCACAGTTGGAGGCTCTTAATCCCAAAGATAACGGACCTGCAGGATGTAAGAGGAATATCTTTCATCATCTAATATACTTTTCTTAGACCCATGTAATAATTTCTATTACATCTTCATGAAACACTAACTTCTATGAGACAAAGAAACAGGAACACCTAACTTACAGAGTGAACCAAAGTAACAGCCCCATGACACAATGTTCACGTGAGAAGCATAGTGTTATTTTCATTTGGAAAGTTAAGAGGTGTTGACTCTGGTCTGTAGCACTGTTACTGTATCATTGGAGTTTAAATGGTTTTCCTGTTACTTTGTCCATTTCCTGTAAAGTAGAGATACAGAAATAGCCAATTCAGACTTCTCAGAGATTTTATGTGGAAGTTGATACTCATTATGAAATGTCAGGTAGGTAGAATTTTCCTTGACTCTGGCTCTGTCTCATCCAGTATGCCTAATCATTCCCAGAAGTGTATATTATTGGAAATAATGTTTCAGCTGACATTTTGCTGTTTTCTTAGCTGTCTTAATCTGCAGAGCTGCACATTTGAGGTTAAAGTGCCATGTTGTCTTTTACACTCGAGAGTTTTAACACAAGAAACCACGAGTGAGCATCCAGTGGTGTCCCTTCCTAAAAATATGGCGCACCACAGCCCTTTGGCTCAGTGTCTATACTCGTTAGATTAATGAAGATTTTTATCAAAGCTCAACTTAAGTTTCTGGGTTACTTACACAAAAATTTTTTTTTTTTTAAATTCAGAGCCGTTGATTACTGCCATTTCCTACCAAACAAAATCAAAATGAGAAATGATGTGGCCTGATGTTTGCAGTTTGCACTAATGTTTTCATGTGAGATTGTATGTATTGTGCGCAGTCTTTGGAGGTGATTGTTTTATGGCATTAAATAAAACAAAACAAAAGATAATTTAGAGATCATTTATTAAAGCAAGACAATTGCATGTTTTGAAAATTATGTTTTTGTGAATCTAGATCTTAGATGCTGTATCCAGCAAGCTGTATGTAAAGTTAAAAATGTAATTTCATGGGGTGTTAAAGGCAAACATCTTTTCCCTTTGAGTCAGGTGGGGAAAAAAGCCAATTCTCAACTGTCCAATTTAGCAGTCTTTCTGTGCATGTTTATATTTAGTGATTTCTTGATGTTACAAAGTACATCTCACCCAAAGGCTTCTTCATCAGGAATCTGGTCAATAATCTACATCTCTTCTTGGCGGGTTTTCGCTTTCTTGCTGTCTAGAAGGATGTGTCTAAAGGTAAGGTTGATACGGGGCATGAGGACTTTCTTCCGAACAGGAAGGCTGTGATACCAGAAAGTGTTGGTTGGTGGATTCATGAGAAGCAGACTTCCATGTGCGAGCTCCAGCTTTACAGGCTCAATCTGCCGGCTGCTCTGTTTTCCTCGAGTGTCTCTGTGTCTGAAGATGAAGTCTCGTGCTGCTCCCAAAGAGACAGAGGCGATAGGAGAACAGGGGTCCAGCTCCTTCTCATCATCACGATGCTCACCCATATGATCCTGCCCATCTTTGTACCTGGTGGAGAGACTTAACACTGTCAGCATTTCAGACTATATAGCCGCTACATTCTGCATTAGTGGCCGATTGTCACCTGTTGATCAAGACAAAGTTGTATGTCCGGGCTGTCACTTTTGTGACTGCGTCTCGAATGTATTCCAAGGTTGGAGTCCACGTGCAGGCTGAACGTTTCACCCCAGAGTAAGTGTATGTTAGACCTGCATCTCCATATGTAGCTTGCTTTCTTGGTATATCGTATACCTTTCCAAACACTTGCACCTTTGCTTCTTCTCCTGGAGGAAAAACAGAAATAATCATTCAACTGAACTGTAACTTTAGGTCATAACTCCATAAAACAAGGGTTGATGCTGCACCTGATGAGTACACCACCTCCTCCTCCAACTGTTTAAATAGATTATCTGCTTCCTCTTTAGAGAAGAGTAAAGCATAATCACAGTCCAGTCCTTCGGCCTCGATTTTTTGCCAAGGAATAGGATGAGAAAACTCTCCTATTGATGCATCTTCATCCTCCTCCTTTATCTTCTCATCTTCCTCCAGCTTAATCTTCTTCCTTGGACTTGTTCTTCGTGCATTGTTAGTGCGCAGTCGTTTCGACAGTTTTCCAAGCAGGTATTTTTCCATCACAGAAATCTGCTCAGGATTTAGCTCACCTGCATAAGACGGGAAAAAAACAAAACACTTTGACTTAAGAAGGGAGTCTGTGTTTACTTGTAAGTCAAGTAGGAGACCATTAATTAATCTCAACAAATAAAATAAAACAGACGCCTTAAACATCACAGCAGAAACGCGTTTAAAATGGTTAATTAGTTACGTGTTATCCCTTGTATTCTCAACACATTGCTGCCAGTCCAGTGGTTGATTGAACAGCTCTCAGCTAATTAACATAACTTCTACGTCATCGTAATAAGGCGCGAAATATTTAACTACCGTCCGTAGACAGGAGGTGTTTGCAGGATTACAGTGCTATTTTAACTTCTTCGAGCTATTTAGCGAACTCAATTAGATTATAGTAGCTCACGACCGAAGTGTTTTTAAAAAGAATGATTGGACAGAAAACTATTAACTCATTTTTCTCGCCAGTCTCGAAAAAGCGGCTGTCTAAGGAGTTAAATGAAACCGAGGATGACGCCAAAGAGCCGGTGAGGGTCAATTCTAAATGTTAATTTAGAGACACGTGTTGTTTAGATAGTAATGCAAAATCATAACGCTGTTAAGTTTTTCAGGTTGCCCTCGATAGCTTAAAGTTTTGCCGCGTTTCGCGCATGTGGTGTGGCGTGCACCGAGCTGCATTCACGGCCACCACTGTGTTATTGAACGTTGTCAAACTTGTTGCTCATTGCTAGCATAACACCAGAATGTTAGCACCGTTTCGTCGACGGCTTTTAAAGCCGCGTTCATCCCAAGCAATTAGTTTCTTACCAGTTTTGTGTTTTGCTCAATACATTAAGATCATTCAGAAGAAGCAGAAAGCCGCTGCGGTGGAACCAGAACCTCGCAGCCCGTCCTCTGCTCCTTTATCCCCGGAGCAGCTGGAGCGGATCGCCCGCAACAAGAGAGCAGCGCTGGAGAGACTCACTGCCGCAAGCACACCGGTGGGGTTCGGGGAGAGCTGGAGGAAGGAGCTGTCGGCTGAGTTTGGAAAAAGTTATTTTAAAGACGTGAGAGGACGATGCACCACACTGCACACGGCGTATTTGTAGTTTAGCAGAAGTTGAAATGATCTCCTTTCTCCCCCCCCCACACAGCTGATGAATACAGTTTCTGAAGAGAGAAAGCGTCACACTGTGTACCCGCCTGCTGAGCAAGTCTTCACCTGGACGCAGATGTGTGGCATCCGTGATGTAAGCCCTGTCTTTGACCCTGGCTGATCAGATGTTGCTATAATATATACTATATATGCTACAGGGAGTTGGAATTTAATTTGAGTGACGTTAGATGATACACATGAGATATGTCGGCACAAAATAAGTTTGTATGACATCTGATATCACAAGATTGAATTGGTATGATGGCACCTTGTCATTCCTTTCTCAACTAGTGTCATGGAAAATTATAATGTCAAAAGCACTGTCAGATCAGAGTAAACAATGTTTTGACACGCTGGTGCATTATCCTGACTTTAAAAGGCTGTGAAAGCTGTTGAAATGTCAGATTTTTATCATTTCTTTCTGATGCATTGCCATTGTTTCTATTTGTCCCTTATTCCAGGTCAAGGTGGTGATTCTGGGCCAAGATCCATATCATGGTTTGGGCCAAGCACATGGATTGTGCTTCAGCGTTAAAAGACCAGTTCCTCCTCCACCCAGGTGACATTTCTTTGAATTTGTTTAAACTTCTTCATTAACCAAACACAGATGAACATCAATATAGAGATTTGAGCTTAGCAGATAAAAAGTCCAGGGCTGGGTTGCACCAACTAGTCTTACGCCCGATCTTAAAAAAAGCTGGTCCTAACTGAACATTCTAAGTCCAAATACATTGTTACGCCTGTTGCACCATCTGGGCTTAAGCCCTCTACTTACTAAGACCGGGTGTAAATTTTACGACTAGTTAGTGGTAAGTTTAAATGTTAAGACACATTTTTTGTGCTCATATTATTAACAATTTGTAGGTTATATGTGTGAGTATATGAAATGAAAGACTTCATTTATTGATATATATATAAATTTATTTAGGCCCAGGTGGGAAATTCAAACTTATAATGGGCTGTCTCTGTATATTTGTTTTTCTGTGTGCATGCATGCATAAATATGCAGCAATAAATAAAATGCACAATTTTAAATGGTTACATTGAGTTATTTGTGATTTTATAATATCTTTAAAGCAGTTGGTCAGTTTTACTGTTAGGCTACAGACTGAAGAAGGATCGCTCCTCTTCAAAATTATGTGAAGCATTTGGCCTGGCTATTTGCTTCTGAAGCAACTGTATTTCCAGCAGAAGCTTTTGCTTTTCTAGCTCAAGTTTTTCCTTTTTCAGTTTCTAGCTTTTTAGCATCAGCCTCCACTCATAGAATCTCCTAGAATCCTAGAATCTCGTAGAATGTGTTGCAGGTCGGCCCTCCGTTTCGCTGGCAGCGGAGGGGTTGCGCAAGGAGCATGACCAGGCGTATGCGCAGCATCCATTGAGTCAAAAAGTAGAGGATTAATTTGGCAATGTTCTATTTCTTAAACAGAAAAGTGTCCGTTTTTTTGGTGTGTGTTCTAGCACTACACACCCTCCTCCTCCGGTGATTGGCCGTTAACAGACAGCTCCTCCACTCCATCTTCACAATTTTCAGTTACGTCTCCACTCTCCACACCATCCAAACCAGTGAAGGCTGGGGAATCCTCCCCAAAGATGTCAATGATGATGTCACTATAAATTGACGGTTTTGGTGGAGGACCACCACCTGTTTGTTTCTTCTTCTTATCCGACGCATCTTTCCTGGCTTTGCTAAGAAGATCTTTCCATTTCTTTTTGACATCTTATACAGAACGGCCGCAGTCGGAGCAGCCACTGACAGCCTCTGTAATCGTCCCCCAAATTAAAAGCTTGTGCTTATTTGTGACCGTATTGCATTGCTTGGCCGTCAGCACGTCTTTGTGCTGATTATACAGCTCAATCACTTTTCTTATTTCGCTGTCCGCAAAATTAAGCTTTCTTTTCTTTTGGGCCGCCATCGTAGAGATCGTTTATTGTATCCTAGCAACGTTCATTCTTATTTCTAAATAGTTTTCACATGGACGCGCTTCGCTAAGACCTGGCGTAGTTAATATCAGGTGTAAGTTCTGATGGTGCAACCGACCTAGAATCTATCCCAAAGACTGGTCTTAGTTAAGACCAGTTTATCACATAAGACAATACTTAGCAAAGACCAGTTGGTGCAACCCGGCCCAGAGGTGCTGTAAAGTTAGTATTTTAACATCACCTCTTTGATGCTTTTTATTCCCAGTTTGGAGAACATGTACAAAGAACTGGCTTCAGACATTGAAGGTTTTCAACATCCCGGTCATGGAGATCTGACTGGATGGGCCAAACAGGGTACTTGCTGTTTTGGAAGTTTTAGTCTGTTGAATTATTAAACTTAAGAGTGCTACAAGAAAGCTGTCAATCTTCAACAAACCTTTTTTTTTCTCCTCCATTTTTGACTCTCACCAGGTGTGCTGTTGCTCAATGCTGTGCTCACTGTCCGAGCCCACCAGGCCAACTCTCACAAAGACAAAGGTTGGGAGAAGTTCACTGATGCGGTGGTGCAGTGGCTTAGTAACAACCTGGAGGGCCTCGTTTTCATGCTGTGGGGATCATATGCTCAGAAGAAAGGAGCTGCCATAAACAGGGTCCGTCTATGTGATTTGATTTCGGGATTTCTCTTTATTTTTTTAATGTTTGGAAAGTTGAAGCTTAGGAGGTAAAGTGGTCATCTTTCAACTCCAACTTTCCCCAGTCTATAAAACAAAGTATCTTTGGTCAAGATGTGAACGCATTGGCCACAGTGGGATTTATCATTTTCCAAATGCTTTGGATAAAGGTGTCTGCTAAATAGGTTGAGTATAAATGTTTTAATGGAAAGTTTTCTGCTGTCTGATTTACAGAAACGCCACCACATCCTACAGGCTGTGCATCCTTCTCCCCTCTCTGCTCATCGAGGATTTTTTGGGTGCAGGCATTTCTCAAAAGCTAATGAGCTGCTGAAGACATCTGGGAAGTCTCCCATAGACTGGGAGGCACTTTAGTCTGTATATTAGGTTTTTCAACGTGTGTTGATCAACTGTGAACCAAAGCCCACCATAAGCTTTCTAACTTCCTGTTTCAGTAGAAGTCTCAACTTGTTTTTTTCTAATTAGTGTTGACTTGGGCAGTTCTTTGAAATTTTCTTCACAATTTCCCTTGAACCATTTGAACATTTACAATTGTTGATTTCTGTGTTTGTAAATATTTTTGTACACTATAGGCTTTTGTTTGCTCATTAAAGTCCCTTTCTTTTCTTCTTTTGTAGTGAGATGGTTCCAATGTGTGAACATAGTGTTGTGATGTTTTTGAAAGTTCAGTCTATGGATGCTCTTTTATTGCT
This sequence comes from Atherinomorus stipes, assembly GCA_023101725.1. Taxonomy (NCBI): domain Eukaryota; kingdom Metazoa; phylum Chordata; class Actinopteri; order Atheriniformes; family Atherinidae; genus Atherinomorus; species Atherinomorus stipes. Next base: position 803,128 of record JALJCO010006760.1, read on the forward strand.
TAGCTAAAACTGTCAGTTTTATTCTTGAGATTTCATTTTAATTTTAAAACCCTTTTATGTTTTGTAAAATCTTGACCTGACAAGGAACGTTAGGGATCAGCTGAAAGGACCCCCCCCCCCCCCTCTCTCTCATTTAAAATTGTCATGAAGCAGCAGTACATGTTTGTGTCCATACTGTCTGGCCAGTATCTTGAACTGGGGGTGTTAATCATTAAAGCCACTAGTTAAATTAAAATCTCAATTACAAAATAAATGTTTTGTTTTTTTTAAATTTCATTGCTGTGTTGTACACTTAAGGGTAATTATAATGCTCTGTGCACATAAGTCAATCTAGTTATGTATTTGGGGTAATTGCAAACTGTGTGTACAAAGATGACAAAAGTGTTAACCTTCACACTTCAGACAAATCACTGGGGCTTTGTTTATATCTTGTATTTCTGAAAGCGTTATGGCATACCACCCCCCAATTCTAGAAGCCTCAAAGATAGATGTCAGAGAACTTGAAGAAACCTTGTAAAATAAAAGTTTGTATGAAATTTCTCAAGATTTTGCACAAAAACGTTTCTAAAAAAACCCAAATCAAATCCAGGTACAAAAACCACACACCAATCTTGTCCCCAAATATTTAGCGCTACACTAACTGTATAAAAGATGCTCCTGGGTTTCAGTATCTTTTGATCAAATGCACATTCATGACTATCCAACTACAACCTTGATCATTAAAAAACTCACCACGAGTAAATATTTAACATTTTAATACGAACTTCTGGGTTAAAGAAAGAAAAAGGAAATGATATTCATCCTCAAGTTTTATTTGGAATTTTTTCATCTAACCGGAAGGAGAGAATATTTTTCATCATTACTGACCTTAAAGCAAAGAGTATACCATACTTGTAGATACTCTTTTAAAGTTTGGTTGTTACATTTACGGTTTATAAATACTCCACTATTCCTTTAACTAGCTTTAAAACTAAAGGCGTGGCGCCATCAGTGACGCATGAACGTCGACAGGAAGAGTCGCGCAGCTCGCGTTTTCCGGTTAGTTTTGTCTTGTAGCGTATGGACATTTAAAGAAGTGACAATGCCTGTGGAGAGCCTGCCTGTTCGGGATGTGCCCATACATCTCCGTCTGCTTCAGCATTATCTCCTCCTCCTGAAGAAATATCCCATCCTTACTAAATCTGTAACCAGGTGAGTGGCAGGCAGTACCCTTTCCTCCCTCTGACCGTTTAAAGAATATGATAAATTCATATGTTTATGTCATGGTGTCTGGTTACGAAGTTGTTTAATACACTGCAGCCACTGTGGCTATTTTAATGATAGTTGGCTCTTGTTACCTTCAGACCACTTTGTTTGCTCAGATCACACATTGCCCTTTTGACACAGTACACTAACTTTAACCAATGAGCATCTGCCAGGAGAACCGCCCCTGAAAAAGTTTAGACACAAATGTTTTGGTTTTTTTTTTTTAATTTTAAAATCACCTTTTGCATATTGACTGTGTTTATTGTGTATTTTTCATTTTATAGTGGCATCCTTTCAGCTTTAGGAAATCTATTGTCGCAGATTCTGGAGGCAAGAAAAAAGGCTAAAAGTGGAGCCCAGGTCAACGACATTGATGTTGCTGGAGCCACACGCTATGCTATTTATGGGTGAGATCTGATACAAAAGACAACTGAGAATTACATTTTTCAAAGCTACAAGGAAATTATATTAATGTTGTGTTGTTAAAGTTAAATATACCATGTACAGTATGTGGCCACATTGAAAGTGAAGTGCTTTCAGGAGGTTCACCTTTTAAATGAGCTTTTAAAGTTCAGAGTAATCAATATGTTTCTGTGTTCTACCTTGTTACAGGTTGTTTATCACAGGACCAGTGAGCCACTTCTTTTACCAGCTGATGGAAGTTTGGATGCCCACCACAGACCCGTTCTGTATAGTTAAACGACTCCTACTGGATAGACTTATTTTTGCCCCTGGCTTTCTGCTCCTTTTTTACTTTGTTATGAACATCCTGGAGGTGGGTTTTCCTAAAAACTGTATCAATTAATTAATTTTCTGTACTGCATAGACCAATTCAGGGTCGCGGGGGTCGCTGGAGCCTATTCCAGCAATTAGCAGGCGAGGGGCATGGTACACCTTGGACAGATTGCAGGTTTATTACAGGGCCAACACAGAGACACAAACAGCCATTCACACATGCTTTCCTGGGGGGAATTTAGAGTGATCAGTTTAATCTAACATGCATGTTTTTGAATGGTGGGAGGAAGCCGGAGTACCCGAGGTACCTGGAGCACTGTTGCAACCTGGGTAGAACTAGCAACCTTCTTACTGTGAGGCTGCTGTGCTAACCACCACACCATCTCCATAGTGGTGTGGTGTCCATCTACTGTATTTAAATTTCCCCACTAACAGAGAACACCAGTGCACCACTTTAAAATTCAGAAAGACTTTGTTTTAGATTATTTTGGTTGACATATCTGGATTTTTAGCTCAGACAGTATTGCCACCTAATATTAGACCCCACATCTTATTCAGTGGGTTTTCTTTATTTTCACATTTTGAAGTCCAAAACTGTAAAAAATAAAAGAAAAGAATTGGCAAAGAAACATGAATAAAGCAGTATTTATTTAAATAACCCTTCACCTTGTGGATAGTTTAGCACTATGTCAATAACATCATAACCATCTTCATTACTGTAGATTTGTCAAATATACACAAACAGATAAATTAACCACAAATAAATTAATAATATGGCATGATGCAAATAAGAGGAGAGTTCACAACTGAGCATTTGACAGTCTGACTGCTTGGGTGAAAAAGCTGTTCAGGAATCTAGCGCTCTTGGCACTAATGACTGACATCCCCTCCCTGAGGGAAGGAGCTGAAAGAGATGATGTGCTGAGTGAGAGTGGTCCTTGATAGTACATTTGGAGTGGCAGCGGGAGGTGCCAGTAATTGTTTTGCTTTGATTAGTCATTAATGACATCCACAAACTCCTATTTTGATTTTATTGGAATAAATATTTTTGAAACATGTCTAATATCCATCCTCCTATCTGCTGAACCCAGTTCAGGATAAAAGATGTGGGGTTATTCACATTTATTTTAAGGTGTAAAACTAGCATCCTTGTTCAGTCCTACTTTAATGCTCTTTGTTATTTACATGCAAATTAAAACCATATTAACTTGCATGTTTTTAATGCATTGCGTATGATAAATGCAGTTAAATCCTTCCAACTCTTCCTCAGGCTAAAGGGTGGAGGGACTTTGAGAAGAAGTTGAGACAAAGTTACTGGACAGCTCTGAAGATGAACTGGAAAGTCTGGACCCCTTTCCAGTTTGTAAATGTCAACTTTGTGCCTGTTCAGGTATTTTTCCCCCTCTGACTGCCTGTCGCTAAAGATGAATAACATACTATTCTAACACCACCTGTGATTTCCCTCACCCTGTCTGTTGATTTTTTTCAGTTTCGAGTGCTGTTTGCCAACACAATCGCCTTGTTTTGGTACGCCTATCTTGCAACTGTGAGGAAATGAAGCTTCCTGAGACGTCTTTACGGATGCTTTTGACTGTGAACTGAGGAAATACAACCAATTTCCTGATGTGGTCATTAATTCCCCATGTTGTTTTTCTAATGATTAACCTTTTATGTCAAACAGTTTTAAGACATTTTAACAAGCTGCTCAAATACTTTGGATATGTGACTACATTTATGGCGACAAAAAGAATAGAAGTCATTTTTTACACAAGTCTGCCAGGCTATTAAACATACTAGGGTCAAGACACTAGTCACTGATAAGAAAATGTGTTTGTTTTTTTTTTTCCCTTTCTGTTGCTTATATGGTTGGGATAAAGTTACAACTATTCAAATGAGGAAATGCACAGAAAACACGAGAAAAGTGATCTTTGAAAGTTTTATAATTTTTAATTTCAACACCTGTCGTTTGAAATAAAACAAGATCAGTAGGTTGTGTGTACAATTTATCTCTACCGCTAAAAATTGCACAAGATAACAAATGCAGGAATGTATTAATATGTTTTAAAGACAACAGTGATAAATAAAAGACAAAAAACTAGGAACAAAATTAGGAATGTATAAGTGTGTGGAGGTGTCCTCAGCCTCCTCTGAGTCGGAGGGTCAGGTAGATGGTGCTCAGCTCCCTCACGCCGTAATCCGACAACCTCCCGTGCATCATCTCTTTGCCTTCATGAATGAGCCTCTGCTGGTTCGCCGCTACCCCCTCATCTCTCTGGACCTTGCTCTTGAAGTCGTTCACTTGCAAGTCAGGTTTGATCTGGTAGGTTCTGGTCTGTCCCTTTTCATTTCTCAGGAACACCTGGATGTTGGCGGGCGGGGCGGGCGGGGCGGGCTGTGTGACCAGCAGTGACACCCGGGAGCCGGATTGTAAGCCGTAGGCGCTGAGAGACTTCGAGTCGTCGTCCAGAGGGGTCTTCTGTCCGTTGTCATAGACCAGCCTCTGCGTCGGAGGGGCGACTCCAAATTTGGTCTGGATCTTTAATTTCAGAGAGCCAACGGTGTCGTGTGGTTGCACCGTCAGTGTGTGGGACATCCCGTTCAGCATAGTGATGATTAGATCCATGATCAAGCAAATATGCTGGGGAAAAAAGTGAAAATTAAAATTAATCACTTTGTACAGTAAAAGATGGGTTAATTCATTACAATTGTATAAGAAAATTACATACCTTGTAACGACTTTCAGACAAAATAATCTCCGGAAATATAGCCTAATCTTCCGTATAAAGATGCTTGAAAAGCTTATCAGCGCAGCTGTGCTCAAAGTTTCTGCCCTGCAGGGTTTATATACGGACCGGCTCCGCATAACATTCGTTTTCCTGCTCTGCGATAATAACTTTCGGTTTCCATTCTCCTCTCATGACTCCCGTACTAAAATGCTGGCTATGTTTTGATGACGCGGTGTCAAAGTAATTCACTATCAGCCCTCCAAACAGGTTTATCAGCCTTTATTAGGGCGGAGAAACAGCTGATTTGCAGGGGATGTTTTTTTTTCTTCTTGAACCCATGACTTGATAATGTGGGTTCAAATCAGGACAAGAAATGGCTCAATCAGGTGACCACGATTTATCAGATGAACTATGTCCAATTAAAATGAAATTAACAAGGAATAATATGTAGCAATAAGTATGTATAATAATAATATGTAGCAATAGTAGCCTATTTAAGTATAAAGTAGGCCTTACTTCAAAAAGTAAGGCCTACTTTTAGTTAGTTCAAAATAATCATGCTATTTTGAACTACTGTTAAGTTAAATTTTTTTCATTACAAACCCACTGTATCACTAAAAATGTTATTTACATGGTATAAAAGTCAAACATAAATACAAGCAAAGCAGGTGCATAAAATGTTTAGACTTTTTAAATATCTCAACACATCACAGCAAAATGTCCATGAAAATGCTAAATTTCATTACTTTGGTATATTCATCATTTTTTACTATTTTAATGTATATAGATATTTCTAAATGTAGCCTTATAAAGGCTGATTTTAGTTTAGTGTAGCTCTAGTGGATAAAAAGATTGAGACGTTTTAAAGCAGTGGTTCTCAACCCATTTTCCCTGAGGACCCCCTTCAAGCAACTACCAAAAGCCGTGGACGTCCTTCGCTGCCTTTTGCTGAAACCATGATTGGTTTTAAGCTTTCATTTGCTAGTTGCTTGCCACAAATTATGTTTTTGGCCAATTTCTTTTCTGCGCTTTTGATAAAATTATGATGTAACCAGACCAAATTACAAAAAAACTTAAGCTGACAGGCTTATGTCTCAACTCATCTTTGTTTAGACATGACCTGAATTTTTATCACACTAGTTCTAAACAGTCAAAACTTTGGGGACCCCAAGGTTGGAAACCACTGTTTGAAAGGACAGATTTTCAAACATCCTGCATAAGAAAATGTAACTAAAATAGAGATGTCCTCTGCAAAATGCAGTTAAACCCAAACACATCCCGTACATTAGCATTGGTGGCCAACATCTTTATCAGCTAGATTTTACTGCTGAAGCAGTTCACGATATTTTCTTAGTGTAGTGCCATAAACACACACACACTTATGCACACACAAAATCTGACAGACCAACAAATTGTTAAAAATTACTTTAAATTCTTTATTTTTCAGTTGTAAACAGAATGGAACCATTGAAGTTTAGAGGGTCCTTATAATGCACTTAAAGCATACATCTCTGAAAGTGAGCTCCAACAACATAAAAGTTTATGTAAAAAGTTACACAAGGAATGGAGCTAAGGTATAACAGAGCATATATATATATATAAGTGTAGATAGGTAGATGTGTGTGTGTGTATATATATATATATATATATATGTATACAGAGAGGGAGAGAGAGATATGCTGAAGGTACTTCCCTCAACTGCTACCTGCTGCCATTACAGCGATGACTAACAAATCTGTAAAAGGATACTGAAACTGAAATGAAACAATGATCCCCAAGGCATCTGACACATGATGTAGTGGAAAACAGACACACCCAGTCTCTCAATACAAAAAACAAACATGAAAAAACAACACAAAACAAGAAACTACTTGCAATAAATATCAATTGTTCATAAAACTCCACATCAGATCTCTGAGTGCTTCAGCATGGCAGTCCTCTCCTCCCTCTTAGGTAGAGGAATGTTTCCTGTGGCAAGAAAATAAGAATTAATTATGTTTCTGTTGTTAAATAAAAAAGAAACTATGAAAGCATGTACACTTTAATCTTTCATTTCTATAGTGCTGCTAACAAATAAATTTACTGAGGTTTTTTCTTACCTGGTGGAGCAACAAAGTATTCCTCAACTGTGTTTTTTGAGAGCTGAAGCAGTTCCTCGGCACAGTCACCCTCCTTCACTGTGTCTTTCCTCAGGTATAGAGCCCTAAAAGAATAAAATATAACCACATAAACCACTTTTTTATTAAAAGAAACTAAATTGTTTGTCTTCCCATCTGTGCAGTACCTGTCCTCCAGAACTGAGTCCATCGGTTCAACCGCTGATGTGTCAACAACATGGAGCTGATCTGCAAAACGTATGGCTTTCTCCAAGCAGGCCAGTCCTTCCTTCGTGCGAAAATCAACCAAGGCCAGTCGCTCCAGCTTGTCCACTAGATCAGCAGGGATCAGGGGAGGCTGTGAAATCAGAGGGAAATTACTACGAAATATTTGTATGTCAGCTTTCCTCCATTAAACAACTCTGTCTACAAGTCAAAACATTTATAATAATGGATTAGATTTATATCATGTCTTACTCGGGTACTCAAAGCACTAGTTTAGATCTAGATTATGTAATAATTCATGTGTGAGCCATAAATGGCTGATTAATATTTAATAATTGAACTTTTTATGGTTATTGTGAAATTAGGCTCTGTATTTTACCCATCTCTAGTGTATTTACTAGAGTATCTCTAGCACATTTATTAGAGAGCAGTTAACTGGCATGCATTTCAGCAGCCCGGGGAAAGCTGTGGCCCAGAGTGGTTCACCTCTCTGGACTACGACCTGGGATCCTCCACCCCCAAGCCTGCCTCTGTAACCAGGAAACCCCCCCCCCCCCATTACATATATCATTGATGGAATTCATACATTATTTCTTATTAGCATTAGTTACAACATTACAAAATTATTACAAGATGATTACTATAAGTATTACATATTACTAAGGTATGTATTTTAACTGTTTATTGTTTATCTTAAAAACCATACTTAAGCTAGGTAAATATTTGGGACATTTACCTAGCTAGTTACCTACCTAGCTACCTACCTATTTCTTTTTTTTTTTTATCACAGACTGGTCATAGGTGGTCTGGGTACAGGTGGTGATTACTTGAGCTAATTTACGACAACTGTTGTGGAGTTTGTGCAGGCAGAGTGAAGATCAGTAGCTCCCCAAATTTTTTGGTGACCACCAACTTTAGTTGATTACTGACTCATTTCTTAGCTTTGGAGTCGCTTGTACTCCTTTTTATTTTCATTTCTGCTAAAAAGCCTGCAGTGTTAAAGTGTTATTTTCTGAAAAATTAAATTTGCAATTAGTGTTCTCTGCTCCAAGTAAATGGTTTTGTCACCTTCTTGAGCTGTGAAGATGGATTAATATACCAACATGAAAAAAGTAAAAAAGTACATCCTCCGTCAATTTAAGGATTTACACTCACTGGTCATTTTATTAGGTACACCTGTTCAATTGCTTGTTAAAACAAATAAGTTAATTAGGCATGTAGACATGATCAGGATGACTTGCTGAAGTTCAAACTGAGCATCAGAGTAGGGATGATTGTTGGTGCCAGGCAGGCTGGGCCGAGTTTTTCAGAAAATGCTGATATACTGGCGTTTCCATGTACAACCATTTCTAAAATTGACAGAGAATGGTAAAAAATAATAATATTAAAAAAAAAATCTAGTGAGCTGCAGTTGTCTGGAAGAAAATTAATTGTTGCTGTGAGAAGTCAGAGGAGAAAGAGTAGCTGATAGAACAATAACTCAAATAGCCAGTCCTTACAAGGTATGGAGAATACAATATGTCAGAGCACTGTTCACTGTAGCCACTCCAATGGCCTCCACAGTCCACAGTCATCAGTCTAGGGGCACCTTTGGGATGTGATTTACAGGAAGAGCCTTAACTTTGATCTGCAGCATGATGCCAGCATGTCAATATACATAAGAATCTGAGGACTGTTTACAACACATACTTGAATCTATGCTATAGACATCAATTAATAAAAGAATATTCACAGAGAATTGAGGCAGTTTTAAAGACAAAGGAGGTTCAACTAGCAATGCACAAGTGTCCAGTGAGTGTACATATGAGGACTTAACAATACTCAGCAGATTCAAGGCCTTGACTTTCTTTCATGTTTAAAGAACAGACCTCTGCTTTAGAAAAGGGTCTTAATGCAACAAGCAAAATCTGTTCAGTTACACGTGACTTTGTGCACAAAACAGAACCAGCAAAACGTATGGCAAATGTGTAACGCATAATATGGATCTCCAGACGAAGTCATGACTATGCTGATCGGCGTTTACATTCATCCACAGTGATGTTGTTACCGGAGGAAGCTGGTCCTCTGGTACTGGTTCCCACGTTGCTTCCTTCGGAACCTGTAGAAGAGACACCAAAGTTAGAGAAGTTGCTGATGTGTATGAATCTTTTGCAGGTTGTAACAGACTTAACAGTCTTACCTTTGGGTTAAGCGGTTGAGAACTGAAAAGACGGGTTACATTTATAGTGTGCCTTAGCAAGCAGCTAACTTTGCCTCTATGGTTGAGGTTCATTACGTTTAATGTGCGCATATCGTTAGTTAACAAGTTAAATGAAAGCCGACTGGTTATCAGTGACACTCCTCGCATGCGAGAGACAGATAAGCGAAACGCCGACATATTTGGGACATTTACCCAGCTAGTCCTGAGCAAGGTTTCTAAGAAAAAAAAGTCACGTTCTTCCGTGTTTTGGACCTCGAAGGTCAGTTATGTGCTAAACTAGCTTCACAGAGCTTTAGCTCAGCTAGCTACCTGCAGTACGAGTACGAGGCAGGAGGCGTCACGACAGGAAGCGAGAGGCTAAAATTTTCTTCCCTGTTCAGTCACATGTTCTCACTTACCGGAATAAATTGTTAATAAAATACAGTGACGATGTTTAAATACAATGGTATGTATTTGACATAAGGAGGAACCAAGATAGCTTGAAAAGACACTTAAAAGACTTAATCTGGATTAATTGATAACCTATAGATCACCCCTAAACCTTGTTCAAAACCCAGCGGAATAATTGAAACAAAACACCGTAATTCCTAACATATTTATGTCTATAAGATATAAATATATTGGATTTAAACTTTGATGGTAGAGAGGGGGGACTGGCACGACTAGCGACTGACGTCCACGCAAGAATACATGATCACGCACAATGGACGATCCAACGATCCGGTTATGTGTAGTTTTTCTGTGAAGCGAAACCCTTAACCTGCAGACTGCCCGGATAGCTCAGTCGGTAGAGCATCAGACTTTTAATCTGAGGGTCCAGGGTTCAAGTCCCTGTTCGGGCGAAGTCTGCTTTTAACAGTTTTACCACGACACTGCAACAGTCATTTGTTTCTCAGAATGTTTTACAGATTTTGTCTTGAACATATAAAATATCTATAAAATTGGTATTTTCACATGATGACAGGACTAACTATAAGAAACAAATCAGTGGATCTTTACAATTATGCAAATCCTGCCACGAGTACCCAGTTTATTAAAACAAAACTTCTCATGAGATTTCTCTCATAACAACAAACCCCATGAGAAGAAGGCTTTTAGAAAAAAGATCACTTTAAAAGTTGAACCTCAAAACAGGATTGTCGTGGTAGTTCATCCTAACCAGACTTTCAGTTTTCTCTTATCCTTTTTCTTTCCACCCTAGTTTGAAGTAAACACCTTCTGCGTAGGTAGACAGCTTGGACACGTCACCAGTGAAGTACCTGGGGTCATCAGGTGTGTCCCTGATCTTCAAACACCCTCACCTTCACATTTAAATGTAGTAAATACACATAACAATATGAGTTGGAAAAATAATGATTCCATTTTTATTTTTTTTTTATAATAAGAACATTTACCATTTAATATGTATATATGAAGTGCTAGTATAGAATTAGAGTCTTTTACAATACACATTTAGGACCGGCCACAAAATAAATATATCAGCTTTACAAGCCAAGCAGCATCCGAATAAGAATATCAATAAATAAATAAAATCAATAAATGCTTTGGCATAGAAAGGTTACAATAAATCAAAAATAGGTTTTCATGACAGCAGTTAGCATTCACAAAGAAACACTCAAATTAAATACCATTGAATTTACTACAGTCTTCAAACAACACATGAACAGCTGACAGTTTACATTATGCATGACAGGCATGAGTGCATTTTAGACCAAAGTTTAAAGGCTAACCCAAACCTGCCTACATGAGAATAATTCATCTCATAACATCAGATAATTAGCAGTTCATGTTGAAAATTTGTGTTACTGTACCTTTTATTTCCATCTCTCAGTTTAAACCACTAAAATCCAAAAAAAATCAGAAAAAATGTCTCAGAGTCACTCTAGACTTTTACCAGCTCCTCAGATGGTCTAACCATTTTATCAACATAGAGAAACTTAAGTTAAAATCTTATTCAGCAAGCAGGCACCAGACTGTACAAGACAAAGCAAAAATAAAAGTAAACTGCACCATTTAGAGAATATACAAAGGTTTACTGGATAATGCAAAACAACTGGCAAGGATGACCAAATTAGGCTTATTTTGTTTTTTATATATAGAAACCTCTGTCCAGACACCCAGAAATCAGTCAAATATTAGGTTAGGATTTTACAAGTCTTAACATAATGTACTGTAATAATAATTGAATCACATTTTTCTCTAAAGACACAACATTTCAAACATAAATAGACATTATTGGGCATACATATAATTTCAATACCACTGAAAACACTTTTGCTTGTTAAATCAATGAAATGCCGCTTCTACGAACGTTAATGTGAACTTTGAGTGCTCAACATAACCAGGGTTGGATTACATTTTCAGGCTACCAGTCTGTCCAGAACGAGCTAGTGAAATTTAATTGATTCTGTAGTGCTGCAAGTAAACAATATTTAAAAAAATCCATAGACATTCTTTCTTTAATTAAGGGCAAACTTTCTGATATATTTCTTTTTTTCTTAAAACTTGTTGGCTATTAAAATAATTAATATAAACTACTATCACAATGTATTTATCTCATAAATATAGTCTCTGGTTGAGTTCAGCTTTGTGTTTTGGGTAGAAATGTGCAACTAGAACTTTTCCTCAAAATATTAAGTGCACTCGGATTAAGATTGACACTTGTGGGATCTCTGAGAATATTAAAAATGGATTTCTCAGTAGCATCTGCTTTCACTTACACATACAATATCAAGCTTAATATTCTCACACACCTGCAGACAAAACAAATGACACAGAGGATACTGTCAATAAGGCTCATAGCAGCAAAATGTTGTGAAGGTCTTATGTAGTGTGTGCCTGGGTGTGCGTGTGTGTGCTCCTATATGTAACTTTTGTGCTGCTACAGCCATTCATGCTTAACTTGGAAGGAAGAGAGAACAAACAGCACATTCACTTGTTTTCTATCAGGATCTGCACCTTGCACACCAGATCTCTGGCCAGGGTCAAAATCTGCTTGATGTTGTGGTGCTCGGCCATTTCTGGAAGACAAAAACCAGTCAAGAGTTACCTATTAGATGCTGAAGGAGTACCAGGAATAACTTGCCTGACTGAAATGATGCATTCCTGCATAGTGAAACGTAAACTCACAACACTGAACAATAAAGCCTGCAAGAGTTTTCATTCACCCACTTGAAATGAGTTTTTAATGACTCTAAAGAGAGCAAATCAGGTTCTGATTAAAAGTTTGTGAGGTTATCATAAATCCTTGAAGTTTGGTATAACAGGGGACCAATAACAGCAAGCCGTTGTGAATAACTGCCCTCTGCTGCTGATAGTCAAATTAAAAACTGTTTAACTGAACATTAGACAACAGTGTATTCTCATGGAAACACTTTAACTTCTTGTAATGCTGCAGGCTATATTGTGAAATTTCCATCTTAGAGAAATCCATTATTTAGCTAGTAGCAACTGCAAGACGACCTTGAGCTCTGCAGATAAACACACTTGGGGGGAGTTTTGGAATGTGAGTCTTGTTGCCCTCATCACCAGGACAGAATGACATTTGGAAATGCTGCAGCGAAAGCTAACAAAACGGACTGATTACAACTGAGAGAGCACAGAGAGCAGCTCTTTACCAATAATTCAGTGACACTGATGTTACTGAACCCTGACCATAGAATATACCACACATAGACAGCCTCTGAAAAAAAACAGTGCTGGATGTGATTTTGTCCAGATACAGGGTGGAATAGGTTGATAAATAGCTCGAATTATCTTCTGCAGCAAAGAGAAGGCCATCATTAAGTTTTTCAGGTATCACTGAAGAAACAGTAGTGTGTATTGAATGCAATGTGATTTCATAACCACTAATATTTGCCTGACTCTGCTTCAGGTTTGAATGCATTAAAATCAAAGTGTTGCTGCGGCCATTTAGTATTATATTTCCACCCAGCTGTAATCTTGTTCATAACCTCAGCCTTCAGCACATCTCAGACTTATACTGAGATTCAAATAAGGCTGCTGTTTGTGCTCGCTGATGGCTGTCTTTCCTGTCTGGCAAAACAAGAGCTAATCTAAGCTGTCATCAACACTGAAAATGAGGTTGCCAGATAAATAGTGGGAAGCATGAATGAGACGGACTCTACAGTGGGTGTTGTTGATTGTCTAGTGTGCTGAATATTAAATCTACATGTTATTCCAATGTGTATGAAGAGAGTTCAGTCAAGTCCTTCTCGGAAAAAAAATCTATAATTTTTTCCAAGGACTAAAAATGACTCTCTGTGCACAATAACTCCATACAACGTAAGAACAAAATGAGTCCTGAAGTCAAACAGACAACCTGATCAATCAGCTAATAAAGCTCTGGGATTAGAATCGTATAACACAGGAACATCATCATCATTTGAATCCACACCATGAGTTCAGCTAAAATCCAGTATCCTATAATCTTTTTTTCATTAGATTCTTGCCTCACAGCTGTGTGTCTGCATCCATGATGGCATAATTATTTTTCTCCCCCAGACTTGATTGAGTTTTTTTTTTTATTGCTTCAGATGACATGGCATCAGTTTCACAAGTGGAACAGAGCACACATAGAAAACAAATCAATGTGTGTGTGAGAGGGTGTGCTATACGAAGACAATTTGCAGCATAGCAACCACCAAATATGAAGTTAGCTTTGAGAAATGACTGTTTTAAAGGCATTTGATTTGCATTTGTTTCTTTTCAAAGGCATCCTGACTTGTAGCGAAAAACATTATGCATGAGTGTACATCAGCTGTGAGGTGTGGTGATTCACCGTTGAAGAACTTAATGATGTCGGTGAAGTCCATGTTGTTCTCCAGGATGATGTCCCTGTACATTTCCACCAGCGCCAGGGCTATGAAGAGGACAAAGTGACTCGAGGAGACATACTTTGCTGCCCAAATGGTTTCCCAGACTGCAAAAACGTCGTCATACACCAACTCTGTAGCACAAAGGAGCAGAAGTTTGTCATGGTTGTCGGATTTTAGACTTCATAATGTTTCTAATTTGATGCATTCTTTTATTTAACCTTTCACCCCAGTTCTTCCTTTAAGTAAAATGTCTGCACTGGTTTTATTATGTTCATGGTTTCCCTGATTTCTGGTAGTCTGCTAAAATGTATAAATATAACAGAGTGATTGATGGACACAAAACAAAACTATACATCAAATCCATAGTAAAGATGTGACTTTCTTTTTCTTCTTATTTAATTCAAAGCAACATCCGTTGTTAAAACAGTTTGCGCCAATCTCCTTTTTAATTGGATTTCTAGTTCTCTTGGATGTTTCTGAGTTTGTGTTTCTCTTCAATTCAGTTGCAGCAGCGTGGGTAGTCTGCTTTTTTAGTTCATTTAACCATTTTGAGTTCTTTAAATTCACCCTACATGTGCATGTGAATTTTTCCTTGACTTTAAACTTATATTATAGCTGTGTTTAAGAATTTGAGTGGGAGTGGAGTCTGTGGGGGGACCAGTGAATAGAGATAATAAAGGAAGCAGTGTCTGCTGAAGAGGAATAGCAGATTTGTTGTTATTAAAAAAAAAAGTAAGTCAACAGAATATAAGATTTACCAAAAAAACAAAAAAACAAAAACACAGTTATACCTTTAGGTGAAAGTTTAGCAAACTGTAATGCCAATTTATGCAGTGCTAGCAACCCGGCAAAAGTCTAACGGTTTCCTAATGTTTAATGACTACATGTTTCCAAATGCTTTGATATTTTACTTCCAAAGAAAACTTTTGAGACGAGAATCTTTTCTCTTCTCCTAATTGGCATCAACTCTGTTACAATTTGCTGTCGTTTTTACCTCGTTTGAAGTCTAGGAGAAACCAGCGGTAGCAGAAGTAGAAGTGGGTGTAGTCTCCGTTCTGGTGCATTAACTCAAACAGCTCAGAATCTAGTATCTATATATAAATATTCAGTAAAAAATAATGAGAAAAAGACATGTAAGTTTGTAAGTAATGAATGGGTTTAGTGGCCAGTCCATTATCTCTAAAACAGGTAGTTTGTCACCTGGATTAGAGAGCGCATGTTTGCAAAATGAGTATCCATCGCTCCTCCATGTGGAAAGTTTTGATTCATTCTCTTCATGAGTTCGGTGAAGCAGCTGAAAGCCATGGCCTCTGAAAGGAGGACAGATATGGAAAGCTGCAGTGAGAAAGTGAGTGGGCCAAGCATCCTCAGCTGTTCCATCGATAACAGCCAAGAATACACCAAATGTCAGAAAATAGAGGAAAATAAATAGTGAAATCAGTGCATTGACTCACCATCATCCAGAATGACTAGAAGTGGAGCCAGCAAGTCACACATTCCCTGTACATATCCAATGTCAAGGTGCCTCCAGATATAGCTGTAAATAAACAGCCAAAAAGGGGGAAAACATAACACTGCTTGATGTTTCTGTTGCTGAGACATACACCTCCACGTTTAGAGGGATTTCCACATTTTTGTTCAAGACTAAAGACATGTTTTATTATTTTCTTAAATAATACTCTCTATTAATCAAGGTAATTATTTTGGAATTCCTAAATGACTGCTTGTGATTATGTTAGTCATAAACAGAAACATAAATCAATTGGACCAGCAAGAACTTAGTTGATCCAAAATGGATGAGAAAACAGAAGAAGCTTCTCCATTTGTAGCTTCTCTTCATTTGCTTTCTGTAAAATCAAGGTTAGAAATTAAAATTCTTCGACTCACATTTAATCTTTATGACCAAGCTCCATTGTTTCTAATACGGCAGTTCCATATTTTCACAGCACAACACCTAATTTTCAGACTGCGGGGTTCCCAGAGTTTCTAAAGGTAGAATGGGAGTCAGAACCTTCAGTTATCCGGCTCCCCTCTGTGGAACCAGCTCCCAGTTCGGGTTCAGGATACAAACACTCTCTTTACCTCTAAGTTTAGGCTAAAAAATCTCCCTTTTGATAAAGCTTAGAGTTGGAGCTGTCTTAGGTGACCCTTAGTCATCTTTTAAGTTATGCTGCTGCAGGCTTAGACTATTGGGGAACAGTAATTTTTCATGTATTGGAACAGTTTAAGAAATATGAAATATCAATAAAAGCAGTTTATTGGAGGCTGTGAGAATTACAATAAGCAAATAATCATCAACAGATTTTAGTTTCATCATACCATCACATCCCTGCAGGTGTCAGTGTTGTACCTGCACATAATGTTGCGCAGCTTCTCTAGGTTGGCAGGAGTGAAGTACCAGTAGTTCCTGTCACAGCGCTGGACATCTTTTTCAATGCGGTGCAGATTGAGTGTATACAGGTCTAAAAGCTCTTGCTGAAACAAATAAAATAAAGAAAGCAGATTAACCAAACTCTTCATGGAGTTGATTTGTCTGAAAATAAATAAAAATGAATGGTTCTCAAACTTTTTCTAGTGTGCACCCCCTTCAGAAAACAATAAAAAGCTCCCATAACCCGCCATCCCACAATTATTATATATTTTCCTCTTCAGGGGGGCCTGTCCCAGTTTGAGAACCATTGCCACAAATGAATTTGATCTATTAAACGTGCATGCGTACAGAATAAGTGCTTCCAGCGGATTCTCCAGTGGTCACTTCTTTTTTTGCGTTTTTAGATGTGGTCATAGATTCAAATGGAGGGTAAAGACTCTCCATCTCAGGCTCCGACAGGTTGGACTCCTCCGTGCCTTCTGGACTGACCTTTCCCTCCTTCTGCCTGAACTCCGCGTGAAGGGCTGATTCCTCAGAGGAGGACGAGGTTTCACAGTGTCCCTTCCTGCTCCAAGGCACCATGGAAACTTTGGCTTTGGGGATTTCCTCCATCTCTATGGCTGAGGGAGACTCATCGGACTCGGTCATGACCAGAGTCTCGTCTTTCTTAGAGGCACAGCAGGCTTTGCTTGCACCAGAAACTTCAGTGTCTGTGGAGAGAACAAGATTCTTTCCCACTTCAGTAGCACCTAGGCTGGTAAATATTTTGTCTCTTCCTTGTGATGGTGAAACCTCTGTAACTGTCTTTGATTCATCCATTTCCTTCATATTTCTCATATTTGTTCCCTCAAGCATGGAAGTATCTTCAGTATTAACAGTGGCTTTGTTCTGGGGACTTTCCTCTATGTGTTCTCCTTTGGATTGGATGGTAGCTGCTGCTACTCTCGTCGTTTTCTTTTCGGACACTTCTTTTCCTGATTCCAATGACTCTGAAGGCTTAATTTCTTTCAGTTTTGCATCCAGATTTTTATCTTCAAAATTAGTTCCCTGCACTTCAGTAGTTTCTGACTCCATATTTTCTTTTGCTCCAGGCGTCAAGCTTAGCTTTTCTTTGTTTGTGTTATCATCTGTCGCCCCAGTCTCGGTATTTTCTGCAGCTTTAGTCCGATCAAGAACCTCCTCCTCTTCCTCCCCTTTTTTCCTCTGTTCACCTGTCACCTGGGTGTCTATTCCATCTGTCACAGCTTCACTCTCTGCCCCAGCAGCTCTGATGGAGCTCTGTGATGCCTGAGGCACAGCTGCAGATCTCTGGTTTGCATCAGGTGCAGAGCTGTCCTCCGTGCTGAAGGAGCCATCTGACAAGCCAGAAGTGATGGAGAAGTTTCGGGAGGATGGATGTCCAGAGTCGGGAGAACTTGTCTCATTCTGCAGAGCTCCATTCGGTATCTTTGGCACCTGTTTGGCCTCTTCATTCTTGATCTCTATCTCAATCTGGTCCACTTCCTCCGCAGACTCAAACACCTGAAAGAACAAGCCAAAGGGAAGCAGACTACTCCAGGGGAAGGGATGGAAGGATGTGAAGAACTAGCAGGAGAGAGAATGCAGCAGTGAGGAGTAGTGGGTCAAAATGTCAAGATTATGTGCATTACTTGAGTTGTACATTTAGTACATAAAAGTTATCAGCACATTGAAAGGTGGAAGATATCATTTTTAGTTTTTTTGCATGTTGTAATAAGGCGAGTTGTTACCTGTGTGCCGCTGCTGGAATCACTCTGTAGGCGAACAAGGCTCTGCCTGTCTGAACTCGGGGAGGACTGAGACTTCAATTCAAGGGGAAAATACAACAAATATTTTAATCAATATAATATGTAGTGTTCCCCTGTGTGCTGCATTAACATAAAAAGTGTCCTGTCAAAAAGCTGCACAAAAGAAAATAGTCCAGCTGGTTATAGCTACAGATGAATCTCTAAATATGTCAAACTAGTGGAGTTAAACTTAAATGATCTTTTAAAGAGCTGATGAAGCATTATATTTAAGTGTCTGCTCACATATGCCATGTAGTCTCAGACTCCATTGTGAGTAAACATTTCAGCGTGGTTAGTCTTTGTGTATGTGTTACCACTGTACCTCATTGCTCACAGTGGAATCATGATGGATCATCCTCTGGCTGTCGATGCTGGCACCGGAAGAGCACTTTGCCAGCGCTGCAGCGTGCTGCTCCTTTTCTCGCTGGCGGACGATCTCTTCACAGCCAAGCCACTCGCTCATAGTCTGCTGGTAGCACGCTCGGATTTGCTCGTCCACCTGTAGTAAAATATAAACACTCATGGGTCAGTGGTTCAGGAGAGGGAATGCCTTTAAAGCAAAGCCATAACCGTGGAAACAACAAACCTCGTTCCTCTCAGCCTTGGACATCCCGAACGTGTAATGACCCAGCAGGAAAGGCCACACCTCTTTACGCAGTGAAGGGTCCACACCGCCGAAATAGACCAGACGGAGCAGCTCCTGCTCCTTGTATGACTGAAGAGACAAGATATGCCGATGATGAACTCAGAGGTTGCCTTTTGTTTGGTTTGCACGAAAACATTGGCTATACACGGTATCGACTGATGTTCAATAGAATATCTACAACTGATGGCAGATATTTATCTGGTGTGTCCTGATTGTTTTGCCCTGAAACTTTAATGTTTATTTACAATAGATTTATTCATCTATTTATTTTTCTAAGCACAAAAAAGAATCTGATTTTGAAAATGAACTCATTCTATTTTCCAGTCAAACTATGATCAACCACGCATGTATGATTGATATCCTAAAACACTGTCAAGGTTGACTTTATGTAAGATTCACAGAGCCATTAGTCATGCTTCATGAACACTATTGTGTGACTCAAATGATTAACAGAGGATAAATATGGATGAGACAGACAACTGACAGAGTGAAAGAGATATGCTGCTCGTGTACGTGCATGCGTGCCACTGTGTGGACAGCAGCCTGTCAGCAGTTAATGTGAAGCCTGTGATGCTTACTGTGCAGTCCCCGAGGAATGTCTGCCACACATCAGCTGTGAGCCCTTGGTTGGCGTCACAGGGCGCATCAGGCGCCACGATGGTGTGATTGACGAGAGCAGAGAGGTGAGTACGCACAGTGGACAGGTGACGACAGTACGCAAGCCCTGATTGATGATACAATTGACAATTCAACACTTAAGCAATAAACAGGGTTCATTATAAAATTGCTTATAATACATTTTTATAGATGCTGTGAAGAGATAATATTTAATAAGCAGCCACATACAGCCATAAAATGCCCTGGAGATGATCTGATATTTCATGTTGTCACACAGCAGCTTCAAAGGAGTCCTGCAGAAGGATACAGAGCAGATTGTTTTATTTTGTGTCAATGAAACACTGACTTTACACAACTATCTTCCTCTCTGTCATGAGAATAATATCATGTAAGGCTTAATAAAGAGCTGAGGCTGACCTTTAATTAAGTGATAAATTATTGAGCTGCCATACAGAGCAAATTAATACAGCAGCTTGTTTTCTTTTTTCTTTCTCCTGCCGTTCTTATCACCTTATTCACCTAACACATTACTCTGGCAAGCTAAATGTCACATAGCTATCCTCTGGGTGGTTGCTCAGTTCCCTCATCTTTCCTTTATCTGTAATTCCCTCTACATTGGTGATGATGCCAGGTGAATGAGTATCTTTGTGGCCTTTAGTTGAACAGTTCTCACCTCTCATGGTTGCACCCCTTGTGTGTCGACCCATCAGAGAAGCTGCCCTGAGAGCAGGAGGAACACGATGACTTCCTGAGAGTGGGGTGCCACATTGTGACTCCTTGATCCATCAAATCTGGAGGCGTTACTGTGAGCAAAGAACACACATCCTGGTTATCACTTAAAAGTGGTATGCTGCTCAGGATTTTAAGAAAAACAACATCTGCATGTTGCACAGCTGTAAATAACTTTTGTGTAAGAAGGAGTATGCTGATCAGTTGCAACCTGATTAAAGCACTTTGAAGCATAGTTTGTTTGCACTTGATCCCTGTTAAAGCAAGAACTGAGCACATGAACATTTGTGTTTTTAGGAATTAATAAAGAAATTGAAAGCATGAAATCAATGTCATCACTGCAATATTAAGGAGATCAGTGGGAAAAAAAAGAGCTTTTTCTCGATTCATCAGCCAGATTTGATCAATCATGCCTTCAGCAGTTAGAAGGCTGGTAAAGGTTTACATCGTCATGATGCAGTAAGAAAGCTGTGAGACAATGTGGATTTAATAATGAAACCCATCGATAAACTTTGCCAGAGGGGCAGGTCAGGACAGGAGGATATTAGATGTAAGGAATTAAAGCAAGGCCAGCTGACAGATGGATAGACGAGCCGAGGTATGACAGTGTTACAGCTGCTTGCTGGGAATGAGGGGGATTCTTCATGACAGCTGAAGGACCTCTTGGGTACAACTAGGATCCCTGTTTTGAAGGAAGTCTGCCCACTCAGCTGAAGGGAGGGGGAGGGATTCAGATGGGAAGGGTGTGTTACAGTCACTAGAAAAAACAACAAGCAACATTTTCATCCACACTGCATCAGTCTGGGGAGGCCGCCTGTCACATTGCTTCTGAAGAGTGAAACCCACCAAACTCTGACTGGCTGTTAGGGAAGATGATGCGGAAGACATAGTCAGTGGCCTCGTCCTCCTCCTTGTCTGAGACCGAGTCAGAGGATCCAGATCCTGCGGATACTCTTTTCCTCAGTTTAGGAAACACCTTTCCCTGAAAATGGGAAAAAATACAATAAAGACAACCAAAATGCTACAAACAGGAGCCAAGTTAAAGGGAAAGTCCGGAGTTCCTCCCCATTTCTGTTTGTAAACAACACTCAAACTGAGCACTCCTCCCTTCGGGCTAATGGCCGCATCTTTCTTCAGCCTATTCAGCTTCAAGCCTCTCCTTCAAAGCTCGGAAGCGGGTGAAAGCCAAACTGATATTAACCCTGGTTTTCCAATGTGCACTATCTTGAAGCTCTTACCGCGAAGTACTTCCTTTTCTCCGCCACGTCCACCGTTTTTGTTTTTTCTTTTCTTTTCCCCAAGAGTCTGAGTGACTGGCGTCTGCTCCAATCACAAGCTTATTCCCACACAGCGTCATGCCTTTAGCTCTGTCATTGGCTGGTGATACACACAGAAATCTCCTCCCAGAAACGTCCCAACCAGACGAAAACAAAGGGAAAAAGCAAATTACAGACAGGGGGAGAGGGAGTTGCCTTCAAACTCACCACCCCACGAGAGTAGAGGCCCAAAGGCGCGAATTGAGAGGGATTTCACTTGCACAAGTTTATTTTCAGGGGGAAACTCCGGACTTTACCTTTAAATCCCCACTGCGTGGAGATGCTTGTGTGAGCAGGCCTGTTTGAACGCGTGTGGGTAGTTTTCATTATTCCATTATTCCAGATGCTGCTGAAGTGCTGCAGGTACAAAGCTGTTTGTTGTCTCACAAAAGCATCTATTCATCCAAGTAGATACTTACTGTGTGGAAGCATGAGAGGGCACTAACCCACACATTCATTAGTCTCACTCCACACATACAGCAACGAGGCAAATGGATGCATTTCCAAATCCAAATGTCTTTTTGATTGATTTCTTGATTAGATAAAGCTGATTTAGCACTTAGGTGATGTTTTCTGGAAGAAAAGAAAAATGGTGACTTCAAAAGATGTGCTGACCTTTCCCCTTTGGGACCAGAGTGGAGGGTCCAGCTGGCCATGAGGAAGCAGGCCATTCTCCAGGCAGGAGAGGAACTGGAGCAAATGGCCTCCTCTGGGGAAGCGAAGTGGAGGGCGCTGGATCCCATCCTGACTGACCAGTACCACCGTCCCTCCACTGTCCACTACAACAAAGATTTATGAGAAATGATCTCTATTCATAATTATGTTTTGTTGGATATCTGGTCTAGCTGCAACATTTAAAAATAGTGCAAAATGATGCAAAAAGGAGGTAAAATTGTGGTATAAAATTCAAGTTCATACCTTGTTGATGACAGTGCAAATAAACTATCTCCTCTAAACGGATTGTCATGGCATAGTCCCAGTATACACTAAAAAACAATGCATGCAACAAGAAGTGGCGCAGTTACGGTCTAGTCAATTCTTGACACACCATGAAAAGAGCTAACAGTAAAAAACCAAACCCAATGAGAATGATTGTTGGGGCAATCAAAGTAAAAATCTCAGTGGTCATTAGCATGCACAAGAACAAACAGGAATGGTCGCCTAATGCTGAAACATAGTGAGCCAAACCATGCACAGGCACTAGAACATAACATGGTTTGCTAGTTTGAAAGATGTCTGACTGTGTCTCGGTCAATAAACCATCTGTTGGCTGCTGGTGTGCTGAAAATAGGCCTCATCAGATCAGCAGCATTTATTCAGCACACTGAGCCCCTGAGCGACAGACAAACACGCTGCATTATTCAGTAACATCTGAGTGTTACCCAAACACCACAGTGACAAAGAAAGGAAACAAAGCAGTGCTTACATGTATGGAGGCACATTATATGCTAGTTATTTATGCTATTCAAATACAGGCCTTTTAGGCACATATGGCATATAATCATAAGAATCCATTTGTGTGTGCGGGTCATTTTTCTTCACCTGCGTTCATAGTCCAAGTCACCAACGGAGCCGTTCATGAGTTGATTGGGTGTCCACTTCAGGGTCATGATGTCAGCAGTCTGGTGCAGGGAAAGGTAACCTGGGATGGCCTCCATGTCATCCCTCTGATACAACCGGCAAGATGGAACATGCAGATCATGGATCAAGCAGAAAGTGACAATTTTTTAGTTGGGACATACTTGAAACTAATGCTGTTGATGCTGGAGCTAAATATCTGATGTATTTTCATTATTCTTAACTAATTGGTTTGTGTGAAAAAAAGAAAAGATGAAAGGAAAAAATGAAAAGATTTTAAAGCAAGCTTGAGGAATGTAAGGTTTGCAGAAAGTCTGCAGATGTTAAAGCAAATAGTCCTGATGGACAGTCATTTAGAGGTCTATTGGATCCAGATTCATTTGATGTGTTTTGCATTTTTCCCCAGGAAGACTGTTTAAGTGCTGAAAAGGAAGGCAGACAGTTACCGGCTGTACAAGCACGTTGTTCTTTCCAAACAGCAGTGTGGCCCTGTTGTTCTGATGCAGGGACTCCACATATTCACGAGCGGATGGCGAGGGGGAGGGGCGTTCATCCATGCTGCTGCTGGAGTGTCGCTTCTGGATCTGCATGACACAGACATAAATGCTGTCAAATCAGATAAACTGATGACTAACACTCAGCCGTTCATGTGCACCAATGCCCGTGCATTTCTTCCAGATGCCAAAGACCAGGCTAGTGTTGCTGGGAATGCGCAGATTACACACAGCACCACAAAACCATAAAGAGTATTGTGATGTGTATGATTGGCTGAGCTGGCCTGACTCACTACCAGCATGACAACTGAACAAGTGTGAAGGTTTAAGACACTCTGTTCTTTCTCCCAAGACACACTGTACTTTCCTTAATGCATTTTAGAAGTAAATGTCTGCTGGTGGATATCAGCAAATAAAAAACGCGATTGAGACTAGCTTTTTTTTTTTTTTTTTTTGATTGAGACTAGCTTTTTAATGGTTTTGCCAGATTTGTCACTCACACAAAGTGCGGGCCTCTTGGTGGGAGAATCCTGCCTACAGTGGCCACTATGGATGCGATGTCTTTGCACCAACTCATCAGCAGACGGGTCTGTCCAGAAGTGGTCAGCTGTCTTCATTTTTGTGTACTCCAAAGCACAAGGCCCAACTGTTGCAAGACAGCGGCACAGTAAGACAATGTCAAAGCAAGCAGCTTCAGATTATCTCCAACATTAAAATAAATACTCAAAAACAGAGGGATGGAAACAGATATATTTTGCATTAAAAAGTAGATTTTTCAAAGATGTCTAATAAGATGAGCTGTCTTCTTAATCGCTCTAAAATAAATAAAATTTTTAAGACAGTTTAGGGTTATAGGTTGTGATCTCTTCCAAGCAGATTGACAGCGCTGCTTGCTGAGGCTGGCAGCAGTGCTCATCAAGACAGCCTCCAACTTCAGTCCAGTGAAAACAACTGTCATCGTTCGCTGGTGGAAAACAAGTAAAAGGTCACGTCCCTGTTACAAAGAACTTCCACTGCTTCTCAGCAACTTTCTTCTAGTCAACCTCTCGTTCTTGTGAAGAGCAGAAATAAAAAACAACCTGGTCTGCAGTATGAGGGAACTTGCTTTTAGCAGACATTAAATGGAAATGAAAAGGTTGCTCTAGAAACCCAAATTCAGCACATGGTACAAGATAACAGGTAATCACACAAATTCTAGTCTTACATAGCATTACCTAACAATGATGCAAGGATAGGTCCATCTACAGGGTCCATCAGAATAGCTTCTTTCTCGTAGTATTTACTAAAAGACAAATGTGACAGGGAAATTCTCAAGTAGCCAAGAAACGGTGTGAGAAAGCTGAGTAAAATTATTTTTGTCTTGTCAGCTCACCTGCTGTTTTCCACCAAGAAGAGGACAATCTTATCCAGTACTTTCTCAAACAGAGCAGTCCGGATCCACAGGTTCTTGACTCCTTGTGGGTTGAGGATGGGGAGTCGGGGCATCTTGCGAAGGCTGTCCTGACTTTGCAAACTTTGACTTCGCCTGCAGAGGAAAATGGGAAAAAAGTACAAATATATGTTTTTAAAATTCTACAAACAGCATCAGCAATTCATAACCCCAAAAAGCTAAACATGAATTATCCAAAAGCTTTTCCATGATAAAGCAAAACAGAAACAGCTGTTCAGCCAACCAGCCATTGGTTTTCATTGTTGGGACAATCAGATAGGCTTTGATACAGGCTTTGAAGTCTTTGAAGGCTGTGATGTATGCATCTCTTACTTTGTCTCAATGATCTGTTCAAGCTCCTGGGCTTTCCTGCACAGCTCTTCAGCTGGGGGGAAGCTTTTTCCCACCTTCATGAAGAGTGCCGCTATCTTGTTGCTACGCAGAAAACCAGCTGCTCGCCGTTTCAGGCCATGAAGAACACATGCTTCCACTGCAGCTGTGTGGACACAAACACATGGTTAAATAAATAAATGAAAAAAGACAAAAAATTACACTTTTCAAAATTTAGTTTATAGGAAGCACATAGGAATAAACACAAAACTACTGTATACCAGGAAGCAAAAAACCCCAAATATTATGAGCAGCCAAAGATAAGTTTTTGCTGCTCAAAAAGTGCCAGCATTTATAAGTATGCCGTTGTGTCAGGTCGAGTAAAACTTAATATCAGTTATTCCACCAGGATAATCAACTATAATAGTCAGCAGTGCTTTGCCGGTAGACTTCAATATATACAAATAAACAATATATGAGCATAGCCTGAGAGATTAGAGAGCGTTTCATTACCTCTAATTTCTGGTAATTGCATCTTTACACATGTTAAGACTGTGCAGTACGTGACTCAGTGGAAAAACAGCATGAGGCGTCTTTCAGATAGAAACATGAAACTACAATTTCCCGTTGTTACTATCTAGGCTGGGAACTGCATTTTCTTCAACTTTATGTTCATTTAAATTCATCCACACTTTTAGTTAATCTTTTCCATCCTAACCAACACGCAGCACTGGATACAGCAGTTGTTGGCATGTCGACACACCACTTGACTGTGGCGAGGACCAGACACCCCACTTCCCTCTCAAGACTACGTGGCAGTGCCTGGAGCTGTGTTGACATTTGAATTCTCTGTCAGGACTAATCCCGTGGCTCTGTTCACATAGGGTCAGGGGGAAGGCTGGGGTTGCCATAGCAACCCCTGTTGATGGAGTGATTGCGCTCTGGGAGAAATGAGCTGAGGGGAGGGGCAGCGACGACGACTCGTGAGCATAATGGTGTCTTTCCTTTCTACCATAGAAAACCATGCAGAAACACTTTCTGTCCTTCGTCCTTTGTTTTTAAACATGGTCCATAAAAGTCCTCTTCTCTCACCTTTTCTTTTCTTCCTCCTCCCTTCCTGCATTTCTTAGCTTCAAGTCTCACATCATTAAAAGAGCAAGAAGGTAAATGTCAGAGCAAAGCTCCACATTTAATGGTCTCAAACATAGTTCATGGCCTTTGCTCTAACATCATCTCTTGAATGCGGGTTCAAATGGCAAAAGTGCAAAGACTGAAAGTCACAAACCTTGCCACTTTTTAAAGCTACTGTCTGTCTCCCAGGCTATGGAGAAAATTCAGTGTCACAGTCTCCACAACAGCAGTGAAATGACCAAAAGCATCAGTGGTAGCGTTGTACACACAAAGAAATGAGTGCGATACCTATTTGTATGTTATGCACATAACCTTTTTTTGCCAAAATTTACTGTGTAATGATGCTGTTATCTTACACAAGAGTAGTTAATTGCGCTATAAAGAACATGTGCATCATGTGCGTAGGATCAGTCATTACAGAAGTCCCACCTGCTGAAAACAACTAATGCTGTAAAGTGTCTCTAATCATCCTGTATCTGTGGCAACTGAGAGAACAAAATACTTGTTTGAGTCACACAGCTAACCAAACACCTTACTCACCCAAGACAACAAAACAAGATCTTATCACAAACAGTCCCTAAAAGACTTGACAACACACAGTCAGGTGAACTGATTATATTTTGATCTAAAGCTGATTATATAGATGATGAAATCACAAACACAGTATCTAAAAAAGGTGAGTTTCTATTTGTCAGATGACAATGAATGCAGGAGGTGGAGGGATGTAGGTGGGGTGGAGAGGGAAAACTGTGTATGTGAGACAACCTGGGTGATACACAGACAAATATTCACCCATTTTCCATACCCTCTTTGTCATATACGGGATCACAGGGGTCTTGAAATATTTTTAGGTGGCATGTGGTGAGAGGTAGAGTATGCCCAAAAAAATACGCCCCCCAAAATCCTGTTTTTCCATACAAAATATTCACTTAAGAGATGGAGAAACATTTCTAGTGTTAAATGATGTTGTTTAAAAATCTAAAATTCTGCTCTCTCATATTCTAATAAGAACTGTAATATGAACAGATGATTAGTTAATGTGGATGACAGGAAAACAAATCAGAGCATCCAGAGTTATCAGCAGGTGAAAGGTGAGTCAGAGTTTCCAGAATCTGTCATTTGAAGCATCTTGGCATCACCCTTGGCATTTCAGCCATACTGTGGTTCTCTACAACACAAAAAGACCAGCGTCTCCCCGTGGTTATGGGACTGTGGCCATGAGTCAATGCTGGATTCACAGTAATTTCTCTGCTACGGACAGAGCCGAGGCCGAGGTTACTGGGGCCACTTATCTGTTCATCAGTGAGTCTGGGAACAGGATTTAACATAAGTTACAAGGGAAAAATTTATAAAACATGTTTGAGAAGAGAATCCATTGAATTTAAGCCCCTAATAGTTAAGATTTGGCCTTGGTAGAGGATGTGCTCTCTGAGTTCTGTCTAGTTTAGAGGCTAATTATGAATAATAAATGCAAATTGTTAGATTTAATTTAGTTTTAATCTTTTCAAATTTCTTACAAGAATGAAAGCACATCACACAAATTGTGAATGTTTATTCCATGTTTATTCCATTGTAGATATGTCATTTCTTTAACATGTACAGAAATAAAGTTGTAAGTTAATCATAAAGCAATGTAAGCTCAGTTTAAATCTTTCCCCTTTTATCATTCTCCAAAACAATAATAAGCGATAACATGCTTATCATTATTATACCACAGAGTGTGGATTTATCTCATCATTATCATGTTATGTATTAAATGTATGTTTCAAACCCTGTACAAGGTTTAAAGACAAACTGTACTTTCTTGACTGTAATCAGGTCAGAGCAACTACAAAAACTCAGAAATCTTTCATTCGTATATGACAATTCAATAAGAAGTGGTAAAAAGTGGAAGTGACTTCTGCAGCTACTGAATAGAGATAATGGAAGCAACTGCATGAAGTGATCCACATTTGCTCATCCATCCATTTATTTTTTATACCCACTTGGAACATTTTCATGAAAAGCTATATTTCCAAAAAAAAAAAAAAAAAAAACCTCCACGAGGGGTTTGGAGGGGTGCAGAACGAAAGTACAGCATTTCCTTGAAAATTTCTATTTAGCCTGAAAATAAATATAAAATACATTTTAATGGGTTTGACAATGGCGTTATATTTACACCTACAAGCCAATACAGGCCGCCATTGCAGGTTGCCAAATACGGTCTCTACATGTCAAAAATAAAGGTACGAGACAGGAACATTTCTGTACCTGTAGGTAAATTTTTTACAAATGTTCTCTCAAATGTACAATATTGGTCTTTATGAGGCCAGAAGTGTACCTATATACTATGAAAAAGGGTCCAAAGTAACATAAAGTACAAATTTGTACCATTTCAACCCTAAGGGTACCTGCAGTATTGAAAAATGTGCGTAGCTTGTACAATAACTATAAATAGCAGTCCTTTCTAAACAGTAGAATAATTATAGCTTGTACAATAACTATAAATAGCAGTCCCTCTAAACAGTAGAATAATTATAGTTATTATATTATGATTTTCATAATAATCATAGTAATCAGCCTCCCTGGTAAAGTCTATTCAGGGGTACTGGAGAGGAGGGTCCGTCGGATAGCCGAACCTCGGATTGAGGAGGAGCAGTGTGGTTTTCGTCCTGGTCGTGGAACAGTGGACCAGCTCTACACCCTCTTCAGGATCCTGGAGGGGGCATGGGAGTTCGCCCAACCAGTCTACATGTGCTTTGTGGACTTGGAGAAGGCGTTCGATCGTGTCCCCCGGGGATTCCTGTGGGGGGTGCTCCGGGAGTACGGGGTGCCGGACCCCCTTGTTCGAGCTGTCCGGTCCCTGTACGACCGGTGCCAGAGCTTGGTCCGCATTTCCGGCTGTAGGTCGGATCCATTCCCGGTGAGAGTTGGACTCCGCCAAGGCTGCCCTTTATCGCCGATCCTGTTCATAACCTTTATGGACAGGATTTCTAGGCGCAGCCGAGGTGTTGAGGGGATCCGGTTTGGTGGCCTCAGGATCGGGTCTCTGCTGTTTGCAGATGACGTGGTTCTGTTGGCGTCATCGGGCCGTGATCTCCGGCTCTCGCTGGGGCGATTTGCAGCCGAGTGTGACGCGGCCGGGATGAGAATCAGCACCTCCAAATCCGAGACCATGGTCCTCGCCCGGAAAAGGGTGGAATGTCCTCTCCCGGGTCGGGAGTGAGGTCCTGCCCCAGGTGGAGGAGTTTAAGTATCTCGGGGTCTTGTTCACGAGTGAAGGAATAAATGGAGCGGGAGATGGACAACGGATGTGGGGTCTATATATTGATCTGTCTCTCTGTGGTGAAGAGGCCCTGCGACAGACTGGCGACCTGTCCAGGGTGTAGCCCGCCTCCCTCACCTGATGGCAATAGCTGTGGATCAGGATCAAGAGGACGGGAAAAAGGGCGGGAAAAGATCCCCCCGGGGGGGGGTTTCCCTTAGAGAGGGGAGGAGTGGTATCGGGAGGGATTAAAAAAGGCGCTCTCCCGAAGGGAGGGGGAAATGTGCCCGAGGTTCGCGCCGGCGCGGACGGACTCCGGGCGCCGGGGGGGGGGGAGGGCTTCCCCCAGCAACCCCGCGACCCTGAACCGGATAAGCGGTACCGAAAAATGTAATGAATGATATGTACAATGATATGTATTTGGCCTAATATTTATAGAATAATTATTAATTTATTATTGTCATCTTTATTTTTAAAAATTTTTTTTTTATTTATTTTTATTATTTTTTTTTAATTGGTTTAATTGTACTTTATTAACTTCAGGTTGATAAGGTACAAAAAAGGACCAGGACCGAAGGGTACAGAAATGTCTTTCAAAAAGGAACACCCCCAGCGACAAGCTTTGTACCCTTTTAAGAACAAACTGGTACCTCTATTTTTGAGTGTGTATGTGGCAATAGTATGTTTGGCACAGTTAGACTGGCACTGGGAAAAATGGTGGAGTTGGCAAGTCAAGCAGCTGCTTTAGAGCCATTGTTATCCGCCTCTGAAGAGGAGTGACCTGGGAAGAGCAAAAACTGGAGTAAATTTAGGTGAAGCCTACACTAAATGGACCCACATAAAAAATTTCCCACAACATCAAAATGGAGAAATGGTGAGTTTTCTCCTGGATCGGTAAGCTAACTTGCTCGCTAACGTTAGCTGTCAGTTATAAACTCCTCTGCGTTACTTGTTGGACATGGTGCAGGCTGTTGGTCACTTGTATCTGCAACGAGCCTAGCAGCCCAGCGGCCGAAGATGTTTTTCTGCTGTTTCAACTACAACCTAAACACACGTGATTTCGCTGTTCTGTCTGTGTTCCATATCCAAACTTTAATCCAATTCATGGTCAAGAAGGGGGGGCTGCAGCCCATCCTAGCTACTCCCAGGTAAAGGGCAGGGTACACTCTGGACAGCCTGCCAGTCCATCACAGGCACATTTTTCTCAGAGTTATCAAGCGAGCTATTTGTAAGTTAAGAGTCTCTTTTGACTTGCTGTCTTTGATACGGTAAGCATTTTAACACAAAAAGTTACAGGGGAACAGACAAAAACCTCTGTGTGCCTGTGTGAAATAAGCATTTTTCAATAAAAACGAAGAAAATGCAGAGGTTTTAAAGATTTTTTCTGCTACTTTTAATGCTGCTTGACTCGATAAACAGTGCTGCGTTGCCAGAATTTCCTTTCACAGTTTCTACAGTACATTTAGCTCAGACTCATCCTAGGAAGCTCATCAAAGTAGCCTTGATGGTGGAAGTTAATGGCTCCCAAGTGAGCCAACCGAGCTCCATTCCCATCCTCTACTCACTCTCATCTCTGGTCAGATCATCAGTGAAAGAATACACAACAAGAGCTACTAGGAGGATCACAGGAAGAATCAGAAAAAGGAGGAAGCTAGTCAACAACAGAACATAAAGATGAGAGGGTCATCCTGAACTGTAGTGTGTCCACCAGAGTGCATCATTATAGTAGGGGAAAGAAACATCATTAAACCACTAGATAATGTCATCACCCCACAGCGTAGAATTTTGATAACACATTAACATGAAGCACTAATGGAAACATATAAAGCGGATCAAATCTGCACAACACAAACATGTGCAAAAGAAAATTTCCAGTCACACTGTAATAAAAATCAGTGCTCTGTGACAAAATATTTTCATCACCTTTGAAGAGTGAAATAAAACTACAAAAGAGATTTGGGTAAGCTGATTATAGGATGGAAAGGATGTTAAACATAATTAAGCATTGCTAGTTTAACACGGTTTCAAGCAGTGCAGCAAAATCTTCTTTACACACCGACATCAAAACAGACTAAACTTGGACATCACTCTGCGGGGATCTTATATAATGAGCCAAAAAGGCCCCTAACCCAATTGTTCATTCATTACAGGCTTAATGGCTCCCTGAAATTTTACACTTAGGGTTGCCCTCTTAACACTTTGCTTATATTTATTATGAAGTTAGTGAAACTGACTTGTAGACAGAGTTTAACTTGGTTTCCGCACTCTGATACTGAAAAAAGCGGTTTCACTCACTGCCGCACCAACGTAGGCTAAAACAAGTGTGCAATTGCATTTTCACAACAAATAAGAGCAGACAGGCATATAGAAACCTGACAGTTTCTCCATATTTTCACTGGTGCATCTCTGCACATATTTACAAATTGGTACGATGACAACCTCTCATTTATTTGCATTATTTCTCTTCATGTCAAGCAGAGTTTACGTAAAGGGAAGGTTTGCTGTTCTTCACTTGTTTATATCCTGAAAGTATTTGCTCACATTTTAATGCCTTCTCAAGAGTCTCATCATGTAACTGGAACACAGCCTTTGTTCAGGCATCTTTTTCTTTGCTGTAAGTCAGGTTTGTGTGAGATGAGAGTTTTGGGCTTTTAATTCACACAAATGAATACAAAAACACCTGATTTATAATTATACCTACGGTTGGAGCATAAGTGCCTTAATGTGGGAGGGGGTAATCATACTAAGAAGTCCCACTGGGAGGCAAGAGCAATAATATTTGGTAAATTGCTTAACTAAACTTGTTACATTCCTATCAAATATTAATGTAACAGCTAAAATCTCCAGATGTGGTTTTGTTTTGTTTTTTTCAAATAAATGCAGAATCTTTGAACAAAGATTTTTGAAAACTTATTTAATACGATGGACCAGCAACTTTACTCTTATCTCTTGTGGTCATAAATGATTGGAGTTACTGTATTTGCATGTTTGCATGAGGAAACCTCAAAAGTTTAATCACCCCATGCCTGGTTAGGCCTACAGACGGTTCACCACATCATGCTCATATTTACAGTTTCGCAAATCCTCATATTTTCACAAGTTATATCCTACTCTCCACTTCATATTTAACCCATCAAACTGGGAAGAGAGACCAACAGTTACTAATGTTTATCCTGTCAAATTCAAACAGTATTTACTGCTTTTTCTGTCTTTCTGTAATTTGAGCATCTCATTACTGAATTGTATTTAAGTGCATTTAACTGGGTGCCCTGTAGGCATATTAATACGCAGGTTAGATATGAAAGGTTCATTTATCAGGAGTATGTATTCACGTTTCCTTGCTATTAAATAGCCTGATTAGACTTTTTGTATATTTCCATTTGGGTTTATATAACTGTATTTTCCATGGCACATTGTTTTGCTTTTGACCAAGAAAAAAGGACCATGAGGAGGATAACAGCATGAATTAGCTTTGGAGAAAAATTAAGGTTTTTGTAAAGTTAGACTTCTAAAGCTGGATTTATAGTCGCGCAGCGTCTGCTTTCAGTCGGGTCTGTGTACCTGACGCAGAGGCAGTGTGCGCTTTTACTCGAGCGTAGGGTTACCGCGTCATGCTGCAGTTTCTTTTCCAGATCTTCAGGCGACAACAGGGCTTCTAATGACCAGGAAACTCCACAGAATGGAGTTTTTTTTCACCCCGATGGTTTGCTACAGCTGCAGCATTTATTTTCTCTTTTAGAACAACTGTCGTGGCGACTAGGGATGGGTACCTTTCACATTTGAATTGATACGGTACCAACTTCCAGTACTTGCGAATCGGTACCGGTACCAAACTGTACCAGTTTTCGGTACTTTTATGTGTGTTTATATGGCAATAACAGATTTAATTCTCATTCTCAACATAGAATTTTCAACTAATATATTAAAGCAAAATCCAGCTGTTTTTATTCTCTATGATGTCAGAGTGTCTGGTAACAGAGGGAAACTTAATGGGAAGGCAAGTTTTTTTTATACAGCACATTTCATGTAGCCTACAGGACAATTCAAAGTGCTTTAGATAAACCATAAGCATTACAGCAGGGTGCAAAAGGGAAAATAATAAAGAACAAAAAAGTTGAAGTATGATTTTAAAATGATAAACAAAGGGAGGGAAGGGATAAAAAGAAAGGGAGGGGAAATAAAAAAAAAAAAAAAAAAAAAAAAAAAAAAAAAAATTTGGGGGGGGGGGGGAGGGGGGGGGGAATATAAAATAAATATATAAAAAAAAAAAAAAAAATGGCGCATTAAAAATATTTAAGATTAAATAGAGAGAGCATAGAGCCGTGTGGATTTTAACTTTAGAATAAAATCTATGTAAATGCAACTGAGAACAGGTGGGTCTTTAACCTGGATTTTTCAGCTGATCTGAGACTTTCTGGGAGTTTGTTCCAGACGAAGAATAATAATGATGATAGAATAATTTAATAGAAAAAGGGGAGTTTCCGACATTAAACTGATTTTGTGGCGGCGTTTTGCGTAGGTCTGGAGACTGTGAGCTGCTGCTGCAGTCATCAGTTTACTAACTTGGTGCAGACAGTTTTTGCCGTGCTGGTTAAACCATACAAGCTGATTTTTGGGGAGAAAAAGGGGGGGGGGGGAGAAAAAAGAAGAGGGGGAGGGGGGGGGGAAGGACAAAAAAAAGAGAGGGGGGAGAGGGGGGGGGGGGAGGGAAAAAACAAAAAAAAAGAAAAAAAGAAGGAAAAAAGGAAGAGGGAAAACAAAAAAAAAGAAAAGGGGAGGGGGAGGGGAGAAAGAAGGGAAAAAAGGAAGGAAAGAGAAGGGAAAAGAGGAAAAGGGAAAATAAGGGAGAAATTTCAGACCCAGTTAAATGTGAAAAGAGCTGATGTAATGGAGCAGAGCATCTCTAGAACACAAGCTCTGCTGGAGCATTACTGGTATGCAGTGACCTTTGGAAAGACAACTTTTGAACTGGTGACAAGGTCATGGGCAGCTAAGGCTCAATGATTCCTGTGGAGATCAAAGACTGGCCTATGTGGTCTAAATGTGGCACAAAGCACAGAAAACATCGATGCTGGCCATGACACAAAGGTGTCAGAACACACAGGGCATCTAAGCACGCTGAGCATCTTGCTATGTAGCTGCAGACCCTTCAGAACTGATGCATCTACCTACAACGTCTTCTATGCCAGTATAGCAATGGGGCAGGAGGGTTGGTCTGTTCTGATGTATCACATTTTCTTTTACATCACATGGGAAGCCAGGTGCATGTGCATCAGGAAGAGTCAACAGCAGCATGCAAGAGTTGAAGAGAGCATAAACAAATGCTTTGTGATGTTCTGGGCAATGCTCAACTGGAAAATTATGGTATCTGGAATTCATGTGGAATTTACTTTGACACATCCTGCCAGCCTTAACATTGTTTCATACCACGTATACTGCTCTCTGAAAACTATATTCCATGATGGCAGTGAGAATAAGACACTTTGCTGCACTGCAAGTTTTATGTATGGATCTATGATTTCAGGAGTTAGTGTCTAGTTTTTAAAACTATTTTAGTGGTATTATTTTGTTTTAATTCCTGTGGAATTACCTACATTTATTCGTTTTCTTCTGATTATTGAGTGGAAGTCATGCACGTGGCTTACTGGTGATACTGGTCTGATTATGTTGTGTGGGTGTTGTCTATTGTACTGGGATTGGAGCACTGCTACATCGTCCATGACAAATTTGGCAATAAGGATTATGAAACCTTGCTTCTATTTTAAAGCTGATATCTGAAGTAGTTGAAGTAAATAAAAGCCACAGCCTTTATTTTGAGAAAATATGGTGTCAGCCCCCAATTATGACCATATATGTTCAAATTCAGAGGTAAAGCTCAGAGGACAGATCTTCACCCCTTAATCCATGTTGCTAAATTTTCCAGGAACTTGAACATTAACTCTTTTCAATGATGCAGAATTGTTCATTTCAAAATGTTAAAAATCAACTAAAGATGTATAATTGTATACTCACCACAAAAAGAGACAATATGACTGCTGTCTTCATGCACAAATTTCCTGGTGACAGCTTCCTCCATAATCTGCTTCACCTGTCAATGACACAGCAGAGTCTGGATGACTCATTCATTAATATTCTACAACAGGCACAAATGGTCTGTGATGGGCTTGTTGGCAGGAATTTGCCTGAGTGATAAATGTAATTAAGTGAATTCAGAAATAAAATGCACAGCTGTGTAAAAATAAATAACTAAATCAATGACAAATAAAAAAAGAAGTAAGATTATATTGAATTGAGGCGTAGCTCAGTGTAAAACAATGTTTTTTGAAGTCATGGGGAGGAGAACCTATGAGAAGGAAAGCCTGCCTGTTTAGTAGTTGGGTGAGTCACCAGCTCTCGTCCAAAGGACTACTGGGAAATGGAGGTGGTGTATTTGGGGCATAGGGAGGGGAATACACTCACAGACCCCAGTTTCTGAACAGCTCATAATCTTCAACAGGAACAAATGGTGGAGATTATCATCTGCGTCAAACTCTAATGACATCCAATTCGTATCGTCCTTTCGAAAAGAGGACACAGGTCAGATACACATGCTCACAAGGTAACATTCATTAGTCAGGCTTTGTTGTCACAGCAATGTGTCCTTTTTCTCACTGCTACAGACCAACAGTAAAGAAGATTGGTGAATCAGTCCCCCCGGTGACTATGGATACTTTCCCCTGTGTGAGCACCACTCTGCAATCTGCATGGGGAATATCAACCTCCGGATACAGCCACACAGATAGCTGTAATTTCCTGCTGAAATGAGTCTGTCCACAATCACCATATTACACTGCCAAGTTAATTGTCTACACACACAAACACCCACTCACACACACATACACATTGGCCCTATACATGGCTGCCTTTGCGACAAGGTTAATTAGTATTATCTATTCTTTATAGCTCTACGAGCACCACAATCATATACCAAAGCCCAAACGTAATCTTTCCATCTAAAGCTGAATCTAACCTGAACACTGAGGTCAAATGGGAACTTGGAACCAGCCCACAGAAGATGTGTTATGTGTGTTTCAGACTAAATGAGCTGAGCTCCAGTGGATGATGTTTCCTGCGCTCTATTTTTAACCTTTTTTTTCCAGTCTACACTTTCATGATTTCTTGATTTTGCGTAAGTGATATGAATCAATCTTTTCTAAACAAAGCAACCTGACAATATTAGTAGGGATAGAACGATTGCCGGTAAAATGATAAACCGTGATAAAATTCCCAACAATTAGTAATACCGTTTAAAATTTTAATTATCGTTAAAACCGTGACTGATTTCTGCACTTTGAAAAACTCATAGTGATCCTGCTCGTGCTGGAAAAGCAGCAGCCCTCTCAGTTTGCAACATTTAATTTATGAGAACATGGCAGAAGGCAACGAAGGCGCCCACGTGGAAAGTACTCTGGAGGTTTTTTCCCTTTTAAAAGGACAAAGTAGATGTATAGACTAATTTTGGATGATTTTACTGTTACTAGGAGGGGATTTCAATAATACAGCGATAACAATGATAACTGTGATCATTTTGGTCCGTGATAACCGTGATATGAAATTTCCGTATTGTTACATCCCTAAATATTAGTTTTTAGTTTCATTGTTTGATAAGGTTTTACGTTAAGATGACTTTTTTCCACTATGGGTCAACTTGTGGATTAATAACATCAAGTACAAAGTTTCCTACCTATATGGAGATTACGTATGACATAATTTTAAGCATCAGAGGATGCACTATGACATTTAAAGGCATGGTGTAACCAAGTGAACACCCACCATTTGTCCTCCCATTAACCAGAGAAACAGAAAATGTTCACTCTGAGTCCAATATTTGGTTTCTGGATGAGTTTTTTTTTTTTTTTTTTTTAAGTGACCAGTAAAAATGTAAGTCAAAACAACAGTTCTTGTAATGCCATATTCAATGCTCTCTGGCCGGCAAATAATGAGGGAGAAGCTGTAGCAAAATATCAGGCATGAGCAAAGCAAACATTAATCCCAGCCACCTCTGGGACACAATCAGCAAAACTTTCATTCATGAAGAATTTGATATGCACTAAAAAACAATCAAGTTTTGAAAACTTATTCAAAATGTCAAAGTAAGGACCGACAATATGAGCTACTGTCAGAGTTATATGTCAAAATGAGCTTATTATTACAAGTATTATTATAGTATCATTAAATGTTGGTTTTTAATATTGTATCATTAAAAATAAAAGAAAAGTATCATTAAATGTTGGTTAAATTCACATTTATATATAACAATATAAACAAGCAGTCTCATCAAGGTAATACCAACTCTTACATTATCTCCTGGTGTATCATCTCCGATCCTATTTATAGGCA
Source organism: Atherinomorus stipes (assembly GCA_023101725.1). NCBI lineage: Eukaryota > Metazoa > Chordata > Actinopteri > Atheriniformes > Atherinidae > Atherinomorus > Atherinomorus stipes. Next base: position 841,242 of record JALJCO010006760.1, read on the forward strand.
AATTCACACATATAGGAGGGCATGGACTATCTCACGTAGCGTGTGATGCTGAGAAAAATCTGCCCACTGAGCATTGTTTGCATTACTAATCCAGGATAAATAACCAGTCCAGCAAATTTCTAGTTCAAAACATTTGGAAAACAAATGTGCATGAAACATTCACCTATTAGACAACAGTCATTAAACAACATAGTGGTGTTGTTCTTTTTAGCATCAGAGGGTCTGATTCATGTTGCCAGCACAACAGAGACAGTAGCAGTCTGATGAGACCCTCACCTGCTCCACTCAAGACTTCTACAAAAGCATGCATTCATATACACAAACATGCAAATACGGGAGACTTCCTTCCACTTACAGTACTTCCTCCATTGCACACAGAAAGCTGATTGATTTGCTCACTTGTGTTTCCTCATCTCTCTCATCTGGGCCTTTGAAGAGCCCTCTGAGGAATACATATGTGGTAAAGTATTTGAGCGCTGGCAACCTGCAGGTTTCTATGGAGATGTCACGATTCTCACCGTGGATCACTTTGCCCAAAGAGATGCATAAAGAAAATGCATTCATCTCTGAAATAAACAATAACGACTGAAGCTTCTACAGCTGCTTATAGCGTGTAGATAGTTTTACTTCAGGTACCATCCAATCATGTGTTTGTGAGCTCAGTTAGTGCCAATAATGCAGAAAGCTACCCAGATGTGGCCATTTAAAGCTGCCACATTTGATAATACTGCAACAAACTTTTTTTTTTTTACCTGAGTTTACAGTTCAAACAATGCAGGCAGTGTTATGACAGTCATTAAATACCTGTATTGCAGCAAAGCCTGATAAATCTGTTCTGACTAACAACTGTGGCTTGAGGGCAACAGCCAGCGATGAAAGATTTACAGAGCACTCCAATTAAGTCCTGCAACAACAGAGCCAAGACAGTAAGAGCTAGATCCAGAGACAAAGCCTCATAGACTAATATGCACCCATCATTATTCATTATCTCTTTGGCTTGTGATGAATGAAAGAACACATAATGAAGAAAAAAAAACAAAACAGAATCACGATTGTTATTCATGTTGAGCTAATGCATGCAGACTGAGCTGGCTGGATGACATTGAAAATTTTACATGCACTTTAGAGAATTTCTGTGCATGTTGCAATATTAACTTTTATATTCAGCATGAAATAATTTTACACGAGGCTGCGTCAAAGTTCAGCTGGCGATTCAGATTTCACTTTATCAAAATCCTCTAGATCATTAAGATTGAATTTGTTTATAAATGGTGTAGAAGCAATTTCCCCTCTCCAGGTAATCCTATTTAACAAAACCTCCATATAAATACATCCTCCTATCTGTCAAATATAGTTTAACTGACGGAGCAGTCATCGCTATCAGTGTCTATGACACTGATTATTTCCTTGTAGAATGAATATATTAACTCTGTATTAATGTTGTCCATCAATGCACCACTAGGAATCAGAAAATCTCTATTAAACAACAAAATAAGAAAATCAGAAGCTGGGAGTATGCGTTAAACAAGAAAAATTTAAACAGCAAAGTAAAGGCTGCAGCTGTTTGTCTCGCATTTTTGTGCATGTGTGATATTCAAAGTGGCACTGAGATAAATGAGCTCAGAGCATGACAAAATAACACAGACAGCCACAGAGTGGCTCTGTATCAAAGCTGAAGCAAATAGGAGTTCCCATCCAAACCATTTTTGTGCCAGAAGGTAATTCTGCTGTTACAGACACGCTCTGCTCGCTGGCTAATGGCCTACGTCCAGGTACGTCTGAGCAGACTGATGGCTTAAAACCAGCTGGACAGGGAGAGCGCGTAAACACACAGCATAGATACCATATGGTTCAACCCACACTGAGTATTAATAATCGGGAACCAAGGGAGAAATAGATTATTACAAGGGAGAAGAAGTACACTGGCAAAACACATAAATATGGTCATGCAAAAAACATCTCGATGAACTTTCAGCACATTCGAACAAGCAAGTATCTGATCCTATTTGAAAGAGTGTCTAAACATCTGGTTAGTATACTGGAGTAAGGCCAAAAAGATAGTAATTAACTTTTTCAAACCTTCACACTGAAAATCTATTCATCCTGTAGATGCATTGTCTTTGTGTGGTAAAACACATTTTTGGGCCTCAGAGGTGAGAATCACTTTTTCTTGTGGCTGATTTTCACAACTGAGACAGTAACAATTTAATTGGCATCCATATCATTTTATTTGTACTCAAATCCATCTGTCTAACCCTCCAACCCTCCTTCAAACCTGTTCAGGATCACCTTTATTTATATTCATATAATATATCTATTTTAATTAAGAGGCAGCTCTTTCCATGAGATGTATTTGTGCAACATACTACCAATTCTGAGTTTACAGTGGGCTCTCGCACTGACATGCTGGTCTATCCACAGATTCAACCTGTCCACACTTGTTATTTTGAACAAGCAAACAGAGAAAGAGCAACTGAGAATGAACCTCAGCCAGGACATAAATGTATACACAGAGCACTTTTAATCATGGCAAGGGTCTGGTATCCACAGATAAGACTGCAAACAGGATGCAGAGGGGACCACATCACACCAGAACCTTTCAGTCTTCCTTTCACAAGAACCAGGAAGTGATAATCATGTTTTTGTTCAGCAGAAATAAAGTCTAGGAATTAATGAAGCAACTTTAGATTTAAGGCAAAAACACGAGTATTTTATGCAAATTTTCCATTTTTATTAACATTGAGGTTGAAAATGTGGTTTGGATAAATCTGGTTAGGAAAAGTCTATATATAATCTGCTCAACTAGATCTACTATTGTTTCTCTTCTTCACTCAAGATTTTTATTAAAGAGATAAAAACCAACAAAAACCAACAAGAGTATCATTAGAAATCCCCCCAATTGACAGTTTTTATTGCAAATGTTTAGTGCGATGCTGAGAAAACCTTCCTGAACAAACAGTGTGGGAGAAAAAAGCCCTCAACAGCTAAGTAAACATCTCTAGAGACACAATGGACTAACACACACAACAGTTTGCTAAGAGGAACAGCTAATATATCAGGACTAATTTGTCTTATAGTTAGCTGAAAATATCACAACTGAATCTCAGCATCATTTTTAAATTTCTCTGATTCTGTATGAAAGGTTTGTCACCTCATTCAACATAGTAAAAATCTTTCTTATACTGTATGGAGATTAGATGACATATCTATTTAATTATCTATTTATTTCCCCTCCTACTTGTAGGAACTCTAACATATAGGAATATCTAAATTGTGCGTACCTGATTATTGGACTGTCTTTATAAGTAAAGGGCTAAAAACACAAGTTTACCAAGCCTGAACTTTAAGACTGCAATCTAAATGATTTTGGACTTTAGGCCTTCACATCCGATGATGACGACAATGATGCTTTTTGAACCAGATCACATCTGCCACTGCAAATGTGTTCATATGACATCAGAAGTCTGTTTAAGCTGGTTTGAAGCTAAATTTTCAGACTGATGCAGCTGCAATAAACTCCAAAAGACAGTTCTTCCTGGGATTATTAAAGTATTTTCTTTTTCTTTCTTTCTTTCTGATCAATGAGCGAATAAATTAATCTTCCAACAGATGGATGTTCATGCAACTTGACCTTTCCATCTCAGCATCAACACCATTAATCTTTATTTCATGGTAAAGTATGACAGTTTTCTGTCTCTCAATATAAAAGTCATGTAACTGACAAAAAAATCTGCATGGAACCATTAAAATGAACATGCTTTTTGCATCCTTGTTTAAATTATCAGATGGACAACAGGTTTCATGAGCATCTCCTAACAAGATCTGTTAAAAGTTTACTGAAAGGATCAACCCTTTATTTACAAAGATCAAAAATTCATATAACCTTACTGTGGCTGACTGTTAAACTAAACCATTGCAAATGCATTTTTCCTGGTTTACTCTGGTCTTGCTGCAACTGATTGAATTACAGAAGCTGCTCCCATGTTGTGCTTTATAACTCATTAGAGACATCGTATACATGCATACGTGCAAATTCTTGGTGCCAAGCTTAGAAAAATACAAATGACTTAGTAAATGACTAATTACTTGTTTTACCATGAAAACCACAAACTCCAGACGACAATCTGCTTCTTTTGCGCTGGTTTTCCACCCAATGACTTAATTGCAGTACAATCACTCGAACATCAAACTAAGAAATCAGAAAATTTAAAGAAATTTGATGGGTATGTTTGTAACATTTCTCTAATGTTACACAGAGGTGTCCCAGATAACAACTGTAGTCGCATTTATCCTTTCCCAGGTGCCAACATCAGCATCAGGCAGCGCAGACACAAAAGTGTGAGACAGGTTTTGTTAGCTTACATAGGAAGTTTGTGTGTGCACAGGGCGAACTATAAAGCCTTATACAAACCAACGTGTGTTTTTCCGACACGACAACTGCTGAGCTGAAAACACCCACCTCCTTTTTGACGGTGCGCAGCAGCTTCTGACGAGTCTCTGCCTCTACAACACAAAACATGATCCACACAGAAAATTTTCACTCTGTGTAAAGACCAGCACATCCCATGTTCTTAAAAAAAACAAAAAACAAAAAAACAAGTCTGGCTATAATAATGAAAATGAACATATTTCCCCCCCACCTGCCATGATTGTTGCCATGGATCCTGTCTCCTGTCTGCGACCAGCACCCCTCCCAATAGCCGAGTGCTGGAGCACACTGAGATGTGGGTCGTGACTCCACCTCTTAAAGATGGATGCTGTCCCACCATTGGCTGAATCAAATGTCACTTAAACGACCTTAAATTGGAAGTCATCTCTCAGTGCCAAAATACGTGAATATTTATCAACCATTTATGTGTCTACCTACAATATGATTCTTTTCCATAAGTATTCCATCTTTAGATAAAACTTCACAGGTTATGATTTTCAGGATTTGAAAGATACTTTATCTGCAGCAAAATAACTCCTCCAAGAATAACTTTCCTTATAATCACCCAGAGCTTGCTTTTAAGATATTTTTTTTTATAGCAAAAACAACTAAATGCATGTTTTTGGCTTTGTTTTTTCTTTTATAAATTCTCTGATGACAAAACATTAAGTCTGACTGCCATCTTGTGGTTAGTGTGTGAAAAACTTTCAAGCCATAAGGATAGGCTACTACTGAGTCTTTCCGCCCATCATCATTACACTTTTGACAGCCTTCAACACAGAAGCATACAGAACCCTGACATTGTGTTCAGAGCAGCTGATGATTGATAGACGGCAGGAGAAAACTCCCAAAATTCCGCATTCCAGGTCAAATATCTGTCTTCACATAAATAATGATAACAACAAACAAAAGATATCTAAACACTCGAACTGTTAAAACTGACTGGAAACAAGGTCAGATTACAGACGGCAAATCTTAAAGCCTACTAATACTCACAGATATCGGCTTTAGCTTACAACTCTTTTGTTAAATGAATTAAATTAAATTTGAAAAATACTTTATTCATCCCCTGAGAAAAACTGTCAAAAAAATGTACAGAAAATTATCCATAAGACAAAATATCTGCAAAGCATGTATTTGTTTTTGCACGAGATCTGTGACAAAGCTATTCTACCATGACAGTCATGGATATATTCAGTTCTGACTGTCCAGAAGATGGCGATAGTGTCATTCCAGTTTTGATGGTCATGACCCCCAAGAAGAAAATAAATTCATATTCATTCTAACCAACCGGCTTTTATTCAAATGCAGCAACAGTTTTTTGCGCATATGTGGAGTTTATGAGTGAGAGCATAGTCCGCAAAGGCACCATATGAGTCAGAATAAAGGCAAGAGGAGTTGGTGTAAGCTTCAGTGAACTTAAATCTGAAGTCTTGGATCTGAGGTACACATCTGCCTGAAGGATTGAGCTGTCAGGTGGATCAGGTGGTGAAAAAAAAATCGAGCGATAACATAAGATGACATACTGAGAGGTGCAAAGTTGGACCCTCTTTCCCCATATCCCAGGATTTCCTCTCTAGGATGACTCACACCCTGCAGTGGCTTTAGATAATTTGAGGTAATAGCTCATCTTGTTAAATGTCATAGCAGGACTTCTGCCTGAGTAATTAGCACATTAGAGCTCCTCACCAGTTAGACCTTGCCCGCTTATATGTGTTAACACCTTAATTTAGACCTAATTATTATCAGTAGACAATATATTTTTCCTCAGCAAGACAATATGATGCACAGCAACATGTTAAAACCTGATTCATAAAAATCTAAAATCAGATATTAAAGTTTCTGGTTGCTCCTCTTTGTCACAGTGAGACAGAAAACAGATGAAAGGAGTTCAAATCCCAACAAACATACAGAGAAACTTCTGTTACACAACTGACAAAAACTAGAAAGCATTTCAAATAATTTCAGTCCTCAGTTAAAACAAACAAACAACACTTCTGTCATATCCATGTCTCCCTGCCTGTGAGCAGTGGGCTTGGACAGGGGCCAACATGCACATGTCCGTGTGTGATTAGAGTCGACATGCTCTAACAGGCAGTGGGGCATGTGATGGAGGCTCCTGTCAGTCTGATGCTTATCTGCCCATGTATGCCAATGCAGACTGACAGGATAGTGAGTTTGAGAAGGCCAGTGCTACCATGGTCTGTTGTTGTTGTTGTGATGCTTTTGGCCCCCAGGGGCCCCTGAACCTTGGCTGAACAACCGCTGCCATTTTCCCTCAGCTGACTGTGTACTCTTCCCTTTACTAAGTCTGACAGTGAGACACTCTATCTATCTATCTATCTATCTATCTATCTATCTATCTATCTATCTATCTATCTATCTATCTATCTATCTATCTATCTATCTATCTATCTATCTATCTATCTATCTATCTATCTATCTATCTATCTATCTATCTATCTATCTATCTATCTATCTATCTATCTATCTATCTATCTATGGGCTTTGTTCCTCCTGTAAACATTTTGCTGGAAGTAACTGTGGCATCTGTTATTGAACAAACCATCTGCATTTCATCGTTTCCCAGCTTTAGGTGATGGAGTCAGACAGCGAGTCATGTGACACCAGGCCAGACAGCGTGGCTACCGCTTGCTCTTTAAGTGACAATTTTCCGATGGTGCTGGATATCTCTCGTCCTATCTCAGACGGTGTCATATCCATTTACCAGAGTAACTTCATTTGATGCACTCTCTCTGCTCACACACCTGCATGACTGGTGCTCTCTAGATATGTGGTTAGCAGTCTTTTAAAACTGCTCTGGGCTAAAAGTGGTGGATTTGATTAAGTTGTTTTATCCGGTTTTCCTAATGAGTGCAGTTGAGCTGCTCTGATTTGATTTTGCTGTCTTCACCAAACCATATTAACGCAGGATCAGGATGCCAAGATGGTTGAAGGTGCTATTTATAGCTTCCTGCATCAATTTGATTGTAAGTTAAAATGAACTGACTTCTCATCAGTTTAAACTTGATCATCAAATTTTCGCCAAACCTGCTTGATTTCTATTAAATGAGAAACTGTAAATAAAGACACTTATTTTCCTAGAAAATGACTTATTTAAAGGTGGAGTTTGTACAGCATGGGTGAGAATATGCCCTTTCTGCTGACAGAAAGGGCAAAAAAACAAACAAACCCAAAAACCTCTCAAGCCCAACCAGACCTTTTTTTTATTCAAATTCTCAGCATGCTGTAATGTCCCGTTTAAAAGGATTAAGAAGTGTATTCCTAAATCCTTATTTCAGGCCTCCAGATACATTGCACAAGAGTCTAAGTCTCTTTTTTTCATACTGTCTTGCAATAAGCTTGTTTCTTATTGTATTGTAGCAAGTAAGAGTCATATTTTGGTGCTTAGAGGTTGTAAACATCTGGTAAGCAGTATGCTGTCTGGAATTAAAATGAAAACACTTCAAACTCATTTAAAAGGTCTCAGAATATGAATTCCTACTAAAGTAGGTGCAAAACTTTGTAACCATGAAATCAAACCAGGGAAATAGCCTTATAATAGATCTTACAAATATTAGTTTATCTTTTTATTTATTTATTTTTTTAAATGTAGAGTTGTACTGAATTAAAACATTTAAAAGGGCTTTTTTCTGGGGGATCGGGGAAATCAGGAAATTTGGTAAATTTGACCTTTGTTGACCTTTGATATATTGATCAAATTTTAAAATGTGAAATTTTAACATTAATAATAAATTGTTAGAACAGCAAACTATTCACATTACAACATAAGCTCCTTTTTGCCCCTTCAGTGGCAGCAATATGCTTCTGTAGCATGAAGACAAAATTCCTTTTCTTTTTTACAATTTCCACAAACTGAGTTGTGGGTAGGGAAATTATTAAGTGCTTCATTACTTCTAAAGACTTCATAGATTAAATCAATACATGCACAATATGCCTTTATAATCTGTCAAATATAGGCTACATATATTTAACAAAAAGAAATCAATGACAAACTTTCACCATTGTCATTGTCCAGTTTACTGACAGACCAATTCAGAACATGAATTAAACATTAAGAAATTTACTGAATGAGAAAAATAACCAAGAATTTGTGGTAGGCTGTATGAGATGTGTAGATTATTAACTTATGTGTGGTGGTGTGTGCTAACAGCAAGTGCACAGCAAAAGACAGTCTAACATCCTGTAAGGAGAATGTCTCTTGCAGTAATAAAGTTGATTTCAGCTAATTTAAAGGTTGTGATGCTCTGCATCGCACAGCTATTAAGGGAAATACAGAAACAAAGCCTACTTTATAGCCACTAATACAACCTGTTGATTATAGGCTGATATCTGTGATACAGATCAATTGTAACAACCAGTTTAGAAGTTCTAAATTAGTCTGGATTTACTGGATTAAATGTTGCTCTAAGCTGAGGTTGCTATCATCTTTCTCCACATACAGGTATCTCCAAGTGTCCGCTGCAGCTCCACCAACTCCTCCCACTCGGCCCTGTCATCACTACAGGAGAAACATCCCCCTCTCTGTGGAGCTGGTCCCCTGACTGAGTTTTCATAGTCCGGTGCCCCGACAGGACTCAGCGGTCATGGCCGGCAGTCTGACCCACCACGGCTCCCCGAACCCCGGCTACAGCGCCAACAACGCAGTCACGGTGCCGGTCATCACGCAGACGGACTCCAGGGACAAATGGAGCAAAAAGATGGATTTTCTCCTGTCTGTCATTGGTTTTGCGGTGGACCTGGGAAATGTTTGGAGATTTCCGTACATATGTTATCAAAACGGTGGCGGTAAGTGATTCAGGAGTTTAAATCCAGGTCATTAAGCTTAAGTTTATGAGTCAGAACCGGAGTTTCTTGAGGCATTATGTGTTATTTAGCATGTTTTTATGAATCAGTTAAAATGGAGAAAAAAGTTTCAAAATTACTCAGAAAAGGAGCTGAAGACAGGAACTGTCCGTGGTGCTGAAGTGCGCATAAGTCTGAAATGTCAACAAAAGAAGTTTTCACACATCTTCTATAACTTAGTTTATATCTATGTTGATTCTCTGGACTGCTTTTTAAAAATTTTCATTGTTTCGTTTTATTATAGTTATTATTATTATTATTATTATTATTATTATTATTATTATTATTATTATTGTTGTTGTTGTTATTATTATTATTGCTTTTAACATTGATTTTGCTATATTAATGTTAAAGTCAAAATTCTATTAAATTAAAAATTGCTCGGTGAGAACAACCCCCCCCCCCAAAAAAAAAAAAAAAAATCAAGAAAATGCTAAAAGTGTAATTGTTTCTATGGCCTCTGAAAAGCATCAGTTTTATTTAATTGAGATTAAATCAGGTCTGTTTTTAATTTTATCAATAGCTTCAATTTGTAGTCATCAAAGAAACGGACTTTATGAATTTAACTACATATCATCTGCAGTACCTTCATCTCTGTGCAGGTGCTTTCCTGATTCCTTACATTTTGATGGCCATTTTTGGTGGTGTACCACTCTTTTACATGGAGCTGGCTCTGGGGCAGTTCCACAGAACTGGAGCCATATCCATATGGAAACACATTTGTCCCATTTTTAAAGGTAAGGCCCAAAATTGAGCTTCTCTCCTGGAACCTTTTTTTTATTTTTTAGATATTAGAGAAATAAATGAGAAAATGAGTGAATGAAAGTCTGTCTTACAATCGTCTGTTTGTTGCTTGTTAAAAAGTAATCTCACCATAAATTAGCTGCAAAGAACACTATAAAAACTGACATTTTATATAACATCCTTTTTTCAGGTATAGGATATGCCATATGCATCATCGCTCTGTACGTTTCCTTTTACTACAACACCATCATCGCCTGGGCCCTCTTCTACTTCTATTCCTCGTTCTCCAGCATCTTGCCTTGGACAAACTGTGACAATGTGTGGAACACCCCTGACTGCACCAACTATTTCGGCATGGACAACGTCACTTGGACAAATTCCTCCAGGTCTCCGGCAGAGGAATTTTACACGTAAGTGCATGTAAGTGTGAGTAACAGAAACCACATATATAAATAGCTTTACAGTAAGACTCTACACAAATATTGCTGGCTTGTGACTTTGGACCAGAGAATTTATCTTGCCTACTGAGAGTTTGATGATTTATGTGTTTTATTTCAACAGGAGAAATGTTCTTGAGATCCACAAGTCATCAGGCTTGAGAGACGTTGGGGGTGTTCGCTGGCAGTTGATGCTTTGCCTCTTTCTCATTTTCACTATAGTATACTTCAGTCTCTGGAAAGGTGTAAAGACCTCAGGGAAGGTAGCATGTCACAACAATATTGTAAACTACTCTGCATTTTCTGTTTTATGATTTTTCACTCCCCACCTCAGTGTTTGTCAGTGTAAGACATTTCTTTTTTCCACCTTAGGTTGTGTGGGTGACCGCTACATTGCCCTATATTGTGCTTTTCATCCTGTTAATTCGAGGGGCCACTCTGCCTGGAGCTTGGAGGGGTGTGGTGTTTTACCTGAAACCCCAGTGGGACAAGCTGTTGGAGACGAGTGTGAGTTGTGATAAATTCACTTTGAAGTTGTTTATTCAGGAAAAGGATATAATTATCTCATGCGCAGCAAGAAAGTACAGCCATGTTTTCTCCTGACGAATCAAATTCTTCTCAACTATTAAACTTAATTATTTAGATTATTAGTTTAAAACCACCTGAGTGAGGAACAATCTGTCAGAGAGGAGAAGTAAGGAAAATAATTTTTTTGTCCTTAAATACCCTCTTGGAAATACAAGCTTAATCTTAACTAAACTTTTGAGTATTATTAACATACATTAAATTTAAAATAAATACAATATATAAACCAACATTTACAAGTTACCTACATAAGTGATTAAATGAAATCACACATCTGGATACTCTTAGTATAAAAGCAATGATGTAGTTTATATAGACAACTCAAATGTTCCCAGCAGCCCTTTGGGAATCTGCCCTGTATTTCTATCAGCTCTATAAAACATCCTCACCTTCATCCTGAGCTTGCTGTTGTTGTTTGCTAAACATGTGAGTGCTTTAGTTGGAAGAGAATATGGATGAGATGAAATGAGATGCATAAATAAGCCACAGAGCAGGATAATAAGATGCATAATTGGTTTAGATTTTCTGCCCATTAACAAAGGCCTCCCTTTCTGTCTCGCTCACTGATACCCAACGCTGTCCTCTTCTTTTTAATGCCGAATGCAAGCTCCTCTTCAGATCTCCCTCTGTACAGCTGCGTGGCTCCTGGTCCTTCATACAACTTACACAACACCTCTGACGAAATGACAAGTGATCAGAACACAGATAACAACTACATTTCTGTACTCCATCACTTTACAGCCGACATAATGTGTACAGAATGTGTAAAGCCGCGGTCCCAGACTGGGTAACAAGTCTCTGCCTTCTGTTTTTCAAGGTGTGGGTGGATGCTGCAGCTCAGATATTCTTCTCTCTTGGCCCTGGCTTTGGGGTCCTCCTAGCTCTTTCCAGCTACAACCCTTTCACAAACAACTGCTATCGGTACAGTCTCTAAATGACCTGTTTATTTCTTACACATTTGATTAATGTAGATCAATGTTTACACTTTGGAAAGTGATTATTTGAATTAGATGCTTACATTTTTGCACAGCATGCGTATATGGAAACAAAAAGATCTCTGAATTGAGTGCAATATTTCAGTGCTCAGTGAGCTAAGAAACTAAGACTTTGTTCGTTCATTTAGCATAGTGTTGAGAAGCGCGATGAAATCTGCAGGAGGGCTGAGCACAGTGTGGCCGGTATAAAGGCTAAGCTGCAGGCAGGTGAAATTAAATGTATGGTCTCCGTATGACTAACAGTGGGTGTGCTGATGTGATTAATGGAGCAAAGTGGTGTGTGATGAAGCATTTCAAGTAGACACACAGATAATGAATTAAACTAGACTCTGGATTATTTTCTGTGAGATGCATCAAACACATTTTAGTCATATAAAATGACACTCCTCAGTGTTGTAATGGTTTTCAACACAGATGTAATACTTCAGGATAAGTGTTTGTTTGTTTGTTAGATACTAGTCAAAGCATATATGCAGTATGTTTTACCTTTTATTTTGATTCTTTTTAGCATTAGTAAATAACATCTGTCTGAAAACATTGCACACATTAATGTAAATATTAAATGCCAAGAGCGTGATCAGAAACATCGTTAATGCTGGAGAAGATAATGTGTATGCTTACTTTCAAAAGAAACTTATAATTAATCTTGTCTGGTGATAGGAAATAGACCTTTTTTTTTTTATCTAAGCTGATCTTACACAACACTTCTTTTTGTTGTGTATTCTTCATTGCAGGATGCATGTAGCTTCTATCCAATCCCTCATGTCTGAAATAAAGCTGAAAAGAACAGATATGCTGGAAAAAATTGAGAGTAAAACATAATTTACATAAAGACTTCTTTAAGTGCAGTTAATGCAAATGAGATTTATTACTCTTTACATGTTTGAACGTTTTATTTCTTCCCACCAGTGATGCCATTGTGACCAGTTTGGTGAACTGTCTGACGAGCTTTGTTTCGGGCTTCGTAATCTTCACGGTGCTGGGCTACATGGCAGAGATGAGGAAGGTAGAGGTTGAGGATGTAGCCAGAGATAAAGGTCAGCAGATAAGTCCAATGAAATGAGTGTAATAAAGAAAAACACGACTATTCCTGATGATTAAATCATAATATCAAATACTCACACTGATTCCTTCCCATTTGCTGCTGCTTCTTCTCTAGGACCGAGTTTACTTTTCATCACATACCCAGAGGCCATTGCAAACATGATGGGCTCGACTTTTTTTGCAATCATCTTTTTTGTGATGATGATCACACTGGGATTGGACAGCACGGTACGAATGGGGAACTCTGGAGGATTTAAATCCATAAGAGTGATTTAACCTCTATTATTCTCTATTATAAATCTATTATTATTATTATTAGTTATCAGAAAATTGAGGATTGCCAACGCCATTCATAGCAAATCTCTTCTTTCTTTGATTTCTGCTTTTACTGGAAACATGCAAGTACAGGCCTACTATCGAGCATTCATCTCTTACATGAAGGAGCTAAAATCTGTGCATGTCTCTGTGTTTAAGTTTGGAGGACTGGAGGCGATCATCACTGCTGTGCTGGATGAATACCCAGACCTCTTCTCTCACAGACGTGAACTTTTCGTTCTGGGCTTGGTAGTGGTCTGTTTTTTGGGTTCTCTGAGCACGCTCACAAATGTAAGTTTTGGACACATAAGGCTGGTTAGCCTTCAAAAATATAAGCCACATTCTCAATGATACAAATTTCCATCTTCAAATTTGTAGCATCATGAAGTTCAGGCTGTTAATGATTTATTGCTGTAAACTGGAAAATTCATACTTGACTGAGGCTGTTTTAAGTTAGTTAAGTATCATTTGCAGGGTGGCGCCTATGTGGTGAAGCTGCTGGAGGAATTTGGAGTAGGATGCTCCATTATTGCAGTGGGTTTCCTTGAGGCCATTGCAGTTTCCTGGTTCTATGGTATAGATGACATTTTCATTGAATTTTCTGTCACTTTTACATGTAATTCACACCTAAACAATCCTTGCAATCACAAATACTGATGGTGCGCAACAAGAAATACTGTAAAATCTTGTGTTGTTTTTGCTGCTTCAGGTATCAATAGATTTAGCAATGATGTGCAGGCAATGCTCGGCAAAGCTCCGGGATTATTCTGGAGGGTATGCTGGGTTGCCATCAGTCCAGCATTTCTTGCGGTAAGAGAAGGCAAAAATTTTCTAAGCCATGTTTGCAGGAATATTCTAACAAGTGAATCTACACATATACAATGATAAGATGAAGTGATATTCACATACTGGAAATACTTTCAATAAAACACTTTAAAAAGATGAAATAAGCATCAGCTGTCTAAGATCATTGGGCTGTAGGAGATAAGAGATGAGCGAAAGCTTGTTGTGGCCTTTGAAAGCTGCAGAAACCAAATGACTTAACCCCCTTTGTAGATGAAATCCCTGTCTATGCAAAATATCTTCCTGAAAACATTTCTCCTGGCATGTCTACTGTGAAACACCTGAGCAAATGCCACTGTCTTTTTTATGAAGTGTTTAATATCTTTGCATCTTATGTGCATCCATCGTGCGTTTGGCATTTTGCATTATTACATTGTTATGACTTCCATGTGTTTTTCTGTTGTAATATGTGGGGTTGTGAAGATTCTATCACCCTCCCTAAGTGTTGTTTATATAAGAATATAAATGTTACATTAGAATAAATGGAAATCCAAAGTTCAGGAGAATAATGTTTCTCAACTCCTCTCAGTATATCATAGTGAGCTCCCTGCTAAAAGCACCACCCCCTCGCGCTGTTTGATTACAAGTACCCAGACTGGAGCATCACTGTTGGGTATATCATCGGCCTCTCGTCTTTTATGTGGATCCCCATCTACATGGTCTACAAGCTGGTGTGGACCCCCGGTTCTCTGAAACAGGTCAGTGGATAAAAAAAGGTCCACAAAAATGCGTGAAACACTTCTCCCACATTTTCAGTGAAATTAACCTTTGAGTTCTCTCCATTACCACCTTACTTTCCACAGAGATTGGCAGTATGTCTGAGACCAGAGAGGACCATCCCAGACATCCACGCTGACAACCTCAACATGGCTACTGTACCCTAGAGAGAGATAAACATCTCATTGTGCTTGTAAATTCCTTTTTTTTTCCAAACCAGTTTCAAGTTACATGTGATTGAAACTGTTCTGACATCATGACTGTTCATCTGATGATGTCAGTTAACTTTCACTGGATTTGTACACTCTGTGAAAAGTTAAATGCTGCTACATTTGTAAAACTGAGATAGCAATACTCACATCTTTGCGCTCCATGTGAGAGTCAGACCTACACCAACAAGACAGTTTATAGCTTTCTCATGTTGCCATCTTCAAGTGTGTTTCTTGTAGTTGTAGGAGTCAGTGGTAAGCTCAGTGGTCTGTCTGTATTTATCTAACAAGGACACAATGCCAAGGACAATAATCATGTATTTTTAAATGAACATTCAACACCTCTCTATGGCATGAGAACAACTCTTCTTACATTTTCTGTACTTTGTGATGTCCACTCCGCATGCAGTGGCGACGTTCGCCTTGAAATGGTGGGATTATCTAAGTTTTTCAACATTAAACTGATCACAAAAGCAGCTTCTTGCACCTATTTTCAGTTTTCCCCTTGAAGGTAAAAAAAAAAAAAAAAAAGCCCAAACTATATATATCTTTTAGAATTAAACAGTGAACTAAGCATTTTCCAAGGAATTTATCATATGTGTGCAGATGTATGTGTTTAATCTAAGTTGCTAAAATTTAGACATGTTATTCCTGGTTTCTATCTGATGGCTTAATTTTTACTCCGGTCAGATTGTTTTGCCTTAATCTTAATACAAGAAAATGGTAAAGATTATATTGATTTTGTGCCTCTCCACAAAATGTTTTCACACCAACTGAAGACTGTTCTGGTGTCTTTGCAGATAAATTGTTTTAGTCACAAGTGTTAACTTATCTAAGATCCAGAAATTGTGATGACTGTTGTGTCCTCCTTAACATGATTTCTGTAAAGATGTTTATAAAGTGATATAAATTACATGATTTGTCTCATTCTTGGAGGTTTAACATAAGCAAACACAAAATAACACAGTATTTTGGTTTATCTCAAAATAGTGGTGAGTATTATTGTTTTACTTGAATTGTAAATGTGTAGATTTGTTCTTGTAAATCTCCATGTGGGGATCTTTTTTAAGGGATGCCTAGCTCCATTAGATATTCTAATTAACAAACTAATTTGCAACATCCAGAATCCATTACCATACAAGGGAACAGAGCAGCCTGCACCTTTAAAGCCTTCTCCTCAAACCATCACACATGCATACACACACGATTACATAAATGTTATTGCCCTAAAGATCTATTCAACCAAAATGTATGCAAGCCAGTCCTGATCGCTTCCAGGGTGACAGATATGAGCATAAACATTGTAGAAATGGGTTTGGAAGGTATAATTCCCTGCTGTGCTGCTGCTAGTTGATAGACATACAGATCAAAGCTCCTCTATGTCAGTGGTAGCTATTGAAGTAGAGATCAGGCAAGCACAGGAAACACTTCCAAGAGAGGCTGCTAAATATGGTTGTTTCTCCTCCAGCTAATACATACAGCTTGACATACAATTCTGGCCAAATATACACAGAAGTCAATGAATATGCAAGACTTAACAAGGAGGATTATAGTTTAGCTCGTCTTTACTCTGCAAGAACATGCAGTCTACTTTTCTTGTTTTCATCTCCAATTGAGACTTAACATGTTGTTAATGGCCGCGTGATGAAATTAAATCAGTTTTGAAAGGGCACAAGTTTCGTTCGATCATTAATTGGGCCTTTTATTCAAATTTCTAAACATTTTGGTAAACTTTCTACTTAACTAAATCCCATTAATGGTGACAAGCTACACTTCGACAAGTGTTATGAGTGTTGGAGAAGAGTGAAATGTCACCACTGGGCAGAAAAAAACCTCCAATTAGAAACCTTAAAATCATTTGATGAATTTAAGAGTATCATTAACAATGTGGTGAAGAAAACATGGGGCTGTTTTTCATTTAAAGTGCACTCTTTATCACTTCTGTCGTTTTGTGTCTGATTCGATTAGTAGTACAAAAAAAAACAACAAACCTGTCCATCCTTTACTGGTGGACTTATTGTTGTGGTGCTTGTATAAGCAAACTGCACCATAATGTCCTGCTATGGTTCCATTGCTAACAATAGCTAGCCAAGTGAAAACAATGAGCAAATCATTGATCTACATTAATATTGATTACATTAATAAACATTGATCTACATTAATAAATCAAGAGTGACGTCTTTCCCATCTCACATGTTTGACTTCAGACGTAAATGGAAAGCAGGATTAAACTACATGAAGAAATGTGTAAATGTGCTCACCATTTTCAAGTCCAGTGATGCTTCATGCTAGAGATTGGTCATACACTCGCACTACCACTGCATAATCTCCTGCTGAAGTGATGTTTTATCATCCCTTGACATTTTGTTTTTTACTGTGTTACCATATGTTAATTCTGATCATTTCCACACTTACATGACTTGCAGTGTTGAAGCCACACTGACTTTGTAAAGGTGCTAGAAACATCGTCTTGGGAGACTCTACTGGTGGATTTTTTTGTTATCTACCATCCAACAGAGTTTTGAATATATTCTATCATTGGGTAAACAAAAATCTCCACCTCAAGGCAAACCATATCCATGAGGAATCACGCTGCGGGAACTTTGAATGTTTTCATACAGATCTTTTATGAATCAAAGACGTCTTCAACCCTTGACCCTGGTAGTGAGAAGATGATGATTGATATGGGGTCATTTTGCTGGGTTGCTGTTACTCCATTTCTCCAGGAGCAGGAAATATCTCCACAAATGATTCTAATTCCCTTTACCAACCCTGTTTTAGGAGTAGTTTCAGTGCCCCTATCCATGGAGCATGAGGTGGTCGTGAATAGTTTCATTTGCATGAATATAATGTGAATCATATGTTGTAGCCTTCACAGTCGCCACATCTACAAGAATGCTGTTCATGCCTCTGGTAGAGGTCCATGACTTGTAATATTATTCTGCTGATACAAGAAGGTCCAGCATCTCAGTGAGACAGTTTATTTTTGTTTTCTTTTAGTCTGTCATCCTCTGGAGTAATATCACCACAGGTTTTCTTTTCTAGCTTACAGAAGTGCGTCAACATCACTCTACAGCTCATTAACCTCTGATATCATCTCTCCCTGGAGGATGTTTTCACTTGACTAACCCTGATTTTGAGAAAACATTTGTAGCTGCCTTTTTCAAATAAATAAGTAAATAAAGAGCAGTGTTTTTTCTTGCTGCTAAATGAAACAGCAAAAGACCAAAGCAAATGAAATGAAATAGTTAGTGAGACTGAACTTTAACTAACCTCAGCTGACCAGATCCTCCACTTACAGCTGTTTTTTCTTTTTTTTTCTTTTTTATTCTTTTATAGATCTGATGTACTCTGATTAAACAGTGAGTATTTGCAGGTTGCATGATAACATGTCAGTTGTCATGTCAATCTACTGATAAATCAGCTACAACAGTTTATAATAACCCTGGATGCATTCCCATTTTAAGCTTATTAACCCTGTTAGGTGTACCGCCTTGCTTAATCAAGTCACAGCATATTAAAATCTGCTGAGTCTGTGTTAGTATTTTCATATATCCAATTAAGACAAGACCTGTGACTTCATGAAATAATCAAATGTTTTCTTGTTACAGTGAATTTTTCCAGGAAGCCTCCAGTTTTAATTTCTGGTCAACGTGAGTAACATTTCCAAATGTTCATTAGCCCTCTCTGGTATTCAGTGAACAGCTGTAAGAGTTTTTAATAGTGTATAAAGGGTGACAATAAAGGCCGTATACATCAGTCATACAGAGAATATATGAGGATATCACCCTGAGGAATTTGACCTTTCTGTCTTTTCTTCATTCCTCTTTGACATTTCAGAAAGAGGAAATATGATATGATGATGAGTTTTATGTTTACCAATAACCAAAGCAATTTTACACTCTTTGTATGTCCACAGTCAAACTACATGAAATACTTAAAACTTTTCAGCATTCAGAGCTACAGAGTGAGCCTGCAATTATAGTTTGGCCACCCAGCTACCGCTCATGGATCAATAAATCAACTGGGAGGAAATTTATTACAAAGCTGTCTTCTCATATGTAAAAATTTTAGTCTCAGTCTTACATGGTAATGCAATGACAAAGTTTGCAGGTCAGGGAAAACAAGTTAGCCAGGAATTTTGGCTTTAGGAAGCAGCATTGTTTATAAATCAATTAAGAAAATCAATCAGTATAAGTGTTTTTTTTTCTTTTTTCTTTAAGGCACCTGCCATTTAGACATCCCCATTAAGCAAAATACGTTTTGCAAGGGCTGCAATAAAGAAGCTAGTTGTTTTGAGTTTTTTTTTTTTTTTAAGGTGTTTTGTTTTTATCCGGAGCTTGTCAAGGATAATTTTCTGACTCTTGTGACAGACAATAAAGCTATCTATCTATCTATCTATCTATCTATCTATCTATCTATCTATCTATCTATCTATCTATCTATCTATCTATCTATCTATCTATCTATCTATCTATCTATCTATCTATCTATCTATCTATCTATCTGTCTATATATCAATCAGAGTTTCTGGTAAATAAAATGCGAAAAAGTTGTGAAAAGCTGTTTTCCAGATTTCAAGCTGGCATCCATGCTTGTTTTGTCTAACCACATTGTGAGTGTAAATTTACCACATATTAGAAAAAACAAAAAAAAAAAAACAACAACAACAACAAAAAACAACTACAGGATAAAAACTGATGTGAAATGAAGTCTTTTAAGAACTATTTATGAATTAATTTATGGATAAACAGTTAAAAACTGAAAGTTAAACTTTCGAGATGAAATAAAACAACGGCATTAGGACCCTGACACAGCGGAAGGAGAAACGTCCCCCTGTCATCATCATCCTCCTCCTCCTCCTCCTCCTCCTCCTCCACCACCATCCTCCACCTCTGTGATGCTGCATCTCATTCCCCACGCTGTTATAATGTGTTGTAGTGTGTTCGTGAACGCTCAGCATGAAGACTCCAAATTAACCGAGAGGGCTTATGTGGTCCTGCAGAAGCAGAATTTAGGTGAGACCTGATGTGTGTCTGGAAACGAGTGAGAGGCCTGTCAGACTGAGATTCTCCCTGACAGACTGCTAACAGGCATTTAAACGCTACATTTTTCTGTTTTTAGTCATTAATTAAATGGATGACTGCTAAAATAATTAAGTGAAGGCACCACTGAAGTCGGTTTGATGTTGTGTTGTTGGCTGTGAATCAGCGCTCCTGCAGCGTGTTTTCTTCCTTACAGTCACACTGGGGAGTGTCCTATCTGTCCTGCTGGTGCTGATGATTATCATGGCTGTCTGCGTCTACAAGCCGCTGCCTCGTCGCTGAAAGTGTCCTGAAACCTAAAAACAAACCTGCTGCTGCTGTCCTCCCGGTGTAAAGTCGCACCTGTATATCGGACACTCACCTGCTGATGGGACAGACCAGTTTCTGCCGCCAAGCTGCCGAACATCCCCATCTAAATGATCCACTCTGCAGAATCGTCATTACAGTTTAGGTTTACTCTGTCACTGTCTCAGGTCATTTGATTTTTTTTCTCCTTTTTCTTTTGCATGTTTTGTTGATGTAATTACAGCTTCCAGCAGTGGGGTCCAAAAGCCTGTGCAGATGATGCTTTGTAAAACACGACATCAGAACAAAGAGAGGACAAAAACAAATGTCTAGACTGATGGTTTTTAAGGTTGCATGGGACTCTTACAGTAAACATCCTGAAACTGGATTAGTTTAATCTTACCAGGTTCATCAGACAATCAGATGATCATTATATAAAGCTTGTTCCCTGTGACATGGGAAGGTAATTTCATTCCGCTTAGGCCTACAGAATTAACTCAGTCAATAAAAGAGGATTTTTCTGAGCTGTAGGCTTTTTCAGCTTTATACTTCAGGAACACAAATGAGACATTTCATCTGCTATGGGCTAAAACATACCAGCATTAAAACGATCATACTGTAACAGTCCTGTAGGTTTGCTGCCTTCTAGCTGGATACCTGCACTGAATCAAGCCTACGTTGATTAAATGGAAGTAACACTCAGTCTTAAGAGATTTGTTAGCAATCTTTGTTGATAAGGATTCATTCTGCTGCAGAAAAATGAGCCTGAGCGCACCTCAAAGCTGTGAAAGGACCACTTGAAGAACAAAGTGACTGTGGGTTTTCCTCTGAAGTTACCTGAGCTCACCCAACATTAGTTGTGGCACTTGAAGGGAAAGTTTCTCAGTGCTAACATCTCCAAAAAAATAAAATAAAATAAAATCCTTTTGGATCATTAAATAAAGGATAACATGGGCTTTCAGAATTTGATCAAGAAATTGTACTTTTGGACCCTACTGAATATTTATCTTTTTATTTATTATTAAATCAATTTATAGTGGCATAGGACTGGAAAATCCCTTTCTACTCAATTTCTCTGGACTTCTCATCCATATCTGAATCTGTTCATTTGTATACACTTCTGCAACAATTAAACAAGTGAGATTACAAAGTGAGAATTGCCCCAACTTTTATCTACATCCACTAAAGCAAAAAAAAAAAAAAGGAGTATATTGAAGCTCCTGGTGGTACTTGACTTTTTAAACTCCCCATAACTGTGAATTTTTTTTTACTCATGAATTTACAAATTGTTTTAATTAATGACAGTAGTGACAGGAGGGGGAGGTGAAACTCAGCATTCTTTTGTGGCTGGAAATGGGCTTAATGAAGGTGGTTGATTACATCTCTGATGTCAGCAGTGACCTCCAAACAAAAGTCAAATTTAAAGGACATGGAGTAAATTTAAATATTATTTCCCCTATATTGACTCTTTATTTTATGTTTTTGAAGCCGATCTCTCAGCATCTACAACTCCTGTACAAGCCCCAAATTATTAATGAAGCAACTATGCAAACAAAGACTGAATTCTCTTGTCATATTAAGCCACTTGATCAACAGGAAATCCTTTCATGCAGACATGAAAGTGGTTTTGTTTCATTTGCTCCTGTGATGAACTAGGAACCTGTCCACGGTTTAGCCCGTGGTGGAAGCTGGGATGCGCTTTAGCACCCGAAAGACCCTCAATTGGATTTAACAGGTAAAGAAAATAGATGGATGGATAAGGTTAAGCATTAAAATACAAACCTAATTCTCTTTGATAAGATCAACATATCCATCATGTTACGTGACAGAAAAACACAGATGGCTCCTTTGTCTTACCAGCTGCATTTTTAAAAGTCAAAATGGGGAGCCTTCATGGAAATAAAGTGCTTTATTTTAGAACATTTTTAGACATTTTTCAAACACACATTTCTCTTAAAAATGTCATTTAAAAAAAAAATAGCTCAACATGTTGCAAAGAACTGTGTTAAATTAACCTTAGCTAGCCTTTTCAAAGTTGACTGATCAGCAGTTTGGCAACTTAGTCATCAAAATCAGTTGTTGAGCTGAAGCCCCTGATGTATGTAGTAATACACGGCAACACAGAGACCTTTTAAAAGTGGTTGTTTGTCAGTGAAATCAACTATAGTGGTTAATGCATGTTAAACAGCATCAATTTGGTACAAATAAATCTCTTCATTTCTCTTTGTTTCAAGTTACAAAATCTTAAAAATTTTCTCCAAAAATTTAGTCTGAGTGGCACTCCATTGAACTGTCACCATGCCTCGACCCCACCGAGCGACTTCGGCGCGAAGCAATCCTTGGCACATGCTGAAGAATTTACTGCTAAGCATGCTTGTTCAGAGTCTGATCTTTCCTCTCCTGCTCTGAGGTTTCGAGTTGTTCATGGCTACAAAAGGCAAACTGTCCTTCAGAACATGGATAATCTCTGCTACAGTAGTTGTGTGACTGCCTCTGCAGTAAACTGCATGACAGCAATAAGTCCACAGAAAGACTGGTCTCCGATATTGCATTTCTGAATTGAGGTGAAGTTGCTTAGTGATAGTTTACAAAAATAATTATTTTCAAAACAGAAATGAGGAGGAAAAATGAAAACTTAGGCCAGGATGGATAACACCCAATCCTGTTGCAGCAAGGATATAAATGACCATGCAACTTCTTTAAAATGTTTCTCTCACAGCAACATGCTTTTGTTTACCCAACTGTAGAATGTACATTCACAAAGTACAAGATAATGCTTTTCTATATGGATGTTCAACTCAATGATCCCAACTTTCTGAATACTATAGCATTGAGTGATATGCATGAGTGGTACCATTTCTGCACCAGAAACATTTATCAGGCTTCACTTTCAAACATTTTTAAATCAGATAAATTAATTCCAAGAGAAGAGGGAAAGTCTGAAAAGTTGGAACCCTGAGATTTCAGTTAATTACGGAGCCTAAGATTCTGTGCAGGAAGACTTCACCCTAAAAACACCTAAATCTGTCCTTCCACAGTGCTTGTAGCTTTCGGTTTGTGCAAGGCTCTTTTCATCTAAGATTTAAAAAGAAAAAAAAAGATCAGTGGTGACAATTGTTGATCTTAAGTGCTGCATTTGAATATCAAAACTATATGAAGTCACCTTTGGGATTTAAACGGTTTTGTTCATAAAAGCTTAGTTACACTGATGCAATCTCTCTGGAGACAACAATATAAGGAATAAATGATGGTGCTGCTGTGAGTCTTAAATGTAAAAAAAAAAAAAAAAAAAATTCCACAACCAAAATGATCTCAAACAGTTAATGAAGATGCAAACAGATGCAAAGACAAATATATTAAACTGAATGCTGTCACAAAAAGTACCTTTTGGAAAATAAAGTTTGATTTATCATGTGTGATCGGTTACTGAAAGAAATATGTGGTTGCATAGATGGGGGTTACAGCAAGTAGGAAGGAAAACTGAGGTGTGGTGGTTGCTTCTGGGTCTGGAAAAGTAGTAGTAATATTATTCCCTCTTATTCCCTTTACTTCTCAGTAAGCGAAAGCTGCAATATCCTCTCCAGCTCTTCTTCCTCCCGCTTTCTTATCCTATCCTCTTCCTCTTGAGCTCGTGCAGAGAGCTCCATGGCCAGGCGGAGGTCCGAGTCGGGGCTTGAGGCAGCGGGAGAGCTGGCAGGGCTGGAGGTGTTTTCATATTCCACCAGCACCCCCTCTGGGATACTCCTAAAAGGACATAGACAGGGGCAGGTCAACGTCAGTTCTGATCTACTCTTTTTATTGATTTATTTTTTT
Organism: Atherinomorus stipes; assembly: GCA_023101725.1. NCBI lineage: Eukaryota > Metazoa > Chordata > Actinopteri > Atheriniformes > Atherinidae > Atherinomorus > Atherinomorus stipes. The sequence continues at coordinate 865,569 of JALJCO010006760.1, forward strand.
AACAAGTCACCAAATAACATGTGAACATGCAGTTGTTTAGTTGACTACATGCTCCCACCTGTCACTCTGGCTGATGGGCATTACATCTGTGAAATCTGTATCAGGATCATCCCAAATCCCCACCTGCAACGACACAGACATGATGGGAACTTGTAAGAAGCAGCACATTAAAAAATAAAGGTGGATTTTAAATGCACCAAGACAAAAACCCAAACACAAATTTGTGTGTCAAAGTATTTGTGATGCAGCCGGTCATTCTTGCCTGGTCAGGCCCTCTGTGAGAATCCAGGAGACTCTGATGGATGGCGTACTGCAAAAGCTCCTCGTCATTGTTGGACATCGGCGTATGACGGCTGCCCCCCCGGCGGTGATAACTTGCAGGCACCTCAAACACGGAAGGATTCACCAGAAACGGAGGAGGTGCTGGGCAGGGAAAAACCACGACACAAGCAGTTAAGCAACTGGACTGCATGTTCATGAAGCAAGAACTCTGGCTGCTTTGCTACCTGTTGCTGCTTCCTCTTCTCCAGAGGATGTTGGTGTGGCTGCTGCTGTTGTGCTGGCTTCCTCTTCAGTGCTGCATTTATTTACGTTTCCAAATGTAATCCTGGCATTCAGCACATGAAACAGAGGGATCTCTGAAAGACAATGGCAACGAGAGAATGTGAGGAGTCGCTAAGTCTCAATTAAAAAAAGAACTAAATACCCTGCCACACAGGAAATGACACAAACCTATTTTAACAGGAAATCCAGGAGGAAAGTTCACGGTTACAAAGTCTCGAAGCCGTGCAAAATGGGAGCTGGTTCGAGCCATGAGGTCAATGATGGGTGTTACCTGCTCCACCAGGGAAAGAGGATGTTCTTCACTCATCCACAATGTACCTTTAAACCTACGTGAGACAAGGTTAAAGAAAATATGGTTTAAAAAGGCCACAACTGCTGCAGAGAAATACAGACAGAGGCTAGCAAACACTTCAAATGTGCCTTACTTCTGTGTTCGAATGCTCAGTTCAATGGGACGGCCAATGTCTCTGTTCCCGAGGTCAAAGTTGGGATCAAAATATTCCTCTGGGGTGATTGCAGTGGGATTTGTGGCAGTTGCATACTCAAGAGTTAAGTCCTAAAGAAAAATATCAAATAATAAGTGACATGAAATGAGCTACTGGGCAGAAAAGGGGGGGGGGGGACTCCATTTAACACAAGGCCAGATTCCACATCTTACCCCCTGTGCACTAATGTGCTGCTCCACAGTTCCCAGCAGAGACTCCAAGATGTTCCTTTCACCTTTAAACAAAAAAAAAAAAAAGTCAGATAAAGTTTGATAATTTGATTCATCAAAAAAGTACAGCACATTACTGATGATGCTAAAAAATAATCACAAAGGCAACACATGAAGACATTTTCCACCCACTTCTAATTCTTGTTTTCTCTTCATCTGTTAGATGCTCTGTCCTTGTCCTGATGACCACATTTACATTGTTGACACTGAAAACCTGAATAAACAACCATTATCTTGTCATTTTATTTCAGAAACAAGTTGTGCAGTTTATAGTTATAATGCAGTTTAGTTTTAACAAATTAATAGTTTAACTTATGCAAACCTTTGCTTCAAATCCATTGACTATTTCTGTTTTGTCAGATCTCCAGCCCCAGACACCAGATTTGCTCCTGTGAAAAAAAAAAATAATTGCAATTTGAGAAAACAGGCACAACATTACAGACGTTGTCCCTTAAATATGGAATAACTTTTAGAAAACAGATAATACAACAACAATTACAAATGCATTGATAGTTATCCATCTGGTAAAACTGAGACAAACGAAGATTAACTGATGCGATAAAATAGAAACCCAGTAAAAATTCAATTATAGGATCTATTAATTTGAGAAAGAAGGAAAAAAAATTCCTTACCTCTCGAAAGCGATATCCTTTGTGTCCAAGAAAGTGTTTACAATAGGTGTTGTCAACCTTTTGGCAACTTCCTGTTCAGCAGGCTGCATGGACTCTAATGTGACATCCTCTATTTCCTGGGATATATTGAAGCGCTCAATATCAACAACTTCATCATCGTGGTTCACCTCCATCAACTCGGCATAGGAATCTGTCAGAATACAGCCACTTACAGCTCATTAAAGAAGCAGGAAGACTCAGAAAGACAACTCATGGAACATTTTGTTTTTGTAAAGGTTTAAACACACACACACCATCTCCTCTGAAGATGTAGCTTCTGCGGCCTCTGATCCAGGTCATGTTTTCAAAGCCTAGAAGAGTGGCATCCACTCGCAGGCAGGCGCCAGTTTTCCAAATACGACAAACATCACTTGGACAAACCCGGGACAGAAGAGGGACTGTGAAGCAACAGCATACGAATGTCTTACAATGGAAAGAATGCAACTCATAACCAAAATAATGGAGGCAGGTATGCAGTTTTCCCTGTATGTCCTGATAAAACCTCAAGTGCATATTTTACCACTGGGTGCTGCAACATGACAAAACATTTGGCAATATATTCCCTTATTTTACATGCTGAATTGGTGATAAGCAGCTGGATTGAAATGAGCAAGTCAGCATGCGCACACACAAAGATACAGTTTCCTGATTTAGTATATAAAGAAAAACAACTTACTCCAACTAGTGAATTCCCACTTCATTTCCATATAGAAGTCTGGAGACTGTGGATGAAAAAAATAGAGCAACTGTTCACTCCATCAGCACCTTTCCAGTCGTACGTAGAGATGCTGACAAGACAAGGAGAAAATATATGAAGCAAAACCTCTCGGATCTTTGACAGCAGCTCAGGAACTCCTCCCAGAGCAGTGGAGGCTTTGAGGTAGTCTCTGCGTTGAAGCACTAACTGAACCATCTCAGGATCTCCAGTGCTGACTGCTTCCTGCAGCACTGCACAAATACAGACAAGTATTAACAAACCACTAAATCTTTTAAAAGGGAACAGCACCTTTCCTGTGGGTGTGCCAACTATTCATTAAGACATCTCAACATGATGGCCTTTTACTGCATCAAATTAGGTATAAGTTTCAGACAGAGAGGACCAGAGTAATCAAACGAGCCATAAATCAAGTAGGGACATCTGCAAGATGAGTGAAGCTTTTCTTGTCTGTTGTATTGCCAGCTTCAGCGCTAACCTGTCCAGTTGTGGGCATTTTCTTTAGTCACTTGAGCACCATGTCTCAGGAGGACTCTCACTGATTCCAGGTGTCCAAGTGATACAGCCAAGTGCAAAGGTGTCCGACCTCTGGGATCCACAGCCTCAATGTTGTTCTGAGAGAAAAACAAAACAAGGATACTTGTTACAACTACATTTATAAAATACAGTATGGATACCTGTTATAAGAACAAGAGTATTTTGCTCTGGCTTTGCAACCAAATGATATCATAGAAAGGTTCAACACCCTCCCATTTAAGTCTTTGTAGGTAATAATACAGGACTGCAGCACTCAGTGCACAAACATTATGTCTGTTTCTCATGAGTCATGTTGTGACTCATGAGAAACGGACTTAAAAAGATTATAAATGCATTTAAATGTCAGAGACATTTTCTAAAAATAATGTATTTCTTTAGTCTCACTCTGACTTTGAAAAATAGCAATAAATGACTATTTTCAGCATGATTAATGTGATGGTTATCTTGTTTAATAACTGATCAGTGAAAATGGTGGCAAATCTGTGCACGACTGATACTAAAACTAGTTAATGCAGATATAAAGAGGTCACCACAGCAGAATGTTGTGGTAACACAACCTACACAGCTCATATACATGTATGTTAATTGTCATGAGAACAAAACATCAGGAAACTTGCTTTTTAATGTAGAGTATTGTTACTGAGCTCATCAAGTCTATGTTAACATATCTTTAATAATCCATTGAAGCGATACAACAGGACAAATACCCACCCATTTGTTCCAAAATATTTCTAAAGGAACTTAATCGTCCAAATCTGCTGATCAGTCTACAGCTAACTTTAGTCCTAAGAGATAATCAAGCATTGTTTTGTGTAACTGCGGAGCATCTGTCAACATCACTGGCCTACTTTGCCTGCGGACACTCAACAGCTCAACCTTGGCTTCAAATAGCTAGCAACGCATGGGTGTGAGAGTTAGCAAGAAAGGTGGTGTCTTTACCAACCTGCGGTAACTTTAGTTGCTCTTCCAGTTTCCTGTAATCGTTTTCCCAAACTGCGGAATGCAGGGGGAAATTCACTCTGATGTCCTCGCTAACATTAGCCGCTGACATCTTCCTCTTTCTCGATCCTTTCAGTGTCGCAAACCTCTGATAATTCCAGCCATGAAAAAAGAAGCTACAGTAGCTACAGACAAGTCATGTTAACTGTGTAACACAGATGATCCATGTCTTTACAGCTACCAGTAACGTCGAAAACCCCAATTCAGCGACCAACTTTCCCCCAAGCCTTCCCCTAAATAAAACTTTTGAACAAGGAAGTGCCAGAAGCAGTAGCACACAGTAACAACAGGGGTGTCCTAGATATAAACAGACTCATAAGTCTTCTGAGCACCACCTAAATTCGACAACTTACCAACGTCACATTTAAAATAATAATATAATTAAAGCATAACCGCCTTTTCTACTTGTGTCGACCCACTTCAGAAACACACTTAGCAGCTAAAAGTATCGTAGAAAAAAAAATAGTAGGCAGTTCCAGTTTGGGCGCAACCATTCTCATTATTAACACGGGGGTTACACAGGTTTCCTCCTTGTATCAATTGATCTTTTTTTTTTTTTTTTAATTCTGTGTCTGGCATATTTTTTTTATATCAATTTAAATTCACGACAGAATATCCACAAAATAAACCATGTGGTTTTCCAGACAAAAAGTGTGTGTTTTTCCTCTAACGACAGGATGGTATCGCCCTTTTGCGTATCTGGGAGGGTGGTTGAAAACCTGAAACTCTACCACCAGCTAACGACTGTGAGATGAATCGCAGCTAATATAAAGTAAACCCTTGGCCTATATTGTTTCTGTTAAACTGATTTGTTCGATATAATAATGATTCAACCCTGTGTGAAAATCAAATATGGATTAGAAAATTTCGAACTGTACTACCACCAAATAAAACTACAACTAGTTGTTATTTAACAAACAAACCATCAAAGTAGATAAATTTGTTTCTGGGTTGTAGCTGTATTTGTGTAGTTTTGCAGGTTTTTGTAATTATACCACATGGTTATTTTGCACCCAATTTCAACGGGAAAAATTTACATCTCTGTTGCCATTTGTTCCTCTTTAGTGACATTTTTGCATTATCTGCTCATGGTGGGGATATTGTCTTATTACCAGCCCATTTCGCCCCCAAACTGTGGTAATTTGAGACATTTTTGTTTTCATTTCGGAACTTTGCATGTCAGAATTTTTCTTCATGACATAAAATCTTTGTGATAGTTTGCATCTCTTGCCATTTGCATTCGATAATTTTTTTTTCCTTTTCTTTTTTGTGGCATGCATCTCTTAAAAGTTATTTGCTTACCATTTTGTGATTGTACATCATAAGAAGTGAAGTAAAGGTATTATGGAGAGGTAAGTGCATTTTCGGGTTCACCAAGTGTCACCTCGTACTTCTCTAAAAAACGGACCCCGGCATTGCAGTGCCATAAGGTGCTTAGATCAAACTCACCTCAGGCGCAGCTTTTTGCTTTTTAGTCATTAGCTTTTATACCCTCAATTTTGGTTCACAGGTTGTGTGTAACCCATGCACGAGCAAACTTAAGCACATATTGCATTTTTATTTAGGATTCTGCTTAGATAAAGTTATAAAAAATAATAGAAATCAATTTACACATTAACAAATCTCTGACCAAGACGAGTGATCTTTTAGACGTGTATTTCCTGACAGTCTAGACTATGGGTATAGTTACCTCTCGACAACAGTAGCAGCTGCTGCTGGGAGGACTCTTCTGTGACTGAGACAGCAGAGTAAACTACCAAATGGGTATAGGCTAGTTAGCAAGGCAGGTGGTTGCCTAGTCAGCGGTCTTGTAGGGGAACCAGTTTAAGTCTTGTTCCGAGAGAGAAAAGAGATAATGCTGTCATGTTCGTGTCACATTGCTTGCGAAAAGTTAAAGGCTTGTAACCGCTAAATGTAGTAACGTAGCAGGACGGTGTTTGGTTTGTTTTTAGTAGCTCTATCTAGCTAACGCGGAAGGCGTCTCCACATTGTAATCAATGGTTAGCATAACGGGCGTAAAAGTGCACACCTTTTAAAAGGTATTTCCTCCCGAGTAAAGCATGTCTAAACGCCTCCGAAACACTGAAGTCTGTGCAGACTGTAGTGTTCCAGGTAAGAAAATCCAGGTTGCATGCGTTTGGCTGGCAACGGTCTTTTATCTGCTGGCATTTGGTCCTTCAATCGTTAAAGCTGGATTTAATCAGATTAAAAGTGTCACTGCATAAAGTAGTCGATGCATTCTGCCTAGTACTCTACATTCGGCTGGGCAAGTTGATGGAAGTGTTGTTGAGCAATGCTATGACTTAAGTAGCAGCGGCTTGTTTTTTGGATTAATAAGGCACTGACTGTTGATGTGTCAATATTATGACAGCACAGGTGCTTTACTTAGCTGTTACAAATCTTGTAACATCATGAATTGAACTAAAAATATAAACATCTTTGTTGTTGTTAAAGTATAGTGCAAGCTGTCTGACATTTGTGGTGTCCAGGATGGCTCCATCATTCACAAAAGAGTTGGTGCTGATTAGACATCCTGTTCCATCTTGTCAAGTGTGAATGAGTTAAACCCACTGAGCTGATGAGGGATGACGGCATGTAAGTCTTTGTCATTCTGTCAATTGGCGTCTACAGTGGTCGGAAGCAGATTACTTCTTACCAGTACTTCTACTTACTTACTATTTCTTACTATATACCATATTACTTCTCCAAATGTCTCAACTTAAATTTGACTCCACTTTACAACAACAGGAAAATACCAACATCCTCTAAAAGATTTTAGGTATGAGAACAACTTTACAATGCTTCTACTGTAGCAGTTGCTGCATCATGTCTGAGATACTTTGAAAAGTCCCATTTATGGTATAAAGAAATGACGTGATGTTTTTCAGCAAGCACAGGAAGCAAAACAGGATGCTGAGAGAATTGACCACATACTCTCAATGCAGGTTTTTTTTTTTTCTGTTGTGGCGCCATTGTGTTTTGCCTTGTGTTATACTGTTACAAAGTAACATGCAGAGTTCCTTTTATCTTAAGATGTTGTTTTCCCTCTTAAGATTATCTTAACTTGTTTATTGCTTGATGGTAATCAAGAAAAGTCACAAGTAAGTATTCAGTAACTCTTAATTCAGATTAGCTTACTCTGAGGTCTTTACAGCAGCTGGCCCAAACTTCCCCACCATATGGCTGGTACCAGTTGTTAGGTGGGAATATTTTTAGAGGTTCAAGATGTGGCATTAAATTTAGCAGCACTTGTTGAGGAAAGCATAAAAGAGACATGTCAGCAGGTCTTAGTGGAGAGCTGTTAAGTGGAGATTTTGAAAACTGGGGACCAGGAGACAAAATCTGACCAGCACCCCCTGCAGCTGTTATGCCTGCACCTCAGCTGTCTGTAAGACATGTACAGTCTCTAATATCTGTCCTGTCACAGTGCCAGACGCCAAATCTGCTTAGCAGTTCACCGACTGTATGAGGGTCATATAAGTTTACAGTGCTTTTGGTCTTGGGGTGTTTGGTGTCAGAGTCTCTCTGCCGACAGAAGACAGTACAACTTTGTGACACCTGTATTAGATGAAGTGTGCTAAATGGGTCAAGGTTAAGTACACATTTTTATTTTGGTCGCAGTCTATACTACACTCTAGTTCTAATACCATGCATTACTTGATTGTGCAGCTTTAAAAGAAGTATGGTTTTCTTTACACTTTTTGAAAGAGGAAGCAGCTTTTTTAGAAGGTGCTTCCACCTACATCTGCTACTTCTCACTTCCTTTTTATACAATGCAGGCTTCATCTGAATCTACAGTCAAAAGGGCTTCAAATGACTATCAACATGGTTACACTTCAGTGCCATCTGCATCATTTGCAATTAGTTTTCATTTTTAGGTGCTAGATTTTGTCTCCAGAGGTCTCTAGAAGTCTTCTCAAGGCGTGTTTTTTTAAGGTTGAAGAATTAATATCGTGTATTTTAAGTCTGAAACACATGATTCTAGTTAAAAAAAAACTAACAAACTTTGACCCAGAGTTGTTAAAGCAACCTTTACCGATGTTCATTCTTACAATTTTTTTAAAAAAGGAAAAAATGATATAAAAGAAATAAAAAAATAAAAAAAAAAAAAAAAAACCCACAAATAAAAAAAAAAAAATATTATAACAATTAAAAAATAATTAAAAAAACCTCCAAATAATTAAGAAGGGGGGAGTTCATATAAAATTTACAAAAACCTGCTTATAAAACTTATATCAATGGGGAGGGGGGGAAAGGGGGGGGGTGAGAGGGGGGAGGGGGGATATTATAAAAAAAATGTTGTGTTCCTTGGGGGTCGGGGTTAAGGAATTAAATGAAAAACCAAAAACTATTTGCCACATTTTTCCAGGTCTCAGCCTATTTGATCATGTAGACTATTAAAGTAGGTCGAAATATAATGTAGTGTTCTATAGAAGTCAGGTTTTTGCTGCAATACAGTCTATATTGAGTTGAAAGCAGTGTGGTATAAAAGTGCAAGTTACAAAATTATTTGTAGTCATTTTGTTAACACAGGGTTGATCAAATTTGTAAGTTATGTTTTGCGCAACACTATTTGTCATTGCAGTGATTAATTGTTTTAAGATCTGTTGATGGTAACCAAAATGTAGATTGCTTTTGTTTAACTTGAGCACGTCTGTAACAGACAGTTAAAAACCTTTAGATGTTGCATTCTTACAATATTTTTTAAAGGGAAAAAAAAAGAGAAAAAAAAAAAAAAGACACCAAAAAAAAAAAAAAAATATCCAATATAAATAAAAGAACCAAAATGGGGGTGGCTATTGGGGGGGGGGGGGGGGGGGGGGGGGGGGGGGGGGTTTATATTGGGGGTTTAAAACAGCATTCACTTTGGCCAGTGTCGTGTTGAGCAAACATGAAGCTAGATGTAAAAAGTGGTATATCAGTGATTTAAATACTATTAAAAGAAAGAGATAAGACTTGTGATTCTGAGTGACATTATATTAGACCTTCAATGTTATCCTTTACTATTGACAGATAAAGCTTGAGCAGACCAAATGTTCAAGAGCCGAGGGATACGGTGTTGTACTTAATATAAGTAATTGCTTTGATATTGATTTCATGTTCTCTCCTTCTCAGAACCTCGCTGGGCCTCAGTGAATAGGGGTGTGTTGATTTGTGACGAGTGCTGCAGTGTGCATCGCAGTCTGGGCAGACACAGTTCCCATGTCCGCCACTTGACGCACACACCATGGCCTCCTACGCAGCTGCAGGTTAATGACCCTCTTGCAGAAATAATTTCTACTTGTGTTCAGCTTTGCTGCTGGGTTTTCCTGTGAGCTAAGCAGTCATGCCTTTTTTTGTTTTGTTTTTTCATTGTAGCCTTTGTTGGTTAAAGGATAAACTGTCTGTTGTGACATGCAGATATCTCTAATACTGCAGTTTTTAATTGAGTAAAAGATAAATATTGACTCACTGGTGTGTAAAAGATCCTTCGGATGTGTGTCCATTTGGTTCAGATAGCAACTGTTGTTCTGGAAGGGTATTGATAACAGATGGTCAGCTTTCTGCAGTTCATGACAATGGGGCACATCACACCTATTTTTTTCTCTCTCCAAATTTCACCTACTGTAGATGGTTCAGACATTATACAGCAATGGTGCAAATTCAATATGGGAGCACTCCCTTTTGGACCCTGCATCTGTGATGAGTGGAAAACGCAAGGCCAACCCTCAGGACAAAATTCAGTGAGTCAATAATTCTAAGATTTTTTTTTGAGAAATTGTTTTTAAATGAATGTTATTTTGTGCATTAAGATAAGAAAAACCTTTATTTGTCCCACAGTGGGGAAATTTGCAATTCAAAAAACACAACAAATGTGTATAAGATTGCTGAAGTTCTTGTATTTGATATTTGCCCTTTGCTCATTCTGCCTGTTTGTCTTTTGTGTAATATTTATGTCTCTAAAAGCCCAAACAAATCAGAGTTTATTAAAGCCAAATATCAAATGCTGGCATTTGTCCATCGCATGCCTTGCCGGGAGGATGATAGCTCAACAGCAAAAGATTTGAGCAAGGTGAGGTGGGATAGTCACTCACAGTAGTTGCATAAAAACTGAAACACGCTTTGGGTTGCTTGGTTTTATCAAATTATCATAAACAATCTCTTTCTCAGCAACTTCACTCAAGTGTACGCACTGGTAATCTTGAGACTTGCTTGAGGCTGCTATCCCTGGGAGCACAAGCTAATTTCTTTCACCCTGTAAGAATATAACTTTTTTTTAAAACCAACATTTTTACTTTCTAAGTTCATTTTTCTCCCTTGGTTGTAGGTCATGTTGATTTATTGTGGTTCTCACTGTCCTCCAGGAGAAGGGAAACACTCCGCTGCATGTAGCTGCAAAGGCTGGACAAGTATCTCAGGCTGAATTGTTAACTGTTTATGGGGCAGATCCTGGAGCTCCAGACAGCAATGGCAAAACTCCCATTGACTATGCAAGGTAAACCTCCTTATTTAAGTTTAGTAGATTTGTTTTTTGTCCTATAATCTTGTCATTTGGAGTTTTAGGATATGTCGTGATTGTGTATTTTCAGAGAAGCTGGCCACCATGACCTGGCAGATAGACTGGTGGAGATTCAGTATGAACTCACTGATCGACTGGCATTTTATTTGTGTGGGAGAAAACCAGGTACAGAGTGAGAGGAAGCTGTAATCACCAGTGGGTGGAAGAATCTGTTTGTTTTGTTTTTTGGCTTTGGTTTAACTATTATTAAATGTTGCTTTTTCCATAAGTTTTATATGATTTATAAATCCAGGACTTTCTTGTTCTTTCAGATCATAAAAACGGCCAGCACTTCATTGTTCCACAAATGGCCGACAGGTGAGAAAGCAGAGGCTGCTTAGCTGAAATGACAGCAGTCAATTTGCAGGGACTTATCTTTGGTTTAAGTTCATCTGAGCCATCGCAGCCGGTACAGTGAGGCAGTCAGTCATGGTTGTACTTTTGCTCCGAGGCCTGTGCTGACTCGCTCCCTGTAGTGTTTATTATCTGTGTTAGAGGAAATGGACCCAGTGAGGAAGCTGACTTAACCACAACCTCTATAATCCAAGCACATAATCAAATTATATGGAATGACCACAAGTATCGGCTGCAATTTCAAGCATGCAGAGGATCAGAAAGCAGGACTATAAGATGTTGATGGTAGTTTTTCATTTTGAATAATACATTTGATTGTTTTTTTTAAATGCTGTCTTTTGATGGATCAGAAACGTGTAAGTATAACTTGGTGGGAGTGGGATGTGGTAATGGTTAGAAAAATGAACTGGTATATGTTTGTGAGAGTTATTTTCTCTTTGCAGCAGTGCAGATTTGTCTGAACTTGCAAAAGCAGCAAAGAGGAAACTGCAGTCTGTAAGTAATTGGTTAGATTTGAATAATTTAATTGTTTTCTTCTTGACTTTGGTATAAACGTGACTCTTGATCTTCTTGCAGCTCAGTAATCATTTATTTGAGGAGCTGGCGATGGATGTGTATGACGAAGTGGACAGACGAGAGACTGATGCAGGTACTGTAAAGTAAAAATTGTGCTACATGTAGAAAAGACCTCTTCAATGGCGGGTGACCCTCACTGTGACCCTTTAAAACTTCCACTTATATTGTAGTTGATTATCCTTGATGTCCCCCTTATCACATTTCTTGCAGTGTGGTTGGCCACACAGAATCACAGCACCCTGGTGACAGAGACAACTGTGGTTCCTTTTCTTCCTGTGAATCCAGAGTATTCGTCAACACGAAACCAGGCACGTGAGCTGTGCGAAAGTCCCTTATAAACATTGCTTCCTTCTCCATGTATTTGCTTTTAAAGTTAAACTGAATACCGCTGATGTGAGACTGTTTTTCTATTTAGGGGCGACAAAAACTTGCAAGATTTAATGCACATGAATTTGCAACATTGGTGATTGACATATTAAGTGATGCTAAGCGCAGACAACAAGGGAATTCAGCAGTCAGCTCCAAAGGTTGGCATTTTCATGTGACTTTATTCCAAAATCCTCCTGAGACTGACATGCAGCACTGATGCCAATTATTACTTTGTTGCCCTTCGTTCCAGACAACGTTGAACTTATACTGAAGAACATGCCTGTTAGACACTGCAGTGACAGCCAGGACAATGACCAACCTGATTATGATAGCGTAGCGTCCGATGAGGATACAGATCAAGAGCTCCCCTCAAGCAAAGGAGACAGGACCAAGGTATTTTGCTATTAGCTTCACAAATTATAAATTCTAATGACACATTCTCTCTGTTAGAATCTTATTTTTAACTCGTCTCCCCCAACAGAGCCTGGACTCTGACCTGTCTGATGGTCCTATTACTATGCAAGAGTACATTGACGTGAAGAACGCACTCTCTGCCTCTGAAGCCAAGATCCAGCAGCTCATGAAAGCCAACAACAGCCTGAGCGATGAGCTGAGACTGATGCAGAAAAAGGTATCCACTGCGCTCCACCAATAAGATCACTAACACCGGGGGCCGGACTGGGAGGGAAGGGGGGCACAGTGGTCTGCAGAGCACTTGTCATGCCCCGTGTATTCACTCTCTGATGCTCAGTCTGTGGCCTGCAGAGAGGGCTCAGCCTACAAAATAGGAATGTTGTGCATGTTCAATTTGAATGGAAATTGGAGATTTTGATGATGTTTTTGTTTGTAGAACTAGAAATGCATCCTTGCTCCTTGTTACAAAGAGTTTGGTCACTTTTTTGTACAATATAAATCAGTTAGGTCATCTCATGTTACTAACAAGCATGTTCTTAAAAAAGCATGACTTAATTGACTGGCTTTTCATTTTTCATGTTACATAGTGACTAACTGAGATTGTATGTGTGTGTATTGCTTCATCACATATATTGTTTAATTGCACAGAATGTCTTTGGATGGTTTTATAGCTGTTTTTTTTGTCTTAGTTGTGTTTGTTTATTGTTTACCATATTTTCTAAGTGGTCACATTTCACAGAAAGATACTTCTCAAACTAATCCAGGTCACTGTTTCTCTGTTACACTAACTTGGTCATACATGAGAGATTCTAGGTTTGAGATTCAGCACAAATATGTGCAGCTTCAATTTATCAATTTGTAAACTCTTAACCCCCAACCAGTTTAGAAAATTACCATTTTTCTTTCTTTTTTTATCAGATGTGCTCCATGCATGTAAGAGCTACTACAGTTTAGTTTTCTTTGGTTAACCAGTTATAGTTTGGATGTTTAGATGGAGGATGAAGATGATGGAGCTAAACTGTTATAATGAAAACCAATATGACACACAACACGTTATGTCACTGGCAATAACAAATGAACATTTCAAAGGTCCCCTCTCCCCAAAATACCAGTTTATGAACATAAACATGCTCATGTTTGAGTGTATTTGGGGGCTTTAACAAATGTAGATTAGATATCGAGGTTAGTAACTAAACCCTTCAATGTTTTCCCCTTTACAAAACAAAAATCCCTCCCTTTCCTCTGTACTACTGAATGCAACTAGTTGCATTATTTGAGGTCAGTTTTTGCTTTTCCTGAATGCCTTTTTTCTTGATTCTTGAGTCAATCTGCCTGAACTGTAGCTACAGCTTTATGCAGCCATCTTTTGCTTGCTTATCACTTGCTTTGCATTTTAGACCAAGCGAAAATTCTCTGAAATTCATGTTAGTCTTTTGGTGTTAGCCAAGTCAAACAAGACATCACTTTAATTTGTCTCACTGCTGGTTGTAACACTAAATTTGGGACTTTTTAGATAAAAACATCTGAATAATTATATATTGTTATGTAAAAGAAGCTCATCTAATACTGAACTTTTAATATTGAAGCAGCTTCAAGTTCATTATTTTGATGACATGATGAGAAAAAGAGAATAGATTCCTCATATTGTCAAAGAAATGTTTTATTGCTGCCAAACTAAAACCTTGGCAGGGTTTAGTAACTATTTCCAAGCTCTTTCAATGTAGCTTTATCCATTTATAGAAACAGGATGCTTATGAATGGAGCAGAACAGGACACAAGGCTTGCTTTGCTGAGAGCACCTCTTAGTGTGTTGCTGACCGTCTCTTCCAGCTGCAATGTCTGCAAAGCGAGAACACCTCTCTCAGGCGGCAGGTCACAACCAATATCTATCAGATCCCCAGCGGTACAGACTACCCTGACCCCTCCAGCCCCTCAGCCCTGAAACGCCGGCAATCTGCGCGGGCCAGTCGGCCCATGTCTATGTATGAGACCGGCTCAGGCCTGAAGCCCTATCTCCCCAAAGGGGAAACTCCCTACCCAGAGGAGGGTATCCCCACCCTGCAACCCTTCCCACATCATGTAAGTAAGACCTGTTCCCTGCTCTCCTTTGCGATTTCCTTTCCACTGCCTTGTTTCCACAACTTTTCCTCTTTACCATATCTGCAATTCATTTCCCCTGCTGTTTTTCCCTTATCAGTTACCTCACTTCTTTTTTATTTTTTACTGCCTCTTAGACAGTATCAGTAAAAAGTCACAATAACTTATGTTTCATGACTGAGTTGCATTCAGTTTTCTCCATTTCAGAATTGTTGACCCATTATCTGCATGTATTTGTTTTTTATGGGAGTGCTGCTTATTTGTAAGACAAAAGTAGTTGTGGAAGCAAGAAGATACTGTTATGGTGATCATCTTTGAAGGTTTGTACTGTGTTTTATGTTGATGAAGCATTAAAACTACCATACAAATACTCTGTGTTTTTTAATGCATGGCACACTCACTCACACTCCTTATCTGTCTTCATTTTCCATTTAGCCAATGATGTAGTGAATTATGAACCTATGAAGGATTTTTTTTTCTGGTATCTATTTCTTAATAACGGTCTCAAGGAATAAGTGCAAGAGAATTATCAAAAACAACTTTGTATTTTTATACAAAATACTGCTTTATTCCAACTTCACCCTTCAAAAATAGCTTTATATATTTAGCAAAAATCTGTTAATTCCAGATACATTTTTCATCAACGTTATTAATAAACTACACCTGATTAAGCAACAACTGGCTTCAAGGGATGTTTGGAGCTTTGTATCCATTCAGCTTTTTTTTCTTTTTAAATTTTTTTAAAATATATATTTAAAATATGGTTTGAACCCTGTCTTTAGACGGAAAAGAGCGCTTTTGTGACCACATCTTCATCCCTCCCCTCATTTCCATCCACCCTGTCTTGGTCCAAGGACGACAGTTCACAAAAGGTTAAGTACACCCACATTTGGTTCACATTTTGTGGGATGCAGCAGTCCTCTCGCAGCCCGTTTCTACCTCTTCCCCTCCCCCTCACCCTCCTGTGTTCTCCCACTTTTTATCTGCCCTGCTGCATGAGCCAACTCTGCACTTGCTGCCCCCACCATCAGATACCCACCTTCATCAGTATAATCTTCACACTGCTGCTGAGCAATTGGATTGGTGTGACTTATTTTGATGGAACCTCTGCGTGACTGCTAAAGGTTGAGCATAAAGTTGTGATGCAGCAGCTGGCGGTTTTGCCGCCTTCTCTGCACTTCAGACACTTGTCAAGCAGATGTTGAAAATGTTTTGGTGAGTCGAAGTAAGTTAGAGGAATTTTCCTTTTTTTTTTTTTCTTTTTTGAAAAGAAGACTCGGCATAAAAGAAATAAACTGCATCTTGAGAATTTGGTTTGGTACATTTTATTCTTCTAACTGCTTCAGTTATTGGTTTAAGTGAATCATTTTATTCCATGGATGAGAAATCCTTTTGCAAAGTGTGCAACATCAGCCAACCACCTTTTAATTTATGAACGGTTTGCAGTTTAAGAGATGAATCGTCTGTTCAGGCAGAACAGAGATTTAACTAAACGTGTGAGCTGATCAACATTTCTTGAGGCAAGTTCTGTCGTGCTTCATTTTTGGTCTCCCTAGCATGCAAGAATTTGGCTTGTACATAGATATGGGCAGTGTTGGAATGTGCCGGTGAAGCACGAGTAAGCTTGTCTGCTGCTTCTCCTTTTTAAATGTAGCCTGATGTTGAATCAGAGTTGCAGAGTAGTTAAAAGATGACACATTTCTACAATATTTCACATTTTGTGAGACTCACTTATGAAATAATCTAATCCATGACTTTACTTCCTGGAATGATGATGCTCTGGAGTTAACCTGTCTTTGTTTTTTGAAACATTTCTTGCCATTTGGGCTAATGTAAAAAAAAAAAAAAAAAGTACTAGCTTTTTGTTTGACGGTTTTAACTGTCGCAACTCCATCTTCACTTATAATTTTCAAAAGTTTTCACCGACTAATGAACATTTGATGGCAAACATCAGCTGAATGAAGAAGGTTTGAATAAAATAAAAGCAGGTTAACAGTAACAGCATATCGATGTTAACAAACTATCTGAATTTTGCCTGCTAATCCTGCATTAAATTCTTGAAATGACATGCTCAGGCTTCGCAGCTTTAATGGCTTGTTTTATTCAGTCATCTGCATTATTTTTCACTTGTCTGTGATCAAGTATGGCATTGTATACAAATGAGGACATTTAGAAGACAAATACTTTTGTTTTTGCGTATTATCAGAGATTTACCATTGAAACTTAGGTTACATTTGACTGTTTTTGTTATGTGTCATTCAGAAATGGGAGTTCTTACACACCATTGGCTGTTTTGTCATCATTCTTCCCTTCAGGCCTCAAAGTTAGAAAAGCAAAGCAGCATGCCAGAAAGTGACTATGACAACACATTCAATGACTCTGAGATGGATGATTCAGGGTAAGAAGAGCTTTATGCTAAATGACAAATAAAGGTCTGACTCTTAATTATATGAAGGGGTTTAAGTACAGTTTTATCATTTAAAAGCCCAAATGTGCTGTTTTAACAGTATGTCTGGTTTGCTTTGATTTCTCTGCTCCAGTTTCTGCAGAAGAGGGAGGCTGAGGAGCAGCGGTTGGATGGGAGATGGCAGCTCAATCCCAGAACTGGATGATTTGGAGATGGAGGCAGATCCCACACTTCCCAGCACAGAGGATGTCATCCGCAAAACTGAGCAGATCACCAAGAATATTCAGGAGCTCTTGCGGGCGGCTCAAGAGAATAAAAATGACAGGTCAGACTCTCTGCTATCATTTGGACCAGGGTTTTTTAGTTTTCATAACCTTGCTTTCATTTCAAACTCAAGTTCCTCTTACATTCATCATTTTTCTGTTACGATTATGAGTTTATGTTCTGTTACTTCCCCCTTTTCTTTGTTACCTTCCCTCTTCTTCCTCCTCCTACTTCCACCATGCTCTGCTGTTATATTTTGGTTTCCCCATCCTTCACACCTCCCAGCAGACCATGTGAGCGTGAAGGTGTGCGACGGCTCAGGCACAGCCTGGGATGTTTCAGCACTCTGGTGCCCTGGGCCGAGAAGGCCCCCTCTCCCCTCCAGCCGCTTAGCCTCCGATCCCCTGATCCCTCCTCCTGGTACTCTGGCCTCTGTCCCTGCCTCCCAGGCACAGTTTTATATTCCTCTCCCTGACGTGGTTTCTTCTTCTCTCTCACCTGTTAACAACCTACTTCTTTAACGTGCTACTGCATGCTTTTATATTTCATTAAAACCTTCATTTCATATAACATTCCTCTCCTTTAGCTTTGAATGAGTGAGTTACATCTCTGCAACAATTTATGTAATGGACAGTAAATCGATTTTTCAGCTAAAAGTTTCTGCTGTGTTGCTCTGATTGTAAAAACAAGTTTGTTAAATAGAATGTTTTTGAAGTTGAAGACCATGCATGGTTTGTAGTGAACACTAGATATTTACACGTGCTAAATATTATTAAAATCATTTTCAGAATTTTAACTTTTCTTTTTGTCAGTATATTTATGAGTTTGAATTTTTAATTTTCAAATGAGCACATCTACAAATATTTTCTCTTTACAGCTTCATACCCTGTTCAGAAAGAATACATGTGGCTGTAACAGAAATGGCTGCTCTCTTTCCTAAGGTTTGTAAATAATCTTATTTTACTTGATGTGGATTGGCAAGTCTTCTTTTTTGAGATGTTATAAACTCAAATAGGCTATCTCTTTACTCTCATCTAAAGAAACTTATTCAGAAACATTTCTTAGGTTTGAAGCTGTTTATTTGTTCCTCTACAGAAGCCACGCTCAGAGACCGTGAGAGGTGCCCTGCGTTTGCTGACCTCCAGTGCATGCCGCCTCCAGACTGAGTGCCGGAAGGCCATGCCTTCAGAGGGCTGCCCAGGACCGGACATGCAGCTTGTCACCCAGCAGGTCATCCAGTGTGCTTATGACATTGCCAAGGCCGCCAAGCAGCTTGTCACCATAACAACAAAGGAGAATACTAACTGAACAGCACTTACAGGGCTGCAAAGCCATCACCATCTCAATTTTGTTTTATAAGCATTCAATGATTTTTATTTTATTATAATTTTTGTATTTGTGATATTTGCATGCGTTGTTTTTTATTTATAAATAATACTGACAGTATTTAAAAGGCAAGATCAAACAAAGTCTTGTATCAAGGGGAAAATTTGCGAATAGATATTAAGTTGTTATAGAAGCACAATTTATCTTGAAATAAAACAAAACTTCCAGGAGCAGGTCTGTTTGTAAGCTACTCTGTGATTAAAAAAAAAAAAAGGGTAGTTATAAAATATCTTTAGTCTGTCCATAGTGCCAATAATTATTGAGAAAAAGAGGTAAGCACAGAACACAATATGATTAAAAAAACAAAAACAAAAACATGATTAGTCCAAAGCCTCACATGGATGAATTGTCACTGAATGTTTTACTGAACTCTCGTTGGTAAAAGAGCTTCTTTTCATTGAATGCATCATCACAGCATTAAAATTTATATTCAAAAACAAAAAGACCATGTAATTAACTTCCATCAGGTGTTGGAATTGTTAATGCACACTTTGTAGCTCTGCAATGTTAATGTTTGTCGCATTAATTTAGATGTTCTGTCCTCGGTCCAAATGTAATCCTGTCTGCAGGGCACTAATTATAGCTATTTATGTGTACTTGCCCAGTCAGTGAATGCAGGTAAGACTTGTTCAGGGGCCAAGCTATATTTCTCACCAGCATTAATATTGTTGCTTTAAGTTAAAATGATTTGGTGTATTTGTAACAGGCTCCAGATTGCACAGTGTACTGCAGCCATTTCACTGTAGGTGTTGAAACATTAGAGCTAATAGCCATACTGTATTTGTCCATGTGTTGTGCGCTCTGTTTTGTTGCTGCTAGTTTTGTGTTTAATGTTGCAACATATGGGATGAAACTTGCAATGTTTTCTGTATTACTGAGCAACCCAACTTTTATGTGTTTCAGAAGTCATTTTCATTTTGAGATCTGTTCCAAGCAATGTCCCTCTCCGTGCTCTGCTGGAGTGCAGAGATGTGATGCAGCTGTTCAGCTGCACTCACGAAAAGTTATTTTCTAAATAAATTTAATTTATAAACAAACATTGCTTGTTTGATTTATTTTATGTTCATAGAGATTAACTTTTTATAGCTTTGATGCAGGAATTTTTCTTTGATTGATTGCAATAGTTTTATTTGTAAAAATTTTACAAACAGAATGTAAATTACTGTCTTTTAACAAGACAAACAAAAAATTTACATCAATTATAGAACGTGAGCATGGAACAATACGTGGTCTGCATATCCTCCATTTAAAATGGCAATAAATAAAAGGCCCAGTTTTAAATCTGCCTTAAGGCAGTGAATATCCCCTTTTACTGGGAGAGTTGGTGTAATTCTACATCCTCACCACAGTCACCATGGAAACATTCCTTTACCATGATGACTCCAGAGTAAAAACGACAAAGCTTTTAGTCCTTTCTTTTGTGCCAAAAAATGCTATTTAAACTTTAGACAATACAAGCTTTCAGTAGTCTGAGATTGTCAAAAGAACACCACAGAATGCCTGATGGACTTTAACATTTTCCTTTTTTCTGTGCCTCTACTGAAAGAGAACATGAAAGTGTTGTGATGAGTGGGGTGGGAATGTCAGAAACAGCAGAGGGCATCTTAAAAAGGGACAGCGGTGAATTTTTAAGGCATCAGATACAGACATGGAGTGATGTCACATCTCTTTTAGCCTGTTTTTCATGTATAATGTATTTTCAGAACTACTAAGGGTAAAACTGTTTTGATTGTGCCATAAAAGAGAATTATGTGGCTGAGACTGACATGAAACCACCTCTTTAAGAAAAGACTCATTTGAAGTGATGCGCTTTGCATTCAGCGTAAACTTTGCCCCCAGTTGGCACACATGGGTGAGGTTAGAAAAGTTGTCATTTTCGCCAGCATTGAGAGGAGCAGTAAAGACTGGGTATTGGCTGGTTTGGTTCTCAAGAGGATATGGTGGAATATGAACCTATCGATTCAAACTAAATTTAAAATGGGGTGGGGGGGGTATACATCCAACAATTCATTTGAAGTTTATTCTTGCAGGCTGGTCATGTCCAGGCTGATCGTGGCCTGCTATGAATCTGAAAAGGACAGTTTAAAAAAAAAAAAATCAGTATTAAAATCATATTTTGGAACTTTGAAGCTTGTCATACTATCCAGCAACTTAAATTTCATCTCCTACCTTTTCCTGGTATCCTTTCTCAGCCATGCTCTGCATCTCAAGCCTCAGCTCCTCCTCTTGGACTCTAAGAGCTTCTTTCTCCTCTTCTTCCTCCTGTGCTATCCTGCACTGCTCCTCCAACTGCTCTTGGCGTTGCTGCTCCACCTGCATTGGTAACACAAATAACTTTAGGACTGTTCTATTAAAAGCTAAAACAGAGACGACTTGCACTTTGCACCAACCTGAGCCTTCATCTCTTGCATTCTTGCTGTCCTGCGGCCTTCTTCTTGTTCCTTCTCCTGACGTCTGAGTTCCCTCTCAAACTCCAGTTCCTGAATCAGCTCTTCTCGTCTCTTCAGGGATTCCTCCTGGGCTTCACGGTTCTTCTGCATTTGGAGCTCCAGCTGCTGCTGTCTCCCTGCAAGCACCTTACCAAGAAAGACAGAAATTTTTTGATTTATTCACCCCCCCCCCCCCCCCCCCCCCACACACACACACACACACACACA
Organism: Atherinomorus stipes; assembly: GCA_023101725.1. Taxonomy (NCBI): domain Eukaryota; kingdom Metazoa; phylum Chordata; class Actinopteri; order Atheriniformes; family Atherinidae; genus Atherinomorus; species Atherinomorus stipes. Next base: position 886,832 of record JALJCO010006760.1, read on the forward strand.
CACCCCAATTCAAAGCATTAAAGACATTCAAAAAAAATTACCTCATGCATGAGCCGTTCTCTGGCTTTCCTCTCCTTCTCCCATTGAGCCTCTCGTTTCTCCCATACACGTTGAGCCTCCTCTCTAAAACATGCGTTACACTGGTTTGCATATGAAGTGCTGCAGAAGTCCCTTCCTGGACAGTCAACAATGAAACTTGATGCTCACCTGTGTAGGATATCTAACTCAGCCTCTCTCTTCTGCTCCAGCTGAAGCTGCTCCTCAATCACACGTTTCATCCAGGCAGCATCTGCGATAGCTCTTTCCCTCCTTGCCGTCTCCAGCCTCCTGTCCTCCTGCTCCCCTTCCACCAAGGTTGCCAGGATCTTACGATCAGCTTCCTGGTGTTCATATAGGATTTTAGAGGGGAAAAAAGAAGAAAAAAAAAATCAAGAAAGATTGATTTTATGTAGAAAAACACTTAGTAGGTTAAGTAGAATTACCAGTTCCTCCTGCACTTGCTGGGCTCTTCGTTTCAGTTGAGCTCCATATTGATGGATTAAGAAATGCCTAGAGGAACAGAAATCAGATGAGCCCAATAAATACCCCAAAAGGATTAAGTTTAAAGTTCTGATTGTGGAAAGAGCTTCCCCTACCTCATTTTAGACTTCTTCTGCCTCTCCTCCACACTCCTCCTCTGCTCCTCTATCTTGTCCAGCTCCCACTGCTTGACCAGCAGAGCCTCTTGCTCCTTTTTTAGACGGGTGGCCTGAGAGAATAGAAGCATATAGCCACAAACTCTAAACTATTTTTTCACGGGATACTTTGTTGGGAATCCAAATACCTCCTCCTCCCTCATCTTCAGCTCTTCCATTTGGTTGCGAAGATCCTCCACTCTCTTCCACTCCTCTTCCTTCTTCTTCTCCTCTGCTTGCCTCATCTTCTCCAGAGCCTCCTTTCGTGTTCTCTCGTACTCATTTTCAAATCGTCTCTTCTCCTCCTGTTCAGCAACTTCTTTCTGCATGTTTGCCAACATGAGTCACAGCAGGTGTCAAAACTTTCTTAATTACGTATTATGTCAAGGGATTAACCAGAGTAGATTTCAGACTCAATTCTGTGCTCACAGAACACAGTTTAATTAAAAATAGATATTCTGCATTTTTAATTGGTCATGTAGAAGGATGATTACAAGTTTAATAGTTGGTTGGTCTTATGTGTCGTTACTGGTTTAAGGTCAGTGGACTATTAGAATGGAGGGCTGTTTTTTTTACAATTTGGTTTTGATAACAGTAAAATGAGCTGAATTTGAGCCATTTCATCAGACAGCTGGGTTGATTGTCCTACCTGCTTCTTCTCAGATATCTGGTCCTGCCACTGGCTGACAACATGATCTTTATGTAATGCTGACTCGACCTGCAGACAGAGGAAAACAGTGAGTTGTGACACAGCCGATACAGATACTGATGAACTTGACCCGAAGTGGAAAGGATACCAGAGGATTTTACTCCTTAAGAAAACACAGGACTCAGGTTATCAAAAAGTCATGGAACGAGTGCCTCACAAGCACTATAAGATTCCAGATCAAATGGACATCTGGACAAAAAGTGTCTGTTATCTCCACTTGCTGGGCTCTTCAGAAATATGGGATGGTTACCAGATACCTGAAGCCATTGATCACATCACTTTGAGGTACTTTTAGTCGCTTTTGCATCAATTGTTAAAAGCATTCTACCTCTCGCAGGTCTGAGTTGTTTCTCTTCCAGTGCTCCCTCAGCAACTCTTGTGCAAGCTGAGGGCAAAGAACAGATATGTATATCTTACACATGGCAGAACACCATGATCACTATAAACGGATAAATATGCAGGTACTTCAGGAAAGCTACCTTCTTCCTTCTTTCCTCTCTTGCTGTATGAAGCTCCTCAGTTTTCTGAACCAATTGACCTGCCAGCGTGCTCCTGTCAGGGACAACTCTCTGGAGCTCCGTCTCTAACTGGTTTCGCTCCTCTTGCAGCATGGTCCTGAGCCGATTCCTGCGCTGCTCCAGGCTGGCCTTCTTTTCCTCCCTCAGTCTTCGGTTATGGTATGCTGACATACTGACATAAAGTGGACAAATTTGCTTTGTTAGTTGCAGTGGTTTCTTTGTCTCATGATTAGACTGTTTAACACAGACGGATAACAAAGAAAATCTGAAATTCCAAAAAGATGATTTAAAGTAGGCATACTAGGTTTATCAAGAACAAATTTACAAGCTCAAAAATGATATTCCTTTGCATTTGTTCTGCTGCAGTCGTTAAAAGGGGCAGAAATGCTAAAAGATGGACACCAACTGATACAAACTGAGAAAGAGGCAGAGACTTGCAGATACATTTTATATAGTCACACCGTCTCTTTCTGCATTCATTCATTTGGTTAATAATGGTGGAATTTTTCTATCATTTCATTTTTATTGTTTGGAGAAACAGAGTTTTTTTTTTTTTGCTTGTTTTTATCAGCATTTCATATGTTTGACCTTTTTATGGGGGGGGGGGGGGGGTGCTTAAGGTTGTTTGTTTTGTTTTTGAGAGTTTTTCTTGTGACTTACTCACTGCTAAAATGCACCATTCGCATTGCCTGAGTTTGACTTATCCACAAAGTCACACTGGCAGCATGAGGCAGCGCAGTTTAAGTGTGGCTCATGGGCTATACTATGCTTCGCTGTTATTCTCCTGTTTGTCTTTATCATCAAACTTTGGCATGCTACTCCTTTTGCACCCACTGCAGCCGCTCAGATATTAAAATGTTCAACTCATTGTGGAGATGGGTATTTGAAACTATTCTACTTATAAAAAAAAAAAAAAAGTTATTTAGTATTTTAGAATGCAACCATTTGATTGGACGAAACCTTTTGTGCTCCTAGGATTGTCTTATTTTTGCAGGGCTGGTCAATGGTGGCACAGCTGAGGGCAAGGAGTGCAATCATACAGCAGAATAAAAATTTACATCATCACAACAGGATACAGGACCACAACCACTGTTTACATACCATGTGCTTACCTACCATCATGGCAAGTTGCAGGACTAGGTGGGTGAAACCAGTAAAAATTGTGGTGAATGGGGTTGAAAATGCCTGCAAATTTGCAGCTTGGCCTGAAGGGGCCAGAAGACGTTCAGCAAAATGTATATGAATTCACAAAGTGGTGAATAATTTAAAAATGATAAAAGTTAGAGATGTAAAAAGTTATATCACTCATCTGCTGAACATGCCGAACACTTTGATACCTGAAGAGCTGCAGTGGCAGTATCGGTGTGGGAAAAGTAGCGAGCCGAAGGGAAGGTTGCAGCAGGAGGATCTCAAATAGTGCGACATTCGCACTATTTGTCGTATTACACACTCACACCATTCACACTGGCAGAATAATATCGCGGAGTAAACGCAGACTAATAGTAATAGGTGCCACTATTTTGCAGCATTGGCAGCATAATAATTTGTGAAGATGGTCTGAGAGCTTCACAGTTTGGTTTAGGGGGGACTACAGTGTTGTGAAATCACGCGGTAAACGGGTTACCTCTGCTTGTAGGAGTGTTGGGAGCTCCACGCAGCATGTGTCTGGCCGCGGACTCTCTGCTCTCTGAAGTACTGAGCATGAAGCTCCCACTGTTGTCGCCATCGAGCCTCCTGCTCCCGCTGTCGGGCCAGCTGGTCGGCAAGTCCCCAGGACCGACTTGGTGCACGGGTAGATAAAGTTGGCAGAGCCATAGATCTGAATCACAGCAATAAACTGATTAGGCTAACTATTAAGTAACCTGGTAAATTGTTAAGACATGGCAAGATTCGAGTGTTTGGATCATACCACACACCCACTCCAAAAATTTTATTTTAATAAATGTCGTGACGTAAACATTTAAAATAAAAGACTTACAAAATAAATACATTATTTTAGAATTTCATTACAAAAAGCTGTATCCACCAACACCGCTGCTGCGCCGCATTATCTATGAGCAGATAAAAGAAGCAGTCAGCAGCAAATAATCGTCGTGGGTTAACCTATTGAGGACTTTTCAGCTCCATAGATACAAATAAACATCTTACTCTCAGTGGTAAGATAGACTATCCTATAAGAGTGCATTAAAAGGTTGCATTTATACGATGAAAACCTACCAAAATCCTACCGTGTCTATCTAACCGTCGTTTTCCTTAGTTACCGACCATACACTTCCTAGTTACTCCTACGCTACGGAATGAAGTAATGGACAAAACTGTCTGTTGAGAAAAAGCGCAAAACATCTCCACAGTTCTTTGTTTGGCTCATTTTTTCAAACAGAAATTTCTTTCTCAAAACAACATGGACAAACCACAACAAAGCACTTGGCAATTGTTCACAACGTAATTCAATTTCTCACTTATTTCATGAAATTGCAAATGTCTTAGTACATGTCTCAGTTGTTTCAGGACATCTACATTTAGCACAATTTCCAAGGGAATAGATCTTGTTGATCTAAACTGATTGTTAATTCTCAGTCCAATGGTTGTTGTCTCCAAAACATCTTAGTATTATTTCATGGTATAAGTCATCACATCCACAAGTTTATTCAATGGTCGAAACTTGTCAAGAACATAATACCATAAATACCTATACAAATTTGCTGGACCGCATTAATTCTGATTTCAGAGGTCTTATAGGACCTCGCCTATGTCAATGTGTGGGACACTGAATTTCCACCATGGCCTACTAATCAAGGCCTGGTTCATCACTCATCCAAGAATAGTCATGGGATTCCCACCACCACTGTTGTTTCCTCAATCCTGTTGAGGAATTTTTCTTAACCTGGAGGTAGAGTGCATTAGCATCAGGCTCAGAATCAGTGGTCCAAGCTTCATGCAATGGGCGCTGCATGTGAAGACATTACAGGAGTAGTATAGGGGATGGTTGCAATATGCACAGTTTCCTCCCTTGTTGCATTGCAAGGGAGACTACAACTGCAAGCAGTTATCACAGGGTCCAAGCCCATCCGCGTGCTGGCCCCCCTGGCTAAGGCCAACCCTTTGCAGCCACCTCCTCTCAAGGATTATACACTGAAACTTTTAGCCCTCTGTGAAAGATCAGTGTGTGCATTTGGATGTAAATGATGGGATTTCAGATTTTCAAATGCCGGTGTTTAAATAATGCATCCAGATACACACAATGACAACCTGATTCAGTCAGAAAGTTCCCTCATCGGCACTGAAACTGACGCTGTGATATGGTCGAAAATCTTTGGCCAGACAGACAACATGTGGATGGCCAGGAGAGTGAGGAGGACGGCCAGAAGGGTGAGGATGGTGGCCAAGAGAAGGTTGAGGACATAAACCAGTGAAGAAGTGTTGGTTGTGAAACTTCAGCTTTTTTAACAGCACTCCAGGCTACATTTAAAATTACTTGTCTTTTGTTTATGTTCATATATTACAGCATATTATGCTGTATACATTTTCTTTTTGCAGTAACTCTGATTTCTGGAAGCTACTATGTGTGTGAATAATAATGTGATAATGGTTTTAATTTCCTTGACATTGAGGGCAATGTCTGATGTCAAATCTGGAAAGCTACTCTTACTGTAATTTTTTTTCCCACATTTATAAAAAAATGCATTCTGTTAGCAAAATAAAAAAATCTTAGCACAATAACCATCATCAATGAAGGACTAGGCTAAGACTGAGATGTGGACATGAGGGATATTTTAATGGTCCTCTGCCATAGTGACATTACATCTATACATTTTTACTTGCAGCACTTACACAATGCCAAAGGAATGATGCCTTTTGGGGGATGTGACTATTTATCTGAGAAAGGAACTTCATTTTGACACATTTGTGAATTGTTTTGGGAGCGATATGAGCTTTTGCAGGTGAACCAGGCCCAGGTTCCGGCTACAGCCGCCCACCACCAGACTAGGCTTCAACCATCCACCACCAGGCCGAGCTCTAACAGTAGCCATTCAAGGCTCTGGCTTCAGCTTCAGCCTGGCCCAGATTAGGCCCAGGATCTGCAAGGGTGGCAGCTAACCAACGCATACTCTGTTAATCCACAGGAGCTTGAAAACCACCATCAACTACAATGTCAACCAAAGAGGTAAAAAAAAAATACATTGAACAATTAAAAGCTGCATTGAACATGATGAGCAACTGAGAGCTGTATCAGAACAACAGCACACTATTATGGTGTTGTTGAGGGAGGTTCAGGAACTAAAAAAGATCAGTTAGGAACAACAATCCAGGATTAGCTTTTTGGAGACAAGAGTGGCAGATTTAGAACAATACACACGAATTAATGACATGATTATATCTCGACTGACTCTCAAACCACCCTCATATGCCCATGCTGTAAGAAGGGTACATGGAGAAGAGGAAAATACAGGTACTACCCAAAAAATTAGAATATCTGGAAAAAGTTCTTGTATTTCTGTAATTCAACTTAAAAGGTGAAATTTACATTTACATATTGTATAGATAAATAATATGCAAATCAATATATTTCAAGCCTTTATTTGTTTGGATGTTGCTGATTAGGACTTGCAGCTTAAGAAAACCTCAAATTCAAAAACTCAAAAAATTAGAAAATTGCATGAAATCAATTATAAAAGGATTTTAAAAGCAAAAAAGTCAGGCCTCCTAAAATAAAATCTTGCATCTGTACTTAATACTTGGTTTGGGCCCTTTTGTATGAATGACTGCCTTAACCCGGCGTGGCATGGATGCTACCGGCTTGTGGCATATCTCAGGTGTTGTGGAAGATAAACATCAACATTAAAAACTCAAAAAATTAGAATACTGTGAAAAGCTGCAGTATATTGTAGGCTCAGACTGTCACATTCTAATCAGGTAAGTAATCCAAAACACCTGCATAAGTGCCCTGGGCCTTTTAAAAAGTCCCTGTCTTGGTTTTGAAGAATTTGCAATCATGGGGAAGACTGTTGATCTGACAATTGTGCAGAAAACCATCATCGACTCCCTGCACAAGGTGTAGGAAAGACACAAAAAGTGATAGCAAAAGAAGCTGGTTGTTTCTCTGAGTGCTGTCTCAAAGCACATTAATTGGCAGTTAAGTGGAAGGAAGAAGTGTGGAAGAAAACGGTGTACAAGCTGGAGGGCTGACCGCAGCCTGGAAGAGATGGTCAGTGTTAAGTTTCCCAGTCTGTGATGACCTGGGGATCCATGTCAGCTGCTGATGTTGGTCCTCTGTGCTTTATCAAGTCCAGCATAAATGCAGCCGTCTACCAGGACATTTTAGAGCACTTCATGCTTGCTTCAGTGGACCAGCTGTATGGGGATGCATAATTCATCTTCCAGCAGGACTTGGCACCTGCCCACACTGCCAAAAGTACAAAATCCTGGTTCAACAACCAGGGGATCACCATGCTTGATTGGCCCGCAAACTCACCTGACCTGAACCCCATCGAAAATCTCTGTGGCATTGTCAAGAGAAAGCTGAATGGGAAAAGACCAAACAATAAAGAAGAACTCAAGGCTGTGATTGAAGCTTGTTCGTCTTCCATAACACCTGAGATATGCCACAAGCTGGTGCCACAGAATGCTTCAATTGAGGAACAACTAAGTTACCCTGCATCTGGAGAGTAAAGACATACATGTTGACAGAAACAGCATTGAAGCATGTCATACTTTACACTGTAAGAATCCAAAAGTTAAACCTTTGGTTAGAATGAGATTTTAAGATTCTTTTATTTGTTTTTAAGTCTTTAAATGGCCTCGCCCCGTCCTACCTCTCTGACCTCCTCCACCCCTACGCCCCTGCACAGTGCCTCTGGTCGGCTGATCAGCTGCCTGCTCCTCGAGGAACCGAAGTCCAGGCATAAACTTCGAGAGGACCAGGCATTCTTTGTTGCTGCCCCTAGGATGTGGAACAGTTTATCGTTCCACATCAGGCAGGCCTCCTCACTGGCTGTTTTTAAAACAAAGCTCAAAACCTACTTTTATGGTTTGGCTTTTAACTCAACATGAGAATTTACTCTCTTTGAGTTGTTTTAGTTTGCTGGTTTTAATTTCAGATGTAATTAAAACCCACTTCTGCCACTGGCCTTTACCCAGCACGAGACCCTGCTTTGTTTTTAGTTGTTTTTATTGTTAGTTGATTTGTCACTTGATATTTGCTTTATTTTTTTTGGGGGGGGGGGGGTTAGGGTGGTTCTGCCATGTTCAGCACTTTGTGTTAGCTGTGGCTGTTTTAAACTGCTATATAAATAAAGTTGTATTGTATTGTATTATTGTTAATAGAAAGAACAAAATGGATTTATTGAAGCAGGGGAAAAAAACCCTAAAAGGAACAAGTTTATACATTATTGAGCACCGTTCAAAAGTGAATGAAGAGCTTGCCAGGAAAGCAAGAATTCTTAAAAGACAAGGAAAAATTCTAGCAACTTGGATTTCAAACTGTAAGGTGTATGTCAAGACAAATGGCACACCTGAAGAGGCTCGAGTCATTTGCATTAGAAGTTCTGATAAATTGGAAAATGTGTGCAGGGTCAATTAAAATTTATTGGCTCTGAATTAACATGATCAAATTTGATTCACTATTGATTGGTATATGCATTAAGTCTAGGAACACCTATATCTGCTAAGGCTTTCAAAATGGATTTTCAGGTACCCATAAAAGGAATAAAAATTGCTCATCTACATTTGCAGATTAAAAAACGAAGTTTGTGAATTATCCTGCATCTTAAAATCAAAAGTTCATATAATGGCTGTTACGGAGACACACTTGGATGAAACAATGGAAGATATAGCTGTGGCAATAGATGGATACAATATTTTGATAGAAACAAATTTGGTGGAGGAATTGCATTCTATATTCAAAATAATATGCCAGTTAAAATAAGAAAGGATCTCTTCATGTCTAGCATAGCCCTTTAGCTGCAAGTGCATCTTCCACATCATAAATCTATTCTGTTGTACAGACCTCCAAACTTCATGTGGCCTTCAAATCAACTCAAGAACAGTGCGCAGAGAGCTTCATGGAATGGGTTTCCATGGTTGAGCAGCTGCATCCAAGCCAGACATCACCAAGTGCAATGCAAAGCGTGGGATGCAGTGGTGGAAAGCATGCCGCCACTGGAGTCTAGAGCGGTGGAGGCGTGCTCTGGAGTGTTGAATTGTGCTTCTCCATCTGGCAATCTGATGGTCAAGTCTGGGTTTGGCGGTTGGCAGGAGAACAGTACTTGTCTGACTGCATTATGCCAAGTGCATCTTTGGTGTAGGGGGGATTATGGTGTGGGGGTGTTTTTCAGGACCTGGGCTCGGCCCCTCAGTTCCAGTGAAAGGAACTCTTCAGCATACCAAGACATTTTGGACAATTCCATGCTCCCAACTTTGTGGGAACAGTTCTGAGTTGACCCCTTCCTCTTCCAACATGTCTGTGCACCAGTGCACAAAGCAGGTCCATAAAGACACAGATGGCAGCACTTAAGCTCATTTGTGAGTCAAGGCAGGTGAGCAAATATTTTTGGCAAGATAGATAGATAGATAGATAGATAGATAGATAGATAGATAGATAGATAGATAGATAGATAGATAGATAGATAGATAGATAGATAGATAGATAGATAGATAGATAGATAGATAGCTTTTTGTACGATGTCATAATATACTTGGTCAATTGTCCATGATGCAAATCTCCCATTCCACCATACCCCAAAGGGTCTCAATTGGATTGAAATCTTGCGACTGTTGAGGCCATTGGAGAACAGCGAACATTGTCGTGTTCAAGAAATCAGTTTAAAATGATTTGAGCTTTGTGATATGCTGACAAGTAACCGTGAGAAGATGGATTGTGGTTATAAAGGGGTGGATGTGACCAGCGCCAATACCCTGGTAGGCAGTGGAATTTAAATGATGCTTAATTTTCATTACAGTTGTTCTCCATTACTCTGGCTCATTTCTTTAAACAGACTGGGCGTTCTCAACACTTTTGGTATTTTTGCCAAAATAACCTGTATGGTTCAGCACAACACCATGTTTTTTTTTTTTTATTTAAGGATCCCCATTAGTCTCTACAAATGTAGAGACTATCCTTCCTGGGGTCCATTCTCAATTCAGTTAAAGAATACAATTATCACAACACTACATTCAATACAAAAAACACGGACCAGTTCTAAAAACACTGCGGTCGCATGATTAATACACTCAAAACAGAGAAAATTACAATCTAATCAGATTGATTATTACATACTTTCTCAAACTAGTTTTGAATATAGCATGGTTGCTCATCAACATAATTTCTGGAGGCAACATATTCCAATCTAAAACAGCTTGATACAGAAATGTTCTTTTAAGTGCATTTGTTCTTGGCAAAGGCAGAGAAAAAGTAGGATTAACAGCTTGTCTTGTTTTATTTCCATGTCTGCTACAGGCGGGCTGTAATTTAGAGAAAAGGCTAAATGGTCTATGTGAGGTCCAGATTTTATGTAAAAGTAACACAGATCTACATGCTAATCTGTCCTTGACTTTCATCCAAGATTGTCTATCATGTCTATCACACTGGTTGAAAAGGGACAGCCCAGTTCTAGCCTGGCTGCCCTGTTCTGGACCATCTGGAGTTTGTCCAGGTCTTTTTTAGCAGCACTCAACCACACAGTAGGACAATAGTCCAAGTGACAAAGGACAAGAGACTGCAATACAAGTTTTCTAGTTTCTATTGACATTAAATGAGCATTGCATCGGATCAATAATATATTTCTGTTAATTTTAGTTACAATATTACTGAAATGAGTCTTCCATGACATAGTTTGATCTAAAGTAACACCTAGCATTTTCATCTCTGTGACTTGTTCTATAGATTGGTTATGCAGAGAAATGTTTAGTTTTGGTGCCTTTTTTACATCATGTTTAGCACCTAATATCATACACTTAGTTTTTAACACATTTAATTTCAACCTGTTCTTAATCACCCACTCATAAATAGACAGTAGCTCTTGTAGCAGACTGTTGACCTGATCCAACCTAGAGGCAGAGACATGTATGGTTGTATCATCCGCCAACTGTATACAGTCATACTGACCTTTTGCAAGACATACAGCATATCATTTCCAAAAATACTATAGAGCAGCGGTCCAAGACAACTGCCTTGTGGAATTCCACATGATAGAATTACATTATCTGAAAGAGAACCATTGAAAAAAAAATTTTGTATTCTATCAACCAAATAACTTCTCAAAAAACTAGCAGCTGCCCTCTCAAAGCCATATGCTGATAGCTTTCCAAGTAGCAACTCGTGATCCACAAGATCAAAGGCCATGCTAAAGTCAAGAAATGCCACTCCTACTAATTTTTTACTATCAGTCTGTTGCAACCAGTTCTCAGTCAAAACTGTAAGTGCAGTACTGGTTGAATAGTCTTCTTCATATGCATGTTGGACATCAGAATGCAAATGATTTGCTTTGAAAGAGTTTTGAATCTGTTTAGCAATAAGCCCCTCCATCAGTTTACTCAGGATAAGTAGGATGCTTATGGGTCTGCTATTGAATTTTTCACCAAAGTCCTTTGTAACAGGTTTGAAAATAGATGAACAATTTTTATCAAACATAATTTGTTCTTTTATGTTTTTTTCTGACTATGTACTAACTTGAGGCATCTCATTTCTAATTGTTGTCACTTTGTTCTTACAGTAATTGTTAAAGTAATTTGCAATTTCAACAGGTTTGGTAATAAATCCTCCATTTAACTCAATAAAAGAAGATCTTTTATTCATTCTGCTTCAGCACAAAAGTGCATTTATCATTTTACATAATTATTGCCACACTCTTTAACTTTCATTTGATATTTGTTTTTTTCTTTTGCCAATCAATTTTTGTGACTTTGTTTCTCAATGACTGATACGCTTGCCAGTGTACAGCAGTTTTTTACAGCAGTTTTTTTTTCATTTGGTCTCTTGCATCTATGAGTTGTTTCAAGTCAACATCCAACCAAGATGACCTGGTAGTTCTCACTGAGAGTTACATTATGATCACTGAAGCCAACTCATACTGAGATGATATTGAAACAGTTTGTATAAATATGGTCAATGCATGTCATCGTAGTTTAATCCTTGCTGGTGAATTTACGATCTGAAAAAGACTGCAAATTGCAATTGAATTCAGATTTTTTTCATTGAACAATTATGAGAGAACCAATCAACATTCATATCTGCAAGCATAAACATTTCTTGGTTTGTATCAGTGGCTTTATGGATCATTGTACATATTTTATTGAGTTGCTCAATGTTCCCACTGGGTGGTTGATTGACTCTGCTGAAAGTTGGCAACCTGTTCGTACCATGCACTTCAGCATCCACTCACCCCGCTCCGACAGTTTACGTGGCCTACCACTTTGTTGCTGTGGTTCCCAAACACTTCCATTTCTTATAATACAGTTGACTGTGGAATATTTAGGAGTGAGGAAATTTCATGTCTGGATTTGTTGCACGACAGTAAAAACAGTCTGCATACCTAAGAGCCTAATTTTAGACACCTGTGGCCATGGAAGTGATTGAAACACCTGATTCCCATAATTTGGATGGGTGAGCAAATACTTTTAGCAATATAGTGTTTCTATCTATTTATATACAGTACAGTATGTATATTCTATTGTATAATCCAATTATGCCAGTTGGAAGTTAGAAGTAATTCAGGCCATACGGGGTTAAATGCAGGGGAAAGTAGGAACCAGCTAATAGATTACATCAGGTGTGGTCTAAGTGTTTGTTCTGGACTTTGATCAAGCACCTTTTAAACTGGACAAAAGACAATAGCTCAGCCCTATCATTAACAAGTCTATCACATGAGCTTGCAGCTGTATGTCCCTCTAGACCTGGGTTCATCGTGGGTGACTCGAGTGCATGTATGTGCGTGTGTCGGTGTGGGTGTGTGTCTTGGTTTCCAGTCTCTTGGTGTCACAGTGAATCTGCAGTGGAGTGTTTGACAGCCTGTTGCTTTCATTCCAGGGCTAACAGTGTGTTCAGACTAAAGAGATGGCTCTGTTGATGGAGCATCAGTTCAGACAGCTGCCAGCTGACAAACAGGTGGAAACCAGACCATTTCTGGAGGCTGTATCATACCTTCCACCATTCTTTGGTAAGTAAAGTTTTGTTTCCTCACTGTGCCACTGTGCTGGCTACTTATGCATTCCTGATTTTTAAGTGATAAATTACTTTAAGCATATTTGATGGATGTAAGGGTTGTAGAAAAAAGAGTTTAATACACAAATTTCTCTCTCTCTCTCTCTCTCTCTCTCTCTCATATATCTCTCTCTCATATATATGCTTGTTAGGAGAGGTTTACCATAGATCATGTCAATGGCACTGACCACTTGGGATCTGACTGGAGATGTGTAAATAATGAATAATTTGAGTGATGCTAACTGTTAAATGGTTTGAATAGATAGAAAAAGCCACATTCAACATGTCATTACCAAACTGACAATATTTTCTATTTTTCCATTGTTGGCAATTTGATCAACTAATTAGTAAGTTTAACTTGTGGATTGGAAATCTGTCCACACTTTTCCATAAAGCTTCCAAAAACAAGGTTGCCCTTTCCAAATGACAATCTTTTTTTTGGATCGTATTTCTGTCCATCAAGTTGTCCACAATCCTTTAGCATGCATAATTTAATCCACTGGCCTGGATTTTAAGTTGTGAAAATTGATTAGTACGGTGTTGTGTTCCCCTTGTCCATTCACTAGTGGCATGGTGCACTGGGGCATCTTTGTGCAACTTCATTCTGTATTAATACGCCAAAGTCCCCCCATTGAATTTGCCATGTGAAACCCTTGAAATGAATCAAGTCTGACGCTGGTATTAAGCTCTTTCCTTCTTGTCAGCATTGTTTTTCTTGACCTAGAAATGTCTGGGCCAACTTTCCTACAAGCTATTAAAGTCTGTCACACTCTTATTACATTCACATAGGTGTTTGCCTCATTAGATGTCTTTTGTGAAGACTATACTTGATTGTCTCAAACTGTTCCATTAGTTCTGCCTAGTTATGGTGAATTCCTGTTCAAAGCTTTTAGCTTGAGTCAGATTAAATGTCAATAGTTTCCAGGAGTGTTTTTAGACATCACAAAAGCATTTATCCTGCAACATGACTGGAAACTGTAGCGAGATCCATACAAACTGAGGACGTCTCTGAAACATGATATGTTGCCATCAGTATTGTGGCATCACATCAGCACAATAGAGGGAACTTAGTCATGAGTAGTTTCCACTAACAGCTCAGGGACTGAAAGCTGTCTGGTGTGTCAACAGGTCAATTGGGAGTTATGTGTGTTCAGGATTCCAGATATCTCATTGTGCTCAATTCTGTCACCAGAATGCGAAGTGTGACACTAAATGATTCTTTATTAATGTCTTTGAAGACAGAAGTTTGCAAGGCCTAAAAGATTAATTAAAGCTTGATTGCTTCTTTTTAAGCATTCAGTGTGTTGATTTTGAATCCTTAGGACATTCTCATGAACTTTTTGAAAATTCCTCACAGATTGTCTTGGTTCTACAATATTTGCCCCAATCAAGGCTGATATATCCGGGAATATCACAGTAAGTAAGACTTTCATTTGTCCTGCATTCAAATTTCTCAGTGACAGTATGATGCAGTTATGTACACTGTTTCGCTAAAGAAAATCAAGGCAGTTTATGATACCAATCCTGGACGATACAAGACACTCCAGCAGATTTTGGAGGTAGAGAAAGAAATGTATGGAGGAGAATGGCCCAAAGTTGGAGCAACACTGGCACTTATGTGGTTGAAAAGGTCTGAGAAGTTTTGTATTTAATTTTATAGACATTCTTTGTATTGAATGTGTTCATTCAGAGCAGAAATTCTATTATCACAGCATGTCTCCTTTTTCAACAGGGGTCTTAGATTCATTCAGATCTTCCTTCAGAGCCTGGTGGATGGTGAAAAGGATGACACCAACCCTAACCACATTCGAGTTAATATCACCAAAGCCTATGATATAGCCCTTAAAAATTATCATGGCTGGTTTGTGCAACAGCTCTTTAAGGTGAGTTCAAAATTTGATTTATGACAAATTCAATAAATTTGTGTTAGGCTACATGCCAAGAAAGGTGTGAATTGTTTCTAAATAAGACGTTTCCTCTTTTAGGCTGCTCTTTTTGCTGCTCCTTATAAGTCTGATTTCTTAAAGGCCCTCTCCAAGGGTCGAGATGTCAAGGAGGAAGATTGTTTGGAAAAAATACGAAAATTCCTCATCAACTTCACAGCCACAGTTGATGTTATTTATGATCTATATAGTAAAATGAATGCGGACCTTGACTACAAGGTGTGACTGTGGGACACTTTATGAGCTATAAAGTCTTTCATGTTCTGACTGACATTTACAATACAATAATGCTTCACATCAGGTATTAGTGTACTTTTAATCATCTGTGTGCCTTTTTTGTTTCCTTGCTGCAGCTGCAGGTCTGGTCTATTGATTCTCTATTTTACGTATTGTTTCTTTTTAAGAAAAATATCTTTTAATTCATAAGGTGTTTATGTAGCCTAAATGATATTGCAAATATGTGGAAATTACATTGGGAATCAAAATGCAACTTGAACCATCAGCTAAATAAAGGAAAGAAAATACACAAAATTACATTTTACTCAGATCACAGCATTCTTAAACTGTATGCTGAGTTTATTATAGTGAGCACATCAGCCTTTCTGTCGTGAATTGTATCTGTTTCTCATTCATGTCAGCTTGTGTAAACCAGGTAGGAAAGAAAAATGTAAATCATCATTAAAATTTTGGTCTGCTTATCATAAGCTCATCTGCTATGAACTCCATATATTCTTTCCAAAGCAATGCATTATCAGTTCTCGCTGTTTTTCAGTCCACTCTGCTCTCAGGTTTACACATGATATTAAATCTGTATTTTCTCTAAACTTCTATATAAAAACATTGTCTTTTTTATTAAAATGTTGCCCACCCCTACGTGAGACAAGAGTTTTCTCATATTTCTTGTGGCAAAGCTACACTTTCTTGCATTATGTTGCATCGTGTGGACAGATAAATTCTGTACATTTAGTATGATTAACTCTTTAAAAATTCTTTCATTTTCACGCTAAATGTTTTTATTGATAAAAGACTTGTTGTGGACCAACTATTTTAAAGGACTACTTTTGCTGGACCCTTGCTAATGTAACAAGACTATTTTTTGTTGCAGTCCTCTGCTACTGGAGCACAGAATGGCTTTAAAGATAAGAGATTGGCGGCATATTAGAAATAAGTGTTTGCTGAATCTATGGTGTCATCATTCAAATCTAAAAAAAAGTCTAGCTTTCCAATTATGTAAAACATTTGTAGGTATACAATTTCGTTTCATGTACATGTTTGTAATATTATTTTTTAAATGAACAGATGCATTTATATCAAAGTGGCCTGTATGTTTATCACTCTTTTCCCGACAATGTTTTGAGCCGTGATACTTATGCCACTGTTAACTTTTATTTGCTTTGATGCTTCCTTTTGTTACAGATGAAAAACTAAATGAGCACAAGCAAAACTTCCATGTGTAAAACAAGAAATGTTAACACTTATCTCTAATAATTGAGATTTTAAGTGTGTTCATTGTAAATGATGAATTATTTGTGTATTTACACATTTTTAAAAAGACATTAAGGATTTGGCATTTCTGCTCAAATGCACCCTTTTCTATCTGAATTTGATTTTTTTCTTTGTTTTTTGTTTCTTTTTTTCATGCATGCAATTACTACCACTTATATTTACCTACCTAGTTGTTCAATTTTTCTTAAACTTGACATTTCTTCAGTTTTGCCTAACTCAACATGCCGCCCCTCCCTTTAGAGAACATTACTTATGGCTGTCTTGATGTGGGGTTTTCACAGCTGATACACAGCTCGTTCTTCTAGAATCTGGATTGTCTGTTTTGGGTATTCTCTGATCGCCATCTTGTGGTGGTTTTCCCCAACTGCTACCTCTAATCAGCAGGTCATAGAGGTCTGAGGTTACTACTGCCTTTGCAATAAAAGCTTGCTTTACTCTGATATTTTTCTGAAATGAACCAAACAGTGTGAGGCTGTTCATTTTGAGGCCAAAATATTTTTGGCATTCTTATTGATTTTTTTTTTTTTTTTTTTTTGGTCCACTGTCTACAATCAACATACATGCAACAATGCAGACTGTTATCCTCACTCATTTTCCTCAATAAAAGCATTTTTAGCTCTCACTTTTAAGGAAGCCATAGTCAAACATAGACTGAGGTACCAACCTTTTGATTTTGATTGCCTTGATCTGTTGATGAAGAGTATAAGCAAACATGGCAAGATCCTGTAATACTGAAATGGTTAAAGGTTCATGGTGAGGAATCTTTGGTAGGTGGGAAGAGCCTTTCACTCTTGTTTGTCCCTCCAAAAATCTTGAACCTCATCACCTTTATCCATCATCTGCAACCCCACCATTATGTTGCTGTTTTTTCAGAGCAGCTACATAATGCTGCTCTGAAAGCATTATGTTGCTTTCAGAGCAACATAATGCTCTGATACCATACCATACCATATTAGTCCTGCTTAAAGGTTCCTTGGTAATTTTATCTTATTGTCAGGGGTCCTGTGGATGCTTGGCTTTGTCTCCTAGAAAAGCAGACTTTCCTTTCCAAAGCATACAGAACACACAGAAGTGTCCATGAGGAGTGAAATCAGGGTTTACTTCTGTCAAGAGAGACAACCACCATTGCCTCACTAAGCATATTGGTAGCATTTGTAAAAAAAAAATAAAAATAAAAAAAAAATAAGATAAATAAAAATAAAACAAAGCTTTTCTGAACCCTGAGAAAAAAAGCTTTTTTTTGAACCACTGAGAAAATTCTAACAAATGCATATAATTTACACCACATTACACCACAATGACTTGTCGTGAAGTTGTACATTTCTAATCCCAGTGTGAAGAACAGACTATACACATAAAAGCTAATGTACCAACGCTTGCTCCCTGAACAATGCTTAGGTAAAGTTTAAAGAGGATTGAATGAGAAGTATATAGTAAAACATACAAATACAAAAACATTCTCTAAATTTAAGGTTTGAAAAAGTTCATGCAACAATTTGAAGGCAATGTCATTTCATTACTTGTAACAATTACAATAAATTATTAAATTGAAAATGAATTGAAATAGAAAGATCTGTGATTATTCCCATTATTGGCTAATTCATATCCACTCCATTCAAAACCAACTACAGTATGACAACTTTCTTTCATTACAGTTTCTTAAAGAAGAACATCTTGTATAATTAATGTAGTGTAGTGACCTGAGGAAAACTCAAGTGAGATAATAAAGCAAAAAAACAGTAACAATTATCTGTGCTCACATGCAGCATTGAAATGTCACACACATTTATGCTTCAGCAGTGGTAATCACTGTTGCTCATTTGGCTGAGATTTTACTTTATGTTTTCTTTGGTTGCACATGTGCCACACCCTCCCTATATATTTACCAAACTAATTCCTTGAGTTTGAATAGCTGAGAAATGGGTCAGTATTTGTGTAACCACATCCCTCACTATGTTCATTCAGCAGTGAGGCTGAAAAGGCCATTAGTCACCTTTTAATTACTGCTGTCAAATTACACAATGAATCTTATGAGTGAAAAGAGTAAAAAGGAAAGAAAGTAGGCTGAAGAAAGGCCTACTTGAAAATCGATTCTCCCTAACATTATGCCATAACCATGAATCCCTGTGGTATGTGAACTGTACTAACTTGTCTTTGTACTTCCAGGAATAAGGAGGAAGTTTCAGAGAGGGTGACACAAAGTTGAATGAATCTCAGTCGGATCTTTGCTTTTATACAGGCAGCCTCTAGCGGCCACAGGTGGTACTGTACCTTGTGCTTCCTTGCTCCAACTTTGAGGAAAGGTAGTGGTCCCACCCAAAATCCGTGAAAGCATCCGTTGTTCTGATGGTCGGCGGCCGGACACATAAAGCAGGGCAGCAGTCGGTTTTAGTTTAACCCTTTTACCAGGTTCGAGTCTTATT
Source organism: Atherinomorus stipes (assembly GCA_023101725.1). NCBI lineage: Eukaryota > Metazoa > Chordata > Actinopteri > Atheriniformes > Atherinidae > Atherinomorus > Atherinomorus stipes. Next base: position 905,802 of record JALJCO010006760.1, read on the forward strand.
TAAGCTGAAGAGGCTGACTGGGAGAACTTTGCCGGAGCTGGGAAGTACCTCCGAGGAGTTCGGAACTCTAGACGGAAAATGGATCAACTGATTAAAACAAGGCGAGTCTTAAATGCCTTTGTACTTGAATTTTTATTTTTTAATATTATATCGTAAATACATAAATGTCTAACTTTCTAATAACTCCATTGACAATAAGGTAAAACATATGTATATTAGCCTATGTTTTTTTTTTTTTGGGGGGGGGGGGGTTAGATCACTGTAAGTAATGTAATCAGTCCCTAAGGGGAAATTATAATTTAAGTTTGTTAAAGGTCACTTTGATATACCTTTCTTATTTTAAGAAGTTGTGGTTATTTTCTGTATTCTTCTAATTATGCACTTTTGATTCATATAAACTTTTTTTTTTTTCCCAATCTATGTCTATTACCATACTATTTTGCATTTATAGGACACTAGCTGTCAAGCCCTTAACATCTTTTACATTGCACTTTTTCCTCTTCTTCAACTCCATGATTCCTCCTCCTCTCCCCCTCCTCTGGGTGATGTCACATCAGCAGTGGTGGAGCAGAAGCTCCCTCATCCCTGAGGAGACATTAGGATCACTCACATGTACAAACTTTCACAGTGGAAATCCACTTCCTGGACCCATCAAGAGAACATCATATGATAACACTGACAGTGAGTTCTCTCTGCCTTCATTCAAACCCATTAAATAATGTCATTCTGTGCTAATTTAACAGTTTATCAAGGGCAGTCTCTCTTTGTTCTTCCATATTTTCACTATCAGATGCCCGCTGAAGTGTAAAGGCATGATAATCCTGCGTGTCAGACAGAGTTGTGAGTCAGTCCTCTCCTTTATAGGACCCCAGCTTCCCTGTTCGTGTTGCTCCTGTGCAGCAAAGTGCAGCTTAGATAGGTTGTCAGTGTCAACAGCAAACTCAGGAAAGCCTTTAGCTAGAGAGGAAGTTCATGTAGTGCATGTTATCTTGCATAGTGTAGTGGAAAAACACATGTCCAGAGAAACAGGAGCAATGAAGGTGCCTCTGGTAAGAAGAAATAGTGTTAGCCTCATAGCATTTACTATGACTTAAGTCATATTTTAGCTAAACTGTGATATCTGTCTAATTTTGATATTAGAGATTGACTTTGCATTATTGCCTATAAAACCTTAAAATGTGACAAAGGCAATTATGCTATGAGGTTAGTGATATGGACATTTTAAATTCAATGTTGGCAGGTAGTTTGATTCTTGCCTGAGAGGCCAAACTTATATTAGTTTGCCCATTAGTCCTTTGTTAAATTTTCCATATATCTCATTTGTGTATAACAGAACTCATGTTGAATTGTTTAGGAAAAGCATACAGTGGGTACAGAAAGTATTCAGACCCATTTAAACTTTTTTACTCTTTGTTTCATTACAGCCATTTGCTAAAATCAAAAAAGTTAATTTTATTTCTCATTAATGTCCACTCAGCACCCCGTCTTGACAGAAAAAAAACAGAAATGTAGAAATTTTTGGCAATTTATTAAAAAAGACAAACTGAAACATTGCATGGTTAAAAGTATTCAGATCCTTTGCAGTGACACTCATATTTAACTCACAGGGTGTTCATTTCTTCTGATCCTCCTTGAGATGGTTCTACTCCTTCATTGGAGTCCAGCTGTGTTTAATTAAATTGATTGCACTTGATTAGGAAAGGCACACTTAGACCTTACTGCTCACAGTGCATGTCAGAGCAATGATAATCATGAGGTGGAAGGAACTGTCCAAGGAGCTCAGAGACAGAATTGTGGCGAGGCACAGATCTGAACAAGGTTACAAAAGATTTTCTGCTGCACTAAAGGTTCCTAAGAGCACCATGGCCTCCATAGTCCTTAAATTGAAGAAGTTTGGGACGACCAGAACTCTTCCTAGACCCGGCCGTCCAGCCAAACTGAGCAATAGTGGGAGAAGAGCCTTGGTGAGAGAGGTAAAGAAGAACTCAAAGATCAATGTGGCTGAACTCCAGAGATGTAGTAGGGAGATGGAGAAAGTTCCACAAAGTCAACTATCATTGCAGCCCTCCACCAGTTTGGGCTTTATGGCAGAGTGGCCCGATGAATGCCTCTCCTCAGTGCAAGACATATGAAAGCCCACATAGTTTGCCAAAAAAACACATGAAGGACTCCCAGACTTTGAGACATAAAATTCTCTGGTCTGATGAGACCAAGATTGAACTTTTTGGAGTTAATTCTACCCTTTGTTCACACCGGACGTGAATAAAATTATTTGCGTGAATGAATTAGTAATGAATTGTTAGGTCAATGTACAGACGCGAATAGACGTGCGTTTGCTTGGGATGGTGCGTTTGACGCAAATTTGCGGCGCGACAAGCCCCAAACGTGCGTCTTATTCGCACGAATGTAGCATTTTACTCGCGAATGAGGTGTCCTACTGTACTTGCGCAAATAGAGTGTATTCTGCCTATTTGCTTGAGTTGAAAAAAATTGAACTCGAGCATTTTGTACACGCAAATAAGACGTGATGTGAATGGACCGGCGCTCTGCAGCTAGCTGCTCTTTTCTATAGTAATGTGGAGATAACCAGGCACTGCTCATCACCTGCCCAATACAATCCCAACAGTGAAACATGGTGGTGGCAGCATCATGCTATGGGGGTGTTTTTCAGCTGCAGGGACAGGACAACTGGTTGCAATTGAAGGAAAGATGAATGGACAGAGAGGTCCTGGAAGAAAACCTCTTCCAGAGTGCTCAGGACCTCAGACTGGGCCGAAGATTTACCTTCCAACAAGACAATGATCCTAAAATAACAAAGGAGTGGCTTCAGAACAACTCTGGGACCATTCTCGACTGGCCCAGCCAGAACTCTTAATTAAACCCAATTGAGCATTTCTGGGGAGACCTAAAAATGGCTGTCCACCAACGTTCACCATCCAACCTGACAGAACTGGAGATGATCTGCAAGGAAGAATGGCAGAAGATCCCCAAATCCAGATGTGAAACACTTGTTGCATTATTCCCAAGAAGACTCATGGCTGTACTAGTAGAAGCCAAAGGGTGCTTCTACTCAGTACTGAACAAAGGGTCTGAATACTAATGACCATGTGGTATTTCAGTTTTTCTTTTTTAATAAATTTTGCAAAATTTCTACATTTCTGTTTTTTTCTGTCAAGATGGGGTGCTGAGTGTACAATAATGAGAAATAAAATGAACTTTTTTGATCTTGGCAAATCGCTGCAATGAAACAAAGAGTAAAAAAGTTTAAATGGGTCTGAATACTTTCTGTACCCACTGCATGGAATTTTTTTTTATTCTTCTTTTTCTGTATTTTATACACTGGTTTCTCTTTTTGTCTTACAGACAACTGCAAGCTTTAGCATCATCTCCAGTCACCCTTGAAAAGGAATTTTGAATCTTATTGTGAAAAAACGGGATGAATGAGGTACAGAGGGGTTAAATGTCAACTCTATTCATTCTGGACTAAAATTGAACTTTTCTGACCCAATTACTTATCATTTGAATATCAGTTTGATTGTATTGATAAATTTGCTCATCGTATTGACAAATGTACACTACTTTTGTAGTTTCGTAACATTTTTTTGATTAAGAAACTTATAGTTAAGGATTTTTTAAGGTTGCATCACAGGAAGCTTTTTGGCAAATCATATTCACCTGCAAGATAAAATTAACTATGATGTAAACTATACATCCACTGCAGCTGCTGTCTCTTCTTTCCTTCTTTCATATGTTACCTTGAGATTGATCAGGCCTACTTTCATCCAGGATGTATCATATTGTTTTTTGCATGCAACATAGATAAGCAAGAGCACATGCAGAATTGAAAGTGAGGATGCACATGCTGAAATCAAGAACAATAAAGCGAAAAGATCCAGGAGTCAAATTTTGAAGTAATCATATTCTAGTCATGAACAAAGTATTCAAACAAAATTTAAGATATTAAGAATTATTTTTCTTGTAAAGCATTATCCTCCCCACAATCTTGAAAAGGTGCATTTGGCTGAACATGTTTCTGTTATTTTTTCCAGGGCCGCTCTGCTCTCCTTAAAAGGTGCCACCTTGTCTTGTCCAAGGCCGACACTCTCGGTTCTGCTTCTGCCAGAGCTGCTCCTACTGAGGACTCTGGAGATGGTGTGGCTGTTCAGGCTGAGAGTGATGCCCCCTTCCCCCTTTCTGACCTCTCAAACCTGTTTGAGAGCGAAGATGGCTCCCAGTTAGTTGAGGACACAAGTCAGGATTCAGCCCCAGAGCTGGTCCATCCCAGCCAGCCCACGGACAGCAGACAAAACCTGCGGATGAAGTTTCAGGGTGCCTTCAAAAAGGGCATTTCCAACCCAATGGACCTACTGGAATCCACCATATACGAGTCAAATGTAGTTCCAGGTCCAAAGAAAGCTCCCATGGACTCACTCTTTGATTATGGTACCTATGGGAGGACAAGCAACCAGAAGAGACGCAGGAAGAAGCTCCCCAGAGGGTGAGAAGAGTGTTACTGTCTGTGCACTGCACAACCTGTGTGTTTCTAGGATTTTATGATTCTGTGTCCTTTTATTATCTTGGTTTAGGTGTTTACCATTTTGCTTTAACACTTGAAAACCTTTACTAGACTTTTTTTCAAGGGTAAACTGGCTGGTTTGGAAAAATGCTGTCATAAAAACAAAACCTCCTGAGTTTGAGCTTTGTAGACAGAGGTGTGCCCCATGAAGAGGTATGCACATGTGCGTGTATGTAAACTGCGGGCAATTCAGTCCTCCATTCAAGCCATTCCCAGATCTAACAGAGAGCATGTTGTTAGTTTCTCTGCAGCCGTTGAGGTAATATTTTTGGCTGCTTTCTGCTCTAAGCTGCTCTACCGGCCCGAAATATACAGAAGTCCATTTGTTAGAGCGCTCAGGAATGTGGGTGTTTGATTAAAAGATAGTGTGTACGTTCACCTATTTCATTCTTATTTTTTTGTCAATATGAAGTAAATTGAAATTTTGGATTCACAAGGTATTCCTTCTTTTACAGCCATTTTCTTGTGTGTACAGTAGTTTAACATCAAGTCTTGTTTCCGTGTCCTCTTAGAAAAACTGAGACATCATGTGATGACGATCAAAACTCCGACCCACCAAAAGTAATGAAAATATTCAACCGCTCTCTGCTGTTTGACTGTGTGTCACGTGGAGACCCTGAGGCCCTCGAGGGCCTTTTGGAGTACCTGCAAAATCAAGAGAAGAGGTTAACAGATGAGGACTTTAGAGGTAAAATGTTGAGTTCTCAGTAATTTCACTTGAAAAAAAATAAAGATAATTTCTTTCCATTTTCTGGCTCTAAAACTGAAAGTGTGTCTTTGCTGTTTAAAGGAAACTCATTCTTATCTTCTGGCCACTTGAACTTTGACCTTTTGTGTCCCTCCACCCTCTTTCTGTGATTATTTTTACTTCGAGGATGTGAGAAAGAAAAGGTGGAGTGATGTAGCCCAAGTCTTTGTCCAGAGGCAGAAAGGCCTGCCAAAGGAAAGCTTCCTGTGTGTCTGAGAAGTCGTCTCAGGCTTGTAACAGTGAGCAGAGAGAAATCACAGCAAACTGCTGACTCTGTGAGAGAGTTAAATCTGGCTTTAGGCTTTTACCCATGTACTAAAAAAAAGTGAAGGGCTTGTTTGATCCCTATTTTTGACAGTTTGTTTCTATGAATCTATGATACTTGGCTGAATATTACACTTCAGAAAATCTTTCTTTTATTCCTTCATTGTGAACTCATGGACACAAAATTTACAGGGCCAACAGGAAGTCACATTTCACTCTAGAGAATACTTATGCAGAGAGAAAATAGCTGTTTTCATAATGTGTCAGTCAAAGTGACAACTGGAAGACTACAGACTGCATATAGCAGAGTCCATGAAGACTGATTAAAATTGACAACCAATTGACAAACTTACAGTTACCCCAGAATGATGGAAAAACTGTTGAAAGCTATCCTTACACAACCACTTATATTTACGTTATGTTAAGGATCATGTCATGTCAGTCAAGCTCTGACTTACAGCAGTGCTTAGTGAAATAGGCTAACTGTAGCTATTTCTCTATCTGTGTCAGACTGAACTCATTTAAACATTTAAGTCAATTAAAGCACCTACCAATTAGAAAAAAGAAAATAGAAATAAGTTGTACGTGAGGATTATCCATGTAGGTAACCATTACCTAAATTATGTACCGGCAACCAGTTGTCACCTATAAAGCCATGTGTAAAAGGTAAAGGGCTTTGTCTGTGGACAGAAGTAGGGTGGGGGTGGGGGGGCTTGGGCCATTGTAAAACCTTTAAAGGACTAAACAAAACTGTCTTGGTCTAAATTTTCTTTCTATTTCTATCCATTAGAGCCTTCTACAGGTAAGACATGTCTGCCGAAAGCTCTGCTGAACCTCTATGGTGGTCAGAACAACACCATCCCACTGCTGGTGGACATAGCAGAGAAGACCGGAAACCTCAGAGAGTTTATAAATACACCTTTCAGGGACGTCTACTACAGAGGTATGAAAGTAACCTCATAATGTTAACATGCTGTAACATCAAACGGTGTCATATATGAATAATGGTGTAGACATTCGCAGTTTTGACAACATGATCCTGCAAACTTCCACTGGCTTTAAGCTGAGCTTGTTTTATTGAGGGTTGCTGTGTGTGACAGTGTAGGGACAGCCTCAATACAGGGAAAAGGAATGCATTTACAGGATGTGTGTTTACAGCCTGTAAATGAGAACATCCAGGCCTCATTTGTTTGGACTTTATCCTTTGGACCATGACTGGTTCTGAAATCCTTCTTTAACTTGTAGTATCAACCATCTACTACTTAAAATCCATTATTAACTAACATTTGCCAGTTTATATAATCTCCAGCAGCCTGTAATAGTCTGTGCATTTTTAATGATACAATATAAAATGCTTGAGACTGCAAATTCTTTGGGTTTAACTCCATAGAAATCTCTTATTGATATACTGTATATTGCCATGTTCCTGTAAAGTTTCAGTAAGTTTTTTTCTTATCTTTTACATTCATCCTATAATTAATATCTATTTTCCACACACATTTTTTCTTGTGTAACTGTACTTGTAGAATTCCTTCCAAAATAATTAAGTTAGCCACTTTGATTTCTTTAATTTAAACACATCTCGACAAATGATTTAATTTGGTCTGTTTTCAGTTCTGATTTTTGTGTGTTGCTTTTTATTGTCAGGCCAGACAGCGCTCCACATTGCCATAGAGCGACGCTGTAAGCAGTATGTGGAGCTGCTGGTGGAGAAGGGAGCTGATGTTCATGCTCAGGCAAGGGGACGCTTCTTCCAGCCCAGAGATGAGGGGGGTTACTTCTATTTTGGTACTGTCTTTGATCAGTCAAAAAACCTTGTTTTCATATGGCACCTTTGTGTTTTTACACTTTATTTTTAGTCATTTGCTGAGTTCTGGAAAAGTGCTACTGTATCTTCTGTCATATGCAGTAGTCATAATGTGGCATATGTGAGGTTTCTATGACTTCACTGCTGTTTCAGTTTCCACTCTTACCGTTTCACTCACAAGTGGTTATTTGGTCTTTTATTGAGCTGACATCTGCGTGTTGTGCAGCTGCAAAGATCAAACTATTAAGTCATGGAACATTTTTTTCTGGTAAAGACACCCCCACTGCCACAGAGAAAGGAAGTGACAGTACACCCCACCCCTTTGACTTTTTTTGATGAGACTGGTTTTGTCTGGATTAATGCAGGACATTGCTGAGGTGAACTCCACCTTATACCCAAATGTTTTTGAAGTGTTGCATGAGAAATGCTCACTAGAAATGCTCCAAAAACACATGAGAAGAGAAGCGTTATGTCATTTGTTCAAATGGTGTGTCCAGTGAAAGGTGTCTGTGTTCTGCAGTTAGGAAAAGTAAACATGCTCCGCTGGTGGGGAGCGCCTTTCTGACTTCTATACAAAAAAGAAGAGAAATGAGAGGTTATTAACTAAACTCAACACTACCCTCTGCTGGCAACTGTTTCAAATCACCCATGACAGTCCAGTCAATATCACTCTTCTAAAAACAAAGATAGATTCTTGAGTCTTGAGGTCCATTAATCCCTTTTACACAACCTAAATTCAACAGTTGCTCCTTTGATTACAATCAAGTATAATTTGGCCCTCTCATTACAGAGGAGATGATTCCTATTTTCACTTAGCATGGTTGTCATTCCCAAATCCCAGCGTGTCTCGGCACAGTGTGAGTAATTTGCTGTGGAGCTTTGCGGCGAGGTGAACAGGAACCTGGCAGGGCTGATGGCTAATGGGATTTAGACTCACGCTAACTCTCTGCATGCACCCGTGGAAATCCATGAAGAGGAGCGTTTCTATGTGAGGTGACAAAGTAATCTGTCACCCATGGCAACGGCTCGCTTTCAGCAGCTGCTTTTGGCACTGTGGGCCCCTCCCTCTAATTGTGCTGCTTTCATGGCAGGGATTTAAGTCAGATCTTTGATCCATGTTTAGTATGCTTTGTGAAAACCCATGAGCGACAGTTCTTGATTAACCCTCCTGTTGATTGGTTTCATTCTAATCTCAAATACAGTTTTTATTCACTTCTTGTGATTTCAGGTTTAAATAAGTGCTTTGTTTGTTTGCCCAGGTGAGCTGCCTCTCTCTCTGGCTGCATGCACTAACCAGCCTGACATAGTGCACTACCTGACTGAGAATACGCACAAGAAGGCTGACCTGCGACGTCAGGATTCTCGTGGAAACACTGTGTTGCACGCGCTAGTGCACATTGCAGACAACACCAAGGACAACACCCGTTTCCTTACAAAGATGTATGACCTGCTGCTAATTAAGTGTGCCAAGCTCTACCCAGACTCCAGCCTTGAGACGATACTCAACAATGACGGCATGTCACCTCTCATGATGGCCGCCAAACTTGGCAAAATAGGGGTAGAGACATTCACAAACTAATGTGGTCATTACCATATTCCTTTTATACATTACTATGCTCAAATGAAAGGTTACTAGGTCATCTTCTCCATATTCCTCTAGGTTTTCCAACACATTATTCGACGTGAGATTAAAGATGAAGAAGTTCGTCATCTGTCACGGAAGTTTAAAGACTGGGCTTACGGTCCAGTGTACTCCTCTCTCTACGATCTGTCTTCACTGGATACATGTGGAGAGGAGCCATCTGTGCTGGAAATCCTTGTCTACAACAGTCGCAATGAGGTGAATAAAGCTTGTCAAATAACCTAAGGTGGAATATTGATTTACTATCAGAATATTATGTGTATTAAAAGGCAACACATGCCATAAAAATGTATAAGCATACAATACATGTGTAAAATCTGTAGTTTATTAGAATGTTCTGTGTGTAAAATGTCAAGATTTGTTCTTGTTATTTAATATTTATCTGATTGTTCATCTTGTTTCTGGTTCTGTTGACAGAACCGCCATGAGATGCTGGCTGTGGAGCCCATCAATGAGCTGCTGAGGGCCAAATGGCAGAAGTTTGCTGCAGTAACTTTTTACATCAGCGTGGTTTCCTACCTCACCACCATGATCATCTTCACCTTGGTGGCTTTTAACCACCCATCACATAAGATGGTGGGTGTTAAATTACCGTATACGTATTGTTATAGATTTTGCACCACATGAACATGTCAGCAGGTATATGTCCATACATACTTACATTCTTAGTGTCTATGTTGGTGACAAATATGAGACAAAATGAAATAAAAATGAAATACAGTTTACTTTATTTATCCAAGATGTAAATTTTACATCCTGTACAACAGCTGCAAATGCATGTTTATTTTCATGAAGTTTTCACTAAAATACTATTCAATGCAGTTTCGACTTTGCTACTGTGAGCACATATGGTGTTATCGTACACTAGAAGACATAATAAGCAGTTAATATGTAAAAAAGAAATAGAAGAAAGCATTCCCATCAACTAGCGAGGCAGGACTAGTAAGAGATCGTCAAGCAGCCAAGTGTGTAATAGAGCTGATGATGAACAGCCACAGACAGGTGGATAATGTAAAGTTAAAGTCAAGGTGTGTTGAATTATGGGCTATAAGGGTTGGTGCTTAGTTTGGGCTCCATATTGTAAAGACTCTGCCCTCGCTGTTGTGCTTGTGTTGATAACTCAAGGGATGTTGATTTTACTATTATGATTCAGAATAATTGTGCAGTATGTGAACAGAGTTGCCTCAAGAACTGCCTCAGACTGCCACAAAATAGTTTGTCTTTATGCCAACTAAAACTAACCTTTAGCTGCCAGAAACTTCTGATATACTATACAGATATTAAAGTGGCCATATTTTCTTATCTACTACTTTAACACGCTGGTATCTTTTTTTCAAACAATTAAAAATCATCCCTGCCCATCATACATACAGAGGGGAAAAAGGTATTGAACACATCAACATTTTTCTCAGAAAATATATTTCTAGTACAGTAGAGCTATTGACCTGAAATTTTCACGAGATGTCGGCAACAACCAAAATAATGTACACATACAAAAAAATCCTAATATTTATGTCAATAAATTAATTTATGTGTAATACAGTGAAATGACACAGGGAATAATTATTGAACGCATGAAGAAATGGAGGACAAAAAGATCTGGAAAGCCAAGAAAGCAGCTGGAGTCTTTCATTATTTACAAAGTAATCCTGTCCCCTATCAGTGCAAAGCAATATCAGCTGGTTTAGTCCTGATCGATTGATGCCTTTAAAAAGGTTTCTCATCACCAAGGTGTCAGACAAGAAGCATTCCATGATGGGTAAAAGCAAAGAGCTGTCTAAAGACCTACGCAGCCTTATTATTGCAAACACACTGAAGGCATTGGTTCCTGGTGCATTTCTAAACTTATGAAAGTTCCAGTGAGCATCATTGGGGCCTTCATCCGGAAGTGGAAAGAACACGGCATCGTCATAAACCAGCCACGGCCAGGTGCTCCTCGCAAGATTTCAGACAGAGGAGTCAGAACAATAATCTGAATGGTTCTCTAACAGCCCAGGACCACTTGTGGAGAGCTTCAGAAAGACCTGGAATCAGTAGGTACAGTTGTTTCAGAGAAAACAAGAAGTAATGCACTCAACCGCCACCATGGCTGTCATGCTCGCATGCACGCCACACAAGACTCAATTTTTGAAGAAAAAAAGCATATTGATGCTTGTTTGAAGTTTGCAACACAACATCTGGACAAACCCATGACATTCTGGGAAAACATAGTCTGGTCAGATGAGACCAAAACTGAACTCTTTGGATGTCATAAGACACAACATGTTTGGAGGAGAAATGGCACCAAAAACACCATAGCAACAGTGAAGTTCGGAGGTGGGAACATCATGGTGTGGGGCTGTTTTTCAGCATATTGTACTGGAAGACTTCATATTATTGAAGGAAGAATGAATGGAGAAAAGTAGAGAGATATTCTGGACCAGAATCTGCTGCCATCTGCCAGCTGCTGAAGATGAAAAGAGGCTGGATCTTTCAGCAAGACAACCATCCCAAGCACACAGCCAAGGAAACACTCAACTGGTTTGAGAAAAAGAAAATAAAGCTGCTAGAATGACCCAGTTAATTGAATCCAATTGAAAATCTTTGGAAAGAACTGAAGATGCAAGTTGACAGAAGAGACCCCCGAAACATTGAAGATTTGAAGGTAGTTCGTGTTGATGAATGGGCCAAAATCACACCTGAACAATGTTTTCCACTGGTTTCTCCATACAGGAGGCATCTGGCGTCTGGAATCACCAACAAAGGTTTTTACACTAGTATTAAATAAATTTCAGTTCAATACTTATTCCCTGTGTCATTTCACCATATTACACATAATTTATGGACGTAAATGTTAAGATTTCTTTGTATGTGTGCATTACTTGGGTTGTTGCCGACATCTGGTGAAAATTTCATTTCAGTAGTTCAATTAGAAATATATTTTCTGAGAAAAATGTTGACATGTTAAATACATTTTTTTCCCCGTTGTATGTTTTTCTCCTATGAAAATAATCCTTGCATTTCATAAAATTACTTAGATGTAGCTCTGCCTTCATAAAAGACATTTTGCTATCCTCTCACCCACAAGCAGTGAGGATGGAGTTATTTTAGCTCTGATAAAAGTTGAAGATTAAACACATCAAACACAAACATAAAGTGTTGCAAATTATGATATGATATAATAGGAGACGTTATGGTTATACAAAGCTAACCTAAGCTTACCAGCTGCTGGCTCTGGCCTTCACTGCCCATCTATTCTAACTTCTGAGAAAGTGAAAAGATACAGACCCCAAACTGACAAACTTTAAGTCACGATTTATTCCCGTCAACTTTCTTATCTACGTTATATTCCTCTGCTGTGTAATTTTTGCTAATGTTTTTTGGTGCCTACTGCTGAGATTTAGTTCAATATCTGTGAAATCCCCATCACTGATAAGCTTAATATTTTCTCTCTCAGCCTCCGCACCCCTACACCACTTCATCTGACTACTTACGGATGGCAGGAGAGATTGTAACTCTGGCATCAGGAATCTTCTTCTTCCTCACAAATGTAAGGCCATGTGACTGTCAGCTCCATACGAACATCTTACTTTTCTATAATAAACTTGTAATAACATGATTGATGTGACATGATGGAGACATTCCTCTTTTTCATTTTTTAATAGGTTAAGGACCTTTTCCTGAAAAAGTGCCCAGGGGTGAAATCTTTATTTATTGATGGATCCTTTCAGCTGCTGTAGTAAGACTACATCCTCTTGCAGATCCTGCTATACATCTGATTACTTTTTCCTGAGGCATATTTTGTATCCTCTTATTAGAGTGCCTAATTAATTTCTCAGGCTTCTCCCTGGCATGTTTTTATAGTTTTATATTTTAATTAAACCCATGATCCAAACAGCAGAGCAGAGGATGTCGAGCACCTCTCTGAACCATGTTGATTTGAATCATTAGCTTTGATGTTTACATTTAGGTAAAATGCCAAATGCTAACACTCACATCTATCTCCATTCCTGTACGACTTCAGCAACAAAGCCATATCACTGACAAAGTTATTTTCTGTTTTCTTTAGCTTCATTTATTCTGTACTGATTTTCATCACGGCCGCTCTTTACCTGTCTGGCATTAAGGCCTATGTTGCTGTTATGGTGTTTGCACTTGTCCTGGGCTGGATGAACACACTTTACTTCACCAGAGGCCTGAAACTCACCGGTACCTACAGCATCATGATACAGAAGGTTAGTTCCTGAACACCAGAAGCAGTTAGCACGCTCACCTTTTTATGTTGTAACTTCTTATTCTATTTTTTCTTCTTAGATACTTTTTAAAGACCTTTTCAGATTTCTGCTGGTGTATGTGCTCTTTATGATTGGATATGCTTCAGGTGAGCCAAGAAGCTGATTTTAACTGTGTTCAGTTCAGTCTCTATTACAAACTGGCTTATTTCTCAGACATATGTCTTTACCTGTTCACTGACACATAACCTGAAAGCCTGTGTTTCCACCCCACAGCATTGGTATCCCTGCTGTCGGTGTGCCCTTCTGCAAGCACAGAGTGTGATGGGGTCTGTCCCCCCAACCCCAAATGCAGGGACCATTTTAGTACTTTCCTACTGGAGCTATTTAAGCTGACCATTGGAATGGGAGATCTGGAGATGATCGATGGTGCGCAGTATCCAGCTGTCTTTCTTATCCTCTTAGTTACTTATATCATCCTCACATTCGTGCTGCTGCTCAACATGTTGATCGCTTTGATGGGGGAGACAGTGGGGCAGGTGTCCAAGGAAAGCAAAAAGATCTGGAAGCTTCAGGTGACAAAAGAGTTTCTATTTAAACAGAAAGTATTCAGATTTATGTTAACTGCATTGTGACTCTCCAGACTTATGTGATCATAATAACAATGATCAATTATAGCATGTTTGTATTGCAAGTTCATATGAACAAATACTCCTCCTGAACAATAAGTCTGCTGATTCTGAAAGAAACACAAGAACCTCTATAGCATATCTATAGAGGCTCAGGGGGTAGGAAATTCTATAAGGATCCATCTCCTACATGCCACATTTTGAGACAATGCATGGCTTTGGAAATTTGTTTCAAGGATTCATATTGCTGTTTTAAGTAGGGCTGTCCGATATTGTTGGCCTACCAATATTATCGGCCAATACCAGCATTAAAATGTGAGATCGGAAATATTGGTATCGGGTTTTCAGACCAATATTTTTTTTTTTACTAATGAAATCTCGTGAGATCTTGTAACTGTAGCGTAGCTGCTGCTGCTACAGACTGACTTGGTTTGAAGCTGCTTATAAAATGCTACAAAGCTGCTTATAAAATGTCTGGTTTTAAGTTGCTGGTTAGAGGCACTGTACCTGATTTGATTCTAATCGCTCTTAGAAAAATACTTTCTACAGGGTATATTAAATGTGGTAAAAGAGGTAATTTTAAAAACATAAATTACTCATTGATTGCGCATATGCATGAACCCAGGTCTTTTTAGTTTAGGCTTCTAACTCTGTCGTGACGCTTTTTCTTAGCCAATGGGGTTAATTCTACTGAATTTCCAATTTCAATCAGCCACTAAGAGCATTTTCTAACAAGGAGTGCCCTCACCTTGCATGTGCATGGCAGCTCTTGTAAACAGAACTGCATGGTGTCCACCGAAGTGAGTCACGATACCTCCACTGGCTGTCACTAATTAAACAACAAAACAGCCTGAAAGGAGCAAAACTGATGAGAAGAGAGACTTGAAATGCAAGAGTGACCTAAGAGGGAACAGAAGTTTGTGTAAATCTCAGTGGATTGAACTGAAGGTAGAGAGCAGCTGGCCGTAGTCCTCCAAGACAGGTGATTGAAAGGATTTTCAATCACTTTCTTAGTCGCATTTATGTCCTTGGCTGCTGGCGCTCTGGCCCTACCTCTGCTGGTTTGACTGTGTCCTCCTCCCTTTACCATATATAATACATAGTGATATTTACACTGTAATGCGACCAAGCTTAACATCACATCCCTTTAACTTTATTAAACTTTAAACTTTATCAGGTTGTCATGTTGTAATGTCGCCTATAACATCATAGCACATCATGATTGTGCATCTGTGTACCTAACTGTACGGTTATGAATTAAGTGACGGAAAATGTCATTTAGCTGATTTGCAGCCACTTACTGCAACCAAAACAATAAATTAACTGGAAGATACAAGTTTCCTCTGGAGAATTTCCTTGTGCACGAGTTGGAGATGTGTGTGTTATTTCATGCATGTCGAGTGGGAGGAGAGGAGGGAGAGTAGAAGCATTTCTCGCTGTGAGAAACAGTTAGAGGCGGGACTTACAGTTTAAACTAAACTGTTCACCTTGGTCATGGTTAGAAAATGTGCAGAATCAGGTATAGCACCTTTAACTACCAGGTTGTCAGAAACATTATACAGTAATTGGCAACGTACATGTTAGCTAATATCTGCTATTACTGTATCTGACATATGGCAGCCAGATGTCCAAAATGAACTCCTCTGGTTGGGTTAAGGCTATTTTGGGTCTTTTGCTCTCTTAGCAGAATATACGAAGGTGCATCTCTCAAAATATGAGCGATACACCCTCCCAGTTGTCTGTATATATCGGTATCGGTTGATTTTGGATATCAGAAATTAATAGTTGGACATTATCAGGTATCAGATATTGGTTAAAAAAAAGCCAGTATCAAACATCCTTAGTTTTAAGGATTTCTACTCTCTTCATCTGTTTACATTATGTTTTAATCACAGTGGGCAACGACTATCTTGGACATTGAGCGTTCATTCCCAGTCTGCCTTCGCAAGTCTTTCCGAGTAGGGGAGATGGTAACGGTGGGGAAGAGCTGGGATGACACACCAGATCGACGTTGGTGTTTCAGGTATTTTTGATTACACGTGATCACATGATAATTTAAAATACCCAAGCTGCTATATATATAACACAAGACGGATCAGATCTCCTTTGTTGAACTTTCACCAAAGCTTCATTGTGACACATGCTACAAGTAAAAAAAATAAAATAAAATCTCTTTCAAATTTTGCAACATGCAGACCAGACAGATGATTAATCTCATCCATATTTACACTGTCTTGGGTTACCTAAAGCAGACTTGAGTCACAAAGCAAACACAGACAAACAACCACTTTCTGTTTGCCATCATGCAACCCCACCTTTTTTTTACTTCACATTTCAGCTAGATACTATAAATAAATGTAAAAAGAAATGCAGTTAGGGGCAGAGGAACTATCACTCATTAGCAAAACTCAACACAAAAGTCCTAATGGGGTCTTGTCTCATTAGGGTGGATGAGGTTAACTGGTGTCACTGGAATCAGAACCTGGCGATAATCAATGAGGATCCGGGCAAAAGTGAGACCAGCCAAACCAACGGGTTGCAGCAGAGCGTTAGAGCCTTGAGGAGGGGTGAGATTCTCATATATCCCCTGATTAAATGTACAAATAAATAAAATGTTTATTCATGTGGGCGACACATTCATTCATACAGATGAAAGAATTTTTTTTTTTTTTATCCCAATGCAGATCGCTGGTCCACAGTGGTCCCGCGGGTGGTGGAATTGAGCAGAGGTCCTCGGCCTCATGATCAAGTGATAGAGATGGAGCCACTTACATCCAGACACTGACGCCTGAAGAGGACGACTGGAGAAAGCTATCAGTGTTAGTGAGATCCCGCTGTAGGGGACTATTTGACCAGCAGTTATAATTTGCACACGACTCATGTGCCTTTTTTCCAAGAGTAATATACTGAATAGGAAGGAGGTTAACTGTGTCAAATAGTTAAATTATATATAATTAACCCTGTAATAGGATGAGCAAAAAGTTTTATTAGTGAGCTGCAGTTGGTTAGTTTGTTTTTTTAGTCATCACAAAAGAGTGGAAAACCTGATTTGTATGTATACATCTGAATTTCAGAGGCGATCACTCAGGGATTTAACAATTAGAATTAGAATCTTCTTTTTATATCATTGCAGAAAACAGAGTCATGAATGTTTTAATAGCCAGAAAGAAGTATAAGTACCATGTCAATGCATTAGCACTGCAGATGAAAGCTTTCATAAAAATCTGC
Organism: Atherinomorus stipes; assembly: GCA_023101725.1. Taxonomy (NCBI): domain Eukaryota; kingdom Metazoa; phylum Chordata; class Actinopteri; order Atheriniformes; family Atherinidae; genus Atherinomorus; species Atherinomorus stipes. The sequence continues at coordinate 922,907 of JALJCO010006760.1, forward strand.
AGGTATAAATATACCCCAAAATATTTATAGATTTATAGAATAGATTTAAGCTTTGCTCACTACATATTTTATATTATGTATTTGCCTTAAAGATTATATTCTACATACAGATTTGAATGTTTGCTTTTTCAGGTTTAAGGTTTATAAGTTTAGAAATAGAAGTAGATCTACGTTAGGCAGATTTTCTTGCCTTCTTTCTTATTGTACTAATTAAAAACACTACTTTGAAGGGCTCAGGCATGGACTGCCAGCTTTCATTTTGAACTGAAACAATGCACTGTGCCAATTTCTGATGTGCGCATTATTATATGAATACAAAGGATTTAGGCTGAACAAGATGGGCATGATGAGCAGGTTATAGTTGTCAAGCAAATATGCAAATGCAAGACAATAGCCTTCCATGTTATGGTTTGTCTTTGAATTTGCAAAGTTATTGTTTCTTTGCAGCTGGGGTATTTGCATAATCAACTCCCAGTCTTTTGCCATTATGTACCCCCCCCCCCATTTGCTGCAGCGTTTTCATTGCAGTTGGCACTTTGCCCTGTACGCCATCTTTATATGCGCATCAATTGCAGGAGGGCATGTTTGTATGTGTTACTGTGCTACATAGCAAACAGTTTCTTTTCTCAGATTCACTACTGTAAGTAGGTTACAGGTCATGGGTCAATGTTTACATTCCTGGAACAGGTCTACACATTTTTATATTGTTTGTACATTGCTTCACAGAACAGTAAACACTGATCGTATTCAATAAATGATACAACTGTCTCTTTTTCAATGTTTTCATAAATTTAAGATCATTCTTTTCATTTTTTCCTAAACATTGTTTTAATTAACCTTTCATAATTGCACTAAGAAAAAAACAATGGAAAAATGCTTCTTTGCCATTTTTTTAAAACATTTCCTTGAGCCAATAATAACAATAAACCTTTTTGTGACAGCAGTTTATAATACAGTGACAGTAGTCAAATAGTCAAAACTTGAAATAGTAATGCGATAATAAATGCTTGCTTTTTATATTACACACCTAAGCTAGGTGTTAAGGGTTTGTGTAGGTTTATGTCCAAAGAATATGAATAAAATCAATTTCAGTCACTGTAAAGTTTGCTCTGACAAACAGAGAATACAGGAGTTAAAGGATTAATCAAACATATAAAACATTGAGTTTTTTTTTTGTGATAAGTGGAAATCTATACATCTACTTGTTTAATAAAGTTAACATCACAGTGTTTATCTGGGTATTACAAAACTAATCAACTGCTGCTCCAATACATTGCTTAGGGGAAAAGACTAGGAGAAGATGGAAAAAAAAAACTTTTAAGGCAAATGAAGTGTGCTCCAAAACTGAATTTTTTTTTTTTTTTTTTTTAAATTAAGATAATCACCTGAATCTAATGATTTTTAGTTCTTTTGTTGGCCTGCTGATGGCAGCAGAGGGTTACATTTCTCTCATCTTCAGGCGGAATAGACAGCTAAGGTTAGGAAGACATATGAGTACCATGTCCGATGCTGTTATTGTGGAGTGCAAATACCAAAATTTTGTTTCTTATTTAGCTGTAAATATTGAATTGACGGGGGTAAATGTTGCTAGTATGAAAAGTTTAGGTCTGTAAAACATAACCAATTTATGAAATATCAACAGTGTACCTCCTGTCTCTTGAACACCTGCTCAGTAATTATGGGTTTTTGGATGACTAATAATACTACAAGCTGGCAGCAATTTACAGACAGGTTCATTGCCTTTCACCTTTCATCATTTCACTTCACTTTTCCTTTTCCCCAGCAGTGTTTTATACTAATCATAAGAGCCCTCCCCTCGCCTCCAGTCCCCCTCCTCTCCTCCCTCTCTAAGGCCAGCAGTGCTGAAGGACACAGGGAATCTCTCACCACCTCAGAGAAGAGGCTAATCCTCTTTGCCCCAACTTTAACTGGGCCACTAATCCTCCAGGTTTATCTAAGCAGTGAGCACCTAGCGCTGCTGACAACTTGGCCTGCCCTCCTCCCTGCAGCCTGTTAAGTAGGGCAGGGCTCGGTCCTGCAAGTGTCACTGTCAGCAACTCTGGAGCCACATGCTTGTACAGGAAGTGTGAGCTGTTAACAAAATGGCTCACTTGCTTGCAGCAGATGTGCTCAGTGCTACAAAAGTGTCTCAACAAACCAAGTGACAGCCAAGCAGGATCATTCTGTAACAGGGTTATTAGGTAACTGTATATAAGGGAAAGTTGACAGTCTTAGCCAGAAGGTCCGAGGTAAACTAAATAGCTTAGAAACTGCCGGTACAAATTGTTCAGCTATTGTCCAGCCAGTTAAGCTTTAAGGTGTTTAGGCTGATGAGTCTCAAGCGGATACTGGGCTGGACTTAGGCCAACTCATTCTTTATTCACTAAACAACACTTCAGACTGATGAATTGCTCCAACTAACACATTTGTTGTCTGTCTGAAGCCCAGCAGCCTGACACAGAGGAGGAAACTCATATTGCTCACACTCCCACTGATCATTTCTTCCCATTTTTAAAAGAGACGGATAAATTATTGCAGAAAAGAATGCTTTTTCACACTCTTTTGAGTTAGTGCTAATTCTCTTCTTTGAAATAATTCCTGTCTTGATCTCCCAGTGAAATATTTCACCATGGTGTGACATTTCTAAATGGAATGAGCAATCACTGGAAGCACTGGGAGATGAAGAGCCAGAGACATATTGGTCAGGTGGTGTGTGAGATGACCTTTCAGTTCATCTAAGATGAAACGAGGCCGCTGAACCTGAAATGATTCAGAGTGTCTAAACTGACAGGCGAGGGCAGAGTTTCAGCCTGCTGCCTGGCCTCCATAGGCATCTCTCATGATTTATTGTGAAATTGCCACGGACTCAATGTGGCGTGCAGGTGAATGAGTTTTGCTAATAAGAGAAGCATTTCTGCTCCACAGAGCTCTTTTTCTGTCTGAGCGAGCGTGTATGAAATCAGTGTGCAGTCTCGCAGTACCACACGCTCTGGTGGAGGCGGCTGCCTCATCAGTCTGCGGCTTATCTGATGTTTTAGGTGGGTGGAGAGGTAGGGATTGAGGAGAGAAAGGAGACACAAAGTGCCTGTATTGAGCCCTCGGAGGTACCTTTGTTGTTAAACATGCAGATTGGCTGTTTCTGGGGTTGCTTTTCTACAGGAAGTGTGCCAGCAGTTACTTGAAAATGCTTAAGACATGTTGAACCTGGTTAACAGGCCACTATAATAACTATAATCCAAACAGAGTACAAACTCAAAGAATGTGGCTTTTCCTTTATGCTACTTGTGACAAAGTGCAGGAAGCTGTTAAACTGGAAAATAGACAAAGATCAGTGCTGCTGTGCTATAATTTTTTATCAAATTAAATCTAAGAATGGTTATTTGACATATCTATGTCTTTATAACACGGCTTGTTTCCAGCCTTCAGGGGGCATGCCTTGTCTTGATAACACTAGTAAACTGCATGAAAAGTGACTTGCCTTTGCTTGCTTATATGCATTTTCTTCAAAGTATTATTCAAGAAACATGTCAATTGTTCTCTCTGCATATAAATGGTACCATCCCCTCACTCCCTTTTTTTCCATTTGTTTCTATTGGGTGGTGTTGTTACAGCTGGAAGGGTGAAAAGGGTCAATTTCACAACAGGATTGTAGAAGCTGGCATATGGTGGTGATGTGCAAAGTGACTCCTTAGACTAATATGCTTAACTCCATTACAGGAAGATCCAATGCTACATCTTTAAATGAGTTTAAGAAGATGTTTGCAGCGAGAGAGAGAGAGAGAGAGAGAGAGAGAGAGAGAGAGAAAGAAAGAAAGAACAACAGAATGTAAGAAAGAAGACAGGCATAGAAGTCATTTGCTTTATTTCCTTATGTCAAACAATAATACAGAAGAGAGGAGAGGTCAAATGAAAAACAGCCATCTACATTGAAGTAAAGAAATTTCAGTCCTGAGATTGACAAAAAGCAGGGAACAGACAAAATATCTACTGTGATCGTTGGGATGGAGGAGGGACAGTGGCAGCTTCAGCAAATTGAAGATGATGGTTGTAGGGAGATTGCAGAACTGGAGAGGGTAAGCAATCACTCGGATGCTTGGCTGTAGGCACATTCAAAAGTTGAAAACCCCACCACTAAAGGATTTTACAGCTTTTTTTTTTTAATATTCAGACTTCTTATTTCGAAATCTAACACTCGTATATTATCATTTTTTTAAAAAAAGAGAGAGCAAGGTATTCTTTACATTTTTTCATCCTGAGGAGACAGAATCATTTTTAAACACAATACTGCAGGGAGAACAATAAAAGAGATGCTTTATAGATTTCCCATTTCCATATATATTATTTTCTCAAGGTTGCAGCACCTTCAGACTTTGGCAGCATTTGGTGCTCTTGAGATCATCTGGGAATAAAAAAAACAAAAAAAACCAACAAAAACTAAAAAACAGCCCTGTTTGTCCACAGGAACATTCGGAGAGCCTCACAAACAAAGTAAAATGATTCATGAGGAAATAAATAAATAAATGAAAGCAAAATCCCCAGACTTTTGCGTTTAGATTGGATTCAGATATCCCCACTGCATAAACCAGGTGAATATTTGGAGGCCATCAGCTTTTTCCGCTGAACATACATAGTTGTCATGCTGAAAATATAAAATGCTGTAAGCTCCTGGAATTACACCGTACTGCTTTTAGAAAATGCTCCAGGGCGGTGCCTTCGGGGAAAGATCCTGATTTACTTTAAATGTGCTGATTTTTCACCTTGTGGCACATTTAATAAATACTAAAATGTAAATTCAAATTCTGTGGTGCTCACATCTGACCCATCCAATTTCTAAAGAAATGGGCTCTTGTGAAGAAAAACAGTAAATCTTTACAAATATTGTGCAACACCGCTGTAAGGCTGGCGGGTTAACTGTACATGCCTCCTCAGGACTATCTGAATTATTGATTAAAGTATTCTCTTGCTAGATATGAGTCAAATGCAGAAGACTGGCCTCATGAATTTATCCTCTCTTAGATGTTAAGAAGGGATGCTGGGAAGAGCTCTGAGATGAGAGCCCCAGGAGCCCAAGGGCAGCCAGGGGACATGACTTAGGTTGACCAAAGTGGTATGGAGGGGGACCCCCCCCCCACCCACCAATCATCTGTAGGTTAGAGAAGCAGCGCCAAGACTCTACAGAGTGAGCAGCTGCCTTTATTTTTTTCCACCCTCCCCTTTCGTCCCTTCTGTTCTGGGAGTGAATGAGCTGACCCTGCTTTGAACGGCCTGTCTCCTTTCCTTCCTCCTCAGCGGTATTTAAGGTGCATAATATGTGACGAGACCTTTACACTGGGTAAAGGTCTTCATGGACTTATTGGGATTTACTAAGGGATTTTTACAAGCAGCATAAGTCAATTCTCCTCCACTTTGCCCTCCAGCCATCCTCGTGAGCGTCTCTTTGCCCTTGAAAGCATGTTAACAGTCAATAGCAGTCTGTAGCCACAGAGATAAGTTATAGATCTAAGTGTCCTCATTTAGATGGTGGGATTTATCTCTTTCTGGACAATGTATGTTTGAGTGTTTAAAAGTATTAAAAAGTCCGGGAAAAAAATTCAGGATCTTATTAACTAAGAATTTAGTAAATTGAGGCACATAAGTCTTTCAGTCAGACAGGTGATTCCTTCAAAGCTTCAATCTAATTATGAGACTGCAGAGCATAAGAGAGGAAGCTGAAAACAGCACCAGGAACATGGCAATTATCCTGATTACTGATGCTTCGAGGCTTCTCTGACCCCAAAATCCCTCCCTGTATCTTTCTCTTTCTTTCCTCCTGTTTTTTTTTCCTAGAGATCTGTCACATTGCACAGGGCCCCTCAGCCAGGCAGGGAGCAAGCATGTATAATCCAACAGAAAACAAATCCCCTCGATCAAACACAGCCCAGCTTTTAAAGCAGGCCTCTGAGCTCAGGCGCCATGGTGCGGTGCTGAGGCCCTCTGAGACGCTGTGGAGGCTGTGATTTAGCAATATCCCCCACCACCACCACCACCCAAACCCTGCTGTCCTCCCCTTCGACGCCAGCAGCCAGCCAGCCAGCCAGTCAGCCAGTCCTAACCTTCAGTTTGTTTAAGCACTGCTGAACCCTGTTGGCCCCGGACAGGGGGAGGGTGGGCTTAGATAATGACATGCCATATGCCACTCTGCCTCTGCAGCTGAGTGAGCCGTGGCTGGATCAGCTCAGACACAAATCTATTTGAAATTTAATTCTATTATCCTAATATGGGCTAAGCGCCCTTTGTCCAAATCAGGAATAGTGAAATGGACCAGAGTTGCAGGACTTAGATGCATCCCATCAATAGAAGCTCATTAATGTGTGTAAAAGACCAGAGGAACAGACAGTTGGGAGCCTATGCATCAGAAAATAAGTGGATAAAGATGTTGAACCACTTCATGTTTAATAAGAATTTTTTTATATATATATATAAAAAACAATTAATTTGTGTGGTCTTTCTTGCATTTATTTGGTTGATTTGCATCACAGTGGCCAGCTTCCTCATAGTGCCTCATAGGAAATCCCTTGCTATTTGAAAAGGGTTTGATTTCAATCCTTTGACTGGATGAATACTATCCACTGGCAGTGTCCAGTAGCCAGACGTCACCCAATATTCCCATTAGCAGAGAGGCCTGGTGCCTCAGACCTCCACTGGTGGGAAAGGCCAGACATTAGAATCTCCACTGCCTCAAGTGTCTCCTCTTCACTTCAACATCATGTGACAGGGTTTAATGCTTGGATGCAGAAGCCAAACGGAAGGGATTTCGGGACAGGATGAATCTGAAAATCTGTCAAAATATTTCTACAAGACAGAAAATATGGTGGAATCAGACTGTGACTGAAGCATTAGGCTGTTGAAACAACATGAAAAAATTCATTGGAATGTTAAGGAGGCTTACTGTGCACATTTAAGCCAAAGGGATGAAATCTCTGCCAGCCTTCAATGACAATTTCACCATTAGCTCAAAATTTAAGGCTCATAGGATAGAGGAAGTGTGGTCTATTTGTGGAGACATTCAAAGAAATATAAATTCCTGCTTTCCATTGTTTTTTTTCCCCCTTCTTCATCCTGCTTCTACTCTAGTTATTTGATGCAGTGTGTTTTTAGTATTGGAAAGAAAATTGTTGCTTTTTCCAGCAGCACTGTGTGCCCTTTATCTTTGGATGGCCAACGTGTAAACATTCAGAAGATGATCAATTAAATTGTATGAAGCTTTAATCACAAGTGAATCATTGCGCTGCTGGAACAATGATCCAACACCCATCTGACTTCTAGAGGACAAATTTTAAGGAAAAACAAGCACAGACTTCAAAGCCAAGATGTGGCTTCTGAATATATTCTTAAAGAAATTTATTTTACACCTCAAAATGAAAAAAAAAAAAAAAAAAAGAGAGATTAGGGATGTGGTACATTGGGAATGTATTGACAACTGTAGTTTACATTTTTTGGTGTAAGCTCAGAGAAAAAATGTTAATACAGTCATAATAATTGCACTTCATAAAATCTAGACTGATGCCAGTATTTGCCCACAACAAAGCTCCTGTTCTTTCTCTCTCTCCAGTTAATAAATTCAATTTACCACTGAAATTTGACTGACAAAAGAAATGCTAATTTAAGACCAGAGGACTGCTGCACTGATCCAATTTTTCTCTTTCACTTGAGTCCCACAAGGCAATAAAACATCGCAGTAATTTAAGTGCAGTACATTCAAGGGAATCTCACAGTCATAATAAATATTTCACTGCTCTGAATCATCAAGTTAAGACTGGCCCGAGCAAATGCATACCAACTGGGGTTCTGAAATGGACGAGGAAAAGCAGTGAGCTTGGTCTCATTTCATCTGACACCAGAGGACAGGGCATGATTGTTTTCATTTTGTTTTTGTTTGCTAGATCACGGGTGGACAGTGCCCCAAAAATATGATCTAATTTGTTTTCACTGCTGTCTGTCATCATGATAACAGAAGAAGCTGTAGTGCTGTAATTACCCTTATAAAGGAGACACATGAGGACTCTGTCTGTACTCTGACAACCAAGAAAATCTAAAGCCTCCAATAAAAAGGGAGCAAGAGTTCCAGGCAATTTCCAGTATAATACTCACTTATAATGTTTATGGGACTGGTGAATCAGTCTGTCAGTCTTGGTGGTAAAACATCTTGTAATGACACTATAAAAAAAGTCTGAGGATTTTGAGAAAAAAACAAAACAAAGAAAAACCCTAAATGAAACGCAAACACATACATGCACTCAACCACACACTCACACACGCACACACACACATTAACATACATGTAAGGTTATATAGATAACCCCCCAGTCACATTCTTCATTGTAACATTTCTTTTTCTTGTAGTTCCTCTTTTTTTTTTGCAACATTTTCTTTTTAAATAAGTATTTCAAGATTTATTGTAGATTCCAGTGTTGGTTAGGAAAAAAAAGAGCTCTCCAAACAGGTTCTTACAGAACCAAAGCAGCAACTATGCCTCACACAGGACATAAGAGACTGCACATCAGCTTGAGGAGGAATTATTCAATCACAAAACAAAATTTGAAAATAATAAAATAAAAAAGACAAAGAAAAAAATTGAGACACTTTTCCCCATAGCAGCCAATACATATAGTATACCTACAAATATATCAAACAACAAAAAATAGGTTCAAGTTTTTCAAGTTTCTTAAATATATCATATCCAAACTACCCAATTCCAAACTTCCAAGTTAACAAAATTCAAGCAGTGCAATTAATGTATCAATTATAACAGCAACAATAACTAATATTGTACTATCCTTTTAAATTCAACCTTATGATCCTTTTATATAACACCCGAGTACTGCTTTTAATCTTACTCCCCTCATTTGTTTGTACATTTCTGTGTATTGTGTGTACTGTTACAGAGTTTTGGATTTCAAGAGCAGCCCTAAACTTTGGCCCTTTAAGACCAATTCAGTGACAACCTACACAGTAGCTTCATCCTCAGTATTTGGAAAGGGGACACAAGTGGCATTTGCACTTCATTTCAAGCTATCATTCTCATCAAAACAAGTTTAAGCCAAGTAAGAGAACAAAGAAAAAAAAAAATAAGAAAAGAAAATCAATCCAAAAATCCTATTGGCAAACCACACAATGGAACATCAGGAGAATCTTGAAATCCCTTTTCTTTCCCACTGGCAATAACTACCACATCTTGTATTTGGGATTCCCACAGCCTGCCTTGAAACCAGCAAATCCAGGGTCACACAGCACAGCAACTGCTCTTCTTTAAGCTCCCACGCACGTTAAAGCAGTGGCACGCGTAACAATTCTGGACCCAAAACATCTGTGTTCTTTAACTTTGATTTTCTTCACAAATTCACAACTCTTGATTATTTCCCTCCTCTCTTTTCCCCCTCTATCTGTAAACAGGGAGGCGGATGTGTGCATGCTGGTGGTCTAACAGACGTGGCACAGATACAGTCTCGTAGCCTTTGCCAAGCATCTGCTCCTTGATGCAGGGTGGGTGGATGTCGTTGATCAGGTACTCCAGAGACTGCAAACTGCTGCTCAGCACTGATGTGTTGCACAAGCTCTTGCTGGGCAGGCTGCAGCACAGACCTCCCCCACTGTCTATGGCAGGGTGGTGATGATGATGATGGTAGTGATGATGGTGGTGAGGGTAGCCCATCTCTCTGTGCCCTGTCGCTGGCCCTCCCGTGGAGGTGCCCATAAGCTCCTGGGGGTTGTAGCAGTCACTGTCGGGTGTCACCAGCACACTGTTCCATGGTGGTGCAAAGTATTGACCCACCGAGAAATTTCCATGCATACCCACACAGTTCAAAGGGGATGAGCTAACTTTTTCCAGGCCTCCTCCCCCGCTGGCACTCGCTGTCAGGTGGTATGGTCTAGAGGAAGAGGAGGACACTTGGGCTGCCATAATACCACCTCCTGGAACACAGGTTTCGGGGGACTTACTGATGGCGCCCCCTCCTCCACTACCTCCACTGTACATGCGGAGCACAGCTTGTTGTTGCTGCTGTTGCTGTTGTTGCTGTTGCTGCTTTTGCCAAAGGATGTAGTCCATACCATCTGCGTACACGCCGGCTTTCAGGGCTTCTGCATTCTGAGTTGGCAGCCCTGGCCCTGTGTACACCATGTTAGCCTGGGGACCCATTCCTACCACATAGCCTCCACCTGAGGAGCTAGAAGAAACACCGATAGCTGTGCCCTGCTTGGAGGGGCTAGAATTTGTTGGTGCAGTGGCAGCCCCTTGACACACCTGTTGCAGAGCCTGGGCCTGGCAATGCTGGTTGATCTGATAGATGATGCTCTGGATGGAGGGGAGGTTGGACTGTGCGGGCAGGGCCAAGCCTCGGCCCCCTGTTACAGGAATCACTGAGCCAGCTACAGTGACATTTGGGGGAACTGACAGTCCGGGGCCTTCTGGAGGCTTTGAGGGCCCAGTGTGGTATACCATTTGGCCATGACCACTTGCTAAAGTGCTACTACTAGGGGGTGGGTATGGTGCAACAGCTATGTGGGCAGGAGAGAGCTTAGTCCGTCTGCCTTCCGAGTTCTTAAGAACACCTTTAGAAGGAATGAAGGTGGATGTTGATGATGAGGAAGAGGAAGAGGAGGCCTTGACAATGGCAAGAAGACCCTGGTAGCCCCCAGTGTGGAGATGTGGGTAGGGACTGTAGCGTTGCCCAGTGGTGTCATATCCATTAACAGTCCGGTTAAGGTGCTTGTGCTGGGGAACCCTGATGTTGGTTGGGAAGATCTTGATAGAAAGTGGGCTGTTGGCAGTCTTCTGAGCATAAGCATCCAGTTCTGCTGCAGTTGGGTACCGTGGTGAATGTGTGGGTACCACCAGGTCACCTGCAAGATGAGCACACAGAGACGAAATTAACGAATCAGATAAAAAATCAAAACAAAACGGTTCAATAAAGAAAAACACGGAATAGTAGACCTGAAGTTTTACTAAAAATATTAAAAAGGAGGTCGATAAGAGTTAGCTGTCTCAAACCCACATAACCACTAATCTACCGTAAAAACTGTTGGGCACTTTTTGACATTGAAAACAGGTGGACAAATATGTTGACTAAGACAAAGGACTTTAAATGTATGTATTGTTTTTCTCTTTCTGCCTTGATGTTCAAGGGCAGACCATCTCTTTTTGATATGAGCCAAAGTTCTGTATTTTTGCTCCAACTTTAATGCAACAACGTTCAATGCTGCAACACTCACAACTTGCTCTTGTCTGTTTAGTCCACAAATCAATATACTGCCTTTCCTTAGTATACACTATTTTTGCTGTTAATTTATATATATATATATATATATATATATATATATATATATATATATTTTTTTTTAATAAAGTTTGTGCTTCTTTTTATGTTCATGACTATCCCTGACTAAGCCCTCATTTGTGCTGAGACTATATTAGAGGGGAATCAGAAGAGAAGGTAAAGCTGACTGTTTAAGATAACCACAGGTGAGTAAATCAAAGGCAGGCTGCTGGGGTTTTAATGTTTAGCATCTTCAATGATTTTAAAAACACAGACTACACTACTTTCAAACAAAATCTAAAACATTTTTTTTTATCAGATTGACCTGAAGTGATTATAACCAGCAGATACAGTTCAGAGCAACCACGAGTTTGAAAGCTGTAAATGAGGACTGACATTCATTTATGTTCCATCACTCCCTCCTCCTTTTGAGCTTTCATTCCATCTTCTTTTCACACCCTCCCATGGATGTACATCCCTAGACAAATGAATCTTTTTAAAAAACTCATTCTGTCAAAGCCTGGTACCTTAGGCGCTGTTAAATCAGTGCATTGTGAAATTGATTCGGACTCTCTTTAGCATTGAACTGGGTTAGCCTTGGATACCAGGCAAGGAGGGATGAAGGGGAGGGGATAAAAGCTTGTTTAATTGTAGCAGCACATTTGAGATTTATAAGTGGTATCACTTACTGGGTCTTACCCTTGGCCACAGAATTTCCACATTTATTCAATCCAGGAGTATGTGGGGAAAGAGGCCTTCACAAAAACCAATTAAACGTCAATGGGGAATTACTAGGCTGGTTAAGGTGAATCTATCAGAACAGAGCCCTGTAAAGAAAGCTCAAGTACTGCTTTTTAAAACTTGGTCAAGGATGATTCAAAAGTCACAATTTATGTGTGATGAAAGCATTTAATGTTTGTGACAAAATTAACCAACATGATAAGCAATCCAGTGGTTTCCTTTTGGTTAATTATAAAATTCTGTGTGCATTTCAATGAGATAATGACATGCTTTTCTCTAAAAGTACAAAATAATACATTATAAAACAGACAATAGAATATGCACACTGATGTAAACAGCTTTTCTTTGAGCTTTTATAGAAATGTGCTGTTTACTAAATGAGACCACTTCAAGACCAAATATCAACCCACAAATTAAGGCAGTGAGTAAGACTGGCACTGACCCTCACTCAACAAACCATCGCCTGACTATTGTAGTTGAGGTGGTAAACAGGAAAAATGCAATTTTTATAAAGACTACCATGTGTCATTGTTTGGAGGCTGGGCATGGAGGTGAGGGGCCACGGTGAGATTGGATTTAAACGACATTATTCAGGCAATTTCATGGCTACTTAGCTCAGTGTAACAAAAAGCATGGAGGCTGGGAAAAGAACTCAATCTACAAGCAATATATCAACTACCACAAATGACTTGCAAGCTCTTCAAAAATGACATTTTGATGCAAAAGCTAACAAAACGCTCAAAAATTAACTGCCATAACTGTGCCGTCAGCAAATGTCCTGGCTACCTAAGAAGTCTGCAGGGTGGAGGCTGTGATGAGGACTCACTCCATTTCCTTTGCAATTGCAAAATCATTTTAAATAGACTCAGCCAAGTAGTCACAATTCTCATTTCTTTGTTCCCATTACAGATAGCATGGGGAGTTCATTTCAACAACCCTATGGGTCTCCAACTGTGAAAATGATTAAATCTACTAGATCCATATCATAAAAGAAATAAATTAGGAATTGAATTGCAGAGGGGAGAAACAGTGGATATCCACATTTAGTGGCAAACCAGGCAGGCTGATTTATCCAACAGGCAACATGCGTTCTACATCACAAACATGACATTTCAAATTCAGCTTCAAATTTCAACAAACAAAACAAAACAAAAAAAACCCCACTGGCATCAATGACTTGGCTTTAATCAGATCTAGGGTGCCATCCTAATGGGCTGCTATGAGCACGCCAGGCCAGCCTATCTGAGATCTAACCAACCTCACAGAGGCAAAGCCCTGCTTCCCTGGTGACAGCAGTGCCATTTGCTTTGATGTTCTGACTTGCAGTGGAAAACTGACAGAAGACTTATTTCATTTGCTCAGAAGAGAAAAACATGCTCATTTCAAAGCACATTGCTAGTCCACATGCAAATGGAATGGCAGCATTTTTTCTGATCTTCTTTACATGAGGGCAAAAAAAGAAAAAGAAAAAGAAGAAACATCTTTGATCATCACATGGTCTAAATGAGGAAAGATGCTTGGCTTTCAGGCTTATCAAGGGCCTGTGCCCTGCCGCCCCTGCAAGCCCCCAGCTGCAATATGCCCATCATTCCACCTAATTACTGCCACATGCGGGAAAAAAAAACTATAAAACAGCCAGGAAATTCATTAAAGGGTGGCTAATTCTATTCCTTCTCACTGACTGAGCCCATATTTTCCATGCCTGAGCCTGCATTTCTTCTGAGAGAGAGGACATAGCCCTCTCCCTTCGTCTTCTCCCAGCTTGGCCCTTGTTTGTCAATAGGCAGAGCCTTTGGCACACCAACCTGTCATCAAAGGGCTTCACACTTCATAGGCCACAGGGATTAGAGGCCTTTCAGGCCTACAAAACCCATCTCAGCTCCACAAAGGCTTCCGGTTATTAGAACCCACAGGCATAAAAGAAGAAGAGGAGGAGGAGGAGGCAAATGAGCATCTGGGTGCTTCTGATTCCGGCTTCCTCTTTAAAAAGTTCCATGGTATAAATTTTATAGCAAAGTTGATTACAGTAAGTATAGCCACAAACCAGAGCATATTTCACTCTCATACACAAGCTGTTATAGACACTGTTTGATGTGCAGGGCCTCCACATTGCTCCCCTCCAGAGCACTAAGTCTATAAGTGAGGACATGGAGGTTAAAGGAGAGTCTCTTTTTAGGCTGGCGGTCTGTGACTTATTGGTTTAGGCTGCAGTAGATCATAGAAATGAGCAGCAGCATACAGATGGTGCTGGTTGATAAACACCCTCTGAGGCAGCCAGCATTTGTGTGAGCCCTCAGCTCCTCATAAGGTAGGGGTTTCCTGCACCTGTGCACACTCTCAAGCGTGGTCGTGCATGCAAACATAATGCATGAAAATAGGAGAAAAAAAAAGAAAGAAAAACACAAGCATGCAAACACTCACACACAAATCTGCATCTGCAGTTGTGTGTCTCATTTGCCATCAGTGAAGCATGTTGTTATCCTCTGCTCAGCGCTCTCTCAAGAAATGTAGGGCAGGGACAACAACAGGTGCCTGTGCGGGCGACAGCCTGCAATGCCTCCTGGGCTAAATGCTTCACACTCGCTTCATTTCAACATGCGACAGCCTTGTAAGGATTAATTATTTCCCCTGGGGATGGAAGAATATGCTTTTTCCTTTCCTGAGAGCAGGAGGCTATGTGCACTCACAAGCACATGAAACAGCTTACAGTAAATTAACGGGGAGACCTGGGCTAACACTGCTCTTACAATAAGTAAGAAACAAACTTTCACATGAAAGGAATGTAAACAAGCCAAGTATATGATTGTACTGCAATGGAGATTAGATAAAAGCTCAGACAAACACATGCATTAGTTCTGAGAGATCATGCGCCAGGGAGTGGAGATGGCAGGAAGGCAATTAATGGGCTGACCTTCGTCCTTAATCACCCAGTGCCTGGCACACAATGCCCATGTGTCAGAGCAGCACATCTCTAAATGCCACCCCTCATTAGCACGATGCACACAGTGAGAGAGGCTATCTATGCAGTGTTACACTCTCCAGCGGTCAGACACAGATTGCAAGGCAGGGATTGGATAACATGGCAGCACAGAGCCAGACGGAGCTGCAATAGGCCACGATATGATCTAGAAATCCCATTTTACTTGGAGGATGGGCACTCTCTTTTCTCTCCATTTTTGATTGGCGTGAAACTCCCCAAGCGCAACGTCCTTGGTGCACCCAGTGCTGTCACTGTGATTGCATGTGTGCTTGTGTGTATGCACGCATGAGTGTGTGTGTATCTGTGTGCATTTAGTGAAGGGGGTACCCAATTCTGAACACTCAATTAACACTCCTTTAATTAGCTAGCAGTACATTTTGAATTCTGATGAACTAATTTTCTTGGTGTGAGGGTGGAAGAGGCAGTGGAGGGGGTGGAGGCCTGGTAGAGATGAGGTCCACTGGGTACAAAACAGCAATAAAGAGGGAACTGGTTAGATTAGACTGTAAAAAATCCATTAAATTCTGTGCACTTCTTCCAAGTGAGAGGTCAAATTGTGTTGATCACAAGAAGCACAGGCAGACAGAAAGTATGAGAGCAGGGAGTTAGGTGAGGTGGAAAAGAGTGAGAGAGAGAAAGAGAGAGAGAGTGGGGAGCAGAGAAGAAAGTATAGGAGATAGGGAGTCAGAGGCTGTGCGAGAGTGCAGCACCAAATCCAGAGGACCACGGGAACGCTTTGCATTTTAATTAGAGGTTTAAATGAATAAGCAGAGGAAAAAGTCTGAGAGCTGCCTGAAATGCCCTTGCTCCCATTTATTAGTGTTCCAAGTGTTCTAAAATTATGAGCAGGTTGGAGAAGTTTTTTTTATTAGTGGAGGAAACGCTCCAAAACATCAAAAAGCCCTCAGCTTTTTCTCACTCACCCCTACAAGTCTGTATCCCTACTTACAGCACACTTTGATCTCCCCTGACCACGCACACGGGTAAGCATGGAAGAAGCGTGCTTGTTTAGATGAAGGGAGAAATCTGTATGGTTGAACTGCAATTAAGTTTTCACGGAACAACGAGCGTGTAATACACATTAACTTTTGCCAACCAAAGTAAGCAGTCAGTGATGAGGTTATAGGGCAAACAACAGACGCAGTAGTTACTAGAACGCTGAAAGAAAGAGCCTCCATAAAACTCTGTGGGAGACATTTAACCTTGAAAAGACTATGACTGTTATAAGAGTTCTCTCTGCAATCATTATGTGGCTTTTTGGCCTCCATGTACCTATGTGCTGGGTCTCCTTACCTGCATCTTTTTGTTATTGGAAGGTGGATGTGACACAGGAACCACACAGGGTTTAAATTTTGTAACTTGTTTTACACCATAGAGTCAGGGGGATGTCCCATTTTAAAGCACTTCCATATAACATTCCACCGTGAATGGACATTTTGCTATTGCTATAGCAATGAATGTATTTAAAATCAATTAATAACTAAATGGTTTTCAGATCCTTTGCATCAGAGTTACTCAGTGTGGAAAAAGTTTGACGTGTCAAGAAAGGGCTGATTGAACAGCATTGTTCCAGAAGGAACCCTTGACCTGTGGCTATTGTTTAACTCTTAGCAGATAGGATGAGGGTGCATGACTTCTTCTCCCCACCTCCGTTAGCTGGCTGTAAAAGGATGGGCAGGCAGTGGGAAGCCAGAGGCGGCTTCACATCCTGAACAATACCTGCCTTGTGCTAATGGAGGTGTCATCTGGCAGAGGGCTGATTAGTCAGCGATTACAGCCGGGCTTCAATTGCTGTGACAACTGCAGCAAACACAATGGGCCCTGATAGAGCCAGCTGTTTGGTCCTCTGCAATTAACCCTGCATCCCACTCGTCTCCGGCAGTGCGCTGCCTCTAATTGACTATTGGGCACACAAAGCAGGGGCTGTCGGCCAGACCCCCTGGACATAGACCCCCGCCCCTCTGCCGAGGTAGAGATGATAATAATAGAGGCGTCCTGCAGTCTCAGCCGCCAGTCAATCAAAGCCTCAGTGCCCCACAGGAGCTTCCTGAGGAGAGAGGGAGCAGAGGAAGCACATGTATGAGGCACTGATCAACAGGGTAGAGCAGCCTCGCAGGGGGCAGACATGTTGAATATGCCCTCAACCAAAGTACTAATCAATTCAAGTGCACATGAGGAGAAAGGAAACCCTGCTGCTCGCTTGATATCAGAAAAGCAATTTTTAGGAACAGTCATCTCTCTGTTCATTTCAAGGTTGATTTTCTGTGCAACAACACAAGGAAGAAAAATGAAGGCAATTATTTGTCAGGCCTTTACTATCTATAATTACAAAGATAAAAATCAAACTGCAGTGATTTCTCAGAGGATAGAGATGTCTGAATCCAGCGGCTGCTTGTGTCATCATAATCATCAAACAATTTCATATTGTAGGACGTTGGAAACAAAACTGTGCTCTCCATGCATCTCTCTCTTCTTCATCATCTATTGATTATCTTTTTTAACATAACTTTAATATAACTGTTTTCAGAGCAAATTTGGTCTTTTGCAACATAACCTTTTTACTGGTACTGCTGAATCAATCCCAGAATAACAAGAAAATTATGTATAACAAATTGCTATGGAGCCTAAACAAAAGCGGTAGTTGGACATCAGTTTCCATCAGGTGCCATACTGCCTTCCATATAGGACTTTTAACCTGCCAACATGTTTCGCAAATAGCAAAGAGGATAATGAGAATGTTAAAGCAATCTGTGCACTGATCCTTCACAGGCGCGCAGATATGGCACAGAGTCAAAAATGGATTTAATGATTAAAATAGATTTAAAAAGAAACTTGGACAAAACTCCCAAATCTAATCTTTCATTTCATTACAGCCAATCTCATCCCAGATTTAATCTGTCTATTTTCTGCACAAGCAGATGGAACGACTACCAAACTGAGAGCCTAATTTGGGCTTCCTCCTCACAGACACTGCAGCATGAGGTCATTTAGTTGGCCTGCAGTGAGGCAGTACACGTGTGCGGTTAATAGAGTACACTGAGACAGAGATAAGGTCCACAGGTACAGATAACATGAGGAGAGAGCAGCAGAAAAACATGATCCGTATTCACTTTCTGTTTAGTGTTTCTTTTATTGCTTTCCATGTGCGAATAATGGCGGTGAACAATGCACCAAATCAAAACAGCTAATTAGGCTTCCATTATAAATATTTCTGCCCAAGAAATGTGAAATATTAGACCACAAGGACACTGTCATGTTTACATTTTCTCGTTAGAATTTATCTCCAAAGCCAGATGTTACTGAATCAGCAATGAAAATTAATTAGCTGGTTTGATGTGAAGACTCTTGCTCCTTCCAGGCAGACCTGGCTTTTTTATGAGCTGTGGGGGAAATTACTGAGAACTGATTGATCCTGAAGGACTCCTCTGTACATATGGTCTGGCAGAGAGACACACAAACATACACCCACACACACACACACACACACACATATGGAGAGAGAGAGAGAGAGAGAGAGAGAGAGAGAGAGAGAGAGAGAACCTGCTAATTCAAACATTTAACAGACACAATGAACTTGTCA
The DNA here is from genome assembly GCA_023101725.1 of Atherinomorus stipes. Classification (NCBI taxonomy): domain Eukaryota; kingdom Metazoa; phylum Chordata; class Actinopteri; order Atheriniformes; family Atherinidae; genus Atherinomorus; species Atherinomorus stipes. Next base: position 941,502 of record JALJCO010006760.1, read on the forward strand.
TTCTTTAATAACATTAACAACAATCCCACATATTCCATGAATCCAACTAAGCTTATTTTTCCACACCAAAAGGCAGTTAAATTAACGTGGACTCTTAAAGTCAGGTGCATGAGAGGACATACATCAGATTTAGTTTTCTGACCTTAAAAGCCACGCTTTGACCCATAAAACATTGAAACTACAAACAGTTGAATCTCCCTGTATGTGGATTTTTTTCCTGTTTCCTTTTTTTTCTCTTCACCTCCTCTTTGCATTCTTTTGTGCTCTTCTCTTACTTCACCCCTCCTGTCTGTTCATCCCCCTCTCTGTCTCTTCTGTCTCCCTCTCTGAGTAAGTGAGTTTCATCTGGGGTGCTTGCTGGGCGAAATCACCTCAGGGCGAACACTTTATTATCTGTAGTCAAAGCGTCACCACAAATACCATTCTACACACACAAGTGTCACTTTCCATTTGTCTGCACTCGGGCTGCATTAGCAGAGCCTAGCCGGCCCAGAGCCTCATCTCAAACGCACCCAGCAGAAGAAAACTAACAGCGTGGGAAAGCACTCATCCTGCATTCCTGCCCCATTAACACCACTGGCAGCACCAGGGCAGACCTACAGCCTGTCAGGGACATTAAAACATTATTATCAGCAATGACATCTGCAAACATATCTCATGAAATGACAAAGAGAAATATATTCAGGCAGACATCTCACACTCTTGGTCTTTTATGTAAAGTGTTGTGCAAGAAAGTGTTGGTTTGTGTGAAAATAAACCAGACAGAGGAGATCACTGCTCGTGTTAATTACTGATGATCTGGCTTACAGTCTGACGAAAACAACTCCAGTGGCCAGTTTATGTCCTCTTTGAGCCGCAAAGGAATGCAGGCCAGCAGCAGCCATGTCAGACCTTTTGTAGGACACCCGTCCACCAAACAAACACAGAAACTGGGGCAATGTGTTTACCTCACACTACAAACTGCATTTCATACACAAAACAACCCCCCCAAAACACCAACAAAAACAACAACAAAAACTAGCTTCAAATTTTCTACCCATGGCAGTCAAGAAAAAAAAAAAAAAAAAAAAGCACTTCAATAAAAAATATGAACCCTGAATATTTCACACGACCTCATTTTGTGTTTCACCAGGCTCTTTCCATTTGAAATAATTTATGGACCTGGATGGGCACCATATTAGATTATAAATGGGAAAAATATTCATCACAAAATTGCTCATTTAATAATCAAGTCCTGCCAAAGGGCTTAGTAGAGTGCATGGCTCTGTATAGATTTGGGGGGGGGGGTTGCCCCTGGTTTGTGGGCTGTCTGTGATGAGCCAGCCCTGAGGCCTGCCTGGGCCACCCTCATTGTGCATACAGCATGGTCTAGAAAGCAGAGCTTTATCAGCAAATACCCCGAGTCAGCACAAGCAGCAGGGTGGTTATGCGTTGCGACTGGCACACCAGCCGATATTGTCATGTGCGATTAGGCCTGTGTTCATGAGCCTGTGAACTCATTCCTATGGCATCAAAGTCAACCCCACCTCCTACTCCACTCCATTTATATCCCTGCTTCTCTGCTGCCCTCTCTTCCTTCTCCACGTTGCTGCTCTTTACATTCAGATCTGCCAATTCACAACACACCCTGAGTGAACTTTAGTTAAAAGCTCTGCTCTGATGAAAACAGATACAGAGTGAAAATAAAACAACACGAAAGACGGGTTTGGTTTTCAAAACAAATCTCTGCAGCTTAATTAACTCCATCAAGAGGGGTCAGCCACAAGTTACAGCTAGCCAGTACAACAAAGAAGCTGCTGGTGCCAGTTGTTTTGTCTCGGCACACTCCTCCAGATGACAAGGCTGATACACAGGATCAGAGCAGGGCTCACAGAAGAAAGACAGACAAACTGTGAGGTCAGTTATGGGGAAACATCAGGAAGAGGAAACAGATTAAACCATGCAGGGATGAGGCAGAGACAGACAAACACAAAGCCTAGGATAAAAAAAAAAAGCCTGAGCTGAAAGACTTATGTCAGGCCTTCTCTGTCCTGTCTTTAAAAGAATATGCCACGCTGTGATACCATTTTCTCAAAGGAGATACATGTAGAGCCAAGAGCCAGCAGTGTTCACAAGCATGCACAAACTCAAATGGACATGGCATCAACACACACAAACACATACACACACACACACATACAGACAGGTTTGGAGTAAAAGACCCCAGAGGTAGAGATAGCAAGCGTATACAGAGATAAGAAAGGGAACCAGTGCAGAGAGAAGAGGTGGAGAAAAAAGGGGGGAGAATGGGAGAGATGAGGGGAGGCTAGAGGCGCCTGGGCAGGCCTGTCAGACCGGAGGAAGTGCTGGTGCACAGGCCTGCAGGTAAATGGAAGAAGAAAGGCGCCTGCAGGCTGCCTCAGGCAAGCCTGGGCCCTTCTGTTCTATCATTTAGGAGACAAGTCCTCCACTGATTCCCAATTAATATTTAACACTGCACAGACAACAAGGCACTCCACTGCAGAACACATGCCAACGGGAGGAGAGAAGATGAGAGAGGAAAAGATATGAAGAGGAGCGAGGGATACATAAGCAGATACATTTTTAGTAAGATGAGACAATATTTGAAAACATTTAGTGTCAGGTAGGGTTCAGAAGAACAAATTTATCTTTATTGCTTGAAGTCTGTGTGTTATTGGGACTTTGGCGTGAATTTGATGCTTTCCAGTTTCTGCAACTGAGAAATGTTTTGGGGTCATCCCAAATGTAACACTTACAGCTGTTTCATACTGTTGTGTTCACGTTTACATTCCCATAAATACTTCACAAGTAAGACTCTTAATATTTCATAAACAAGGTTACAGATATACCTTTGAAAATTTTCCTTTTGTTGGACTCCTTGCAAAGTGATTCAGGAAAGATGTTTCAGGCTCTTGAGGAACATCAGAAAACAGCTCAAATATGAGGTCATTAAAGACACACCCTCAACCTAAAACCCATTTCTGTAACATAAAGTGATGCAGCCTGTGCATGTAAAGATGACTTTGTAAGAATATATCTAAAGTGGAAACCATGAAAACTGTGGTTAAATGTCCCACAGCTGATGACAACACTATGCTGTGGTCAATTTGTACTCCCATACTTTTTATGCTTCAGTCTCTCCACTGTTAATGCCATGTCTTGCTTTGGTTTTTCATGACCAGTTTTAATCAAAGCATTACCCCTACTTAATTTCAGTTTGTTGACATGTATTACTTATGAATTTTTTTTGTCCTGTTTTCACTTTTTAAAGAGGATTTCTTGCAAAAAAATATGCTTCTATCAAGAAACATCACTATCAATTGCTGATATAACCAGATGGGAAAGATATTACTGTTGGAAGCCTCTGTCAAGCTCTACAAAACAGCATCACAACTTCTCTGTAAAATGGAAGCCTTATGCTAACCTTATCAGAGGAAGATTTGATTTCTCTGTACTCATATGTATCTGGGATGGACTATCACCAAGCGGCAACCTCCGGTGGCCAACTGTGAGGCCAATGCAGAAATCTTGGAAAGTGCTAAAAAAAAATTGTAGTTCACTTTTCATCCGCTAGGGGCTGGCTGCAAAACAGAGCAAATCCCCACAAAGTCCCATGTTAAAAAGATCAGCTTTACAGCAGAAATAAACATGTTTACGCCTGGTTCAAAAAAATAATTTTAGGTTTAATTGATCAAGTTTACCTTTATGTCAACTGTGAGTGGGGGTGAATCTTTTTATTAGTCATCCATTCAGATGATATTTAGTCTTTAAGTTACACATAATCTGGGGCGTGTCCTTTTGATTGACAGGTGTCAGACCGGATGCTGGCCTACTTTCTGGTGGCTTCTACTTAGCTCCTTGTTTGCTCTTGGGAATGCCTCAGCCTGTAGCAAAGTGGCATAATGAGGGCTTTTAGCCAGCTGATAGCAAATCCAAGCGTGCCTTACCTTTAGCCCACCAATTAGGGGGCTAATTGTCATTAGCTTCTGTTAGTTTCGAGTTAGCTTGGTTAGCATTTAGCCCAGAGTGCATTTGCTGTCAATCATTTGACCTGGGGTGCCCATTTTTGTATTTTCTTTTTTTTTTTTTTTTTTTTTTTTTTGGTCCTGTCCAGCATCGTAGCAAGCAGAATGATGATCTGGCTGCTTTATTTTGTTGAACATATTTGTTTTGCCAAAAGGAGCTTGATATTCTTAGTTTATTCATTTTATTTCTTTAATTAAGTATTTGTTTATAACTGCATTTTACATCGCATTGCTGGGCTTGACAAGAGGGAAATGAAAGTTAAGAGAGGAAATGATAAGAAGTGGAATAGAGAGAGAAGGGTGAAGAAATGACAGAGAGAGAGAGAAAAAGAAGGATACATTTACACAGTCAACTGATGCTTCTGTACAGAAACCCATAAACAACATTCCATGGACTTTGCTGACAAAACTCCCCTACAGGAGGACCGGCAGGTGGCAACCTAGCTGAAGAAAACTAAAATAAAAACAGGTACTGGAGTATCATAAGATCATACATACACACACAACTACACTAAAGAGAGGGAAAACCTAGTCAGTGCAACAGAAAGCAGCATCACAGTGCCATAATGCAGAATAAAAGGTGCTCTATGGTGATGCAGTCATGCAGATGCAGTCATTTTTGTATTTTCCAAGAGTGACAACACATGCGACGCAGCAAAGATGGCGACAATGGAACACGCCCAACTGGCTTCACTATTAGCTCTTCAAAAACCAAGGGGTGATGTAGTGGAAGGTTTGTCCCTCTTTTAAACGGTCTATGACTATCACACAGTGGAAATGTGGTTAGTGGTCAGATCAATCACTGCAGTAGTCAGAATCTTTTTCTCTCTTTTTTTTTAAAGAAACATACAGTACGTTGTGTGCACTGGACCACAGACAAAAAGGACCATCCAGTGTTATTACACCACCCTTTCCATGGACGTCCATATTCTACACACGATAAAAAGCATGGCTAAAGATCATGAGAATACTGATACTGGACTGGACTAGCATTTTCTTTTGGAAAAAAAAAAAATGCAAATATGATTACCTTGCACAGTTTCACAGATGTGTTTGCAGTAAGAATGGTATAAAATACCAGATGACACAATTTATTGATATTCTCAGTGCCAAAATACCTTTTAAGTTTTAAGTGGTGGAAAAATAATGCAACACTGCTAAATATTTTACCATTTTATCAATGTGGCCTTCTTTTTTTATACAGCTGCTTTTTTGCTTTTATGTATTTTAAAATGTTTGAATGAAATACAAAAATGGGAGCATTTTAACAATACAGAGAAGTTGACAAGAAAAAATATCAAATATCCTGAGCTCTTTAATAAGTATTAAAAGGAAATCTAAAACCTGTTGCCCTTTTTATAGTCTTAACTTGCTGAAATTTGCTATTTGGAAATCCAAATTTTGGGCCAAAATGATAATTTATACGCAACAGCAAGTTCTATAAAGAGGAGACCACTGAAAAACACAGCACCTCCTCAACACCTCTCAGAGTCAGACTGGCCGGTTGAGTTCTGTGAGGACACAACTTATGTGTCATTTCCTGTGGGACAGCAAGAGACTGCAGACACTCTCAGTACCCTTGCTCCCATCCTCTGACCCACCCCCACTCTCTGGCAGGCAAAGACAGAGGGTGGTGAAGCCTTGCACCTGGGATACCCAAATGCCAACTCTGAGGTTTTGGAACAGGGAACCTGCTTTTGAACCCAAGTCATGCTGTGACCAAAACTAGAGTAGTTCCTCTTCCTCAAGCTCACCTCTAAAGGCAATAAGATTGCTTGGCCCCCTGTGTTCACAGCAGAAGGCAGAGGGCAGAGGGAAGGCATGACTCTGTAGGATGCCAGCAGCCGGAAATGATTCTCTGTGTGCCAGCACTGAGACGCCAACATGACAGAAGAGACCGTGGTATGCACATGCGAAGATTAATACAACCAATATCTTATGGTTGTCTCTAAAATAAACTGCAACTTTAATACTCTGGTTTTCACAATCTAGGAATCTGATTAAGGTGTGAAGATACATTCCATGTGACTAGGCAGCAACCCCCCATGTGAAATTGCATATGTAAGCATCCAGGCAAAGAGTTACAGATACATAGATAGCCGTCAATCACCTTTTTACCATGAAAAATACCTCATGACCTCTGCTTCCCTGCTACAGAAAGTGGAATAATGACGGTCTCAGTGGGCCTCCTGTGGAATTCCAAATGGGAGTTAGAAATGAGGTGGTTCAATCAGTGGGAAAAGGTCAAGTGCATGCAGATTTGTTCTCCTTCGCCATCTCCATTCCTCTCCCCCAGTTCCACTATATGCTCCCCACCTCCAGGGTGCTGAGGCAATCAGGGTAAAGGTTGTTATTTCTGCTGCTGCTGCTGGTGACCACATTTAAATATTCAACTGAGAAATGCTACTCCCTTCTTCTTTTCTTTTCTTTTTTTGAATCTCAGATAGCTGTCATTAAAGTGCTGTGCTGCAATTTGATGTGGACAGCTAATTCCACTGTTATGTCTCACAATGTCTCAGACAATGGTTGAGGAGAGGTGGCTGGAGGTCATTACTTGAGCATATTACCTCTCGATACCGGCACAGCTTAGGAAGAGAAGCAGCTAAAAGCAAAGCAAACTAATGGCTCTGGCAGCTCTGCCTGCAGAGGCACAGGGCTATTAGGAAAACTACAATCCCCTGGTGAACCTCTATGTCATGTCCTAAGGCTGAGTGTGACAAGGCCAGGCTGTCTCTGTCGATCAAGCTGGAGGAGGGCTGAACCTGGCCTGACATGGCATGAACCTAGGATATCTGGCCCTGTGGGAATTTTCATCTACACCTGCCTGATTGGCACCCTGGGCCTCCAGGGTGTTGTCACAGAGGGTTATTGCTGCAGGAGTGCTTGTGTATAAATATATGTGTGTACATGTCTCTGCTACAAGGCAGATTTAGAGATAGATTTTTTATACACCAGTTGATTGGAGGCTGGATTTAACTCAAGATGAATGCAGTTGTCTATTATTTTACTACAGCCGAATTCATCATAATGTGGCATAGTATATATTTAACTGGGGTAATTGAGATTATTGTATTGGAACTAAAAGAATGCTAAAACACAATGCGTGTGCTTTGTCAGAGAGACAAAGGAATGTTCTAATGTGACCTGAAGTCTGATTCAATCAAGGGACAAATATGGGAGCAGCAATGAGTTGTGTGGTTAACAAGAGCAATACCCACAGCAAGCCTGGATAGCATGTGCACATGCAGTGTGGCAGTTGTTTTCTTAGAAAATGTCATCCTGGCACAAATGTAGCAGCTAGGAATTAAAGAAATGAAAACTTTCTGAAATTTGAAAAGATATTCAGGAAAATAACCAGACATAAATATCTCCGTTGACCAATCGAGTGACTATTCTGGACCTGTTATTCTTTAGCTGACATGTGGCGGAGTAATTGCTGTCTGGGCCCAAGAAGAAGGCAGAGTAGAGGTGGGGGCTGTAGGGCCTTCTGTCCACCCATCTCAGTGTTACTCATCACTGGGCTGGTGTGCCTTTCTGTCCCCTGCAGGAGCATGGCTTTAAGGTTCACCCCTGTTTCCTGGACTTTCAGATCCACAACGGAGGATGATCAAGGGAAGGGATGGGTAAAGAGGGAGGTCAGCATTGGCTGAGGGTGGCTGGGGTCAGTGGCATCCATTCACCCCCTTTCCCTGCAGGGCCTTTCTCTCTCATCTGTCTGGATGGGTGCCCTCTCTGAGGCACAACACGATGAGAGGCCCTGGCTCTGCTGCCGTCTCTGTCTTTCATGTCTCCATCTAGGGCAGTGGTAGAGAGACATGGAGGGGAGGACGAAGGAGGGGGCAAGCTACAAATGTCACCCATAAGGGGGGATTTAATTAAAAATGACAGGGGCTGGCGCTGGAGAGAGTAGCTACATATGCGCGGAATTTGGGTGCAGTGAAACCAAGTGCCTATGATTTATAATTCAAGTAATGCTCTGCACTCCTTTTAATTCTACGGCCAAAGAAAAAATATCAAAAGGCTGCCCCTGTGAGGCTAATCCAATATGATATTTTTAAGGGCAGGCGGTCAATAGCTTTTTGAAAAGCCAGCTTCTCTGTCTCCCCTTCTGCTTCTCTCTCTTCTCCACTTGTCTGTCTTTCCCCATCTCATTCTGGTACTCCCTCCTTTCTCTCCCCTGCACTTCAGTACCTCACCCCACCCTCCCAAGCCCAGACATAGAGCGAGCTGTGATAATGGAAACATCCCGCTCTCCGCCTCCCGTTTCTCCTGCTAAGCTCTGTGCGCTCGGGGGAAATTGATTGTCTGGCTAGCCGATCTGAGCGCTTCCAGCTGATGGTAGAGCCAGTTAAGTCCTTTTTTATTGAGGGTATGAGGGATTTTTAATGGGAGTCGCATCAATGAACTGTGCAGCCACTCAGCATCTGCATGCAGGGTTTATTTCTAAAACCCTCCTCGTCCTCTTATCCCAACTGCTCTGTCACCCCACTTCACTCTCTCTCTCTCTCTTCTCTCTCTCTTTCTTTCTCTTGCGCACACACACACACACACGTAAAACATTTGTGTAAAGGACAGCAGATGCATATGGCAAAGCTCACCTCTACCTCATTGCCAGGTAAACCCCCTCTGGTGCTTTCACTCACTGTTTATTGAGGGGTGCATTCTTCTCTTTGGCCTCCTGTTGAGAACCCAGGTCACCTTTCCCAAAACTCTCATCCATTTTGGTAAAAACTGGGCCATGACCAATCAGTCACAGGGACCTGCTCAGCATGGTGACCTGAGTGTGCCCACTTCTGTAGCCAGACCCACTGTCTGCTTTTCTGCACACCTTCTGGGCCTGGACGAACAATTGCTTTATTGAGGCCAAGCGCTGCACAGTAGTGGAAATCCAACACTTACTCCCCCCTCCCTTCCAAGGACAGAAAGGAGGCTATTATGTCCAAACATCCTCATTATGAACCTCAAGTCAGTCGCTGCGGTAGTACTTCAATCAAAGGGTTTAACAGGTGGAGAAGCAGAGGCAGGGAGAGGGAGCATTAGACAGAGAGGGTCAGCAAGAGCGAGGGCAAAGGGAAGACTGGAGACTGTTCTTTTTCTATATTGATTTGAGTCCTGACTCCCACTGGCTGCTCCTCAATAAAGGACCTAGAGAGGAAGTGGGCTAATCCTGTGAAATTGGAAGTGGGGAATCGATTAAGAGGACTGTTGAGGATTTCCTCCATTTCTTTCCCTTTCCCTCCATCTACCCTTCCACTAATTTTACTTTGAACAGCAACCTCCCCCCTTTCCTTCTTCCTTCACTTCTCTCTTAAAGCTCATTAGTGAGCATGGTTGAACCTCACCCAGCTAAAATGCTACCACCTTCAAAAGCACATGGAGCTCTGTTTCTGCTTTCTTTCATACACAACTCCATGGAACATCCTCATGGACCAGGAAATGCAAGTCCAGATCTGAGGATACCATTGTAAGAGGCAACTGAAGTGCAGCTATTCCAGCGAAGTGCTAAGAATATTTTCTATTTTGAGAGGGACCCAACTGCAGTCACGGTACGTCGCCATATATCCAATCCAAGCCGTAAGTCCCAATCGGAAGTTTCTTTTTCATGTAACTTACTGAAATCTAACCCTAACCCTGACCCTTCTCCTAACCCTAACCACCCGACTACACTATACACATCTGTTTGCAAGCCGCAGATAGATACTCTTGGCGGTATTTAACTAACTTCTGCATGAGACTTCCTGTATGGATTGGATGTATGACGGCACCCTTGTTGGTCATCGTAACTGCAGTTAGGTTCTCTTGTCTTTTTTGCCAGTCAGAGCTACACTTTAAAGTTAAACTATTACTATTATTACTAAACTATAGTCTAGGCAAATTAGCATTTTGTGAGGAACTAATTGTAATAGTACTTATTTCACCATAGATTATTTCTATGAGGTGTCCAAAAGGCTTACTTTTTCACTTTACTCCTATAACAATGAAACTTTACACTCTGAAAGTATCCATGGAAAGTAACATTTTTTGTTTTACAAGTGTCTTTGGAAATAAATGTGTACATTCAAATGAGCTTAACACTAATTAAATATGCCCTAAATACACCCCAAAAGGCTCATTTTTCTTCAACTCCTAACACAATGCAACTTAACACACTAAAAGTTGGCATGAAAAGTAATTTTTGTACTACAAATTTCTGTCAATATTAATTTTACAATGCATATGAGCTCAACACTAATTGAATATGCCCAAATCTGCATTTGAAACATGATTGCTATACCCATAATTTTTAGCCTATACACTGATCTTATTTTGATAAATTCAGCAAAATATAGTTAGTTGGTAATATCATGTAAAAACACCATTAAAATGCTCTTGTGTCCTCTATCTGTATAAGCCCTTATCTTCCCTGTGTCTGTACTATGATGTTGTTATACTTGTAGTCCAGTTTACTGCAGTTTTTTTTTTTATTATTATTATTTATGTTATACTGATACCAACTGGGAAATTTGGTCATCCATCTCTGGATTATCCAGAGCTAATGGGCTGCCATGGTGCCTTTAACCCTAGTCCCCCTATTGGGGACTTAAACCAGGGTTGCCCGGCCCATAGCCCATCTATCGCCATGTGGGCTTGCTAAATGGAATGCTCTCAGCGATCTCCAAATTTTTCAATGTTTTAGTTGCCCAGTATGCCTGTTTGCTCATATTAAAAAATACACACATAAAGCAACTAGAGACAAGATTATGCGATTAATTGTTCAGGTTAATGTAAGTGTTTTTTTAAGGAAAATGACCCAGATAAGTCGCAAAAAATGCAAAACATGTTTCTTTAAATATACATTTTCATTGGGTTAAGTTTAAGTAAAGGAAAAGGTAAGCCTATATTGGCTGCATATTCGGCATATTCAATTAGTGATCATCTCATTTGCATATTCAAATTTATTTTTAAAGAAACTTATGCAAAAAAATTTACTTTTCATGGATACTTTCAGAGTGTAGAGTTTCATTGTGATAGGGCTACAGGAACAAATGAAGCCTGTTCGTGTGTATAGCTGGCCGTATTGGCACACATTTTGGATTGATGGAAATTAAACCTATTGAGGTTTAATTTGAGGCCAAGCGCTGCACAGAAGAGCGAGCCCCCAACTTAACAAGCAACATCATTAAAACCTTATGTATAATTTATTAATGTACACCTGCATCTTTTGTGAGTAAAATATAGAAAAAAAGGAAATTAAACCTATTTGCCCACCTAGGATTTCTCAGGACTTTTAGTAGGCTATGTTGTTCTGGACACCTCATAGAAATGATCTATGGTTAAAAAAAAAAAAAAATACTATTACAATTTGTTCCCTTTTTGGGTCCAAAATCAGACAATTTGCCTCGACTACTGAGCTGTTTCTAAACTTGATACAATGTCCCTCTAAAGGAAAAGTACAGATATGTTTATTCCCACCAAGCCTCTTTAGGTGTAGGTAAAATCTTAATGACCCCTTTCCATCTGAAGGATTTTTAATCAGCATTAGGTTGCTCATGGGTCAGCAATGCAAGCAAAGGCCATTAAAGGGGTGTTCAGTACGGAGGGAAAAACATTCTTCTGCTTGCTAGAAAAAGGGGTTTATCTAAAGCTCCTACAAAGTTAAGGAGAAATTCACCCTTCTGACTGCTGCAGCTTATTCTAACTCCAAACTGGTTAGAGCTGGTTTTGTAAATTCTGGCAGTTTTCAACCCTGTTTCTTCTCTGTCCCTTTACACCATTTTGTGAGCGGGCAGAGGTTGGTGCTCAGGGAGCAAACACAGCAGCTGCCACACTTTACATGCGGCCGGCTCGGCTAGGGCCAGACACTGTAAATGTTTACAGACCCTCAGGGTCAGCCAGGGCCAGTGAGGCACGTTAAACACTGTCTGTTCAGCCCTGTTGCCACGACTGCACAATCAGCACAGTTAAACAGCTTCCCTCACAATGAGTAGCTAAACAACATGGCAATTCAAGGTCTAAGTGCAAAGCGAATTAAACTGTTTAGAATTCCACAGAGTAGTGAGGGAACACAGTGACAACAATAGAAACTGGAAAGTCTATTTTTCTTCACCTCGAACTCAGGGTTAACCACTATTTCCATCATTCACCAGGAGCAATAGATTAAATACAAATGACAAACAAAAGCTTTTCTCATTCCTCAGCTTTAGGCAAGCTGAACTCCCGACCCCTCCATTGCTCCCTCAGGTTAACTTACATTTCCGTCCTAGGGCTTGCGGTGGCTCAAGGGTCTTGCTGACACACACTGGGTGCTGGGGTTGAGGGTTCTGCCTCCTCTGCAGACAGGCCAGCATGGCGAGGTGGGCACAGTACTACAGCCGGGGGACTGCTAAGGCCAACCTGCAAAAGAAAAAGAGAATGAAAAGAAGAAGTGAGCTGATCTGAGGTCAAAGCTCCGTAGCTGTGTCTGGCATGGCGACTGGCAGCAGGCTGGATGGACTAGGTTTCTCACCAGGGATTTAATTGGGAAAGCATGCCTACAGCTGCCTGCCTCTCAGCTCTGTGTGCTGAATGACAAACACACACCTGCACTCGGGCAGCACGGTTGACATGGGTTCAGAGCACAGTCCAGGCCAGTCACTCTGCAGCTTCAAACAGCACATCCACACAGCCATTCAACCACATCTCCTATCTGTGAAACCATCCTCAAAACATCCTCACACAAAAAGTAGCAACACTCCTGCACACTGAGTCACGTTCTTTCCAGGGCAGTGTGTATGTGGTGATTGATGGCGTTATCTATGGACAGAAAAAAAATGGTAATGTTGAGAAAACAGCAGTCTGTCTGCTACAACTTAACATGCAACAGCTCTGGGGGACTGTCAGAAAAGGCCTGAGGGCCTGAGCGGCGTCTGGATGTACATGTAGTATTGTGTTGAGCCGTATGGTTGCATGCAAGTGTGTATGTGAGCAAATGCAATGGATTGGGAGGGGGAGACTGCCAACCGTACATCAGGGCTTGTGACGGCACTAATCAATCTCCCTCTAGGCCATAAATCTCCAGCTCTGTGCCCCCCCCCCCCTTCACTCAGGAACAGGGAGGCTAGTTTCTTCTCAAAAAGCTCATCACAGTTCCAGTGGAAATGTAGGATGCAGTTATATCTAAATATATATAAAAGGAAATCCACAGCTCCTTCAATAAGAATCCTCAACAATCAAATAGCATGGAGGGTGTCATTCATCAGGAACGTAGTAGTGTCACATAACACAATGATGGCTGATTACAAAGTCTTCTATTTGGATTATGAGTCAGATGAGACCAGCTGAAGCAACAATTTAGATCCACAAAGTGTTTTTTATATGATAAAGATTGAGATTCAAGCAACTGTTGTTTACTCAGTGCATATTGTTGAATAATTTCATTATATTGAATACAGCAGAGGCACAAGCTCACCTGTAATGGATAAAAGTTGCATTTACAAAGAGGATTGTACCCTTTATCTTAGCTCTGTCTGAGTCTCTCGTCCAAAATGCATCAAAATGAAACACTATTGTTTCCATCTGGGCTGGTCTCCTCCCATATTAAAACAAAGAACAGAGGCAAATATTTCATCTATGCTGTCAGCAGCAGCATCTCCTGCCATGATGCGTGGCAGATTATTGAAAAATGATTTCTCATGCGCCTGTCATGGGCTAGTCCTCTGTTATTTATTTTCTCAGTGAATCACTAAATGAACATTTAGCCACCTGCCATCAGTCCATTACTTAGTTTTATAGATTATCATTTTAATATGAAAGAAAGCAATTACAATGATTACAAGATAAATTAATGGCAGTGCATAAAGCTCAGGCTGCTGCTCTTACTCATTTAAGGAAAAGGGCAAAATGTAGCCCACCGCTTAAAATCATCAAAACATTAAAGCAGTTACTGGAGCATTCAAGCAAAACAATCTTTATAAATGACACTGTACACTTCTGCCATTTGACCAGGGAGGAAAAACATAATTTAAACATATTCTACGTTACAAAAATCATCGGGATTTAATGTCAATCAACAGAATTTACTTCAGCTTCATCTGATCTTAAACATGCCCTGAAAAAAACAGAGCAACGGATCCTTTGATTTGAGAATTACAGGTAAATTACTGAGAAATATCTCCCAGTGAGCTCAAAACACAGTCATAAAATGTAAACAGCTTCAAAGTCGGAACCAAACTCTCCTTACACAGATTCTACTTTTTAAACTAGAGATTAGATTAGTGGCTCTAAATTTAGTGCCACTATTCAGCTGGTCTTATGAGCAGTGGATTGATAAATGCAGGAAGGAAGCATGACAGACAAGCACATGTTCCTGTCCTACAATTAACATTAAATTACTTTCCTGGGTTGAATAAAGATCAGGAGCAGGTGTTGCAAAAATGCATCCATCCTGCAAATAATTCAGCCTTTCACCCATGAAAAGCCTTTTTTTTCATGAAACAGCTTCCTCAAGACGCTACATTTGACCTGAGACCCTGAGGCTTGTACAATGCACTTAACACTCTAAGTCATGTGTATTTTTAAAGCCTTCCACAAGCAGCACAAAACAACACTTTTAGCACAAATCTGACAGTGAGAAAAGCACTAAAAATGCATCTTCCTGATAAATATGAGAAAAATTAAATCTGCACAGCTCACCCTCTCTCTTACACACACACACACACAAACACAAATGTTGCAGATGGAAAAGAGGGACCACTCTATGTCTCGCCAGGTGCTTGAGCAAAAAAAAAAAAAAAAAAAAAGGTCGCTCGCAGTGCCATTTCCTCTCACACACAGGCAGGCCTGGCCCAAACACACTGGCACTTTGAGCTCATTACTGGCTATTCACATAATCCTTTCTCTGTGTTCTCTCTGTGAGGATACTAATTTCACAACGAGCCCATCCTCACAGTCCATTTGTTCAAAGATAGTGGATGAGAGAGTGAAAGTGGGCACGTGGTGTTGATTGAGACTAAAAGCTAGTCTTAACGGGGGATGCCGCCACAGTTTTCTCACTGAAATGAAAGACAATCGTGTAACTACCCTCCATTTCTCTCCATTTGGTGCTTACCAAATGTATTCGGAGGCATTATACTTTGCTGAAAGAGACCCGCTTTTTTCAATTCAATTTCAGGAACCAATTTTCTCTTATTATTGCCTTTAAGAGCAGGCACAAGGAGCAAGTCTTCACTTTGTTTGTCATGCCCCCTTTTCCCTCATCTTCTCCTATTAGGTTATTGTGCTACTTAGCCAATGTCTATCAGTGACAGGAAATTATCTCAGAAACCAAAAGCCTGTGACCCATCACCCAGCTGCCCTGAAAAAGCATGTCTCACTGAGGTCAATCTCTGTGAAGCTACAAGAGAATATGTGTGTGTGTGTGTGTGCGCACTCACTGCCCTACATGCTGCTCAAAACACCACCTGCACTTCACTCACTCATCAAATCCACTCACACATCTCCTATTACACCAGTGTAGGGATATCTCAAAAGCCAGGATGTCTATCGGCGCTTTTCCGTTCTGCTAACGCTGCTGCAGGGTTTGCAATGGGGGCGGAAGATCAGTCCCAAGAGATGAGGGAATAAGCCGGAATCAAGAGGCGGTGGGCTTGGCAGAGGGCTATTTCTTAGTTAAAAGGTTCTTAAACTGCAGAGGAGATCAGAGGAGATGGCTCCCCGCGCCCAAAGCTGTCTGCTCAGATAAGCATCCTGCCAAGTGTGGGGTGTAACAGGGTGGTCATGGGTGAATAAACGGAGTATGTGTTGAGCTACACATGTTTCAGGTGAAAGACAGACTGAGGAAGCTGATAGTCAGGGCTGGCTATTAAACCTCAGTACATATTGGTACCACGCAAAAAGCTGTGAAGGCATAAAAAAAAAAATCTGGATTAAAGAGTTAAAAGTTAATCAAATGTTTGTTCAGTCATTGATGGTTGGCCTAACAAATGGTTCTTGATTTTTTTTCCCAGTTTTCCATAGTATTTTGCTAACAAAAATATCAGTTGCACTGTCTAATACTGCATTTGTAAACCTTTGCTTATATTGTTAAAGAGACTTGAGGCGAGATTAAGAAATGAAACTCGTGATTGCCGCGACTGGGGCTTCAGGTAACTGCAGCCACAAGCCAACCCGTTACGGGAGCGTGCACAAACGGAAGCTATAATGTTGTTTACTAAGCTTTTTCTTTGTAGTTACACTTTTTAGTGGTCTTTCAGTTGATCTGGATCGTTTGCTGACAGCAGAAGAATCCATGACTATCGCTTACAGTGTTTGAATTTACCGCAACCGTCTTCTTTCTGTATCAAAACTGTGGATGTAGCGTCATTTGACGGCGCGTCCGCAGGGCAGCGCGGGAAATTCAGACACCGAATTGCAGCGTATTTAGCAGCACACAGCCTGTTCAAGGCAACGGAGAGAAACGTGGGTGGAAACGTTATTTTTGGTATTTAGCGCTTCATCACCCATTAGTATTAAAAAAAAATGGACATGCATGTTTGTTTGTATTTTAATTCCTGCCTCTAGTCCCTTTAAATTAAAAACCTAGGATTTCTTGAAAAAAAAAAGCTATCACACTGCTGTGTTCATATTGGTCAATCTGCATCAAACATTGGTGTGATCCACATAATAAAAGATATGTGATTTGAAGTAAAGCTACGGTATTGAGATTGGTATGGTAAAGAGACATGCACTGTCTCTAATTCATACACTTTTTACACCAATAATTCCTTTTTTCTTTTCTTTTTTTTTCATTCATGGGAACGCTCACAGATCCCTCAATGGTGCTATACATTTAAATTACTACACTAAGGATAGCCCTGAAGACCACTAAAAAAGATGGGATTTGACTATGTAGTAGACACAATTATGAATTAAAAAAAAAAAAAAAAAAAAAAAAACAAAGCAAAACAAAACAAAACAAAAAACAAAAGAAGGAAAATGAAAAGGGAAAGGAAAAAAAGGCAAGTAATTTTTGACCAGACCACAAAAACCAGCATTAGACTGGTGAAATGGATCTATGGGCATGTTTCTGTCAATTGTAGAACCCTTGAATGGAAAACTTTGGTTCTAAATGTGGTTCTGTCACTTGTTTTGAAGCTGCATTAAGTCTTGCAGCCCTCACTGCAGCACACCCTCAAAAACTAGTGTGTCCACAAAAGTGTCATGTTTCTACTAGTGTCCATCAGAGATGGAGTCAATAAATACTCATGACTGCTGCAGTCATTTGACCCCAGAATCTATGGAAATTGAGCTCTTCCCACTGAAAAGAAAAATTAAATGCAAGTGTGTATTGGATCATTTTTTATCAAGTGGGAAGTGGGTATTTCAGGTGTGTAATACAGTGGTATTCAGGTCCTTGTCAGATTCTTTACTGTAACCAAAGGATCTGTGGGCAGACATGAGGATCTGCTGTGATCCAAAGTTTTACTGAATTATCAAGTATCAATGTCCTCATCTTCCCTTGGTATCATAACAAAGATAACACAATGCTAATATTTGTCAAAGTCAGAGTTTAAACTCTGACTTTGGTCAACAAATAGTTCAAAAGTATTATAATAAACTTTAAAAGGAGTGAATTGTGTGTGTGTGTGTGTGTGTGGGGGGGGGGGGATCCTCTATTATTTTCTTTGCAGAAAATCTTTCATCAGTCTCTCACAGTTTAAGTCTAAATATCGTCTGTGAAACTTCCTCTAAAAATGTCAGAAGCCTGACAGACAACCTCCATAATGTCTGGGGGCGGGGCCTCATCCTAATTGAATGGTGACCCTGCCGTCTCACTATGGGACGCCCCATGCAGTGCTTTTAACAAGCTGCTGTGTCTCCCCTCTTAATAAGCCCAAACAAGTTAATCCAATCGACACACTCAAACCCTTTCTTTTTCTTTAACAAGGCACTGCCTCTACCCTGTTAATCCCCAGCTCCCCCTTCTCCGTCACCATACCGTCACATGAATGGAGGAAGAGTGAAAGGCTCCATTAGGAAGGACTGGCAGTAAACCCCTTTCGGCTCAGCACTTTCCACACACCAGCACTAAATAATTTGCACTCATACAGTATATTCAAAACACCCACACACTAATGCTCACATGTGCCTGACATAAAACTGCTCTATTTGGATGTGGCACACAATGAGAGGGTTATGTTCACCGACCCTGATCCACATACAAGCACACCAACAACAAAACCACACACAAACAAAAATTCTGAGGGGACGTTTGCCGACAGGCACGCACTCTGCGACATAAAAAAGGCATTGTTAACAAACCCTCCCAGTTCCACAAACAAGAGCCACTGATTCCCTAACAATATAAGCCCCTGGATGCACTCACCCACCAGCTCTGCACAACCTCACACCACCACAATAAATAACCGGCACAACAAAAGGCCATTGTGTGTAAAAGCCCACAGTTTGGGCATTATTGCCATGATATACAGTGCTGGAATAACATATTGGCAGCCGAGTCTTATATATGTGATGTAGCATGTCACTGTTATTGGGGCTTATACAGCCCTGTATCCCGAGCAGTCGTATTTATAAGAGGTTTCTCTGCAGATGAAGGGCATCTTGGCAAAAACACTCAGCTGCTAGCTTTCCATATTCCAGTCAGCTTCAATAGCTTCACCCATGGGATGAAGGGTGAGGAATGTCTGGCAGTCCAATAGCAGCGAGTCGTCTGTCATCTCTAATCAAAACACGCTTGCCTAGACTAATGTCAACCCTGTAATAGCAATGAGGACTAATTGACTTCACAGCCAACTACTGCTTCTTTGAACTGCACTGAGTTATATTAATGCTTTAAAAAAAAAAAGATCACAAAGCAATGAGTACTTGAGGCTCAATATTTTGAAAATGCAAAAGGCTTAAGTTCAGATCTTCCAATAGTATTTATTCAAATTTAGACTAATGACATCAGACCTGTGATTTTGAATCTGCATTTAAACTCGATTTGGGTAGATGTGTGATACTTAGCTGAAAGAGCACTGAAGGTAAAGTGTCTGCTATGTATCTGAGCTGCACTGTGAGAGTAAATCTTAAAGGGAACTAGAAGGGTCTGTCAGTGCATTTCCAAGCTTCGGACAGCTCCATTAATTTGACACAGCCCAGCCTACAGGTGGCTACTGTTAGGACTGGGTCATTTGCTGCGGTTTAGTGTCATCTGTGATGAGAGAGGCTAGAATCATGGAGCAGCTCACAGGGCCCTGCTCACTCGTTAAACCTGCACCTGCAGCCACAATTCATACTGTAACAACTTCGGCTAAGCTTCATCATCACAGTCACCCAAGCTAGCAAGGAAAACAATGCATGAGCTACTGCAGTACTAGGAAGCAATCAGCTAACGGTTCTCTGAAGTATTACATTTGCAGCTTTCCGTAGGAATTAGCAAAATGTTGGTTATATAAATCTTTAAAACTTTTTTACACCTACCCTATTTGTGAACAAGTACAGGGGTTATAGTAAGCTAAGCCTGATCAGCCTGACCTTCACGTTGGTCGATCACATGTGACATTTACATAAAAGCCCCAGTGGATTACTTGACAGTGTAACGATACTGCTGATGACTGAGTCTGCCATGTCCCCTTTCCAGCAGAAAAACCATCTTTACTTTCAACAGATGCCACAAAAACTACCCACTTTTACATAGCAGACTGTCAGTATCATTCAAATGTTCATATACTGTGCTACAAAACCAACAGAGCACACAAGATACACTTAAAGCAAAAGAAGCTTTGAAAAGCAAAAACACTGGCATGAGTTCAGGCAAGCAAAGTAATTCCGATTAAGAAATTGTCTGTACCATAAACACATAAAGGCTGGCTAGCTCTAGTCCACCCTGCTCATTCTCAGCATAGTGTAATCAAGCTGCTCTTACAACATGACTGAGTCTCTGCCCTCCTGTTCATGGCAACGTGGGATATGGAGCAATGACAGCGTGGCTTAAGATTGTCAGACAAACCACAGGGGAGACGCATCCTCCTGTCCTCTTATTGCTGCCTTTGTTGTTTTGTTTCACAGAATGGCTGCATCAGTCACCATCTAAACCCTGTGAATGTTGTAACCAACTGAACAAATATGGAGTTCATATTGAAGTGCTGATTAGCTACACACCAGAAGACTGTTGAACACATTGGAGCTATAAAACATCACATCGCTCTTAAAAACAAATCGAAATGAGCCTTTTTTATGATTTTTGCTGCAGATTCAGCCTCACCAGGAAGGACCTCAGACATAAATCACCAGCCCTTAGCACTAACTTCACCCAGATGTGAGAAACGAGCTGTGTTTTCTGGTTTTCATGCTGGGGTATGGGATTTGCACATTTCCTCTGTACACCTTATTACACACCATTTGTAAACCATTGTTGATATTGCAAAATTTCTTATCCCAATGTGACACAATCCTTTATTGTCCCAGACAGGTCCATTCATGGCTTAACACAACAATAAAACAACGGCTCTTTTTTTCCTCCCCTCTACCCATCCTGTGCTTGTTTGCTTGAATATTCAAACAGCATTCATTGTCTTTTTTGTGTGTTTTGTTCATTGTTTGTTGTGCTGTCATTCCTCAGCTTGGCTTCTGAACTTCAAAGAAAGGCTTATGTCAATTTATGATGAAATGGAGTGAAGCGAGAGAAAACAAAAAGAGGAGAAAGAGAAAACCTTCGCGCAAAAATCCCTCTCCTTATTAATGGGTGTTCAATAAATCAATGGAATATAATTAAATTCAAACAATGCGATTTTCTTCTTTCACTTGCTGAAGGCTGAGTTCAAACATCACTTTCTGCAGAACCTAAGGTGACCCCAATTCCCTTGGTCCATACGACAACTCCGCCGTCATTCACTGGAGGGTGTCACAGATCCAATATTCAGTCATGCATAACATTAGTGTGTTGTGAAGCCCACAAGGCAATCAAATAGTGCACAGTTGAAATGTTGACACTGATCTCATTTGATATATCTCAAGTGTGACAAAGCCATTTTTGCTCTGCTGGATATTAAGGACTAAAAAAGAGAGGATGACATATGTGCTCACAGCTAAGCTAGCTGGGAATGGTAGCAGACTTTGTCCTCAACCTATTTTCTCCTTAGTGCATTTTCTGTCACTGAAACTCAGCAGTCTTTCTCCCTTACTCCAGCTGTTGTCATCCTTCTCCCTGTAGAAGCTGGCCCAGACCACGCCAGCAAAGGGAATCCAGTTGGACAGAGTGGGAGGTAAGCCTGTGGTTGGTAATCACCTGCTGGCTAAAGGCACAGATGGCACGAACATCAGCAAATGTTTGTGGAGCAATGATCCAAGTAGACTTTCTGATAGGTGGACAGACAAATACAGACACCTGAGAGACCCACATCAGGGTGACAAATTACAGCACACAGAAAGCCAGCAACACGGAAAACAAAGAGTTAAAACTGATCTCTGCAGGTTTTACAGGCAAAGTGTAGATGCCACGGTTCGAGGAGTCTAAAAGAGGCTGTAATAAATTCAAACGGTAGATGCTTTCTATGACAAAGGCGGGCTGATAAATGCTGGTGTTATCAGTGAGCTTGACCATCTACAGAGAGAATTAAGCAGTGAGGTCATCGCGGAGATCACAGCATACGTATGTGCAGACTGATTATCTCTTCCCTTTCAAGGATTTTTGATACATTTCATTGCTTCTGTGATTTATTTGGTAAACCAAAAACCTGCTTTCTGCTCCAGGTTTCAAAGCCACTCTTCAAGGAGACCAAGGCTTTTTTTGCATCTGTTTAGATTTTTGAGATACCACTCTGACACAGTGGAGGCAGCCAGTTTAACAATAGCTTGCATGCAGCTATCACTAAAATCAGGTGGGAAGTCTGTTAGCATTTACAATATGGGAATAGCCTGACAGAATAATTTATTTTATTAATATTTCTGGCAGAGACTTAAAAAAAATATATATAGTCAAGGCATCAAAGATATCACAGTAAAAGGGCCTCAGAGATATATCTCCTCTTGAAGACTTCCCGGCAGATGAGCTGTGTGTTACTGCTTGGTGCCTTGGTTTGTCCTTCACAAGAGACAGGTAACACTGCCAAGACCCAGTAATTAGTGCAGATGGAGACCGTAATACTCTCTTCCCCTCCCTGCAGAAATGCCAAGGGAGGCAATCTATAAATTCCTGCATATTAATGCAATTTAAAACCACTCCAGACACCTTGCTGGAGGCAGGTGATAAAAAGGTGAAAGGCAGGCTACCGGGCAAGCAGCTGCCGATATGTCGTTGACATCAGCCCTGCCTCAGCAACTTTTTGACCCCCCAACACACACCAAAATAACTTCATAATCTGTCTCTTTTCTCAGAAAATGCTCTTGAAATCCTGACCTTAGGCCTTACAACTGGGTCTCTATCAATAATTAAATGGTAATCTAAAAACCCATTTTAGTTGGGTCATCTTTCTGCGCCATTGTCCCCGCTTCTCTTCCTCCCTCCATCTATTTTTTTCCTCTTTCGGGAAGATCTAGTTAGAGATTCCATTAGCATGAGAAAGCAGGCTGGTAATTGTCTTCACCCTACTGAGTGATCCCTGGATAGAGGATTAGGCAGAGAGAAAGCCTTATTTCAACTCTGAGCACAGATGCTGCCCATAGCTACCCTATCCAGATTAGATTAGACTGCAAAGGGATGAAACCAACTGGTAACTTAGAGGAACATTAACCATAAAGCTTAGACAAGAGGTTAAAACCAAAACTTTTTGCTCACCTCTCAGCATCAGTAGCCTTGCCCTGTTTTCCATATTTCCATTTAGAAATTTTCCTTTTAATCTACAGATATGATTTTCTGTTCAAAAATACAGATTGGGGGATGGCAGCTTATAGTTCCTTCTTCTCTGGCATACACAGAGTATTTAGAGCTGAAACTCCCTAAATCATCCCCCTGGGCCACCCTGTCCATCACTAATCTGCTTGCTACCGCCCACTCATAAGGAGGTGTCACATTTCTGGCACTCCTCCATGGGATAAGCACTTCAAACACCAGAGCTTCTCCACTTGACCTTTCCATGGAGATGATTGATTAAGCCTATTGGATTTATTCCATAAACAGGCAACCATTACATCAAAAAGGCAAGGAATTTACCTCTGAGGCAGAACTTAAAATCCATATAAGCTTCATGAGGATTCCAATTTTTATTGCCTTTTTAGATCCACATTTTGCACCACATTAATAATCACAGAGATTTCTCCAAGTCTGTTATGATATGTGAGTTGCTGCAGTTCTCTACCTGCGATAACTGAAGTAAATCACACACAGAAGTTAAAATCAGTTATCTGTACCCTTTAAAAGCAGTGATGCAGAAAAACGGTTGAGCTCCTGAAAGGCTAAACAGTGCAAATAAGGTGGCTTTGTTAAAGATAGCACACATTCAGTGGAAATTCAGACCTGTTCAGGAAGCTCTGTGGGGTAAACCGAGGAGTAGTGAGGCCAGTAAAAGGTCTGCCTCTTGCTTGCAGTATAAGCCATTAAGTTACAACACTGCAGGCTTCCTGTTTTCATGCTTGAACACCTTCTACATGCTTTCAGCAAGGACAAGAAACAATCTCAAGTGAAACAACAGGCAGGAGAAACCCAAGATGACAAAGAGTATTTCAGTGACAGAGTGCTCTAAACCACAACAAATCACATGTCACTTCAAAACCCATTTACGAAAGTTAGAACAGGAAATCCAAGCCCAGTTTCGTTTTACCATTCACCAGGGAGATCTTCCTCTGAGGAACCTCCTCCTGGTGGTTACAGTGCCCAGCAAGCTGTGCTTCAGCTCTGAAGGACTCATGCGCTATGGTAATCATATCCTATTTGAATAATGAGGCAATACCACCACTCCTGCTGCCCATTCCCCTTGCATCCTTGACTAGAGTCTTTGATAGACACTAATTCTAGCTCCATCTATAAAGCTCCTCTCATGCATTTTTAATAGAATCTATTACTTTAGGATTAAATTATAAAAGACTGTCCTCCTTAAATTTTTAATAGTTTGCATAATTGGTATCAGGGCCTGAATGCGAACCATAAAAACCCAGTTTGTACAGGACTGAGCTGCAGAGCGAGTCACACAAAACCACACAGGCAATATGACACGGTCACATTCAAGCACACATCTGCTCACGCTCATGCACGCACATGCGAGCAGGGTCTTTATAGCTTAGGTTGGTGTGAACTCTGAATAAAGGGGACAATAAGGTCAGAGACCGTGATAGTTGCTTTTGGCTGCTGAACTCCTGAAAGAGCCTGAGGCAGGAGGAGTCACTTGATGGAAACAGGAGACATAAACCAGGTGTCCACAGACACCTGCTGCCTCTAATGTCAACTGCGACCACAAGTCACCAGGGCAAACAGCAAAAACTACTTAGCTGGTTTGCTGCCTCCTTCTGCCTCCACAGCCACTGATAAATGTGTTCTGTCCACTTAAATGGAAATGTATTTCCCTTTTCTTTTCCCTGTTTACGGCAGATCAACCATGAGTTAAATGTCATCTGCACTCTCTCTCGCTTTATGCATCTCTCCAGCTCAACTCTTTCCAGTAACAGACAGAGCATACAGGAGAGCAAATGTGTCTGAGGCATCTCCTCTAAACTAGAGCCCCCTTAGAAATCTATGCACGTCACCATCCCCCAAATTAGCACCACAGGGACACCTTCCTCACCGCCCCCGCCTGCTGGCGGCAGCTCTTTGGCATATCTGTACCGGGGAAAATATTTCACACTGTATGAATTATTAAGTGCGGGGCCAGTGCTAAGCAGTGTGGAGATAGACCAGTTATTCACAGCTCTATTGGGACGGATGCGTCGGAAACCCGGGCTGCTTGCCTATCAGATCGTTTGTCACGAGCGATAGACAATTTACAATGAGAGAATTTTTCAATTTATTCATTCTGCTGTCACTGCAGTTTTCTACCACCGCTCATTCCACTCAACAACCCCCTCCTCCTTCAATTCTGTGTCATCTGCTGAAGGGGCTCTGTGCCCGAACCTGCTTCTCTGTCTCATGCTCACTTTGTGTTTTCTCAGCCCGAGGAGGATTGGGGGGGGTTGCATTTGTAGAAGACATGATGAGAGCGATCCTGCCACTTTAATCACCTTAACTGAAGTAAAGGTATGTTGAGGACATCCTATGAAATCTGTTCAGGCCCAAGTGATGAAACTGAGTCTTTGAAAGAGAGAAAAGAGCAGGAAAGCAGGGTGAGAGTGCACGGTTGGAAATTACAATAAAAATGATGGATTTTCCAAAACAAAAATGGTTCCAAACTGATTTTTGAGTTAATGAGAAATTTATTTTCACAGAGAAGGATCCCAGAGGGAGGAATCCTGCTTATTTTCTCTTACAAGAAATTTCCAAATATCATCTCCCACACACAGAGACAGGGGACTTCAGCACAAATGCATGGCACACTGCAACTTCAACATTAATTACTGAAGGTGAACCAGCTGTCAAAACAGCCACAAATTTTGATTTTGTTCAGCAAAACCCTTAGTTAAAGAGGCCAAACCAGAGAGCAGACCTATGCCAAGAACTCAAAGCAGTACTATATCAAACTATTTCAAGTAGACGGAAATACAACCTTATCTTTTTCTTTTAAAATGCTGAGTATACAAGAGAAAGAGAAAATGACATGTGTAGTGTTGCAGGTCTAAATGTTCAGTGCGAACAGTTTGACCTGTAAAGCAGCCCAGAGAGTTTCTCTATCTCCAATGTCCTTTAAGCGCCTGACACAGACGGGTTGCACTGAATAGGTCTTGATGTGAATGCAGAGATCTAAGATAAATGTCCACACAGGCAAGGCCTCTGCCCTCTTCCTGATGATACATTCTTATACTCAAATACCCACTCCCCTTTAACATGCAAGCACACACACACACACACACACACACACACTCATGCACACTTGCAAACATGCAAACATAGTGCCAACAATTCCAGTGAGGGCAGCATTTGTTTGGGGACAAGGTGACCCTGTTGCCTGGGGGCCTGTGAACAAGCACAATGAAGGCCTCTCATCCTGCACACACCCAGCCGGCTGTGGAGGTGGGTGGAGGGTGGGGTGTGAGAAGCATCACAACACCCTTCTACTGCAGTTTTAAACCCCTATTCAGGAAGCCCCCTGAGATAGCTCCTTTCACACCCTGCACAGACGGAGCAAAAATCCTCGCTTGTAACCCAGAGTCACGCAGTCAACAGATGGAGCTGCTATTGAGTGAAGGATCGCACTGGCAGAGGCGGCTCCCCATCCATCCCCACTGGAAACAATGGGGCAGCAGGTCAAGAGTGCTGTCTCCAGGAGGAGGGGTCAGGAAGGAGGGGCATTCTTTGACACAGTCAAGCTATGTGAGCACTTTGAAACTAGAGGAACTAAGAGAATCTCTTTAGATGTCGGGCAGAGGGGAGGAGGCTCGTGGCGCTCAAGCTGGTTGCTGGGGATCCAAATCAGGTGGAGGGGTGAGGGGGGAGGCTAGTGGTGGTTGTTGTATGTGAATCTAGGACAGCAGTGGTTGTGTTTAACCTGCAAATAAGCATAAAAACACACCCCTGTGCAGACACTTTTACTTGTTCAGGAAGAAGGCAAAAAAGAGAGAGAGAGAGAGAGAATGAGCCATGCAATGGAGACATAAAGAAAAAGAAGTTTTAACAAAGTGAAACAACTGCAATGCCCTCAAGACATTTTTCCTGAAATACTTATGTTAAAGGTTGAATATGGAACATTTTATTAAAAGCTATATTTCTTTAAAAAAAAAAAAGAATACCTCCACAAGTCGTTTGGAGGGGTGCAGAATGAAAGTACTGTACAACATTTCCTAAAAAATATATATATATTTAGCCTGAAAATAAATATAAAATAAATTTTAATGGGTTTGACAATGGCACTATGTTTACATCTACAAGCCAATACACGCCGCCATTGCGGGTTGCCAAATATGGTCTCTGTGTGGCAACTGTATGTTGGGTACAGTTAGGCTGGCACAGGGGGAAGCAGTGGAGTCGGCAAATCAAGCAGCTGTTTCAGAGCCCCGGATATATTTTTATCCGTCTCAGAAGAGGAGTGACCTGAGGAGAGCAAAAACTGGAGTAAATTTAAGTGAAGCCTACACTAGATGGACCCACAGAAACATTTTCCACAGCATCAAAACGCAGAAATGTCGACTTTTCTCCTGAATTGGTAAGCTAACTTGTTTGCTAACATGGCTAAAGTTAGCTGTTAGTTATAAACGTGTTGGACATGCTGCAGGCTGCTGGTCACTAGCCATATCAGCAGCGAGCCTGGCAGCCCATCGGCTGGAGTTTTTCTGCCATTGCAACTACAACCTAGACACACGTGATGTCGCTGTTCTGTTCGTATTCCATATTCAAACATTAAAACTGATGTCATATATTTCAAAATGAAGCTCCTACTCCTTCAAGTTCTTAAAGTTGAAAAAAAAAAGCTTTAATTCGATTATTCTCTGCTGTTCAAACTTATAATATTTCCCCACAAACATAATCTGAAATCATATATGACTGCAATCAAAGTAGATTTTGTTACTAAACTGGCTTTTTGTGCTTGTTTTCAAAGTGGTAAAGCATCTATGGATCATGGAAGACGAACACACATCTGCCTGTCACTCATGTCTGCGTGCATGCATGCACTGAACCATGACCACATAGACGAACACAAAGCAGTCACAGCATCGCTCTAGGAGAAAGTATATCCATTTCCATTGACCAGCAGTCTTGCTATCATGTAGCTCTGACCTGGGAGTCAATTAGTCATCTAGGTTGCCTTGCCTCACTGGGTTTCCATGGCCAGATGGAATACAAAGACATTAAGAAGTTATGCACAGATCCTGTGAGTTCACTTTTCTTCTGCGGCATAAACATTCCAACGACTGGGATGCCAAATACCACTGCCACATGTTCCTCATCCTTGGAGGTTTGGTTAATGGGGCTATTTTGCACAGGAAGGCACTCATTACAAAGCAGAGTGTCAGAAGCCTTGCAGCAATTCTCTATCAACAACCACTTGACGAGGAAGTTCACGGACACACAGGAAGAGTTTCTGCCACCATGGAAATGTTCACAAATCACACCTAATTAAACACAAAAGCATAGTCCATGAAATCAGAGTGCAGGAAGGCTTCTCGAGATCAAGGTGAAACAGATTTTTCTCAGTTTTAAGACACCTTTCTGGCAAGGACACCATTATTTCATCCAGGTTTGCGCATTCTTTAAACAAACTGTCAGCTAAGCACAAGGGGACAATAGGTTATTCTGCCTTTCGAGGTCACATCACAATGCATCAATGGTTTGCCATTTCGGAAAAGGTTGCTATTATGCTATTTGAGCCCAGAATTTGAAAAAAGGCCTATTCTAACCACGCTGAAAGAAATCAATAAGTGCACAGAAAAAGAAAATGACCATAAACACACTGGCTTTTATCCAGAGTGCCACGATGCAGATGAAAGCCCAGAATCTACCTGGAAAGCAAAGCTGAAAGCAGTAGAAGACAACAAACCACTCTCAGCAGTAGTCCAAGTTCTCAGAAGGGGCCAGAATGTACTAGATTGTACTCAAACCTCACCAGCATCTATGTCCACAACTGCTATTAGATGCCTAATATTCTTGGCTTTAGGGAGGTTCAGCTTTTCTGCAACAGTGAGACAGATTCAGCTCCGGCTGCCCCCTTTTCCTTTTCAGTGCGGCCTCACATAGTCCTTTTGGTTTTCTGCAGACAATAGTGCTGGGCGGCGGCCCTTATTTAAAAGATTAATAGGATGCTGTCGTGGTGAAGAAGCAATCGGTGAGGTTTCTGTGACAGCAGAAAATGTGTGAAAACAAGGCAAAGAGGAGAGACCATTGTCACGGTTACCAACTGGCTGCTGTGTCTCAATTGAGATAGCTGTGGCTTTCAAGCCCAGCCGTCAATCACAGCAGCAAGCATCAATGGGGTAAATTTAAATGATAAAACGATAAGTCATGAGCAGGCGAGTTTGCTGTCATCAGGACTGGAGCTGCTTGGAAGTAACTGTGTGTGTAGAAATTTCACTCCAGCCATATGGAATTTTGTTTTGCATCGAGTTGCAGGCTTCGCCCCTCAATCATGACAGAATGTGTAATCACCAAATGTCTTCCTCTCAATCCCTGTTACAATTGGAAGCACAGTGCTGCCACTAGAGATGGGGGAACAAAATGGAAAGCTGACTAAAAGACAGGCTTTAAGTGACACTTAATTTGAGATACCCAGCTATTCTCTCAGCACCAGTAAACAGGATCCATCAAACTTCGCCCACAGCCTCTATGACTCTGCAGCTGTTTGTATGAAGTGGCACAGTATGCCTGAGAGGCCCTCAGTTATCAAGAGGAGTGATGAAGAAATCAAGTTCTTTAATAGTTCCTAAAAACATGCACAAAGAAGTCTATGACAGATTGTAACATTTTCAGAGCACAAATTCTGATCTCAGTTATGTTTACTCAAAGTATTTCCTCCATTAAAGGAAAACTCATCAAGAGAGACAGTGGGGTGCTTCGAGGTCTAATGGCAACATCCACTGCTCTGCTGTTGGCTAAGGGACCTTTGTCACAAGTCATTTCCCTCTCTGCCCCTCACATATCCTCACTAATATCTCTAACGCTATCAAATGATGGTAAAAAAGCCCTTGAAAGAAAGAAAGAAAGAAAGAAAGAAAGAAAGAAAGAAAGAAAGAAAGAAAGAAAGAAAGAAAGAAAGAAAGAAAGAAAGAAAGAAAGAAAGAAAGAAAGAAAGAAAGAAAGAAAGAAAGAAAGAAAGAAAGAAAGAAAGAAAGAAAGAAAGAAAGAAATGACAAAAGCTAATGACAGCCGCAGAGAAGATGACAGAGCGAGGAAAAACACAAGTGAGCTGCCGAGGAAGTGAGAGAAAAACACTAAACAGCTGCTTTCCCCCTTCTTCCCTCTGCTCTCTCCCAGGAGAGTCCCATGCGATCTCCCTGAGCCTAGTTTGTGGCTGACAGAGGGGACCGCAACTCTGTTCATCTCCCCACTCACATGGCTCTGTGCCCCCCGCCGCCTGCCTCACCGTCACTCCGCTGCCAGGAGGGGAAAGATGGTGGGGAGGGAGAGCAGAAGTGGGGGGCTGCATCAAGGAAAGACTCTCCCAGTGGGTTCTCGTCAGTTCCAGGCCATTGCACCTTGCTCATTGGGATTTTTGTTTACACACACGTGCACACACACACACACGTGCACACACACACACACACACACACACACACACACACACACACACACACACACACACACACACACATATCCATGCAGAGCAGATGACTATTAATGGATACGATAATGGGCTTTTTTTTCTTCTTTCCCTCTTTTTCTTCTGCATAGTGAAACGTTTTGTTTTTAAGAAATGCAGCGATATGAGTGGCAGTCTGACGCCTTGCCGAGCTTATTTAAGTGGCACAAGAGCAGATAACGTTCAATCAAAAGCCATGGACACGGTTGATGTGGTCAGTGGTAATGTGTAGCCAAAAGGCCTGACATACTTCCACGGTCTTTGGGGACAAGCAGAGAACGGCAGGCTGCCCCTGTGCGTTCAGTCTCTACAGATGTTGCCTTGGAGAGCGGCTGACTAGCTGCCTGCCGTGACAGCTGGACAGCTGTTTCTATAGACGCAGCCACAGAAGCATGCCACGGAGATGAAAAGGAGGGGGGATGTATGTTTATTTTATCTGTATGAAGTTCCCAGGATGTGCAAAGCTGTCAATTTTACCAATGGTGCATGAGGCTGGATAAGAAAAGATGGCACAAAAGAATAAATGGAGGAGAGCACAGATGGGCAAATATCAGACATGGTTGATGTTCTCTAAAGAAAGTCCCTCAATAAAACAAAATTGCTTTAAACTGGAACTGCAACTTGTCTATCCTTGAACAAACAAATGCACCACAACTGGCAAGCACAAGTCAAAACATTTAATTTGATCCACAAGGTCTATTTGAGCAGCTGTGACGGTTTATCACAAACAAGTAAAAGTTTAATATGAACTTCACAGGGAATTCCAAATTAATTTTTTACATTTTCATAAAAGAGAGCAGGGGGAAAAAAAAATCTATTTTCAAAAAGCTTAGAGGATAATTGGCTGAGC
Organism: Atherinomorus stipes; assembly: GCA_023101725.1. NCBI lineage: Eukaryota > Metazoa > Chordata > Actinopteri > Atheriniformes > Atherinidae > Atherinomorus > Atherinomorus stipes. The sequence continues at coordinate 972,623 of JALJCO010006760.1, forward strand.
ATTAAAATAACTCTGGACTCTGTGCCAGCATCAGTGGCTGCTGGTGATGAAAGGCAGTTTAAATTGGGGTCATGTTCAGATATTATACCTTTATTCTGCCTCTTTCAAACATACCTGTAAGAGAACAGAGCAGATTAAAGCCAACAGCGTAGCATCCTTGCCGATTACAAAGACCAACAAGAATAAAAAAGGCTGAAAAAAGCTGAAATGTCGAAAAACACTCTGCAGTATTAAATGTTGAATAAAATGCTGCAAATCATGAGTAAAACAGCTTGAATTGATGCCAGTCACTTGTGCCAAAACTCAAATTTGTCCTGCGCGAGCCAGGCTATTCATTATGCCACAAAAGGTCAGCAATTTGTTCAACTCAATAAAAATGTTAATAAACCTAAGAGCTCACAAGAAGCTGTGCTCATAAGCATTTGGTTGTACATTAAAAGAAAACAAAATGTGAATATGTGACTGCAGGTTTCCCTGTGCATCTCTCTAAGTACATTGTTGCCATTACAGCATTTTGTAGGTCAAAGGTTCTACAGCTGCATCTTTCTGGCAGGAAATATAGCTTTGGCCTAGCTGTAATCCTGGTCAAACTCCACCAATGAAGCAGATATATACATACACTTGCTGACAAACACACATACAAGCAAAATTTAGCATTCAACAAAAGTCAGAGGAGTTGATAAGCACCACCACACAAACATCTCCAACTCACACACTCATTCTGCTCTGCCAAACAAAATGAGAAGCAGCATTATAATTATTTATGAAATCTTTTAGAGGAAAAAAAGTGATTACTGTGGACGCAAGTCTGGAAGTGGTGGGGGTGGGTCATTGCTAAGCAACCAGTCATTATCCTCCAGAGTGGAGCGAGGTGACCGGCCATCCGTCTAAACTCCAGCGGCTCGCCTGGCTGCTGTACACCCCCCTCCCTTCTTTCCTCCGCCATTCTCTCTCCCTCTGCCGTCTCCCCGTCCGAATACAAACAGAGATAAAGAACGCTGCAATCGCTCTTGACACACAAATAGGTTAACACAATAAAGCCGGCTTTGCCTGGCTCACTCGAGGGAGGAAAGCAATTCCAGCAGCAGGCAGGAGGTAATAAAACAGAGCTAGGAGTGCGTATGTGTGTGCATGTGTGTATGTGTGTGTCCATACATGTCCTCATGTCAACGTCCCTATGTTTTTGTATGTGAGTGAAAGCAGGCACACAGAAGCTCTTTGGCCTCAAGGCCTAATATCCCATGGATTTTCAGCCCTATCCTGACACAAATAATATCACCGAGAAAATGACGGAAATTCCTGGGAACTCTTCCATTTAGATGAAGGAAATTATGGTTTTATATTAACAATATAGCTGACCTGCACAAGCCCTATACATAAACATAAACATTTCCCCATGGGTCATATGCCAGCTCTCCAGTAAATGCTCTCCTGCTTGGTTAAAATTCAACACGTAAATTGAATGAGTTTTATCTGTGCAAGCCTCAGCTTACTTTCTCTGTGGCGGCTGCCAGGCCTGGCAATAAATGATAAAAATCTCCAGAGTTTTATTAAATCGTGTTGCATTCACGCTGAACTCAGGAAAATGGTGAGGTGGCTCCTGCAATTATAGCCCAGACCAGACAACATTGTTTTCTCCAGTCAGTGGAAATTTCATTACCCTATAGCAACCGCCTTAGAATTGGGTAATAGCCTCTTCTTGTCACAGACACAAACCGTCTGTGGGAGGCGTGTCACCCCATAAGTGTTATCCATTTGCAACAGAATGGATCGAGTCAGTCGCAGTCCAGATGTTGGTTGGCATAATGTGCCACGTTACTCACCGATATGGAGGAAGTGAAAGAACAAAAACGTGGTCAATAGCTAATTCCTGAAATGACTGTGGTGCAATCAAAAGCATTGAACCTTGATACATCCATGCATGCAGCATACATGCCTCTCCTAAGGCTACACATGCCCCCCCCCCGCCTTTCTTACATGTCAATAAAAACAGAGTTGACATATTTGCTTCTGGATGGATTGAACTGCAAAGAAACTCCAGTTAAAGTTTGTAGGAAAGTTTCACATGTTTAGTTCATATAGACAATCATCTGTAAGTGTCAATCATTTCCCTAATTTTTAACCTGCTTTCCATTCAACCAAGTGATCAAACAGCAGGGATGTAAAGTGGTGGCCATTGTCAACAGGGAATAAATTACCAAAGCATGAGGAGAAAACATCTTATCTGCCTGATGTATTTCCTGCTTCTGCAGAAAGCTACAAAGCCCAAGGGAGAGCAGTCAACCAAAATGCAGAGAGATGGAGATTAGCATGATGTGCAGTTCCTTGTTCCATTAAAGTTTGATCTTCCTCAATAGCCGAGGAGAATCAGATATCTCCTATTCAAGATTAAAGTACACCAGCATAGAGGGGAAGATTAATCAGAGGCCTGGATGAGATAAAAACAGCCTTGCTTCTGGCGTGGAAAACAGTGGCAATAAAGAGTTCAGCTGATAATGTGAAACATGGTGAGGCACAATAGCAAATCAAACAGCATGTGCGGGCCTCCAAAACAAATCAAAGGACAGACTAGACCGCAACACAGTGGCTGGAGGAGTACAGCAGGGGCTGATCTGATAGTAACCAAGGCCTTCATTTTATTGCTGGTTAAGGTTGAAGAGGGCACGCTGTGGATTTTCCCATGTTGCTCTCTGTCGCCAGGCTCTCATTCCCTCTCCTCCTCTTCTCCTTGAGATCAATGGTGCTGGGGTGATTTCACAGCAGCCTGCATTGTCACCCAGAACAAATCAATGTGACCATGAGGAAGGCAAAAGCGGCATTGTTTTTAAGGAGAGCAAATTCGCTGTTGGAGAGCTTGTCAGATTTGCTTTATTCTCTTTCTTCCCCCAAGAAGTCTGTGGAAGGAGCACGCCTCCCCTCACTTTTCTGGCTGAGTTATGGGGCAAACTATAAACTGCACAACACTAAGCTTCTCCTTACTAGTGTACTCATTAACCACATATAAACTGCACATTTCCTGTTCACTATATTTCACATGCGCAAGAGCCTTTACAGACAAGAAAAATGGACTAGCCACCCCTAACCTTTCAGAATGAAAGACTATACATTAACCCTGAGGCCTGGTGAGACGTGAGTTCCATTCAGCCTGACAGGGGGCGAGAGGGGAGGAGAAGGAGGAGGTCGAAGGAACACTGCTGTCCGCCTTGTGCTAACTGACTGCATATAACCCTGATGAGGAGCTGCCAAGGCTTCATGAGTAGAACAGTGGTCAGGTAAACCCCTGAATACGATCAAAATAGCAGGAAATCATCAGTGGAGTAATGGGCCACACATTTACGAACATGCAGTGTACCTCCCATCAGAAACACAGCAGGAGTGTCTCTGTGCAATCACATGCCTGTAGTTTATATCAGTTACTCCACATGAAGAAAAAAGAAATCTTGAATTTTGATGTTTAAGCTCCCGCTCATGAAAACATGAAGCCTGATCTGTATTTAAAATTGCTGCCAACTCACAGTAACAACTCGACAGACAGAAGATTTCTGGACTCCATCAGTTATTGTGATTACATTTATTATCTCCAGGAGAGATTTTCCTAAAAGTGAATGTAACATGTTAAACTGTGGGGATCAGTCTGACCGGTGACCTGTCCAACATGTACCCTGCCTCTCACTAAGTGTCAGCTGGGAGAAGCTCCAGACCCTTATGACCCTCTACATGATAAGCGGTTTTAGCTAATGGATGAGAGCTGCTCATCTGACTTTGTCAGTGCAGCTAAGGAGACCGAGGGTCACTGAGTCAGGGCTAAAACAGCCACAGTAGCAGTGTGTGGTTTAATGTACATCAGCAGCTTCGCAACTGAGCAGAAGGTGTCAAGTATTAAAAGTGTTTGTGGCATATGGTAGTTCTACCCTCAAACAAACACTAACTCTAAATACAACCAGTCTTGTTGATTCTGCCAGTCAGATCTCAACAACACCATCATCTCAGCTGGAAACTGAACATCTCTTTCACCTGCATTCATTCACACTGACTGGCTGAGGGCTGTGTTTGCTTCTCCACAGTCATTTGCATGTAATGTTTTAGTTTTATGCTCTTTTCATGCTCTGTTCCCATATCCTGGGTATTGATGTGCAAGAGTGTATATCAAACCATGTACAAATACAAAGCACAAGAAAGGGCACATCTCCTTTGTTTGGCTGCACATGAAAAAGTGTTAAAACAAGGACTGTTGTAGACTTTTTATGATATGAAACACTTTGATCATGCAGCTATAATGAGCTGCTGTTGACATACCTTTGAGAGAAAACATTATTCCTTTAAGTGTCCAATAATATTTCCAAGTAAAAAGCTTTGAGCTTCATATGATATCAGCTAACATAGAAAATGGTGTATTTTCTTTGACAGGAAAATGATTATTTTCCATTTAAAAGGATATTATTCTATAAAAAGGAGTACGTGGACAGCAAATCGGTCTTCAGAATGTTTTCATGTGCTTGAATAAAAAAAACCCACTTTTAATAATAAAGTTTACAAAAGAATGGACATGTAAACTAGACACTACAGTAGGCTACCACACAAGATGCCCCCCCCCCCCCCCCCACCCCCCCAGCCCCACACACACACACACACTTCGATCTACTATTTTAGTCATCTTAAGTGCCAGAATGAGTTTTGCTGCCTCTGGGAAGGTGTTGAGACAATCAAACCATGCAAGGATTAAAAAAGATTAATACACAGCACAGGAAATTAAACTTCAGCGACTTTAACGATATTCTTGAGCGCAGCTCACTTATTCACTTCAGTCAGGCACTTTAATAAGCAAAGAATACAGTAAGGAACCCAAATGCTATCAATCAATCAAAGTGATATGCAATTTGAGTTGCAAATTGATAAAATGCCAGGCTTCTCTTAGTGTATTACTTTTGTTAATGCGTTGCTAAAATATGCTCTCCACCATCCAACTGTTGGCAGCTTAATGAGTACAGGAGATTAGATTTTACTTAAGTAATTAAGATGTTCTTAATTTCATCAGCAGGTGGAGAGAAGTTTAAGGAATTGCTGCTGTAATCAGAATTTGGATAGAGGTGTGAAAATAAAGTATTTTGAACCTTTAAGGGTTACCACATCTTTTCAGATTTAGAAAGCAACAGCAAACACAGTCAAAGCAAGAGGAATACAGCGTGAATAAAGCTTTGACTCTGCAGCAGGACACTTGAGGGTCCAGCATTACAAAGAAAGCCAAATCTAACAGCAAGCCAAAAAAAAAAAAAAAAATAATAAAGACAAAAAAACAAGAACTACAAACTCCAAAAAGGTAATTCAGTGACCTAGATATTAAAGCTTCCTCCCCCCCTGCCATTCCTTCTCTCCTGCCTTGTCCAACCATCATGTTGAGTTAAGGCAAGCATTATGCTGGGAAGACTATTTGTTTAGGTGAGGAGCAGCCACAGAGCTAATATGAGCACAATTTGCTCAGCAGGTCATAGGCGCAGAGAGGAGGAAGTAAATGAGGCAGTTCTGCCCCCTCGGGTGCAGCTCCTGCCTCATACATCACTGGATGTTTTATTCAATACAGCCAGGAAGGCTCTATGGCAGGTGCCCTGACTGTGGGGGCGCCTGCCCTGCTGTAGGGGCCCATATTACATTCAGCGAGCCGCCTATCTGCGGGGCTTCTTGACAGAGAATGACTGGAGCCAGTGAGGAAGATCAATTTGGAGGATGCTTGTAGTTTAATGATAAAACATACCGTGTGCAGCCTTTTCGCTGCAGAGTCAGCATAATGTGAAGCTCATCTCTGTGCAGTGTGAGCAATGGAGCTAAATATTGCAAAGCTACCTCAGCAACCCGCGAGGCTTTAAGTTCAGAGGAGTCGAAACGGGCTAAACTTTATCAGCTCACATTCATATTCAATTTTTACAAGGTGAATTTCAGATATATTCGCGATAATAACATCTTGCTGGCTCCGTTCGAGGCTTGGGTTGCAGAGGACAAATTTGCAGGAATGCCTACAGGAAAATGACAAATTGTCTCCATACCTCACTGCTGCACAGAACATCATCGATGTCCGCGAGCCGAAAGTGAAAAGTTTCACAGTATTACGCACGCATCTCCATGAATTTTACGAGTTTTTCGATAAAAGTCTGCCACGCTACAGAGGCAGACACACTATAAAAAAGAGATTGTATATCATTAACACTCCAGGGTGAAAAATCACTAATTGCAGTAGACTCTAGTCACCCTCCCCACACGCAGAGACGCAAGGGGGTGTACAGATAAGGGGAGAAAAAAAAATCGCACCTTTTGCTCTAGCCGCAACCCCTCCAGTGCCACACATCCCTGTCTGTGGTGCCTGCGGTGCATTGCCCTCTACAACAGACTTAATTGCTACCCATACTTGAAAAGACCAATATGACACATCAAAGCAGTTCCTAAAGCTATTCGGCAGTGTTACAAGTCGATTTTTACAACACCTCTTTCACTGTGGGTCCCGCATGGAAACAAAGAGTTTAATTCTGAGGCATCTTTATGCGAGCAGCGTTCAGGAAAAAGGAAATATTTTCAAACATGTATAATTTTCTGACGTCTCTTTAGCTTATTTATCATCCTGGGGGGACACGGTGAGCCCGAACAGAAACTATAATCATGGCAACAAAGACGGACCTAAAACATACTGAATTTGCAAGACTTGGAGAAACAAACAAAGAAACAATCAAAATGTAAAGGATATTTACCATAAATTGCTCCTTAGTGCAGACTAGAACTCCATGCAGATTGTAGCATTCACCGAGCAATCTGTCTCGTTCTTCTGCGGGCCAAATTAAAGAGGATTCATTCCGTTCCCCCAAAATCCAGCTGCTGCTTCGTCGATGTCAAATGCTGATTAAGTTTATCCTCGTCTTCCGATGGTATGCAAATATACCGGTAGCCCTGCAAATTAGATTCCACACTTTAGCCTCTAGCATGCAAAGTTAATAAGCTTTGCCTTTTTTCTCTACTCGGGTGCCAAATTTATGTCGAGAGCAAGAGCGCAGGTCGGCAATTTCAGAGGCGTCTTCGGAAGGATTGCGCACTAAGTGCGCTTTGGGTTTTCAGCGTTTAGCCTCTGAAACAAAGTCAGGGGTCCCGGTTGCTGTTTTCTCTCGCTTGAAGATTCCTCCAAATAAAAGAAAAAACACTTGTTTGAAAGACTCGGTGGTTCAGCGTCTATGCAGTATTCCAAAATCTCCCGCTGTTACGCATGGGGTCCGTCTGATCACAGACAACCTTATTTGAAATGTATAATGAAGATGTTTGGAATATAGGTAATCTAGGCAATAATGTGTGAAGGTACCCTGAAAGGAATCAAGGGAGGGCCAAAGCATCTGCCTGAAATATCCTAAACTGATGCGATGTGATGTAAAATCCCGTTGATCAGGCTCTGCTCCGTCCGTCACTTTCTCCGTGGTATCGGCAGCCTCTTCGAGATGTGTCGCCTCCCGTTTCAGACTCAGATTTCCAGATGAGGTTGCAGAGTAACCTCGTTAGCAAAGCTCAAGGAAGCTCTCTTTGGTATATTCACCAAATAAGAAATTGTTTCGTCTGAATAAAGCGCTAGCTGCTTTGGGCAGCTCCGGGACGCGGTCCTGCCCTTCTGCCGAGCTGCCGAGACTGACAATAACCCGGAACGCTGCAGACTGTCAGGCTGTTCAGACCGCCCACCGACCAATCACTGTACTGAGAGAATAGAAACATTCCCACGGGTTGGCCAATCATCAGTAATTGAGGACTGTTACCATAGAGATGCTCGGCGTCTAAGCGTCTGAAACCACGTTGTTTATTCGCAGAAGAAGAAAAAAAGATTTGATATAAATTGCCATGACAGGATGCAGATTGAGATTTTAATCACTCTTTTAACCATCACAGCGTTTCAGTTCTTTCTTCTCCAGCAACCTGGTCGTAGGTTAAAGGCATCATCCTTTCATGGTCCTCACTGGACTAAAACCCGCAGGCGTCTGTTAAATACCTACGAGCAAAACGCTGATCAAGCTAAATGTTGCTTTGAAGCAGTTCTGTAAAGAGAAATGAAGTGTTAGAACGCAAGCAGAGCGAAAAAATATGATTTGTTTGTCAGAAAAACTTACTATTTGTGAACTGGGATTTGAAAATGCTTGGTTTAGAACTCGTAGGTTAAATGTGAACATTTTGATAATAGATTTTTGTGAGAAGTCTATTGAGTGATCGTCAAGGACAGAAGAGGCACATCACTGCTCTTACTTTTCCAACTTGGATCTTTTAAGTTATCAATTAAAAGTAACCCTTCATTTAATCATAATTTGCTTCCAAAGAACCAAGCCATGCTTATAAGCTTTAAAAATGGTCTTGAGTTTAAGGTCTCCTGGTTTTTGAACTTTATTTAAAGTTTTTCTTTGAACATTGGTGAATTTTTCACTTTTGCAGTCAAGTCAGCTGAGGAATGTTTTTTTGTTTGTTTGTTTGTTTTTTTTCAATATTTGTGTGTGTCCTAAGTCACTTATTAACAATTTCTGATCACTCAAGCATAAAACTATAAGTTCAAAGATGTCACACATAGGTGCATTAGAAAATAAAACTTTTTAACATGGATTTAAAAGTGAATTGGTGAAAGTTTTATCCGCACTGGGAGTTTGTTCTTGTTTGCAGCATAACCGCTATAATGCTGCTTGTCTGACCTTTGGTCTGGACTACCTGACTTGAGTCATTGGATCTGTGAGTAGGCTACTGCAGTTTATCTTCTCTGAACATAGCAAATGTATTCTAGGCCTATCAGGGGCAGAGCTATAGGGGTGACCCAGCCACCCAATCACTGGCCACCCCCACTAACGGGGCAGCACTCAAAGGCCCCAAGCTGCTTCCAAACCACTTTTCCTTCTTATTTTAGACACTAGCTACCCGATACAGTTGGAATTTTGAGATCAGACATGCAGAAGTTGAAAATCCCACTTTTAAGCTTTTCTCGCTGAGATGTTGCGATTGGGCAACGGAAACTTCTGCTTCACAGGGAAGGCCCAAAACTGCTTCCAAACCACTTTCCCTTCTTACTTACCACACGAACTACCTCATACAGTTGGATGTGTGTGTATATGTGTATAAACATGCGCTCTGAGGTATCTAATTATGGCCACCCCTATGTGAGTAATGGTCTCTCCCTGGCCACCCCAGTGAAAAATCTTTGGCTCCGCCACTGCCTAAACCATGCTGTCATTTGAGAAGCAGCAGGGTTTTTTAAATCTAGTCTGTGACTAACTGCAAGCCAGAGTAAAGATTTTAAAACTGGTATGATGAGTTCAGATCTCTTAGCCATGGCTAAAACTCTAGCAGCACCATAAACTACAGCTGTTCAATATTCTTTTTGAAGTTGAGTTTAAAGACCATGGATGGATGAGATTTTCTAGGTATTTTTTTCACTAAACTGAGTTCTGTTGATGTTTTTGACTTTGTAAAAAGCTGCCTTGGTGACAGCTTTGACATGGCTGTTGATAGCTAGATTTGGGTCTATTAACACACCAAGGTTACAAACCTCATTGGAGAATTTAAGAGGTGTTTACTAATGCTGGCCATCTTGTCTTTGCTACCAACATGATAGTTTCAGTTTTGTTCTTAAACAATTAGAAACTTTTCTCATTTAATTGTTTATTTGCTTCATACACTGACACAGTAAGTCTATTGGGCTGTAGTCTGGTGACAAAGACATAAAGTTGTACATTTTTTTCATAACTGATAATTGATGTCAAAATACTGTTTTTTTTATCAAAAGGAATCATTTACAAGTCTGATAGAAAAAGCCCAAAAACTGGCCCCAGGGGTACTCCACAATTCATTACCAATCATTCAGATTCATAGCTGCCAGTCATGACTAAATGACTCAGACCTTCTAAACAGGACCTGAGCAGTTATGGACCACACCAGAACATCCACCAGAATCTTACAGCCTGGACTCAGAAATGGTCATGAGGATAAAGAAACATGCAGAAAAGTCTGGCACTAGAAATAGAGTGAAAAGTGGTAGAGACAGGTCTTATGGAGTGATGAATTCTCCCCCAAGCCCCAACGTTACTTTTATATTGAATTGTTTTGACAGAGAACAGAACAGAAGGCAGCCAACGTCCAGAGAAGAGTTTTGAAATGTCCTCCAAAAAGTCTGTAGAACTATTCATGATTAGTACTCAAAAATGACAAAAAAAGACAGCTTGTTTTAAGGGTTTGGGCTGCATTGAGTCATAAAGATGGTCCCAAGTATTAACTTAATGCTGGTTAGAATTGTAGAGCTGTTTTTTGTTGTTGTTTGTTTGTTTTGGGGTTTTTTTTTTTTTGCCTTTTGTAATATAATTCCTGTTATATTTGCAATTACTTCAACACATTGTTGTACCCATTTTCAACTTCCTGGCAGCAAAGAAATGATGGATGGCTCAACAGTTTTGGACAGTACAATAAAATCATAATTGGTGAAAGTTTGATAAACACATAAACAGCACTGATAATACCAGAATTCATATAACTATGCACTTACATCCTTCCCACAGTTAATGTTTTTACTGAGTACTTCTAAACTGCATAAATATCTTTCAAGAAGAATGACAAATCTCTGGATAATTCAACACTGCAAAATTCCATCACAGGCACTTCCAGCATATATGAGTCACAGGCAAACTCGCGAAACACCTATTTTTGCAAAATGTCATTTCAACAGTAGGGAAGTGGGAAGTTTATTTGACTGAAGTCGTCAGTATTCTTCTTCTTCTTGGTGACTGTGCCCAGTGCACACAGACCCTGGGACACACAAAGGCAGTACAAGCAATCACACATCATGGACTCTCATAATAAGCTGACGCTGGGAAGTGGGTGATGCAGCACTCAGCTTATGCCAGTGCTGATAAGAGCCTGAAAGTATTACCTCGGTCTGGCAGCCCGCTCCAAGAAATCCATCCTGAGCCAGGTCATCAATTCTGCCCTATCTGATTGCTCACCAATCCCTGGCAGCTCCATGTCGCTGTCCTGCCTTCTGCCTTTGAAATTTTCTCTATGACTTGCACTTTCATGGTTGCTCTTTCACAGAGAAACAGGCAAATGCTGCATGTACTCACTGGGTCTTATGAGGTCTTACATCCACCAATGGCACAAAAAAAATACAGACTCTGAGCGCATGCTCCAACACAGGTAAACGTTCTGGAACAGTAAAGTACTTGGCATATGCAGTATCTTAAATTATCTTAAAAACTCCTCCTTTTACTATTGCTGTGGCCCTATAGCATGCATCAAAGTCTTTGGAGTTCAATGATAAAGCCAACCAGAGCTGTGTTGTGTTCCAGTGAGGCAGGCAGACAGGCAAACAAGCCATTTGATTAGCTGATAAGCAGATGACTCAACAAACATTCAAGGCATGTTTACTGTGGTTTGATTGGAGTACACCCAATATGGAGAAGATTGGACACAAATACATTGTGAAAACACTCAGCTGCTCCAGCCCCCAAGGCAGCATGAGGGCACATAAAAACAATGAATTATTTATAGGAGAGACAAGTGAAATATTACAGTGGATAATTTTCTGTGGGTCATATTATTAAATGTACTTTTTGAAATATGTCTGAGTCTGTGTGTTTCCTCAAAATCCTTCCCTCTGACAGGATCTGGAGCCTTAAGACTGGATTTGGAATCATATCACTCTGCCAAGAAACCTATGAGTGTTTCACTAAAACACCAAAGCAAGGGTTATTCACATGCTAATTAAGCCTTCTTCTTTCTTAGTAAATATGATCAAAGGATAATTGCTTTGTCTCTGTTTTAGGTATTAGCTTTGGCTCAGAATAAACGATCTCACAATTAAGACAAGCCTTTTGCATGCCTCATCAGAAAGAGGGTTCACACTACCAGTAAAATCCAGTTCAGCCTCAGCAAAAATCACTGCTGCATCTCCGAATGGAGCCTCTCATAAATAAAGCTCTTGCACGCACCATCCAGCACTAACGTTAGTGTCTGTCTCTGAGCTGAAAGCCTTACGCTGTTACAATTTGTTCCTGAAAGTGAACTCAGTTTAATTGAGCAAAGTTCAAGACTCCACAAACAGTAAAGCAACAGAGGAAAAAAAAATCAATGGCAACAGAGGCATGGAAAAAAGAGATAGCATTGATTTATCTGCCATTGATTCATGAGGATCGCTGCATTGTGCCCTGTGGGTGAAATGCACGCTGTCTGCCAACTGATGGGGATGAATCTGAAAAGGTGTCAAGTGGTTAGAGGACACAGAGGTGGAAGATGAGATCGGGGTGCAGATGAAGGTGGCAGGGAAGGAAGAGTAAAGTGAAGTGGGTGCAAGGGCATGGGGAAACAAAGGCATGGAAGAAGAAATGCTTGCAGAACAAGAACTAATGTTGTAAGGATGGCACTACTTTTAAGCGTGGTTTTATGGTAAATGTTAGGCAGAAGTGACTCAAAAGAACCAAAGGAATAAGCAAAGGGCTTCAAGACAGCTTCTAAAACCCAAACTGGACTGCACAATTGATTATACTAAAGTCAACATATCAAACTATTTCAACAGTTTTAAACCACAGAATCAGCAGTGCAACAGCAAGCCAATGTGAAGTTATAGGTTGTTACGATGATACTGTGTGCATAAGCATTTGTCAAATCCTTCTGTTGCAAGGCTCTTGACAAGAAAAGCATCTTTTGCAATATTTTAAGTTTGAAGAATTGGTAAACAGATGTCTCCAAAGAGACTTTACACTGACAAGCACATGTTGTTGAGAGGAGGGGAAAGCAGGACAGAGATCATAGACCTCAGCAGACATACAGACCCAGACGAAGAAGTGTTACTCCTGAACTTTGGTATCTTTACAACACCTCCTAGCCTCTTCTGAGGCCGTTAGAAATTTCACATCCACAAGATGAACTTTGTGGCAACCTCAAAAAAGTTATTTTTTCATTAGAAATGCTTGCAAAATCAGACACATTTTTCTTGCTTGCTTTTACAACAACAGCATAACATTCTCATTGTAGCCTATTTAATTCTACTTTGTCAACATCTATGTACGTGTTTTTTGAAAATGTGTTTTTTTAAATTGAGCAAGGTGCTACTAAATAGTTGTTGGTTTATAGAGACTTTTTAAAGTGCTTTTTCTCATAGAAGGTGCAGAATAAATGAAGCTGACACAAATAAGGTCACTTGCTTGTGTCATAGAAAGGTGTTTTCTTCACCACTTGTGATTCAGACATGGAAAATATCTTGGTTTCCTACATGTGACCACTCAGATATCTACATGAGCCCAAAGGCTCAGCATGCACACAGCTTGCAGGTGAAGCAGGTTAAGCTTAGGTTTTCGTTTTTCTCTTTTTGTTTGCAATGAGCTTGCTTTCCAGTTGAGATAGTTGCTCACGAATACATATTTTAAAAAGAAAATAAGAAGCAAAACAGCAAAATCTATCACTCTCATGGCATGAAGGTTGGAAGAGCAGAAATTAAGTTAGAAAGTTTACTCTTTAATTTCACATTTTCAAATGCTCAAAAGACAGTCTTAGCTAAAAAAAAAAAAAAAACAGTACTCATTTCACATTGCCATGCATGCATTTCCCTGCATGTCTCAATTACACAAGCACAAGAGTGGCCCTGGTTCAGGGAGGTTGTGCACTGTGTGACCTCTGTCCCACATGGGCTTGTTAGTACTAGAGGCAGCTTTTCTTCATCATAGAAAAAAAACTGATAAAAAGAAGCAGATGCTCAAACTGTTTGAATTTCCTACACCTTTCTGTGTTCCAGTAAGTGGAAAGCTTTGAAGAAAAAGTCCTTGCATCTAGCTGTCACTACCCCGTGAGAAAATAAAACTGCTTTTAACACCTTTCATGTTGTTTGTCAGCACCTTTGTGCTAGCTGCCTGCAGAATACAAAAAGTCACATTTGCCAATATTCTTTTATTTATTAACTGGTACATATGGGGGAAAATATGTTAATATTTAACATTGAATGAATCTGAATAAAACTGCCACAAAATGGGGGAGTGGATAGCCCAGTGGTAGCGTCGTGGGCTTGGGCGCGGCAGACCCGGGTTCGATTCCCCGACACGACTCCTGGGTGTACCACTGTGGACCCCTGAGCAAGGTCCTTAACCCCCACCAACTGCTCCCCGGGCGCTTTAAGTAGCAGCCCACTGCTCTCTGATACTCACAGTACAGAGATGGGTAAAATGCAGAGCCCTAATTTCCCTTCGGGGATCATACGAGTATAACAAAAAAAAAAAAAAAAATAAAAAAATCTGAAGCTTGAGTTGCTAACAGTTTTACTGCCATAAATCAAGAGACATACCCACACAAAAACACATTCAAATGGAGTTTGTAGTTCAAATGGCTGAGACAAGGAGAGGTTGGACACTGATGAACCTTGAAAGACATTGTTGTAATGTTGATGTTTCACCCTTAAATCTGACGTGACTACGTCTTTGTGTTGGCAACTTTATTCTTCCAGGACTAGTGGTGCATATCGCCCATATAATTTCAGTTTTAGTTCAGAAGACTGCTAGGCCATACTGTAGGTGTAACCACTGGTACATGTTAACCAAAAGGAAAACATAGGGCCAGACACATGTGCCCACCATCTCACTGCAAGCAGGCAGGTGACTGTGTTGCTCATAAGTCATAACTATCCCACATTCCTGTGTACAACAATAAATCACAATAGAACAATTAATTCTTGACAAAAAGAACTGAAATGAAAATGAAATGAATAGCATTAATGTTTTCTGCTCCTATATTTCTAGGTCGCAAAATCATCTGCATACAGTATTTTACATTTCATGTCTCTACAATAAAACTTATCACGCTATAATGAAATAAGGTCCTCGTTTGTTTTCTTATTTGGGTGACAGCTCTAGGCTTCTGCAACAAACTGCAGTCACTAAGTGATAAAAGTAATTACTGATCAGAAGTACCTCTACAGCCACAGATACCTGCAGAAAATTTAAGGGGAGAAAAAGCATACGTTATGGAAGAGAGAGAAAGAGACAGAGAGTGAGAAAGTTAATGAATCAGTATATAGTCATTTTATTCAAGTACATGGCGAGAGAGTAGAAATCAGAGAAAAGCTCAGTGTATCAATGAGATCCTCCGTTGGAGTCAAAGGCAGCAGAAATAGGGGATTGTTGAGCATCCCTGAGCCAGCACTAGCCTATCAGCTTTTCAAAAATAAACTTTTAAAATCTAAACTTAAAGTTCAGACTGTGTCTGCCTCCCAGACCAAAAGCATGCTGTCGGAGCCAGTCATTACAGGTGCATGGTAAAATATGATTCTGAGGGCCCTTCACATCAATTTTTTCTTGATTTTAGAAACAGAAAATTGTACATCCTAAAAGCACTCTTTAAAAATGTTTGCAGCTTGACAAACTGGTTGATTTTGTAGGACTTTGTATGTTGATATAGGCAACTGTCATCTGCATAGTAGTGAAAATCAATGTTGTTTTTAGATGGGGGTTTTTTCTACTGCTTTATGGTTCTTCAACTAAGATTCTTGAAGGCCACTGCTAAGTTAGTTTCAGTTGTTTCCTTGCTTCAACACACCTGATTCAAATGAAGCACTTCTCCTCAGGTTCCCAGGTTCTGCAAAGTGTTTTAATGAGACAGAAAATCCTGAAAGAGCATTAAACTGGAGGGCCAGAGTTGGAGAACTCTGGAACTCTGGTCTACTGGAAACATGAACAAAAGTATTGGTCTAAGCAATAACCATGTGGAAAGCTGTGATCAACTTTGGTATGTGTGCACAAGTGAGTTTAAAAGTTACATCTTTTACAGGTGCAACCTACAGGCGCAGTGTGAGTTGGGAGGCAGCTGAGGGTGGGGGGAGACCCTGGCGGTCCAACCCCCGGCTGCAGAAGCTAGCTCAAGGGACGTGGAATGTCACCTCCCTGGTTGGAAAGGAGCCTGAGCTGGTGTGCGAGGTTGAGCGGTTCCGACTAGATATAGTTGGACCTCGATGCATGGCTCGGGCTCTGGAAACACCATCCTCGAGAGGGGCTGGACCTTGTTCCACTCTGGAGTTGCTCCCGGTGAGAGGCGCCGAGCAGGTGTGGGCATGCTCATTGCCCCCCGGCTTGGCACCTGTATGTTGAGATTTACCCCAGTGGACAAAAGGGTAGCCTCCCTCCGCCTCCAGGTGGGGGGATGGGTTCTGACTCTTGTTTGTGCCTATGCACCGAAAAGCAGTTCAGAGTACCCCCCTTTCTGGAGTCTTTGGATAGCGTGTTGGAAAGTGCTCCTTCCAGGGACTCAGTCATTCTGCTGGGGGACTTCAATACTCACTTGGGCAACGACAGTGAGACCTGGAGGGGCGTGACTGGGAGGAACGGCCCGCCTGATCTGAACCCGAGTGGTGTTTTGTTGTTGGACTTCTGTGCTACTCATGGATTGTCCACAACGAACACCATGTTCAGGCATAAGTGTCCACATGTACATCTGGCATCAGGACACCTTAGGCTGCAGCTCGATGATCAACTTTGTAGTCGTGTCGTCAGACTTGTGGCCCCTTGTCCTGGACACTTGGGTGAAGAGAGGGGCGGAGCTGTCCACTGATCACCACCTGGTGGTGAGTGGGCTCAGATAGTGGGGGAGGATGCCAGTCAGACCTAGCAGGCCCAAACGTGTCGTGAGGGTCTGCTGGGAACGTCTGGCGGAGTCCCCTGTCAGAGAGAGCTTTAACTCCCACCTCCGGGAGTGCTTCAATCATGTTCCAAGGGAGGCAGGGGACATTAAGTCGGAATGGGCTGTGTTCTGCGCCTCTATTGCTGAAGCTGCTAGTCGAAGCTGTGGCCGTAAGGTTGTTGGTGCTTGTCATGGTGGTAATCCCTGAACTCGCTGGTGGACACCAGCGGTGAGGGATGCTGTCAAGCTGAAGAAGGAGTTCTACCAGACCTTCTTAGCCTGTGGGACTCCTGAGGCAGCTGACAGGTATCGTCGGGCCAAGTGGAGCGTGGCTCTGACAGTCACGGAAGGAGTTCGGTGAGGTCATGGAGAACGACTTCTGGATGGCTTTGAGGCAATTCTGGTCCACCATCTGCCGGCTCAGGAAGGGGAAGCAGTGCACCATTAACACTGTGTACAATGGGGATAGTGGGCTGCTGACCTTTCAATTCAACTTTATTTGTATAGCGTCCATTCATGACAGTGTCACCTCAGGGCGCTTAAACAGACAGAAAAGTTCAGGTCAGATTCATAATAGCCTAGTTAAGGATACCAACAGATTGGATCAAATCTTGACTTGACCCGGTCCAATCCCCCATCCTGAGCAAGCACGGAGGGGTGGCGACAGTGGGAAGGAAAACACCCTTTTAACAGGGAGGAAAAACCTCCGGCAGAACCTGGCTCAGGTATGGCGGCCATCTGCCTCGACCGGCTGGGGGGGAGAAGACAGAAAGGGAGACCAACAAACACTGCAACATTATCCAGCCAGATCTGCTGAGAGAGGAGAACACAGTTAATGATACAATACTGTCACATGTTTCTACATGGAGAGACAGAGATGGTGGGAAAGGGACATCGTGACTCGGGACATTGTGGGTCAGTGGAAGGAATACTTTGAAGACCTCCTCAATCCCACCAACGCGTCTTCCGAGGAGAAAGCAGAATTTGGGGACTCAGGGGTGCCCTGAGTTCCTGAAGGAATTCAGGGCGCCCAGAGTTCCTTAAGGCTCTGGATGCTGTGGGGCTGTCTTGGCTGACACACCTCTGCAGCATCGCGTGGACATCGGGGGCAGTACCTCTGGACTGGCAGACTGGGGTGGTGGTTCCCCTCTTCGAGAAGGGGGATCAGAGGGTGTGCTCCAACTTCAGGGGAATCACACTCCTCAGCCTCCCTGGTAAGGTCCTGGAGAGGAGAGCCCGTCGGATAGTGAAACCTCGGATTGAGGAGGAGCAGTGTGGTTTTCGTCATGGTCATGGAACAGTGGACCAGCTCTACACCCTCTTCGGGATCCTGGAGGGGGCATGGGAGTTCGCCCAACCAGTCATGTGCTTTGTGGACTTGGAGAAGGCATTCGGTCATGTCCCCCAGGGATTCCTGTGGGGCTCCAGGAGTACGGAGTGCCGGACCCCCTTGTTCGAGCTGTCTGGTCCCTGTACAACTGGTGCCAGAGCTTGGTCTGCATTTCTGGCTGTAGGTCGAATCCATTTCCAGTGAGGGTTGGACTCCGCCATGGCTGCCCTTTGTCACCAATCCTGTTCATAACCTTTATGGACAGGATTTCAAGGCACACCCAAGGCATTGAGGGAATCCAGTTTGGTGGCCTCAGGATTGGGTCTCTGCTTTACGCAAATGATGTGGTTCTGTTTGTGTCATCGAGCTGTGACTTCCAACTTTCGCTGGAGCAATTTACAGCCAAGTGTGAAGTGGCTGGGATAAAAATCAGCACCTCCAAATCCGAGACCATGGTTCTCACCTGGAAAAGAGTGGAGTGTCCTCTCTGGATTGGGAGCGAGGTCCTGCCCCAGTGGAGGAGCTCAAGTATCTCGGGGTCTTGTTCACGAGGGAAAAATGAAGCAGGAGATCAACAGGTGGATCGGTGCAGCATCTGTGGTGATGCAGATTCTGCATCGATCCGTTGTGGTGAAGAAGGAGCTGAGCCAGAAGGCAAAGCTCTTGATTTACTGGTCGATCTATGTTCCCACCCTCACCTATGGCCCTGAGCTGTGGGTCATGATAGAAAGAATGAGATTGCGGGTGCAAGCGCCCAAAATGAGTTTCCTCCACAGGGTGGCCGGGCTCTCCCTTAGAAATAGGGTGAGGAGCTTGGTCATCCAGAAGGGGTTCAAAGTAGAGCCGCTGCTCCTTTGCACCCAGAGGAGCCAGATGAGGTGGCTCGGGCATCTGGTCAGGATGCCTCCTGGATGCCTCCCTGATGAGGTGTTCCAGTCACGTCCCACCGGGACGGGGCCCCGGGGGAGACCCAGGACACGCTGGAGGGACTATGTCTCCAACGCCTGGGGATCCCCCCGGATGAGCTGGCAGCTGTGGCCGGGGAAAGGGAAGTCTGGGCTTCCCTGCTTAGGCAGCTTTTTTGCTTAGGCAGCTGCCCTGCAACCTGACCTCGGATAAGCGGCAGGTACAACCTACTGTGGTTTCTTTAATTTAGGCTATTTCACACTGCAGTTAAATCTGACGAGAATCTGATTTTTTCTCTCAAATATGATGCATGTTACGCATGTGGGTCACTTCAGAGCCGTATAGAGTTCATATTGAAGTCTGATGGAGGTTGCATGTAAATGATAACATAAGTGACAATGAAAACAAATTAAATTTAGATTAAAAAAATCAGAACTGAGCATTAAGACCTGCAATGTGAACTTAGCCAAAGATATGTTCTAGTCACCAAAATTCAATCTGCTTATCTTATCATGCAAAACAGAGAGGTGAGACCTGAGGCGCATGTCCAGCAGTGATGATTACAGTGAAGATCTATATTAATGCCAGGTATGAACCCACTTGTCGTTAGATTTAATACAAATATTGTAAAAAGTGCAAGTTGCTTTTTACACAAAGTTATGTATAAGAATGTTTTAAGGAAAAATAGTCCCTGCTCAAATTTAAAAGTTGGGATACATACAAGAGTTATAAAAGTCTTCTTTTTCGGAAAAAACCCCCCCAAAAAACAAATCTAAAATTTCCAAAAATGATTAAATATTGTGTTTTATGTTAATTACTCGGAAGTAGCAGAGCTCATAGACTGGTTGGAAAAGTACTATCTGGAGTTAGTTATTTGTATTAATAAATAAAGCACAAGAGAGAATTAATTTTATTTTTATTTTTTGTCAGCACCGTTGAAAGTTGCCGTATTCTGAATTTCTCGTGTTGCATTTTAAATTATTGAACTTGTTCATTTCAAGTTCTGAGGTAGCTGGTTGAACACTGTCCATGTTTCTCCATCTCAGTCAGTCAAGCTCCAGTGGACAGAGGGACCATCATCCTCTGCATTGCACAGTGCTCAGCTCTGCCCAATTTTGCACCTCCGTTCGCAAGTGATAGAGCACTATCAGTTCTGACAGCTCCCCAGAGTTACTGGGATTTGAGTGCTCCCTCCTTTCACCCAGTGCAACCACACACACCTGTCCTCCACTGTCAGTCTATTAAAAGGAAGACAGCTGGTAAAGAATGGCTTGAAAAAAAAAGTTGTCAAAGTAAAGACAGAAGCTAAAGTGAGGATATCTAAAGCTGAGGACAATGAGATACTTTGTCCCAGGTTTCATTATTGGCTTGTGTTTAATTTGGAATGGAAAGCTAATCACATTAGAGGCAACCTCTGAGCAACACTCAGACACTGATGTCTCCTGGAAACAACCACTGTGCTAAAACTGCCTTGTTGGGTTCTTGGTCCAATTACTTAACTTCATACAAATCATCCCAGATGCAGCTGAGTGGCAAGCCCAGATTATAACAATATCTTTACAATATTGAGGTTTTAGCTAGTGATGTTGACAGTGACAATGATGAAAATCAGCAATTACCAAACACTTGCTCTAGAGAAGGCTCTTCTCATTTTTCAGAGTGACAGTAATTTTTCTTACATGCTTGAAAGGGAAAAATGAACCTGGGAGCATTCAGTCTGTTGCATTCTGCAGCTTCACCACAAGATATAACTAAATCTTTCACTTTCTGCTGTTAACAGTAGAGCTTGCTGCTGAAACTGAGATTTTGGCAAGTAACTTGACTCTTGTGTGTCCACAGTGCCCTCTCCAAAGTAAATTCAAATAGTGTCAACCTAAAACAGCAATATTGCAGGCAGTTTTGGACCATTGTGTCAGTGTGGTGTGAGTGTGTGTTGTGTTTGCTTTGCTGAGTCGCTGTAGTTCAGTTGCATGCGAGCATTCACACCACTGACCTTTCTGTTGCTACACAGCTTTCTCCTGCACCATCTCTTCCCAGTGTTGACTCTGGTAATGATCATAAATAATCTTGAAGTTTTGTGTCAGCTATGGTTGATATGATTTAATGACCATAAATAACAAAAATACATTTTAAAAAGTAAGCTATGATTTTAAAATATGAGATATTACTGATACATAGGCAGGTGTATTTTTGCTGGGATGAGGTGATGAAAATGATGACCAAAGAATGTTTAAATGTTTTAGAAATGTATTTTGCTGAGAGAATCACTTCTCTGATACTTGCCTAAATCGTAACAACTGAATCCACATTTACTCTAGAAAGCTGTGGTGCATATCAATCATGTATCTGCCGGGTTGGATGCTACAAATACAAAAGCTTAAATGAAAATGATAAGGTTCCATACACACACACACACACACACACACACACACACACACACACACAACAGCCACTGTAAAGCTGATCTAACAGTAAGAAATTAAAGTTCAGCTCCCAGTAAGGGTGCAGTACAATGCCACCTCCTCCAATGTGTCTTTTTAAATGTCCTTTCTTTGACTTCACTAATCGTCTGTGAAATACTTATTCTTTCTTGTATTTATATATCTTAATGATTTTTTTATTAGTACTTACCTTTTTAGCTGTTTTTCATTTACATGTTATGTCTGTTTTCAAATAGCTTTTATAAATCTGGAAACTTTCACAAAGACTCAAGCACAAAATCAGCAACCTACTGTATCAAATATGCATACAAAGATACATAGAATTAAGTTTTATGTAAAGATAAGGATAAAACAAAAAAATAAAGGGGGATGTTGACTCTGTCTCACACACTCAACAAAAATATGACAATATACTCATTTAGGAAAAAAATATGTACCAGGATCACTGAAACCTCAGGCCTCTCAAGGTCTAGATCAGGGGTGGCCAAGTCTAGTCTTCAAGAGCCACAATACTGCATTTCTTAGATGCATCCCTTCGCCAACACACACGTGCATGTCATTCAGTGCTGCAGAGGCCTGGTAATGAGCCATTCATTTGATTCAGGTGTGTTGGTGAAGGGATGCAGCTAAAAGTTGCAGGATTATGGCTCTCAAGGACTGGACTTGGCCACCCCTGCTCTAGATAAGGTCTACAAATTTTAAAGAAGAGATCCGTCTTTCAGTGTACCATGCATGCCAAATAGTTCACTGCTACCAAGTCCAACAACACTCTGCCATCCTTTAATAGCTGATGTTTTGTTGCTGATCCACTCTTGTAAAATGATATTCTTTGCACCAAAGGTCAAAGCACAGCAGTTTCTTATAGTCAGATACTATGGCTGTTCTTGGAAGTCCCAAAATAAGAAATTGAGGGTCCAATTCCAGCTTACCTCTAAATATCTTCTCTATTTCCTGTAAGGTATCAGTCTAATATTTTTGTAACTTGTGGTATGACCAGAAACAACAAATAGCAGTACCTACTTCCTTCTGACATTTAAAACAAATGGGAGAGAAAACAAGATTGAACAAATGTCTACAGTTGGGAAAAATGGGCAAATTCTCAGGGGTGTCCAAAGTTGGTCCTCGAGAGCCACTGTCCTGCGGGTTTCAGTGTTTTTCCTGCACCAACACAGCTGACTCAAATTAAATTAATCCAACGGCCTATGAAGTTCTACACAATGACAGATGAAATACTAAAAATGCCTAAAGGCGCTAAAAGGCTTGCGGTGACTGGCGTCTCTTTCCTCAGCTTTCTCTGCTTCGGCCCACGTCGGCCACACTTTTCTGGCCTTAGGCTACCCCGGGACTTCTTCAGCTGCTCTTCTGGCTCCGGGCAGCTGCTCTCTTGGTGGCTGTGCCTCCGGCCGTAGGCCTCCTTGACATGGTCCACGGCCACCCTCCAGCTTCTGGTCGACACCTTCTCTTCCACCGCCGCGACCACCATCTCCTGAGCCTCCAGCCGGAGGATCCAACATCATCCTCCGCCAACCACTCCCAGTCCTCTGTCTGCTGTCTCTCTCCCTGCACTGCTGTCTGCACACAGGCTTTTATCCTTCTGTGTCCAATTAAGTCAGGGGAGGAGTCCTTCTCTCCAGGTGCTGCCAATCAGTTCATTAAAAGCACCCAATAGCTTGGAGATAAAAACAAGCTAAAATCCACAAAAAGGATAAAAACCATGCTAAAACCAAGCAAGTGGGCAGAAGTCTAGTTTCTGGCAGCACCCGTTAGTTCACCCTGTGACAATTTTATGGATATATGCGGATCTAAAACTAATTTAAATATTGTCGTAAGAAGTCAGATTGATGCAAAAATGTTACTGGTGAGTAAATGCACGTATAAAGTCCTAGAAATAAGGCTAAGGTTGAAAAAAAAAAATGTTATCCTTTAATAACCCTTGGGCACCCTGCTATTTTCTCTGCCCCCAATTGGCCACTCCCCCCAAAAATCTCCGCAGGTGCCCTTGGTTACATTGAACACCTGCAGGATTGTGGCCGTTGCACTGAATTGGGGAACTCTGCAGTAGTGCTTTGGCACAATTGCAAAATGAAATTAATTCAACTTGTTTCATCATTAGAAGTAGCCTAATGACTAATTCTTTCTTTAGTGTGTCCTCCAACCCCTGCAAGGAAACAGGGGCGGCTGTAGAGCACGATTTGTAGAACAGGGCCCAGTTGCTTAAATCTCGGTTATTTTTTAACCAGGGGTTAACTGACTTGGTTGAATTTAACCATGTGTTATCTTGACGTTAAAGTTAACGCACCTAAGGACTGCTGCTAAAGTTTTAACAGTGTAGTTATCTCTCATTATGGCGTTTGTTGCTAACGCTGAGTCCATGATGCCAGTTCAGAAGGAAAGACAGCGTTTACAGTGGCCTTGACTTTGACATCAGGATTATTCTAATGAAGTTCTGCGCACCCGGCACTTTCTCAGGAAAGAACACATTCAGGTCTGTGTAATCGTTTGCGAGGCAATTTTAAGTGTGCGACAAACTGTGGATACGCACTGACTTTTATTTAGAAATATCTTGCCTCTATGGTCTGAATTACATTGTCTTCATCTGCAGAGAAATTTGCCTCTCTTTTTCCTCAGAGTGAAAGGGATCGTTTGGTTATAAGTACTTTGTGTCCTGTGTGTTCTGTTACTGAGGGTTTGCTTTGCTGTGAGGCCGGATGAGCTAGGGGCACAAGAGAATGTGAAGAAAATGGGGAATGGGGAAAGATAGAGAGACTTGGGGATGAGGAAGAGTGGTGTGGTGTGGCTATCAGCAGCTCTGTTCATGTAGTGAAAATAAAGGCAACTAAAGTGAGAGTCGGTATCTTATGTCTTCCTTACGGCTGGGGCATTACAATATTACTTTTTGCAATACCAGAAGTAAACAAAATGGGGAATTGTGGGATACATTTGTGCTATCCAGTGATGCTAATGTGGCATGAGCCCCTGAACAAACTGGCTTTTAATATAGAACAAGCCAAGACAACGCCACCCTGGGACTTTCACCCAGAGATTTACTCAGGTTTTACTAAGGGCGCTGAAGTCCGTGGTGCCAATGAGACGTGAGACGAGGTTTCCAAAAATACAAGAATTTATTCTAAAAAAACACAAGACAACCCACCCCACTCACACGTGCACGTCACACAATCACACAACAAGCACAGCAATTCACTCGTGAGAACACCACGGCATGCAGTCCACACCAAGAGGGGGAATCCCAGCCCTGGGAGGCACCACCACCATGTGTCAAGCTCGCAGCCTCTGGAATAAAAGATAAAATACAGGTGACTGAAATACACAAGTAAACAAATTAAAAGAGCACAGAGTCAAAGAGCCAGCAGCCCGATAGCTCCGGCTGCAACACGGTTTAGCAAGCTCGGTGATGTCAAACCAGCTAACCGCTAGAATGCTTCTGTCCAGTCCAGCAGAACCAACAGCCGTGAGAAACAGCTCTTCACAAATGGACAGGCTGCGCAGCAGCCAAACAAGGTCAGTACATTTACAGAAAAACAAAGCAGCAGTACGCTTGCAATTAATTAGCTCCTCTGGAGCTAAAGTCGGCAGCCGTGCTGCTAGCGCCGTGGGTTGCACCAGCCCAGTTTTAGCCATGTAGATCTGCGTTCCTACAACAAACAAACATGAGTCGCTCACACAAAGAAATCAAACATGCTCACAAACGACAAAGCTTACCGATCACCACACTCAGGCTTGTCAGGGGGGCGCAATCCTTCCACACAATTAGCAGCTTAGCTGGTTACCTATGGGGACAGCTAGGTTACACCTGTACCCCATTTAGTCACAACAACAACAATATGACTTACGTACCACATCGATACCAGCGCATTTACAAATCAGAGACAGCACCGCCGGAGAATCTACAAGCAAAGTAGCCATAAACACACAGCAACTAGACATCAACCTGCCGTAACACAAGATAGCCTACCTTCCGTGCTTACAGGAAGTCACGTGAACCCAGTGTGTTGCTTGACGTCAGGAAACAATACGCTCTGGTTAGTTCCTACCTGGTTTATATAGTACCTGCCAACCACTGATTGGCTGGCGGCAGAAATACCCACCTCATCCTGCCACACTAACCACATGGTTAATTTTGATGGTGTCGTGAGCTGACAGCATGACTGAGCATGCGTTGAACAATGCTTATTTAACAGTCGGTTAACTAAAGGCAGGTTAAAGGATTGATGACATAGCAGTAAAAACTAGTCCATGTAGTTGACATTGCTGCATATGTCAATTCTCCAAAGAAAAAAACAGCATTTTTTACCGCGGGGGATTGTTTTGAAACGCCAGACCTCCCTTCCTCAGTAAAAGACTTGATTGCGATAATGATATGCAGCTTTACCCGGAGACCAAGTTGACTTATTTTGATTGGCTACACCTTATTTGGCTGTAACCTTATTTAGAGAAAGTACTTCAAGCTGCCCTAGCGGTTGGACTTTGAGAAGGCTATCTGTTAGCATCATGGGCGATTCAGAAAGTGAACTATGTTCATCAGACAACAGCGTTTAGAATATAAGTAAACTTACAGGTAATGAAAAGGTTGTGGTCACCTCCCTCCGTGTTGCTGCAGAAATTCTATTTTAAATCCATTTGTTTAAAAGCTAAGACCTGACTGCTCAGCAGTCAGGCTACTCAGTTCCACTCATACAGTTGAATCAGCCAGGGGCGGGGGAACGCAAAGTGGAGGATGGAAGGAGAGAAGAGGGGGAAGCTGTTTGCTTAAAGGCGCTATACCTGATTTTGCACATTTACGAACCGTCAGCGAGGAAAACAGTGTAGTTTGAACTGTAAGCCCCGCCCCTAACTGTTTCTCACAGTGAGAAACGCTCCTACTCTCGTTTTTCTCTCCTCCCACTCAACATGCACGAAATAACGTGCACGTTTCATACTCGTGCACAAAGAAACTCTACAGAGAAAACTTGCATCTTCCAGTGAAATTACTGTTTTGGTTGCAGTAAATGGCTGCAGATCAGCTAAATGATATTTTCTATCATAACCGGTAGTTTACCGTAACTACAGTTATGTAAACCGATGCACATATGATGAGTTATGATGTTATAGGCGACATTACAACATGACAGCCTGATAAAGTTTCTAACCAGCCACCTCGAGAAGCACTGATGTAAAGCTTCGTCGTGTTACGTTGTAAATATCACTATGTATTATATACGGTAGACCAGCAGAGGAAGCGCCAGAACCCGAGGACGTAAACGTTACTGAGAAGAAAGTTATTGAAAAAAATACCTGTCCAGGCGGACTTCGAGTCCACATTCAGTCCGAGGCGTCCAGCTGCTCTCTACCTTCAGTACAATCCACCGAGAACACAAACTTTATTCCTTCTTTGGTCTCTCCTGCGTTTCAAGCCTCTCTCCTCCTCAGTTTTGATGCTTACAGGCTGTTTTGCTGAGGTATCGCCACTTTCCCTTTGTTTGAAGCCATGCAGTTCTGTTTACAAGTGCTGCCGTGCACGCGAGAGAGGAGGGCGCTCCTCGTTAGAAAATGCTGTGAGTGGCTGATTGGAAACCAAAACTTATGTAGAATGAACCCGCATTGGCATGAAGAGAGCATCATGCCATCCTTAGAAACCTAAACTAAAAAGGCCTGGACTCATGCATATACGCAATTAATGAGTGATTTATTTTTATGAAAATACTTCTTTTAACACACATTATACCATGTAGAAAGTATTTCTCTGAAAGAGATTAAAATAAAATCAGGTACAGGGCCTTTAAAGGTAGAGTCCGAAGTCCCTCCAGCGTTTCTGTTTGCAAACAACAGTATTCAAACTGAGCGCCCCTCCGTCTCAGGCTAATGGCCGCCTCATTCTTCAGTCTATTCAGTTTCAAGCCTCTCCTTCAGAACTCAGAAGCGGGTAAAAGCCAAACCAATATTAACCATGGTTTTCCAACATGCACTATCTAAAGCTCTTACTTTTTCTTCGGTGCACCTGCCGTTTTTCTTTCTTCTGTTTTTTTCTCTTTCAAGAGTTTGAGCGTCTGGCGTCTGCTCCAATCATGAGCTTATTCTCACACAGTGTCATGTCCTTTGCTCTGTCATTGGCTGGCGATATAAACAGAAATCTCCACCCAGAAACGTCCCAACCAGACCATAACAAAGCGAAAGAGCTAATTAAAGCCAAGGGGAGAAGGGGTTGCATTCAAACTCATCACTGCATGCGAGTAAAGGCCCAAAGGCGCGGTTTGAGACAGATTTTACATGCACAAGTGTAACGTTTATTTTCAGGGGGAAACTTTGGACTCTACCTTTAAGCCTGGGATACACTGTGCAATTTTTTTCAATTGTTGCTCGCAGCCCCAACTCAAATTGCGTGAATCAGGCGCAGAGTTCAAAAGTTCACAGCTTGCGATGTCTGTCATCATACTGTATGAACGGATGCTCGGATGCGATCTGACTACCCATACTGTACGTCCTCAAAGACACTTTGGGGTCTTGAACAATCCCGACATGCAATGCAATAAATACAGCTAGTAGTAGAAGAAGAAGAAAATGGAGAAGAAGAAGATGACAATAACAACAACAACAGCAGCAGCAACAGTACGCTATCACGAAAAAAACTGTGCTGCCTTGGCGATTTACGCTCTTTCTTTGTGAAGAATTTGCCAAAAATAAAAGGCGACGATGTCGTGTGTGGACGAGGAATTGGCTGAGCAGACGTGGACTGTACGGTCTGTCGGTTTTACAACGAGAACTCTGTCCAAACAAGCCGGGTCGCCATGCTGCCTCTGGTTTACTTCTGTTTTTGTTTCACTCATGCAAAATGTGAAATCTCTGAGGATAGAGTTCTCAGTCTGGTCGTGGCGCAGCTTCAACATGCAATTCATTCAGGAGCCACGACTAAAATATCAAACAGGTTTGATTTTCTTGCGACTCTTGATTTCTGATCGGGAGCTCGTCATGAGATGCCAATCGCCTCTCGTGACCCTCTAGTATACTGCACGACGGATGACACAATTTGGCCAAGAGTTGGCCCGATCGCCAAACTTGTCGCACGACTGGAAAATTGGCTCAAAAACGTCCAAAAATCGCACAGTGTATGCCAGGCTTTAATAGTGTGCTCTAATTGGAGCAAATGAATTACGTAGCATGCTAAAACTACGTAGAATGATAAGCTGCTGTCTGATTCAACTGTTTCTGAACAGAGAGACAAAGCTGACTGACCATAAACAGTGACTTTGATACTCACTCTGGACATTCACATGGCCTCATCAGTGCACAACAGATCATATTATTCCCCCAAAACTCCAGAAAAATTAAATATGATGTCATGGTACCTTTAAGAGTGTAATAGACCGTTAAAGGTTAACCAGTGGTTAAAATAACCAAGAATTGAACAACTGGACCCAGACTGATAAAAAAACCCTCACCGTTGCTTGAAATAACATCTGCTATTCTTAATTTGTTCTATTCCCTTTAGAATGCAAATCCAGACCACGCACTAAAAAGGACTTTGAAAATGGCATCTAGGATTGAAATGTGCAAAAATATAACAACAATACTACTACTACTACTACTACTACTAATACTACTAATACTACTAATAATAATACTACAATAATAATAATAATAATAATAATAATAATAATAATAATAATAAAGGATTGTATTTATATCACACTTTTATTGTCGGGCACTCAAAGTGCTCACATTGGATCGATAATTCATTCACTCCTTAGTCATACTTGGTGATGGTCAACTACATATGTAGCCACAGCTGCCCTGGGGCAGATTGACAGGAACGTGGCAGCCATTCTGCGCCAATGGCCTCTCCGACCACCACCGAAACAATCATAGACATTCATACACCAGCGATGCCCTCACTGGATGTAAGGAGGGTGAAGTGTCTTGCCCAAGGACACAATGTCAGATGACTGACCACCAATCCTTTGTTCACTGGATGACCCACTGTACCACCTGAGCTGCTGCCACCCATTTTTCACTGCAAAACGTCCCACTAATGTAAGAGTCTAAAGCTGTGCATGTTAATGCACAATGTGTTTTTTTCAAGTCCAACCCTGTGTCTCTGTACTACATGCCTCTCTTGACCCCCTTCCTGTCTAACTTTCAAATAAATGCTATGTGTGCCCAAAAATCCTTGAAAAATCACAGACAAACAAAAAACAATTTTAGGCTTAACCAGATGCTAAAATGGACTGTACTTATATAGCATTTTTCTAGTCATACTGACCACTCAAAGCACTTTACACTGCAGGTCGCATTCACCCAGTCTCACACACATTCATACCCCAATAGGCACATCTGGAGGGAATGTGGGGTTCGGTGTCTTGCCCAAGGACACTTCAGCATGTAGTCTTAGGGAAGACTGGAATTGACCCCTAACCCTCCGGTTGAAAACGACTGCTCTTCCAACTTGAGCTACAGCTGCTCCTGTGTAAAACCCAGAAAAGGTTGAGTCTGCATTATAAAGCACAGTATAAAACATGAATAAAATCTGAGAAGTCTCAAATGTGGTCCTGAGAGCAGACAGCCTGAGCTTGTTGAAAATGTACAGTCACTCCACACTGGAAGAGGAACTAGCTGATATAAGCAGTGTGCAATTAGCTGGACTTATAGGATGCTTTGTAAAAATTAAGTAGCCCATTTCCCATTTCACCATGACATAATTGACTTTCAGACTGATTTGTATGTGTGCAGCTGAAATTACTCTGTAGGAAAGTGGATCCAAAAAAGCTTGGAGGAATCCAGGTGTTCATTTACATGTCTGTGCTGCTTCATGTCTGCATGTTAGCAGCCGGTTAAAAGGTGCACTGACAGAGGTGATTGCTAGATGCAGATTATAATAACACCTTGACCTCTGTCAAGCATTACACACTCATCTTTTTCCAGCTGTTCTGGCTCCACTATGGTTCACTTCCCTCTCAGATTTTTCTTTCACACCCACCTGATTCATTTCTGTCTGTCTCCACTACAGCCTCTAACCTTTGACTTTTTCTACCACTCTTAATCTTTTTTTTTTATTTCACAAAAGGAATTTTGACTGATTTATTCAATATTCATATTTCCATCTTCATCATTCTTCCTCACTCAACTTTAACCTCAGAAAAGCTGCCTTTCTTTTGTTTGGTGAATTATTATCCCATCTTCTCTGAGACCTTGCCAATCTATTAATCTAACTTGCCATTTACTGTCTTTTCTCTGCAGCTCTGTTAAAGGTTGGCTGCCTCTCCTCTCACTCTATCTGTCAGTCAGTCTTTGTGTGCAAATCCCACATCTTTCTCCCCAAGACAGAATTATTCAATTTAGATGCCATTTGTTTCACAGTTGGCAATAGAGACTGTGCGCACTCTCCTCTGTCTATACTGTTGCTCTAATCAGCAACTGCACCCACTATCCTGTCTGGCTGTTAATATCCCCTCACAATGCAACTTTTTTTTTTAAACTTTTTTTAAAATTTCACATTTATTTTCAGCTCTTTTCTCTGAATTAGCTGTGTATATGTGTGAAGAGTGTTTTAGGAGCTGTTGTCTCACGGGAATACTCCCTGTTTCACACTTGGAGATCAATTTGTAAAGACGGAACATTTCACTGAAAGATGCCATTAGCATTCACTAGCATCAGGGAAAGGGTTGAGGTGTGTCTGCACATTCAACCTCATTCCTTCCAAATACAATTTTTTTTCATGATACACAAGGTATAAATTGAGAAAGTTTTAACAAAAATATCAAAATAAAGAGATTCAAGTTAAAAAAGTAAACATACATACATACATGGGTGCCACAACCTTGCAGTAGAATATAATGACGCAATAAGATGTTTTTGGACAAGATAGATTTATCTCATTCCTTTAAAATGAGATTTTTCTTATGGACATACCTATTGAAAACAAGAAAACAAAGACACTCGATAATTATTTTTTAAAGAAAACAAAACAAAAAGTGAACATGCTATTTTATGTTGCACACAAATTCAAAGAGGAGCTTATTTAATTTCTTTCTGCTTACTCACTCTCGCACACTTGCTGAAGAATACATTCCTGTTAGAGTCTAGTTTGAGACTATTGTTGTTTCAGATTGCTTTTTCTTGGACACTGTCCTTTGTGAGTCTTTTGTGTGTTAGAACATCATCTAGGTTTTTTGGTTAAAGGCATGGGATGCTGGAGTCACTATAGTGTGTTTAAACAAAGCAATGCTGAGCTCACTCATGGCCCATTGACCCCACCAGGACTTTTTGTCCTTTTTGTGTTGTTCATGAACTGGGTCTCCAAGCATATTGAGGGAGAGGAGGGTACCTTGAGTGGGAACCACAAATCTCTTCTTTGCAGATGTGACCGGTAGTCATGTCACTCCTGGGCTGCCATAGTCAGGAGTGGTTTCTATGCTCTGCCTCCTAATTCAGCCATACTTATAAAAGCAGGACCAAACAGCTGTGCCAACTGTTTGGTCTGCTGGTCTGTGTTGGCGTGGCATGCAAACTGGGTAGGTGTTCTTTGTTTGAGGAGGGTTTTGTTTTGCGCTGTATTCTAAAATCTAACTTTTGCTTTCAGGGTCCCAGTGGCTTGTAAATAGAAACCCCTCAACTGGGTGTGGCAGGGTACGCAACAGAGGGCCTGGGCGGGATTTGACCCCCAGACTCCTGGGTGAAAGTCATGCACACTAGCCATTCAGCCAAAGGAATATCCCTGTGGCCAAAGAGCCAGGGCGCGTTATCAATCAGACGCACGGTGACAGGACCACACACTGTCACATCTCTCACCCTCTTTCCACAAGCATGTTCTTGTGCTCTGCACAGGGTGCCACCAATTATGAATCAATGGACTGTTTACCAGCATTGCGCATGGATCCTGCCGACAACGCCAGAATGTGGCAAGGTTTCGCAACAGAGTGCCCGGGTGGGATTTGATCACCAGATTCCCGGGTGAGAGTTATGCACACTAACCATTCAGTCAAAGAGATATTCCTGTGGCCAAGTAGCCAGGGCGCATGATCAATTGGAGGCATAGTGACAGGACCCCACAGTCACATGGGCTTGCAGAGTTTGGTTGGCAAAAGGTACAGTGTCTCCTTTTGTTCTGTTGCAATGTAGATTGGTTTTAATTATAAAGTTGTTTTTTTGTTAGAGTGCTGACTGAGTGGGTACTACCTTTGACTAGTTGTTTCAAGTAATATAAAAGGTATTGAATTTATTATCAGCAACTTTCTCAATTGTTTTTGGTTGTTGTTTACGAATTTCTGTTTCCTTTTTTGTAGACACCAGCCAAATTGCCACTGCTGTGTTCTCTTTATTTTTTAAATTGTTCTATTTCCCTTTTTTTTTAATGTTCCATCAGGAAGTTGCCTATTTTTAATAGTACTTAGTTTTATAGGTCGTCAGGGAGGCTGATACCGTCCGGTTGGTCTCTGGGACATGGTGGTCAGGGCCTTATCTGTATTTGTGGCCCTACAGAGTGGTTTGTGTTTATTTTAAAGGAGTGATGACATAGCAGTTAAAAACTAGTTTATGTTGTTGGCATTACTGCATATGTAAATATTTCAAAGAAAAAAAAACTGCATTTTTTACAGCGGAGTATTGTTTTGAAACGCCAGACCTCACTTCCTCAGTAATACAGTTGGGTCCGGTGATGATATGGAGCTTTACCCGGAGACCACGTTGACTTCATTTTGATTGGCTACACCTTATTTGGCTATGACCTTATTTGGAGAATCTAGGTCAAGCTGCGGTCGGAGTTTGCTAAAGGCTAACTGCTAGCAACATGGGCAATTCAGATAGTGTGAGCTACGTTTATCAGACAAGACAGCATTTAGAAAATAAATAAACTTACAGGTAATGACAAGGTTGTGGCCCCCTCCCTCAGTGTTGCTGCAGAAGTTTTCTTTTAAATCCATTTGTTTGAAAATCCAGACCTGACTGCACAGAAGTTACTACTAGCTCCATACACGAAGCTGAATCAGACAGGGAGGGGAGGGGGCAGCGGACGGTGCATAAACCGTTAGGAGAGAGAGGGAGGGGGGGGGGGGCACTGTTTACTTGATAGTGTGCTCTTATTGGAGCAATTAAATTACGTAGAATGATAGAACTACGTAGAATGATAGCCTGCTGTCTGATTCAACTGTTTCTGAGCAGAGAGACAAAGCTGACAGACCATAAACAGGAACTTTGATTCTCACTCTGGACATTCATATGGCCTCATCAGTGCACAACAGATCATATTATACAACCAAAACCCCAGAAAAGTGAAATTTGATGTCATGGCACCTTTAATATTTGTTTTTTTGCATTTCACTTTAAAATTTGAGATGCATTCTTTTGGTTGTGTTGTGCTTTGGTGGGCTGTGGCTGTGGTGAGGGTTCGACCCCATAAAGTTTTAAAGATGCCATGACATCAAATTTCACTTTTCTGGGATTTTGGGGGTATAATATGATCTGTTGTGCACTGATGAGGCCATATGAATGTCCAGAGTGAGAATCAAAGTTCCTGTTTATGGTCTGTCAGCTTTGTCTCTCTGCTCAGAAACAGTTGAATCAGACAGCAGCTTATCATTCTACGTAGTTCATTTGCTCCAATAAGAGCACACTATCAAGCAAACAGCCCCCCCCACCCCCTCTCCTAACGGTCTATGCACCCCCTCCCTCCCTGTCTGATTCAACTGCATGTGTGGAGTAACTGCCGTGCAGTCGGGTCTGGGTTTTCAAACAAATGGATTTAAAAGAAAACTTTTGCAGTAACACTGAGGGAGGCGACCACAACCTTGTCATTTCCTGTAAGTTTATTTGTTTTCTAAATGTCTTGTCTGATAAACATTGCTCACTGTCTGAAGTGCACATGTTGCTAACAGATAGCCTTTAGAAAAGACTGACTGCTAGGGCAGCTTGACCTACTTTCTCTGAATAAGGTCATAGCCAAATAAGGTGTAGCCAATCAAAATGAAGTCAACTTGGTCTCCGTGTAAAGCTGCATATCATTACTGCACCCAAGTCTTTTACTGAGGAAAGGAGGTCTGGCGTTTCAAAACAATCCCCCGCGGTAAAAAATGCAATATTTTTCTTTGGAGATTTGACATATGCAGTAATGCCAACAACATGAACTAGTTTTTACTGCTATGTCATCACTCCTTTAAGGCCCATTGTTTGCAGTTGCAGTCCTCCTCCCGGCCTGCATCTAAAATTCTTGGTGTATGTAAGTCATCTTTGTCTTTCTTCCCCAAACTAGATTTAATAGTTTCCTTTTCTTACAGGAGACTTGATTTTAAAGCTGCCTTGTCATTTGTTGTAAATAAATTTGTAATCCTGAGAAAACTTCCTGTCTCATACCACATGCCCCCTGATCCTAGATTGTTATATCTGAGAGGATTCATTTGGCCTTTTTATTGGTCGGTCACAAACTGGCGTTGTCGGCAGGATACCGGTATAGGTACCATATGTGCTCGGGTGACCAGATCGGCTCGGGGGCCTGCACTTGGCGATGACATCACAGTACAGCACCTCCGCTATGGCAGCTGAACCAGGCTGAACTCGGGTGGAGGGAGAGAACGGGGACTAGATTTGATGTCCGTAATATTTTAGGACTTGGGTTTCATAAATACACAAAGCCGATCCGTATTGGCAACTTTATCCATTTTTATTTCTCCTTCCGTCCTCATGTCCCACTCTTCCTCACATACCCATACACCTCTCTCTGTGGTGTGTGCGTCATCGTCTGTCAAGGGGTGGTACTGCATGTGACATTAAGGGACATCATGAAAACCTAATGCTGCAACAATGTCTACTGTACTGTGTTTGTTGTGTACGGTCTACATTAACTGTACGCATGTTTCATGTACTGTAACTAAAAAGAAAACTGCACTCACACTCATTTCATAGGAGATGTGCAAAGTTATCACCTAACTGTTTTCTTCATTTTCTGTCTGTAGTGTGCTTATGGTGTGTGTCTGGTACTGTCATTATTTCGACTCTCAGGACATTTACAGAAGGTGATACAGTGGTTGTACATCCCTCATGATAAATAGAATAATATTCCTCATAAAGATTGTCCATGTTTTCAAGAAAAATCTCCAATGAAAACTGTTTCTGTAGTTTGTCCGGACATCCAGCCAACTTTAAAGTTATACCGTGTAACTTTTGACTCTAACATTAAGCCTAAAATGAGAAGTATTAGATGATTTTTTGGGCTAATATAAAGTGACTGACGCGTGTCAGCACTCTGAGCGGGCTGCCCTCTGCAGAAACCAGACATCGTAACTTTGGAGAGGCGGGCCGTCGATGAAAGTGCCGTAAAGCAAGTTGCTTTGTTATCTGACTCTGACTCTGAGGATGTTTGGTCCGACTCTGACTCTGAGGATGTTTGGTCTGACACCTGACAACTTTTTCCTGATACCTGATGACTTTTGTAGTGACACCTGACACTTGACTCTGAGGACGAGGATGTCCTAAAATGTACACGTACTCCCATGCTGGCTTGGCTGATGGTTGCAGTTACCTGCAGCGCCAGTCATGTCACTCGCGAGTCTCATTTCTTAATTCTGCCCCTAGATCCTTTAAGATTTTGCTCACATATGAACACAATGTCTAGACATGCGTAATGTCTGAATAAGCCCTAATACTTTATGTAATTTAAAAGGAAGTAATTTTTGTAAATATGAGACTTCATATATTCTTATTTGACTATTTTGTTAATCTCCCTCACTTTGTTACTGTTTAGAAAATAAATGAAAATGAGCCACTATACTGCATCCTTGCATCACTGAAGCTGTTGTGGTGTTAAGGAGTGGTAAGCGTTAACATCTTTGGCAGTTCTATTAAGATCGAAACTAGATGGGTACATTCTCTAGAAACTTCAGCATTAGAAACACCAACATCTGCTATGGCTAATGTAAACTACCTACAGCTAGCCTTCAGAGCTTAGCTTCACGTACCCTACCTGTGAGCAGATCACTGTTGTAGTTTTCAAGTAGATTTGCAGGTCTGGCACAATCCGTTTATCAATAAGGCTCAGCCTTCCGGGAATTTATCAATTTTAAATTGATCAGCTGTGTAAGCAGTCACACCACAGACCAAGTCTGTTGTTCCCATTGCAACCTTTGGTAGTTTGTCCACATTCTTGTTCCACGTCTGTTTTGATTAAATAAGTGTTCACAATGTTGATCATGAAAAATTTTCTGGAGTTAACGCTCTCTGGCCTTGTTGGTTAGAGTCTCCCTGTAAATCCTCTTTCCCTTCTGGCATTTCAGCATTTTTTCCTCAGTAGCACTCTGTGTCCAAACTCACTATGCATGAATGGTAGAAAGTAATGTTTGCATTGCTGTAGATGCCAACATGGCACGCCTGTCCCACAATGCTTAGCGGCTCCCATTCCTTACTGGGGGGAGACGTCAGGGGAGAACTAATGGATGGATGGATGGGTGGATGAATGGATGTAAAGGCCCCAAGCCAATTTGGTTAGGATCAGAAAAAGATCATGTTTGACTTAATGCAACATTTCCAAACCATAAACCTGGAACTGTGACAGCAGTTGGCTGAGGCATTGAGATTATGCTGGGTGAGCATAAGTACTGGATGCATGGTGGCTTTTAGCCAATACAAGGACACCCAGCTTGACACCTGGCATGTGGCTGTTTGAAGAGCCATTATTTGGGAACAGTTTTCTCTCCTCTCGGATCCTTTCATCCGTCAGCATCCGGACGTCCGTCCCCCCGTCTAGCTGAGCTGCTGAACCTTCGCTCCCACCGAATGCTGTCTAGGCTGATAGAAGAGGTCTGTCTTTCTCTTCCAGAACCCTTCAGAGCGTTTGCCAAGAACTGTACCTTGTCTGACCAGTGGGATGAGGGGTGTGAATATGTCTTTCCTTCTCTGACTGTTTCTCCTAACACTGAGGACTGGCTCGAGGAGGAGGATGGCCTTTTGTCTTTGAAAACCCAGACTTAAGGGAGTTTTGAGAAGAAGGTCCTTTACCACATCAGTGTTAAGGTTTTAAATTTACGGTCCCTGTTGGGAGCCAAGATGTCCAGGTGGATTGAGTTTTTTGGCATGGAACCAACCCCAAGGGGCTGTTGGCGGTCCCTGTACAAATCTCCCATTGAAAAACAGGTGGGTGACCTCCAGTGGCGAGTTGTTCATGGGGCCATAGCTACGAACGGGTATCTGGTACACCTCAATTGTGGGATAGGGGGAGGGTTGCCCTTTTTGTTTACAGCCAGAGACTCTACATCACTTGTTTGTCCAGTGCTCACATCTGGTGGGTTTGTTTACTGTAGGTATCTGGGGTTGATCTTTATATGGTTCGGAGTGCAGTTTTCCTTGTGTCACTTTGTTTATGCTCCACTGTATTCTGCAAAAAGTAAGTATGTTAATTGTTGAATTTCATTTCAGGGGAATCTAAGTTGCTGATTTGGAAAACTAGAAAAAATTGCATTAAGGGGGTGGGGTCTGAGGATGCTTTGTTGGTGCTCAAGAGGCTCTTCCAGCCCGACTCAACGTAGAGTTTGAGTTCTACAAACTCACACAGAGACGGGGAAGGTTTGTGCAGGTGTGGGCAGTTCTTTCGTTCGTTCTTTCTTTTTTTTTTTTTTTTCTTCTACTTGTCCTGTCCAGCATCGAAGCAAGCAGAATGGAAATCTGATTGCTTTATTCTGTTGAACAGTTTTGCTTTATCAAGCGGAGCTTTATGAATATAAGGCTCCACTTGATATCATGTTTATTCATTTTATTTCTTTATTTAAACATTTGTCTATTACACCATTCCATTTCATACTGCTGGGCCTGACAAGGGAGAAATGAAAGTTAACAGAGGTAATGATAGAAAGTGAAACAGAGAGAGAGGAGTAGGGAAGAGGAGAGAGAGAGGAGAGAAAACATGAATCCACTTACACAGTTCACTGGTACATCTGTACCGCGATCCCTAAACAACCAAGGTCTCTGTTGGAAAACAAAACAAGCAATCCCCTACAGGAGGACCTGCAGGTGGCTTAAATATCCTCAGATCATACAAACACACACAAACACACGCAGAACTACGCAGAGAAGAGGTACAACCTAGTCTGCGCAATGGGAAGTAGAGAAGAGGTACAACCTAGTCATCGCAATGGGAAGTAGAGAAGAGGTACAACCTAGTCATCGCAATGGAAAGCAGTGTCACAGTGTCAACATGCATAATAAAGGGTGCTCCGTGGTGATACAGTCATGCAGATGCAGCCTCGTCTCTGCAAGGAGGAGGAAGCCCGCAAGGCTCACGACCCAGGCCCCCAGCAGCCACCCAGAGGCCCAGATCCCAGCTACCTCCAGCCCCCCAGGCCCAGCCCCCAGGCCCAGCCCCCCCCCCCCCCCCAAAGAGCGGACATGCATCCCCCGAAGGGCGGCAAAAGGCGGCCCCAGCCGGAGCCCCCTGCAGTCTGGGGGCCCAGGCCCCAGCGGACCAAGACCAGCAGCTGCCGACCCCACCGGGCGCCGGGCGTCCCCCGGAGCGGAGACAGCGCCGGGCCCAGGGCCCAAGCGCCCAGGAGCAGCCACCCCCCCCCCCCCCCGGACCCGGGCGGCCCAACCGAAACCCAGGAGGACCGGACCCCCCAGACGACGCCCCCCAGGGCAGGCCAGCCCCCACCCCAAAGTCCCTGCCCCATACACCTGACACCAGGGCGCCACCACCTCTACCACCCCCTACCCCGCCACCACGCTCACACACACACTCCCCACACACCTACCCCAACACTAGGGCTGAAAGATATACCGTCACCGCCCCCACATCGAGACACGGGCACCCAAGACATCAATACCGCAAGAGCAACCACATACAAGATACAGATCCCCCCTGCGCCCGCCCCGCATAAAAAGCCCCGGAAGCCACAAACAAAACCGCACCCCCCACCAAAGCGCCCGGCCCCCAACCGACCCGCAGCCACACCGACACCAAGATGCCCGGCACGAATACCGAGATACGAACCTCCGCCCACACCGCCCAGCCCTACCCAACACCTCCGTGTACCCCCCCCACACACACATACACCCACCCACTCCGCTCTCCAACCTTACATACCCACACTCACTCCTCTCTCCACCCCCAACACTCTCCCTCCCTCTACCGTCCACACCTACTCCCACCTCCTCATACCCTCTAACACACACATGCACTCCCCCCACATAACTGCACCAACACCTCCCCACCCCCCCACACATACGCCCCCACCTCCCTATGCCCCCAATACCCCATACAGTCCCCCCTTACATGTCCAGCCCCGCCCATCCCTCTGACCTATCACACTCCCGCCCTTCCTTCCTTCAGCCCCTCATGACCATCCCTACTAGACACTCACGAGCATGCCACTCCTTCCTCCATCCCCCCTTTCCTCCAACCACTTACCCACATCTCCTCCCTCTTCCAGCCCAAGTTCCTCCCTCCCACATTTCCTCTTTCACACTCTCATTCATTATTCTCACATACCCACCTCTCTCTTGCCCATGCCCTCGTGCCTCCTGAGTGTTAGCTCGGGCCGGGGAAGGAGCCGCGAGCTCCAAGCCCCCACCACGTCCCCCCCCCCCACCACCACCACCCCCATCCCCCACCCCCGGACGCAGCAGGCCAGGCATCCCCCAGGCCAGCAGATCCCCCGCAATCTGCTGGTGGGGGATCCCGTTCTTTCTTTCTTTCTTTCTTTCTTTCTTTCTTTCTTTCTTTCTTTCTTTCTTTCTTTCTTTCTTTCTTTCTTTCTTTCTTTCTTTCTTTCTTTCTTTCTAACCAATAGCCAACCCCTCTTGTGTTCTTCTGCTGCTCGTTCGCTCTAAGCACAATGTAAACAGCTAATTTCTTTATAGCCAACCCCTCTTGTGTTTTTCTGCTGCTTGTTCGCTCTAAGCACAATGTAAACAGCTAATTTATTTTTCTATGCTTGCATAATTGGCAGAGTAGGTGCTGAATGCCGTGGCTCGCGTAGGTGCGTTTCGTGGAAGTAAGATGTACTGTTTAAGCTATAGAAATATGCTAAATGATGTTGTTTCAAATAAATTGTGGACACTTGGACACTCAGGACACTTGGATTACATTGGACGAGCAGTATGGAGGAATATTGCCAAGTTTTTGTGGATGTTTGTGGATCTTTTTGTTTCACGCGCCAGTGAACTCCATTATATGAAATTTGGGGGATAACGAAAACCTATTTGGGCCCTGCAACAGACTGGCGACCTGTCCAGGGTGTACCTGCCTCTCGCCTGATAATAGCTGGGATAGGCTCCAGCAACCCCCGCGACCCTGAACTGGATAAGCGGTACAGACATGACAGATGACTGACTGAAAACCTATTTGATCTCCGGCTACATTTGAGATATTGAAAAAGTGCTCCAGAGTCTTCTCAGCATAAGGGTGAGTAGAAAATAAACACAGCTGAACACAGATGTTGAGACACAGCTAGGCTTAGCTTGAACGTTAGCTTACCCAGGAGCAGGCGAGTTCTGCAGTGTAATTTACCGTGGTTTCTCAGCGGGCATTCAAATAAGCCACACTGATGGAATGGAACTCTCTCTTAAATAAGCCAGGCTAATCGAGATGAGCCAGGCTTTCCCTTAATCCAGCTTCTTGGAATATTCCCCAGATTGTTTGTCATTGTTTCCCCAGTGTCTTGTTGTTATTCCCGTCATCCTGTTCGTCTGTGATTCAGTTTAGTTTTTACATTTACCATTAAACCTTCATCTCTGCACCTGTCTGCCTTCTTCTGCCTTAATTCCCTTCATTTGGGTCCTCAACCTCCACACACTGGCCCTCATTTATCAAACGATCGTCGAAATGGTCGCACATCTGATCGTAAAAATGGTCGTACGATTGGACCCACGTGTGACTTATTAAAACGTTCGTATCGGTCCAATCTCGTCGTACGAACAAAAGAGTCTTGATAAATTCCACAGCTGAAATTTATCGTCATTTAAATGTCACGCCCACGGTTACGCCCTTAAACATGCATAATGATGAGGCTTCACCCAGCGAGGTTGAACCATGGAGAGGAGAGATTCTGCCAAAAAAGAAACTTTTGGGGGGATCAAGACAGAATTCCTCATTTGTGAGGTGACAAAGATTAAAGAGGTGCTGTTTGGCAGCTTAAAAACCGGAGTCAGAGACGTGCACAAAAACGCTGCACGGAAGAGGATCAGTCAGCCTCGCCGCTGTTGAACGACCGGCTGAGATATTAATAAAAGTCTCAATCAAGGCCTGGATTATATGGTTTATTCGTATTATGAGCTATGAAATTTAATAATAGGCCACATCCGATGGCAACGTCACAATTCTTTAGCCAATGGGTCAAGAAGAAGTGGTCCAATGGATCAGCGCGAGCCTACGTCACAACCCGGAATTCACGTGACCACGAAGCTGGTCCCGGTGAAAACATGCTTCGTATTTGAACGGCGTCTGATGGCCTATGAGCCTCAAAAACTGCTTTTGCACCCTTTTTAATTTTTTTTCTCCGCCGGTCTGTCTTTGAAATATTATAGAAATGACGTCCAGTTATACTGAAAGTCTTACTGCCGACGCTAGAAGAAGATACGAAGCTAAACTAGTATCTGTTGGACTAAGTGACGCCCATCTTCTGCTGCTACAGCCTGGTTAGACGAACCTACCTGTACATAACAGCCTGATGATCAGTTTCCCGATCTCATGATGTATTTGGTTTCATCAGGTAAGCCCCGTGTTCAAGCCATTTATTTTTTATGGAATATTAATTTTCCCCGGATTTTTAAGAAATGGTGGTATTTCTTTGATGCACTTCTAATGAGTTTACTCTCATTGATAAAGCTATAAATTACCGGCAGTCTCATCTGTATGTAACTGGTTATGACTGTGCATGTTTATAATGCTGCAAATGCCTTTCTGACGCTTTTTATGCTTTTATTCTTATGTGGGAACATTGATGGCAGTAATCTGGATGAACGTGATCGTTAACAGTCCTGAGGAGACGGAACAGCGGGCGGCGCTGTGATTCTGTACATCCACTGATTTAATGGTGTTTTCTATCATCTGTGCAAAAACAACTACAGGGTTTAAAAAGTAAGACCACATTATATGCTTTTTTTTTATCAGTCACAAAGTGATCCGAACATATTGTTAGACGTTTCCATGGTTTCCAGCGTGAACTGTCAGCGTTTATGGGCTTGATAGCAGCTAGCCACTTAGCATGTTGTTCGGGACTTTTTCTGTTGTTTTGGGAACTGGAACAAACATATTCTCTTGTCCGTGTGATAGATATGTTTATGGCAGCCATACACAGCGGGACTTCTCGGTATTTCCAAAGTAGAATAAACGAAGATTGACTAGTAATGAAGCAGGTAATTCAGTGGCTCCCCTATGCAACGAAGCCATGTTTTCACCTGTTACCTAACCGGATGTGACGAATTTGGCGAAAATTCCCGGATGCTCGCGGTGATCAATATGAAACTTACCACCAAAAGATAATCCCCCCCCCCCCCCCCCCCCCCCCGCTGCGCTCTAACAGGTGACAGGTGGATGCCGGTCAGATCTGAGCCTGACCCAGATGGGGACAGAAAAAATATAACTTGCATTTGCAAAGCTAAGGGACAGTCTACTGACTGAGCACTTATACAACTTTAAAGTATTGATCAGCTCTGGTCTCCTCCATATAGCCCGGGGGCTGCAGCGGCTCCGGGCGCATCTTTTCCTGCGCATCAAAACTCTCCAGCGGTCCTAGCGATGTGCAGCACTGCACAGGACAGGAGTGTTGTAGATTTTCTCAGAGTCTAAAGCAGCGTTTCATCCCGCTGGGTCCGAGTCGGACCGTCCGACACCCACCTGCCTTCCTGCAGCCCGAAGCAGCGCTCCACCTGGGCACCTGCGCGTGTGCGTGTACTGATGCCTACCTCCGCTCCTATGTGGCAGTTTTACCAGCGGTATGAGGAGATGCACGAAGAGTGAAGCACTTGTCTCCTAGAACTATATGTTATTGATTTTAATAATTTGTTGAGATAAATGGAAGAATTAAATTCAGTCACAGCTATTTTTGTAATTTTG
Source organism: Atherinomorus stipes (assembly GCA_023101725.1). Taxonomy (NCBI): domain Eukaryota; kingdom Metazoa; phylum Chordata; class Actinopteri; order Atheriniformes; family Atherinidae; genus Atherinomorus; species Atherinomorus stipes. The sequence continues at coordinate 1,015,956 of JALJCO010006760.1, forward strand.
GGAATACATTCTACATTCACTTTTTCCTTTTTCTGTGCAAATGGGTTCATTCTTAGTGGTGATATGTGAATGCTTATGTTTAAATGACAGTTTGCGGTTTAGTAAATAAATATTTTCATGTTCTGCTGCGCTGCAAACCCTCACTGACTCAAACTTGCGTACACGAACTCAGAGCTGTCGTGAGATTTAATCGTATCCTACGATCACGTTCAAATTGATAAATGCCGAGTCTTGCGTGGAAATGGTCGTACGCACAGATTTTCGTCGTACGATCGTTTGATAAATGAGGGCCACTGTCTATATATAAGCTATGTGTAGTTATCTCAATCACAATGCATGATAAGAGTGCTGATCCCCTCAAGCTAAATTGATAAAAAGTTGGCCTAAAGCCTCCATAACACTTTCAATCTTGATATTGCTTTCAAAATATGAATTAATGATTATGGCTCTTTTAGGTGACACTAATGCACTTTACTTCCTTGGCACAGGCAAATATGTATCCTTTGGGCCCTTCTGATCTCTGATGCCATGGTTTTTGACTCCTCTCGTAACACCTCTCCTCCAACTGCAAATGGAGGCAATCCGTTGCCCAGGCAACAAACTTCTCCCAGGCTTCTGTCATGCAAATCCCTCTAAAGAAAGGGCAAAAAGTTAAGGAAGTCACTTTACAAAGTAGTGTGACTGAGGGGCCGTCCACACGGTGCCGAATTACAGCAAAACCGTCAAAAAATTTAAGAAATCTGCCCTATCATCCTTACAAAACCAGGGATTAGCCTCCTGAAACCGGTCATCTCTGAAACCAGGTTCCAAGTTGGAAAGGTTTGAAACCTCGACGGGTTTGTGTTCCATGGGGACAGTGTAACCGCGCAAGGAAGGGGAGGGGGCAACAACGCGCGTTGGTCTCGTTCACAAAAACAATAAAGTTCATTGGAAAAAAATTCACTCAATTCAATGGTGTCGGTGAGCAACTGTTTTCAACTGTGTAGAAAACTTTAGCGTTTGCCTCGTAAATCCTCGGCCATCTCTACCTTTCTGCTCTTCCTTTGTTGATTTTCAGCGACACACAGCAAGTCTTTATTTGCGCATGAGCTGTGTCTTGTTCTAGGTTTGGAGTGTTACTTAATCATTATAACACCACCCACAGCCTTATGTGCTACAGCGGTTTCATGAGGATTGTGAAACCTTTCCCTGGATTTCTGCTATCGGTTTCACACCTACAGTAAACCGGCTTCAGCTCCGTGTGGACTAGGCCTGAGACAATATTCCTTGAAGGTGGAGAAACTCGTCGGTAGAACTTTTTTTTTTCTCTCCTCAGCAATGTTCTTGTCTCTTTTCTGTTGTGGATGGTCAACATGACACGGAAATATTACAGTCCAAATCACTTATTGGCTAGGCTACCTACTTGACATGTGTCAAAATTTATTCAAGCAAAAAACAAAACAAAGAAAAGACAGAAAAAGATTTAACAATAACATTGTTCTCATATTTAAATGGAAAACAAAGGAAACCAAGGTTACAAAATCAAAGCTGTAATAATAAAGAGAGGAAAAGGGAACCACTAGATGACTAGTCAGGCAAATTAAATCTGCAAGAGCCTCTGTGTACCTTGAGACCCTCACAGGGGCATTTTCTCCTCGGTGGCCTTAGAGCACCCTTCCTCCTAATGGAAGGGAAGCAGAACAGATGGGACACAAATTGCACTTTCATACACCTCAAGGTTCAAGGCAATTTCCCCTCTGCGCCTGTGAAGTTCTCAGATTGCCTCTCCATCCTTTGAGCCTTTCACTCTTCAAAGAGATTTGGGTTTGTTCAGTGCCCTGACTCATACACATGCACGCACACACAAAACATACTCTAACATAGACGTGAACACAAACACACACACACATATACATCAAAAGTACTATTCATACTGGTGACCCTGTATGTTTCATATCAACCTACAGTCAATTCTATTATGTGAGTCGCTTAAAGGATGATACTGACACTATTAATAATCTTGCCTAAATAAATAGAAAGATTAATCTTGCTTACAAAAGAATCCTTTGTTTAGTGTGGCAGATGTGTAGTTAGCACTTTGATGTCCCTCGTAAAGTAATTTGTTTTATTTTTTCCAAGTCATTACATGTGCAAGGATTTTTTGCAGACTCTGAAAGCCTCTGTATTGTTTGACATTTTCGTAATAATATCAGCATGTAAGGTCACTGTTGGTCTCCCAGCATCCCAATCACTGTAAACATGAAAGCCAAAACAATTGCAATTTATTGAGCAGATTTTCCTCTTCTTCATTTGATGTTTGGTGCACAGACCACTGTTGAATGGCCCAGGTGCTGGCAGAGTCGCTGAGGAGATAATAAAAGACCTTTACCAGCTCTGCTTACAGCGTCATTAACAAACAAACATTAGGGCCCATTTGACTAAATACTGCTGACAGAGAATATGGTGATCAATCACCATAGCAACCAGTCCCATTAATTAATATTGCGCTAGGAGATTTAGGGATGCTTGGAAGATACGGATGGATTCTTCCATTTTTGTTTTTCATTTTTAGAAGGAGGGGTTGGACTTTGAGGGTAAGGTTTCCACTGCAGCATCTTTCATTTCTGGCCTTTGTCCGACTCCAGCAGAAGTAGCTTGGCTCTGCATACCAACCGAGGGGTTAACTGTGTCCCCAAAGCAATTACAGCCAATTGTGGAGCTAGTTAGCAATTAGTGGATTAAATGTAATGAGTCTGCTGTTGCCATGGTGACTGAATTTTTCAATGATACTTGTCAAAATGAAGAGCCCTTTAAAAAGAGGCAGTGGTTTTAACAGATGGAGGCAGACAGGGCCAGTCCATTTAGTGCGATCATCATTTTAGTTTGTTATTGAATGTAATTACTTGTTTTTATGTAAACGGGGGATAAAAAAAAAGCACAAACTCTAAACTAAACTAAAAAAAAACACTGTAATTTATCTCTATAATCAGTGTGGCTTGTAAAGCAGGCTAAGCATAAGATGAACTCTCATCAGTGGATAAGAGCACCTGGTGTGGGCGATTTGAAAGCAACCACAAACTCATTTTCAAGGTCTCAATTATTTTGCTGTATGTGAGATACTTTGTATGACATACAAAATTAGCTGCTGTCAGGCAAATTTTGATGTCTATATGGTAAGACTAATGGCAATGCAGGCTTTTAAGATGAAGAAGTTGTGTGCACTCAGCTTGTATGTTGCTCATTCAGCTGTCAACCATACTTATTAAACTGTTCAGTCATATGCATATTGCACATATAAAGTACCATCTGTGCTTTTGTCCCTTTAGGGCCAGCACTGACATATTACAGTGCAAAGACTCTTATTGAGTAGTATAATGGATTCCAAACTACAGCATTTCATATCCCGTGTAATTTGATCGCTATTTAGTCTGGATATCTGATGCCCATTCCTCTCCTTTTATGAAACCGTCTGTGCAAACGGGGCCAGAATCCAAAATGATTTATGACAGATTCATGAAGAGAGGCCAAGGGGGAGAGAAACAGATTAGGTAAAAATCTGGGGAGATAAAGATGAGATGTCTGTCTGCTGCTGAGGGCAGCGAGACAAGCCCTGTCTGTATCAAGCTCAGGGAAATGTGCTCAGGGCCCTGACAGACAGCATCGAACCATCTCAGAGCTGACACAGACATCATCTTTCTTTTCTTTTCCTTGGGCAAGGGGAGAACTGTGACATTGCCAATTATAGAGTCCTTAGATGCTCGTCTTGTTTAGTTATTTACTTCTTTCTTTGAATGTATACAACCTTGTTTTTCTCTAAATGAACATATCCTTATATCTTCATGCAGCAGGTGAAACAGGAGGAAGGTATATCATCCCCAGAAGAGTGTTCAACTGAGGCACTTGATAGCAGCTGGAAAGTCGAGGTCTGATCCTGTCAACTGAGTGCATAAGAAGTAGACAGCATGATTTATCCAGTTTGCTCCTCTGCTGCACACAGTCGCCAGTGCTGTGGCAATGACTGGAGTCGATGTCAGCAGCTCAATGTTCAGATGGTATTAAGATATCCCTGTAAAAACAACAACAACAATACTTCCCATTCAAATCCCTTATCATTTAGGATCTCTTTGTTAAAGTTGTTTCATCATTACATCACCCAGAACACAGTTGTGCGAGCCTTGTCTGATCACACTGAACTGTTGGCTCCGTCTCACTATATAAAACATTTGTCCAACAAATCAACAGTAAGACTGGGCTGATTCAGCCTATTTTTTCCAGTTTTCCACTTCCATCTTCGTTTCAATTCTCCCAACCTCACAGGTATGATGACTGCCAACCATAATGCCGGTCAGCATGAGCCCGGCTGCAGTACAGCAAAGTGCTGGAAGGCCTGTGCGATTACCCCTGCCCCCCTGCTGTGAGCACCGCAGCAGTGAAGGGACTGAGTGGGAGAGTGGTGAGCTTTTAATACCACGCACAATAGGGCACCTCAACCCCAGACAGGCACCATATTTACACTGAGCTAAGGTTCTCCCTGAGCCTTATGACAGAGCAGGCAGAATGATCACCCCTCGCCTTGCAGCCAGGGATCCATAATTCATGAGAAGAGGTGGATGGGGTGCAAACAGGGCATGCTTACAGAAGGGGGGAGGCACTGCCTGAGGAGTGTGTCCTGAGCCCTGTGTGTCTAAGTAATTAAATGGGATTAGGTATGCGCTGAACCCATTTTCAGAGAGATTGGCTGGCAATGCCATTATTATTGGAAAGGATCAGAGAGGCTTATAGGCATTGAGGAGAAAGGTAACTGAAGAGAGAGGTTTGAGGAGATTTATTAAAAGAAAAAAAAAAACTCTCAAATGTGGGTGGCAGGTTGAAGACAATCATCTTTCACGTCCCTTTTACCTCTTTAGGGGAGAAAGAGAGTCTGCCTTGTGATTGAACTTCCTGTGGAGGTGGGGAGAGATGCACTAACATGTCAAAGACACCAGAGCTAACTATGTCCACAGACTCTGCACCTATGCTCTGCCCAAAACATCCGTTTCTAATTTGTGTGACAATGCCAGCATGGATGGCACCTGATTTGCAAGAGGTTGCCCAGAGCAGAACTCATTTGAATAAGCACACATCCGAGTTATCAGGGATCAGGAAGATGAGCTCACAGACAGACAGGGCGCTACCTCTTTCCTCAGTAGCTGAACATCTCAACACACTCGGCTAACAATGTGCCTATGTGTGCACCTGGGCTGTAATCCTAGCAATACAGCTAACACAAAGGTCCAAACACGACTGTGTATTGTAACCTCTAAACATATTTTTTCCTAATCTGAATGGAGTAAATCCCAGTTGCTGTACCTGACAGAAGGATGATTTCCTTTTGCCAGAAGAGCTGAAGCAACTTCTTGTTTGTGCCTCCTTTTCCCTTACAGAGAGAACCTTTTGGCGACAGCAACCCTGGGAGAGATGCAGAAAGCATGTCCCCTGGGGAGAAAAGCTGCCTCAGGCTTCAGAAAGCCTATTTACAACAAGCTGTGCTTGTTACTTTCATCAAAATAGAGCACTGAGCTTTTCTCCTGCCTTGTTTTTTGTGCTTTTGGCAGGAGGTTGTTATTGTAAAGCACTGACTCCATTGTTCTCAGCAGTGCAGTGAAAGTCTCGCTGTCCACAAGCATAGAGAAGACAGGAGACATGGCTTGATGAAAAGAAGGGGAGACACCTTTCTTCATCAAGGCCATGGTTCCTTTTATAGACCTTGAAGGAGTGTCTGTGGGAGGAGTGAAGAAACCTGCTATGTCACCGAATTTTCCCAACCTTTGATCCTCAGCTGTACTCCATCAAGATCAATTAGAGGATCGGTGGTCTCTCGCGGGCACGTTTGTCATAATCTATTGGGTTTGGCGCATTCCACATATTGAAGGAGAGGACAGAAAATCAATAAACTGGATTGGGCTGCCAGGCCCAGAGGGAGGTCTCCTTACCCTGGCTTGTGTGGTTCAGGCTTAACTCTCCTCCGTCAAGCCTCTCTTTTTAGTTCTGTTTGGGCCATCAAATTGAATTTCATCAAAAGGTCTCAACAAAAAAGAAAAGATATATAGCATATGGCCTTTGTATCCCACAGACTCTCCATTTGCCCTCCAGGCAAATATGCAGTCACATATATTCAATGTTCAGGAAGGGCTGCTGTTTGCTTTTGATTTTATAAAAGCAAACATCATCTGATTTATCACTCCAGTAAACTTTACTCACCGGCAAAGGATGTACCCTCACTTTTGCTTGTCATCTTCAAACACTGCACTCAAAAGGCATGTAATGGCCAAAATTGTGAAATATTCATAAACTGTGTTTATTTCTAAATGTGTGACGAGACGGAAGTATTGATATGACAAATCTTTTGAACCTGCTCATCCTTGTTTGTCCTTATCAACCTGGAGCAGAAGGAAGAGGGGAATCTGGTAGGAATGAAGGTCAGAGGCTCCTTGACAACCACTGTAACTGGGAAGTATTGTCATTTCATTACCTGGACACAGCCACCGCTCTTTCCTTTTAGACTCAATTTCAATACTAGCTATTGATTCATTGTATACCAAGGGTCAACAATTCTTAGACAACGGGCTTTATGCACATCTCCAGTACTTCCTGAATTTAGGTTGAATATGGAAATTTTTTTGTATTTTTTTAAAAACATACCTCAATGTCGTTTGGGGGTGTACAGAATGAAAGTCAAATTTAGGAAAAATATATTTGTAAAAATAATTATAAAATAAATTTTTCGGGTTCGTATGGCATTTTATTTACGTTATAAGCCAATACACACCGCCATTGCGGGTTGCCAAATACGATTCTGATGGAAACAATATTTCGGTCATAGTAGGTTGTACAGGGGAAACCCGTAGAGACGGCGAATGAAGCAGCTGCCTCAGAGCCCTGGAGATGTTGTTACCTGTTTCTGAGGAGGAGTGACCTGAGAAGAGCAAACCTGGAGTAAATTTAGGTGAAGACTTCATAAATGGACCCACATAACGTTCCACGGAGTAAAACACGGAAATGGCGACTTTTCTCCTGGATCGGTAAGCTAGCTTGTTTGCTAACATGGCTAACGTTAGCTGTCAGTTATAAACTCCTCTGCATTACTTGTTGGACATGCTGCAGACTGTTGGTCACTTGCGTATCGGCAGTGAGCCTGGTATCCCAGCAGCTGGAGTTGTTTTTCTGCAGTTGCAACTACAACCTAGACACACGTGATGTCGCTGTTCTGTCCGTATTCCATATTCAACCTTAATACTGCACCTTTGTTTCCTGTCTTTCAAGGTTGGATGAACTGATTAATCCAGGTGTATCTGACCATTTGTTGAGATCAGACACACCTGGATTAATCAGTTCATCCAATCATGGAAGACAGTAAAACAAAGGTGCAGTCCTAAGTTCAGGAAGTACTGGAGATGTGCATAAAGCCTATTGTGTCTTAAAGGCAGAATCCAGAGTTTTCCCCCTGAAAATAAACATTAGACTTGTGTGAGTGAAATCCGGCTCAATCTACACCTTTGGGCCTCTACTCTCATGTGGCTGTGAGTTTTATTTGCAACTCTCTCACCCCCTGATTGTATTTCAGCTTTTCCCTTGGTTTTGGTGTGTTCAGGATTTTCTGGGGGGAGATTTGCGTATTGTCTCCAGCCAATGACAGAGCTAAGGGCATGGCACTTTGTGGAAATAAACAATTGGAGCAAAATTTTTAGTTTTTTTAATCATCGACTGGAGCTGACAGTCGACAATTAAGTCAAATTCTCAATAAAAATGGCAGATGCAGCGAAGAAAAGGAAGTATTTTGTGGTGAAAAAAGCTTTAAGGAGTGTACACTCAAAAACCATGGGTAAATATTGGTTTGGCTTTTACCCACTTCCTAGCTTTGAGGTAGAGGCTTGGGGCTGAAGAGCAATGCAGCCATTAGCCCAAGGGGAGGGGCTCTCAGTTTGAATAGTGTTTTCAAACAGAAACAGGGGGGGGGGGACACTCCAGACTCTACCTTTGATTGTAAAATAACAGTGACTTTCTTTAAGTTGTTTGAAAAGTTGTTTTTAGGGGGGAACTAAAGCTGATGGGAGATGGGAGGCCATTCTCCAACAAGGTAGAGACTCAATATACACAATTGACTGCGTTACTGTTCTAGTTATCATCAGCCCCCATGCTCACTCCTACTCTTACATATCTCCTTTCTTTCTCTCTTACTACTATATAGAACAAAAGAGAAAAGAAATATCACCCAAAGGAGGTGGACCACCTACAAAATCTATAAAGTCCTCCATCAAAATCAGCTCCCTCATTTTATGAGGGCATTAATCTGCTGCTGCAGTGCTCTGCTCTTCAAAGCACCTTGACAGAGTGATTGTCCCTTTTTTTTCCTCACGGCTGCTGTTTCTTGTGTGCTTTGTTAGACAAAATCTCAAAAGTTCATCAAACAGAGGGAAGGCTGTAAGAAAGAGACAGCACCTCAGAGAAAAATAACAGATGGAGATGAAGAGAGGACAGAGATAGATGAAGAGGAAAAGAGGAGGGAGGAAAGAGCAGCACTTCTGACTAACAGCCCTGCCAAAATAAATCCTCTGTGGGAAAAACAAAACATCCTGTGAAATAAAACTCCTGCATCCCTCTCCAAAAATGCTGCAACCTTCATCTATTACTCTCAAGTGTCAGATAAATGTCTGTGAGAGATGGAAAAGTTGCCCTTGCAGTTGTGCTTTCTCTGCCTGAACTTTGCATGTGCCCTTTCCAACAGGAATATGGTACTCACACAGCGTACAAACACACCCACCTGCATACTGTAGCTGGGGCAGTGAAGTGAGAGCATCTCAGTTAGACTTTATACTGCTTTAATTGGTTCTCTGTTGGTGGGGACTGAGGGAAATCTGTCAAACCAGCGAGCAAAAAGTTAAAGATCTATTATACCTGCTGAATACTATTGTCTTCACAGTGGTCATGATATAAATGCAGCTCACAGATGCTCCTCATCCGCTGTTCCAATCAGATTCATCTCTGGCTGTGCTCAGTGGCCCCCGGCAAAGTCTACCACAGAGACTATTTACGACACACAAGGAAAGCACTGCTCTGTTCTTTAACAGCCTGTCAGTGTGGCTCTGCTCTGTTTAGTAAATAAATTAAGGGGTAAACGAGGGCGGCAGGAATGGGACCCCACTCCTGTTAATTACGGCCTTGGCTGCAGCTCTGGGACTCCTGAGCTTACAGGTAGTCTTGGATGTTGAAGCTCCAAGGCCAATAGTAGTATTGGGCCGTTCAGTTTGTTGCAGAAGAGCGTTGGATCTCAGACACAAATTATGTGCTGTCAATAGAGAGGAGGCAAATAAAATGCAAGCGGAATAATCTTCACTAAGAAGGCTCCACTTCAGTCGTTTCATTTAACAGCCTGTCCTTTTTTTTAAGATTCACTTAGTAATCACAGATGAGAGATGTGCACATCAAACAAGACGAGCGACTTTGGTCTGCACAGCTGCCTTATAAAAAGCAAACAAGCTATAAATAAAAGAGAATTTTATAGAGGGGTGTCTGTCGGGCATGTGCAGTTGAAACAGGGAGATGTAGGAAGGAAAGGATAGGGGTATCTGTGAGACATTACACACCCCAGTGCATGACATTACTTATTATGAATACAATGTGATGCCATTTAAATGTGATGGTAGGAACAGGTTGGCTCAGGGTGGGGCTGTGTCACAGCTCGTAATGAGATCCTTTGATGTGTCAGATAAGGGGGAAGTGAATATGGGAGAGGGCCCTCTGGGGAGGAGAGGCGAGAGGACACCCGACCACGACCAGTAAAGGAGAGGAAAAACCTATAAAGAGGAGAAAAGTGTGGGTGGAGACAGGAAGCAGCACCCCACTCCCCAGACAGGTCATAAAGCGTTCTTCTGAGAAACAACTGACTGTTCACTAAACCGCTCCCTCATTGTCAATGCACACCTATCAAACTTTTGTTGCAGCCAATAATGGTGGTAAATTTAGCACAGAAAATATTTGCTGATTATTTTTAAAAAGAAAGAAAGAAAGAAAAAAACAACTGGTAGACAATTAGCCTGATTCTTTCTGGGTGTATTTATATTATCTAGTATTTGCTGACAGCCAGTTTCAGTAGCTAAGATGATAACTAACACCAGATTTTATTCTAAACATACTCTAAGGTTTTAAAACTAAAATGGGCAATAATTTTATGGGTCAGACTTAGAATATAGGTCTTTGGCCTCTGGTGTTACAATCCACAATTTACTCTTGCATCTCTCTCAACCTCTTTTTTGCAACTTGTGCTATTTGTCGATAACCGAGCGCTAAAGAATAATGTTTTCCTTTTGCCATTTATTGCGATAGCTTACTGCTACAGAGGGATACCAAACAAAGTTCCTCTTTCTTCAGAAAGTGACGATAAATGGGTAAAACATGGACTAAAAATAGATGCAAAGGGCTTTTGTCTGAGCTGCAATGTGTGATAAGAGGGAAATGAGAATATGATGATTGCACACAGAAAACAAAAGTAAAACAAACAAATAAATCTATCTTGTTAAAAGTGTCATTCCCTCCCAGACAGTCTGTCTGGGCTTTCCCTCCCATAACAGACAGAAATCAATTGGACCATCACATCAGCTTTGGTATGCACTTGTGTGAACTAAAAGTGAAAATAAGAAAAATACAAAAATAAAATTGTACACTAAAGCATTCACATGCACAAACAAAGAGAGGCCCGAAAACAACACCGGGCATAGTTTGATGTTTTTTGATGGCAAACAATGTGCAAAGACAGAGGAATAATTTGACAGAAAGAGGAAATGTGACAGCATGTATTCAAAGGCCTTGTACTTTTGGCACCTGCGAGTGAAGCAGTATTGATGTACACTTTGAAGGCAGGGATAGAGGAATAATCAAGGCCTTTTCTGAGTACACAGAGAAATCTCTGCACAAGATGTTCTTTCTGATTGAAAACAAATTGGTTTTACAATCAATGTCACCTCACATGAACTCGCATACGAAGAGCCAGAAGAGCGGCATAGGTGGCCTTTGATTTTTGGGAATGTGCAAGCACACACTTCTTTCATGTCAAAGAAAAATGTTGTCCCCAAATATTGCACTTAGATGATGATAAACCAGGATATCTTGAACTGATCAAGGCCCTCATTGTTTTTATCTTATCGTCAGACCAGTTTGTTATTGTGAAGCTGTCTGAACAAAACTTGTAATCTACCAGGCTGGTGCAGACGATGCTCAAATATCATAATCAATTATCATCTGTCTCAAAATAATCAGAGCCTATCTTCATCTTCTGTTCCATGCAAGCAGTCCAGATTTCAGAGGCACAAAGATAAAAATCTACTGAGCTGTTGCTTTGCAGTGCAATAAATCTGCAAACTTCTCAGGTAGGCTTTGAATATCATGTAAGGTGAAATAACATGAAAGGACATGAAGGGAAAGTCAAACCCCTACTTGTGTGGTGTGGAAAACAGTTGCTTATTTACAGTCAACGTCTGGGACAAGGAGTTGCATTTCACCTGGAGACCCATAAGCTCACCGAATCATCAAAGCAGCAACTGCCACAACCTGCCGTGTGTGGGCCTGTGTGTCACACCTCATTTCCCCTGAGTCTCCATGTCTGTTGGCAAGCAAATGACTTGGGGCAAACATTCACATTTACACACCAGAGGTTATGTGCCCCCCCCTCCCCCCAGCAGCGTATCGTATGGAAATCTCACTCCTACATACCGGTATTTTCTTTCTTTTATTTCCTCCCATTTTCTATTTTTAGCACAAAAGCACAAACAAAAAAAGATAAATATGAAAATATTTTAAAATTTGTAAACACTTCTTGGGATAGAAATTGTAGGTACAAAATAAGACTGCACTTCTAATATTTTTCATATCCATGTCCACAAAAATTAGCGTTGTGTCCATCAGAAATCTGGTTATGTATTGTAACTGCATTTTGATATAGATTAAAGCCAGTGGCAAACCTTATAAGAGACCAGAACTTTCATGAAGATTTAAATAGATGCTCACTGGTTTCAAAGCCAGTGATACAGTTTTGATGCTGTTATCTTTTCCTAAGTGAGCTTCATATAATAACCTAAAAATTAATAAACACTCATTCTGGTTCCATACAATTATGTTGATAAATGTTAAACAACAGTCTTACTGAAACTACTCCAGAAAAGTGCGGCATTGGAGGAGATGGTGTGCAAACTGACTGAGTTTAAATCAAATCTGGAAGAACTGAAGGTGTCATATTCAGCATCTGTGTTAATTTTAGTAATTTTGGTAGGATTCATTGCTGAGTGTTATTTCACAAATTACCATTTCAATTTCAGTAAATTTCGTGTTATAAATGCTTTGAGAGTAAAGTAAATGTAACTTTAAGAAGGTTTACGGCAGATTGCGTCAGTGCAGTAAATGGTGTTGCTCCGTTGTACTGCTGCCTAAGTTATGGGGAGGTTGAGGGGAGCTCACGGTTTTCTGGCCGTGTTAAATGCGTCAAAAGTTTTCAGTTTTTTCAGTTTTTTTCAGTTTTCTAGCAAGTTGGACTGCTCAAGTTTTATAGTTTGTGTAAGTTTGTCAAATAAACCAACGAAAAGACTGTTTTTGGTGGAAGACACACTTTTTATGAAACACTTGTCAAAGATAAGCTCCGGACTCTGAAGTATCCTACAGGAGAACCTATAAGAACGTTGAAAACAAGAGCACAAAGAAAAACTGGGAGGATTTTGGTTGTTGTGTCAGAGTTAAGGACCATTAAAAAAATAATCATTTTTTATACTGACAATCAACAATGACAACCACCAACGGTAAAATCCGAAACAAACAAAACAAACAAAACTTAAAAACCAACTTACAACACTGAAGGAGTAAAGACTAAACATAAATTTCAATCAACAAAAAATAGGAAAAGCGGAAATAGAGGTGAAAATAGAGAGAAAATAGAATTTCTATAATGGTACATTTGTGTTGGAAAGTTTATATATTCTCCCATTACAGATAAGGCTAAATTCAGAATAGTAATTCAAATATCAAGAAACTGGAAAACGTAGTAAATAAATTCTTAAAAATTATGATTTAGTAAAATTGAACTTTGATTTTAAATTGAGATTTTAAAAAAATATTTAAGAAACCAGCAAACAAAGCTGTAGATCAGACATTTTGGAACAGCTAAGTCATGAACAGTGAGCCAAAATACCTCAACAGGTGCACAAGTGTTACTGATCATTTCAGAAAACACATACTGTAATTTCAGCGACTGCCTCAAAGTTTTGTTTAACAACATTTTAGTTAAGGAGCCCCATGGTGCTTGTTAGCTTGTTTTATTTTGTTTGTTTTCAATATTTCTGTTGAACCGCAATTCGAACAATTCCAACAGTGGCCTTCCTGTGTGGAGTTTGCATGTTCTCCCCATGTATGTGTGGGTTCTCTCCGGGTACTCCGGCTTCCTCCCACCGTCTAAAGACATGCATGTTAGGTTAATTGATCACTCTAAATTGTCCCTAGGTATGAATGTGAGCGTGAATGGTTGTCTGTCTCTCTGTGTTGGCCCTGTGACAGACCTGTCCAGGGTAGGGTTGTCACGATACCAAATTTCTGTTTCGATACCAATACCATTTTGTATTTCGATACTTTTCGGTACTTTTCGATACTTTTTTCAAAAAAGGTAAACCAAACTCAATATTTCTTTTATTTGTGTTATTGTTCTTGAAGTCTTTATTTTAAAATAATCAAATAAAGAAGTAAAATCTTCAATTTAAAACACAGAGAACCAATAATATAAAGCAATGCCAAATTAAAATCAAATTCATTCTATACATGAAACATTATACGGACATAATTAGAAAAATAAATTGAAAAAAATATCTAAATAAATTACATATTGTAAGGCTTTTGGAATTTTTTTTAAATGTGTTTCAAAATGTTAATTTATTTAAAGTTGTGTCTCAATAGTTTATGTATGAAACATTAAATGGGTATGAGGTAATGTCTATAAAATCATGTTTGTGTAACTGACTTCAACATCAGTCAAGTTGTATTAATAATTATAATATTTATATAATAATTGAACATATCATCAGTCAGTTCATCTCTGTCACCATTTTTAAACTTATTTAAACATTTAAAGGCTGTAATAACTTTGAAGAAAATTAAAAATGTATTTATTAACCGTTTATGTGTCGTATGTAGGCTTCTGTAGGTTTCTACTGGGCTGGAAGAGGTTTTGTGCTTTTTACTTTGACATAACTGAACAACATCAGCACCAGTTGTTCCTGACTGAAGTCACTAAGTCCGCGTAGTTGTCCTTTAGAGGAAAAAAGAAAAGATGACGGCTTTGGAAAAGCCCGTGTTGATAAAGTAGGGGCTCAAAGTACAATTTGGAAGTATTACGGATTCAAAGCTAATGATGAAGGCGAGCCGTTGAACACTGAAGCACCGCAGTGAAAGCGATGCTACAAAGTCCGTCTTGCTAACGGAGGCAACGCTTCAAACTTCAGGTAATCCACGGCAGCGTCCACTCGCCGTGAACCAGCCTGTCTGCTACCTGACGTCTCCTCCTCCTCCTCAGTGAAGGTGCTTCATTGAGAGCCGCATCATTAACTACGTCACACTCACTGCTGGCCTCGCCGCTCTTAAAGAGACAGGCTCCAATTTACCAATTTAGCTGCATTTTTTTTTTCTTTTTAAAGTACCGTTTCTTTTTAAATGCTGGTATAGTACGGTTTTAAACGCGTTAGTATTGCGGTACTATACTGGTACCGGTATACCGTGCAACCCTAGTCCAGGGTGTACAGTACCTGCCTCTCGCCTGATAATTGCTGGGATAGACTCCATCAACCCCTGCGACCCTGAAATGGATAAGCGGTACAAATGACTGACTGACTGACTGACTGTTGAACCACAATTCAACATCAGATGATGATTTTCAAATTTTATTTATTTTTACCGTTGTCAATTTCAACTTTCAATTTCCCCTCCCTGGGCTGCCACCTCATCATAGTGGAGGGGTCTGCGTGTTCCGAAGATCCTAGGGGCTATGTTGTTTGGGGCTAAATTATGCCCCTGGTAGGGTCACCCATGGCAAACAGGTTACTAGGGGAGGGACCAGAAAAGGCGCAGCTCAAAACACCCTTATGGAGAGAGTCAGTATTGGAGCCACGTGTCTCTTGCTCAGACGTGGGTTACCGGGGCCCCCCTCTGGCGTCAGGCCTGGAGGTGGGGCACGTAGGCGAGCGCCTGATGGCTGGGCTTCTGCTCATGGGGCCTGGTCAGGCTCAGCCCGAAAAGATGACATCGGCCCCCCTTCTTGTGGGCCCACCACCCGCGAGAGGGACCATAGGGGTCGGGTGCAATGTGAGTTGGGCGGCGGCCGAGGGCAGGGGAGACCCTGGCAGTCCGACCCCTGGCTGCAGAAGCTAGCTCTAGGGATGTGGAATGTCACCTCTCTGGTTGGAAAGGAGCCTGCGCTGGTGCACGAGGCTGAGTGGTTCCGACTAGATGTCATTGGACTCACCTCGACCACAGCTCGGGCAAACACCATCCTCGAGAGGGGCTGGACCTTGCTCCACTCTGGAGTTGATCCTGGTGATAGGCGCAGAGCAGGTGTGAGCATACTCATTGCCCCCCGGCTCGGCGCCTGTACGTTGGGGTTTACCTCGGTGGACGAAAGGGAAGCCTCCCTCCGCCTCAGGGTGGGGGGACGGGTCCTGACCATTGTTTGTGCCCAGTGGCGGAGCCAGACTTTTATTGTTGGGGGGGCCAAGCGGGGGCCAAGGCTATCTCTGGGGGGTCCACTATAAGAATGACAACTAACACAGTAGCAATACTTTCATTCATATTCGTGATGAGCACCGATTAAAATTTTTATTCACGATTAATTGCATGTTTGATGCAATTAAAAGTGCTGCTATATGAAGAAAATGCTGCAAACGATGGTTTACCAGTTAAAAACTAACAAGACAGAAATCGGGGACTAGTCCTGGACTCAGACCTGAATTTCAGCATCACATTAAAGGACTGATGTCGCAGCAGGACTAAGAAAAATTGGTCCATGCATTCATCTTCAGTTGTCTACAAGCAGTGATGGGAATAACGGCGTTAGAAATAAAGCCGTTACTAACGGCACTACTTTTTCAGTAACGGGCTAATCTAACTAATTACTAAGTCTATCATCACAACGCCGTTACCGTTACTGGCCTTCAGTGACAGCGCGTTAGTATTGTTACGTGAGATTCATTTTTGTTCCTGGTGAACAGAAGTTTGATATTTGTTGGGACTATATTGTGCTGGTGCTCTGGTGGAGAGGAGGCGGAGTGATACGCAAATACCTGGAGACACTCGCCCATACACTCAGCAGTAGCCTAACCTGCGGTCTCCAGGGCTGCAGGCACACGCCTCTCCCCACACTCATGTTTGAGTAAAAAGTAAAAAGGTTCCTGTGAGACCTGCGGACCTGTACAGGACGTACGGCGTCACCAACCTGCCACAGACGCAGCGATTACGTCCAGTTTAAGAAGAAAACAGTATCATAGTTCGAGTAACAAGTTTCCCTGAATTATTTCTTTCACCCATGACCCGAATTCAGTTCATAGTTTATACTGTACTAAAGATATGTTACACGAGTTCTGCACATTGGATCTGTTTTCATCTGACCGGAGCGGTATAGAAACAGTGATGATGATGATGATGGTGGACTGTCATTGCAAATCCCAGTCAATCGGAGACAATTATAAACTGGAATCATCACAAACATCAGTTTCCTTCAGAGATAAAAGACACGAACATGATGAGAAACGGTGATTATTTCATGTTTCTTCGTGGTGTTTGGCCGTTATAACCACATGAAGCCCCTCTCCTGAGGAGGAGACGGATCCACAACATCCATCAGTCTGAGTGTCCATGATTTTTCTGTTAGTAATTTATTCTGTATAGTTTCCATTGATTTAATTTATTAGTCAGATCTGATATTCACTTTTATATTAATTCAACATAAAGATTAATTTAATAGATTAAATTAGATTAATTTAAAGTAACATCTAAAGGAACATTAAAAAGTAACGGAATAATTACTTTTCCAAGTAGTTAGTTATTTTTATAAAGCTGTAACTCAGTTACTAACGCCATTACTTTTTTGGAGAAGTAATTAGTAACTATAATTAATTACTTTTTAAAGTAATGTTCCCAACACTGTCTACAAGTACTGTAATGTTGTCCATACAGGTCTACCTATTAAGTCCATCAGACAACTGCAGTTAGTCCAGAATGCTGTTGATCCAGTCCTCAGATCTGTACACTGGTTTCCTGTTTGACAAAGAATTGACCTCAGAATCCAGCTGTTAGTTTACCAGCACTGAATGGTTTAAGACCAAATTTCTGTTCCCAGAGTCAGAACAAAACCTGAAGAGGTAGCGTTCAGTTTTTAAGCTCTTCACATTGTGGAACAAACTCCCAGAAAACTGAAGGTCTGATAAAACTCAGTAGTTCTAAGGTTACGTCCTTATAACAATCCATCAGTTAGCCACATCATACTGTGATTGTTTGGTTTTACTTCTTAAGAGCAGATGCTAGCAGCCATTTGAGGATAGCCTCCAGTGTTTCACTTTACTACGAACACAAAAGCATTTTAACACAACACAATGGTAATCTCGACTTCACAAGTGGAAAGGGTCATCTTTCCCATCTCACATGAAGGCAACATTAAAGGGATTTAGCCTGACACTAGCCTGCTAACGCTAGCTGTAATGTAGCTGCGTCACTGATGTGCCGGCCACAAATAAACGTGCTACCCTGTTTTATTATAAAGTTCGGCCCTTCATCCTGGCGAATCGCTTTGATCCTCAGCATCGCTTCAGTCGGGAATCCATGAAAATTTAAGTAGGGTGGCGTTTTTTATTAGATTTACAAAGTGGAACAGAGCAGTGACATTGGATTCATCCAACGTTGAACTGGCCCAGAAGAGGAAGTGGCTAAATGTTACAAGTTCAGGAAACAGGAACACAAAGCGTGATAATCCCCTATCGGGTTTAAGTCAGGGCTCTGGCTGGGCCAGGCAAGAACGGTCTCAAAGTTGTTCCAAAGCCACTCCTTTGTTATTTTAGGGTCATTGTCTTGTTGGAAGGTAAATCTTCGGCCCAGTTTGAGGTCCTGAGCACTCTGGAAGAGGTTTTCATCCAGGATATCTCTGTCCATTCATCTTTCCTTCAATTGCAACCAGTCGTCCTGTCCCTGCAACTGAAAAACACCCCCATAGCATGATGCTACCAACACCACGTTTCACTGTTGGGATTGTATTGGGCAGGTGATGAGCAGTGCCTGGTTTCTCCACACATACCGCTTAGAATTAACTCCAAAAAGTTCAGTCTTGGTCTCATAAGACCAGAGAATCTTATTTCTCACAGTCTGAGAGTCCTTCATGCGTTTTTTGGCAAACTCTATACGGTTTCATATGTCTTGCACTGAGGAGAGGCTTCTGTCGGGCCACTCTGCCATAAAGCCCCGACTGGTGGAGGGCTGCAGTGATAGTTGAGTTTTTGGAACTTTCTCCCATCTCTCTACTGCATCTCTGGAGCTCAGCCACAGTGATCTTTGGGTTCTTCTTTACCTCTCCCACCAAGGCTCTTCTCCCATGATTGCTCAGTTTGGCTGGATAGCAGGGTCTAGAGAGACTTCTGGTCGTCCCAAACAACTTCAATTTAAAGACTATGGAGGCCACGTGCTCTTAGGAACCTTTAGTGCTGCAGAAATTCTTTTGTAACCTTGGCCAGACCAGTGCCTTGCCATAATTTCTAATCTCTGAACTCTTTGGACAGTTCCTCCGACCTCATGATTCTCATTTTCTCTGACACGCATTGTGAACTGTAAGTTCTTATATAGACAGGTGTGTGCCTTTCCAAATCAAGTCCAATCAGTTTAATTAAACACAGCTAGACTCCAATGAAGGAGTAGAACCATCTTAAGGAGGATCAGAAGAAACGGACAGCCTGTGAGTTCAATTTTAGTGTCACTGCAAAGGGTCTGAATACTTGTGTAATATTTCAGTTTTCTTTTTTTTAATAAATTTGCAAAAATTTCTACATTTCTGTTTTTTTCTGTCAAGATGGGGTGCTGAGTGTATATTAAAGCAACCCTTACCGATGTTGCATTCTTACACTATTTTTCTAACAGGGTAAAATGCTATGAATGAGGTAATGGAATTCTAAAATACAAGACAGACCCACCATTAATCAATATAAAATATTATTCCAATCTCTAAATATTCAATGAAAACTCCAACCAATCCTTGAAGTGGGGTGCACCTCTAGGATTGTCCAACGGACCTGCCTGTCAGACCTTTGATTCTGCATTGGGAGGTGGAGGGAATGAAGGGGTGTGTCTTAGGAGTGAGGCGGGACTGTTTATATTCAAATAATCTTGCTGTTCTTTCTGAAATGCAAGATCGGTAAAGGTTGCTTTAATGAGAAATAAAATTAGCTTTTTTATTCTAGCAAATGGCTGCAATGAAACAAAGAGTAAAAAGTTTAAAGGGGTCAATACTTTCCGTACCCACTGTATAGTAATTGGAAAAATGGGAACATGGCTTCAGAGGTATTGCTAGGACTGGTTCAAGAGCCTTTCCTGTGGCATGCAACAATTTGTACAAATGAGTCCATATACTGTAAGTGTAGACTTACAGTAAGAATGTTATATGTGTGGCACCTCAAGGATAGATAGAAGATCCTGTCTGTCTATCTATCATGGAAGGATAGGATTTTGTAGGATGGATGAGGTTGCTTGCTGTGCAATTCACTCATCATCACACCCATTTCAATCCAAAGGTTAACCTTAGTACGACTTCATACAGTTAGTCTTTTGGTGGAGATTCTTTTGAACTCAGCATGCAGTTGCTCACCCACTTTTGGCCTGATAATGTAAATGAAGTAATAACTTACCTTTTTATAGCTTGGTATAACTCAGCCTTACCCTTTTGTTGTTTTTCTTTTCTTTCAGTGGGATACAGTGAGAATCTCTTGGGAGCAGGCAGTTTAAAGTTTGGTGTGCGTGGAAATGGATCTTTGTGTGACACTGCTTCCAGTACACAGCTCTAACTACAGTGAAGAAGTTGAGATTCACCAAAATGTTCTCACCACTGCACTGTGGTTAGAATAAAGGCCTCTTTAGAGAATTTATTTCTTGTCTTTTATCACTGAGCTGTAAACACCACAGAAACCTGCAGCAGGAGTCACTGGGTCATGACAGGGGTCCTCTGCTTACAAGGCTCCTGTGGTAAAAGTTTCACTTCCAGCTCTTCATACTGACAGCAAGAGAGAAGCTCCAAGTCATCATCCCTTCAACAAAACCTCTCCTCTCAGCCCCAGGTTTCCACCCGGCCTGCCCTCACATCCCCCGCATGCTGCAGCTATGACCTCAGAGCTCTCTCTGCACTACATAGTGGGAGGAGGTTACATTGAGAGGAGAGCATGGCATGAAGGGTTGGTCTGTGAAATGTAGCCTATTTTTGTATCTACACTTTTGCTACTCTCTACTCCTGCATTTATTTTTTTGAAAAAATCACTGATATGATTCCCTAATATTAAAGTCTGACATCATAGGCACTAAATGTATACAATTTTATTTTATATTTTTATTGTTTATTTCAATATTTCTTTGTTTGCCAATTTTCAGGCCAAATGAAAATTGATTTTAGGTTTATGCCAAGCTCTTAAAAAAAAAAAAAAAAGCAGCAACTCCACAAGTATGCTCATATAGTCCTGCTGGATATATACAGTAAGTACTATAATATGTTATTACAGTCAGTTATTTAAACTCTTCATAATCAATATTAAGAATTCAGATTATACTACTTATGGGTCATTTCTGTGATAAAGGTCCAACTTAAGATGTGAAAATTGCAAATAGCAAAAGGTTTATCCTACCTCTACAGAAGACTGTTATTAAATTCAATGTAACATAAAAATCCTTCAATAAACAAATCTTTCAACAAGAAAATAAGTAATTGCCTTATTCAGATGCAGAGAAACAGTTTGCAGCACAGAGGGAGGGAAAAGCTTAAAGCAGCCTGTTCGCCTTCTGCCGAGAGCGTGTCTTGAGTTGATGACCTCTACTACTAGATTTACCGCGGTGAGGCAAAAACAAGTTCCTCCAATTCCCAGTGATCACCAGAGGGCACATCATGCTCCTTTCTGGTGGGTGGGGTCATAACCCATGAATTTTTAAGGTTCTTTCATGAAACAGCACAGAGGAAAAAAAGTAGATAATTAATCAAAAGGATTGTTTTCAGGCTTTTCATTGAGAACAATGGGTTCTGTAAATCATTACTAATCACACACCAGAAAGCAAATTAAATCGGTGCAGTAATCAATATGCTGGGATCAATTGTTGTAAAGGACAGCTGATTTGACCCAAGAGAGCAGTGGAATTCCAGAGGCCATACACATAACCACGGATCTGTTTCCACTTTATAGCCACAGCTGTCACAGCTCATTCCTGTCAAGGTGGACCACCGTGTCTGAAGGTAGCTCAGCTGGGCTTAACCAAAACAAAACCTTAGAAGGCAGAGCAATATGGAGCACAAGGCAGACTGATATCTGATGGGGTAGACAGAAGATTAGAGCAATATTCTTCTCAGTGTGCCTCTATCCCTCTTTCTTCTTTCCTCTTCTCTAAGAAATTGATAGATCTTCCATGTACAGATGTGCAACAGATGGCTTCAAGTTCACTGATGGCTCATTGCAATATCTTCAGGGTCACAGACAACTGCTTCACCAGCAGTAAATGCACATATCTGTGACCCTGAATGATCGCATAATGATAATTAAGCTTAATTTAGACAGATCGCTATAACATTTGGCCACATGTAGGGAAACATCAGTGAACCAAACTTGTTATTCTCTCATGGAACAATCCATTCATACATTTTGCCTCCCATCTGTTTTGAGTCTTGTTAAATCTATCTCAACAGTTGTAACAAGTGGTGGATAATGTCTCATAAAATTTGTTAAGCAAATCACAATCTAAAAGAAATAAATCTGTGCTGAAGTTGTTTTCCTGTTTCTGTCTTATTTACACAACTTATCTGGGCATGTTTCATGACAAAGAAAACAACCACAATGTTCTCTTTGCCAGATACAATCTATATCTATCCACAGGCACCTTCTGCTCAGCGGGTATGTTGTCGGCACTGACAGAAATATTAGGGCAGCTATAGCTCAGGATAAAGTGGGGTTTGCATTAAATAGGAAGTTGTTGGTTAAATAGAAAGTTGTTGGTTTGATCCCCAATACCCCCATATAGATACTAAACTCAGCAATTACCCCAGATATACCTATTGGTGTGAGTATGATGTAAATAAATGAATAAAATGTGTGGATGAGTGTGACTTCTGCTGTTACCAACTTTTGTGTTAACATTATTCAAGGTCCTCATGCTTTCATTCAAACATTACTAAAACATTACGTACAGAGACTTTTTTTTTTTTTTTTTTTTTTTTTGTTATACTTGTATGATCCCCGAGGGGAAATTAGGTTCTGCATTTCACCCATCTCTGTACTGAGTATCAGAGAGCAGAGGGCTGCTACTTAAAGCGCCCGGGGAGCATTTGGAGGGTTAAGGATCTTGCTCAGGGATCCACAGTGAGTGGATGATCCAGCTAAATGATGTCTTAGTGTTTGATCCTGAGAAGTACAGAAGTCATTATACATGTACAATTTTCTCACATCATAATCCTAAAACAATTCATATGAGCCAGCGAAGCGAACTGTTGTTATTTAGTGTGCTGCTGATGGAAGGGAGCAAGTGAAAATATCACTTAATATATTTTAAGCTGACTTAACTGAGTAATATAATCAGGGGGGTCTGCTGGTACCACAACAACAGTGTAGTTATAAATTATGGGCTTTTTCCATTTCAGCTGCACACGTCACGGTACAGCACAGCACAGTACAGCACAACACGCTAAAGACGACCAGGACGTTTTTTTTTTTTGTTTGTTTGTTTTTTCCGCACAGGACAAGCGGTAGCCTACCACCTGGAAGTGGGTGGAGTAGGCACGGTCGAGACTGCCGTGACGTCACTGCCGTACCACGCGGTGGTCAGTAAAGTAAAAACAACAATGGAGGCACTGGATGATATCGAGGTGTTACTGCTGTTGTTGTTTTCTCTGTGATTGTAGTCACCAAAAATAGAGCCAGATATTTTTTAGAAGACGCAAAACACGTATGACGCATGTGACGACAACTTCCTTTGACCAATCAGTGGAGAGCCGTCAGGAACATCACGTTTTGTGTAGGTTCAGCACAGTTAGAGCCAACTCTGAAACGAGTGCGGAAAATTATAACGGCTTTTCCCAGAGGAAACACATGAGAGAGAGTGAGAAAGAGAGAGAGGAGAGAAAACATGGATCCACTAACAAAGTTCACTGATGCATCTGTACAGAAACCCCTAACAACATTCCAAGGTCTCTGTTGGAAAACAAAACCAGCAATCCCCTTCAGGAGGACCTGCTGGTGGCTTAAGCATCATCAGATCACACAAACACACACAGAACTACGCAGAGAAGAGGTACAACCTAGTCAGTGCAACGGGAAGCAGCATCACAGTATCAACATGCATAATAAAGAGTGCTCTATGATGATGCAGTCATGCAGATGCAGCCTCGTCTCTGCAAGGTGGAGGAAGCCAATCAATTTGCTTTGACACAACAGCTGATAAAGTTCACAGCAAGAAAATTTACTTTTACATGCAAAAAACATTTTGGTGAAAAAAAACATACTTAGCATAGCACTAGCACAACTTCTTCTTCCTGGTAAGTGGGTAATGGGAGGGGCTTGAAAACATACTGGTCACCTGACCACAAATGTGTTTATTTGCCGAGAAACAGCAGGTGCCACACATACCGACCACATTACCCCGCTCTCCCCTAATAAGTATCAATGTTTTTAACAAATGGTTGAGATGACAGTTCATGAAAACAACAGTTAAAAGAACAAAATTTAAAACACTAATGGGATGGCAAATACTTACTTTGGCATTCTATACACATACCATGTAATAGGCTCAGGTAGGTTTGCTGCCATACCATCACTGGAAAAGTTTCTCTCCCAAATGGTAAAGCAGGCAGTTAAAGGGTTATTAATATGAGCCTTTTGGGGCACAAAGTCAAATAAATGCTGTACATGAACAAAAATAACAAAACATTTTTCATATCAAGTCTAGGTTTTCTTATTAATGACTAATTGGTCACTAGCAAGGCATCGATAGTCAGTATTTTTTCCACCAACACTCAATATTCTGAGCTAAATGTTAGCTATTGATAATGAAAAATATTGACAACAGTGATACTGAAATCTGCTGCAATATTTTATGTACATATTTCGTGCATATAATATCCCTCATTCCCCTCAGTGCTTACTTCCGTTTGCAAGTTTCATGAAAAATATAGTTGCAAATTCCACAAATGTTTCACCTTGTTAGAGGCTTACAATTATAGCACAGACCCCTGAGGCAAAGCTAATCTCAAAGTGAAGGGAAATCTTCTATCATATCAAGTGAAATTACTGTGAGCTTTTCTCAGCCTATGCCGATAAGATACCGATCAGCCAAATAGATTGGCTTTTCCATTATCTGCCAGGAGATCTTGGAAGGCATTGGGTAGATAATTTGCTAATGTTTCCTGTGACCTCCCCAGATTTAAATTATGTCTTTGGGTACATGTCAACTCAATCTCTCTGTTTACCAAGGAGCAAGCACTCAAAGAGTCATTAATATTCACTGCAATGTAACTGTCTTTTTATAATTTTTTTTCCTGTACTATATTTACAGACCAAAGAGAAGAAGTTGCTGTGTGAATGGTATGGACTGAGCTGCCAGAATGCTTTACAGGCCTTGAGGGTGTTCAAAAAAGAAACGGCAAAGACAGAGAAAAAGGAAGCATATTGAAGACAGTGAGAATCAAAACATAATTTAAAAAGTGGAAAATCACGTTTAGCTGCCTCAGATGGAGAAAGACTAGGCTATTCAGGTTTTACCCCTATTTCAATGAAAATGGAAACCTCCTCATAAATTCCTACATTTTGAAGTACGGGTCAATTATTCTACATCTAATGAACAAAATGTAATAAGCTGCTTTGATGTGGGAATTTACTGAATTGAACATGGTTAAATGATTTAAATAACAGAGTTACTTTGTCTTTTCTCATTAAAGCCGTTGCTTAATTCCATGCCTGGTTTTAATCATAAATACAAGGCAGCACTCTATAAACAGGAAAAGAGGTTAGCCGCCTAAATGTTGCTCATAAACAATTCAAATTCATTAAAATATTCAAGCATGTACACATAAAAAGCTTGGGTTGATTTCTTTTGTCATGTTCAATTGCTGTAGTACTCCCCCACCCCAGTATCATAATATGTTGGAAAAACACAAAGCATTAAATTAAACTATCATTCAGTACAGTCAGTAAAATTAACACCTTTCTACAGCATTTTGTATCAGCTTGTAAGAGTGTTTCTTAAGAGCAGTATGGCTCACTATATTTGTGAGTATCAAATATTGCTGGAGTGATTTTCTACTACTGAGAGTGAAGGGTTTTCTACTCTCATACTGACACGTTATGACCATAAGGAAATCAAAGCTGATTACAACAAGACTCTGTTAGAAAAGATCAGCAAGTCAGACTGTCTGTCAAAGAAATGTTCAGCTCTGTTTTACCTAAAGGGAAAACAAGTGTTATACACGGAGCACAAAGAGCACTGTATTGTTATGAGTCTTATCAAAAGTGGCCAGAATAGCTGCATGGCAGCTCAAATTCAGCTGACTTGTAGTGCAAAGCAAGGAAAGAGAACACCGAGCAAAGAAAAATGAGGGCAACTGCCATTTCATCCTGCAATCATATATTTTAAAACCTTGCTCAAATTTTCATTTAGCCTAGCACCACCCCCTCCTTCTGGAGTTATTAAATCAGCTGGAAGCAGTGCAGCTCTGTCACACATAGTATTAGAATGCCTCCCCCTCCTATTACCAGGTGCAGCCCTGTGATTTAAAGCTTTGATTCTGTTCAAATGACAACAAAGGTGAGCCCAGAGCTGACGCTCCTAATTCATCATTGCCTGCTTGATAAGAGCGGGATTAATGCTTTTAATGCGACGGCCGCATGCAATCATCCATTTTAAAGCTGGCTCCCTGGAGGGTGCAGCTAAAAAGGGAGAACACCTGAAACACAGGGTATGAAGAGGGCACATCATTGGAATATACTGAGCTCAACAAGGTTCCTTCATTGATCCTGATAGGGCCTGAGCACTGCCCTGTGGCCTTGGCCTGTATCCTGGGAGCAGATGGTTGCAAGACCTGAGGTAAAGTTTGACCTAAATGCTAAAATCCAAAAGACAAAAAGGCACCACAATTGCCCTCCACAAAAATCCATCATCTTCATTTCTTCACTTCTGCCAGAACCACCGCCGGGAGGTTCAAGCTTAGAGGAAAAAGTCCTTTGACCATTTGGGATCTGTGTGCAAAATATCACCATATTTAGGACATATTTTCCTCCCTATAATAATTCATTATGTATTCTTTCCATGCTTAATTTAACATCCACAGACTCCTCCACCCTTGCTCTGAAACTCCAAACTTGGGCAAACTCATGGGAGTTGGAGTGAAAATGATCCATTATGTACATGTGTCCGGGCAAAGTGAACTCTATCCCAGCTGTTGCTTTCTGTAGCTGTGATCCCTACCACAATATGTTCTGAAAATCCTCCAAACTGAGCCAGAAGAAAAATGTTCACCTCAACAGAAACAGTCTGGTGAGATCTGCACTCTCCTTTCATGCACAATCCCCATTTTCACTCATTTACCAAATACAAACCAAGGAGCAGCTTTACAGACATTTTCACCAAAAGACTATTCATATACCTAAAGTGGGCACCTTTACAAAACACTCATTAAGCAAAGTGATTTATTTTGTAAATATTGAGGAAACTATAAATATCATTGCATTATATTGGGTATATTGTGGATAGAGGCTCAAACTAATCTAAATTAACGATACACAACAAATGAATGTGGTTGTGAAAGAAATGGAAAATGATGGAAAGAATTAAACATACTCAGACAAAACCCAAAATATTTACTTTCATCTTTCAGCACGCACGTATGGTTTCAGTCCGTCTCAGTGTAATCTCTTTGTTTACCAGTCTATAAATGTGCATTATGAGTATATTAACCAATTAAATCTGTAATTACTTAGAAAAAGCAGTGTGCTGCAACATTAACCAATACATTTGCATGCCATTAACTAAAATTGATTAACTAGGTGACATGTGATGTCACCCATGGATAAATTAATGCTTCGGCTAAATAAATAAATAATTAAATAAATGTGTAAATGGTTATTTAGGGTCACTTCAGCAGGCTGCGTGTGACCGCTGTGAGGTTTCTTTGGGTTTAGGTAGAAAATTTGCTCACATAACTAAGTAATCTACAGAGAAGAGCGCACAGGTGCTGGTCGACAGCTAAGAGCCTGAGCGCTCTGTGTAAGTCACTCATCCATTTTACTCCATGTTGTATCAAAGATACACTTTGCTGAGCACTGACATGCCTCAAATGCAAGCAGTGACATTTAAGGTTTACTGGATTATCTTAAAGGAAGATAAGAAGAATCAGGCAATGAGGATGAGTCACAGACATTGCACTGTTTTTCTGTATAATTGGCCTGCGAATATATAGTGACCTTAGATAACTGTTCATTTTTTTCTAATGTCCTCTCTACACAGCCAAAACACACACACACACACACACACATGTCATTTGATGAAAATGTCGTACTTGTCTCTGCTCCCTTCAGCAAGAATTTCCCCAAACTATCTAAATTTGCTCTAACGTTACCAAAAAAAATCCTAACATTTGAAAGCAGTTGCATGTTGGCATGTGTGTGTGTGTGTATTAAGTATTAAGTCTAGAAACAACCTACATAATGACTGTGCTCCTAATCAGGGCTTGAGGCCAAAGTATGGAGCTGCAGGCCCAAGTTCTATGAGCTGTGATGTTTCATTACTATCCCCCTTTAGCTACATCGACAGCACAGTAGGCTGCTTTAATTACTCTCCATCAGTAGGGGAGTCAAAGCCACTTCAGAGACACACACTAATCCCCCCGCCCTTCTTTTTCTCTGCAGGGCACTCATTGTCTCCTAAATATCATTTCCCTGAGCTTTATACACACTATTGGATTAAAATGTGGAAGTTTTGCTGAAGGGGTGAGGAGGTGGCAATGGAGGGCTGGCATTTGGGTATCTGAGCTTTGCCTGAGGACCAGGCTGTCTCTGGTAACAGCGTTTTAGTTGCATCTGCTCTGCAACCCACAGAGGAGATGTTGACTTGCATCACCACTTCTCAGTAAGCCCCACAGACAGAGATCATGACCCTTTGTGCACAAACAATCATTGTTATTAATGTCCTCATATTTTAAAAGTGAAGCAGACTTTTAGATATGAGCAACAACACATACTCTTCACTCTTTTTAAATCACATTCATGTGCATAAACAAAGGTTTATGGAAAGAGAAAATATTTTTCCGGTTATCTTAAAACTTGGTTGAAAAGTGGAGGCCTTAAATGGAGCATGGGCAAAGGGAGAACCCATTTATTTTTGCTTTGAGGACATCTGCATTATCATCAACTCTAAGTATATGGCTTTTGTGCCATAAGCCCAGCATTCACAAACACAGTTGGATTTCTTGGATCAGAGTTTAAAGAACAGAATGCAGTCAGTTAACAGCAGAGTTTTTAGAAAAACATCTTTTTTTAAAACCAGAATTGCCTCTGGTTTAAATTTTATCCATCTATCTATGCAGAGATACACACAAAGATTTGTTTGGCATCAGTGGTGTACCAGTGACAAAGTCCCATAAGGAGGCTGGAATATAAAAGTAGGGGAAAGTCACTTGAAAGACTACTACCATATTTTTTAATTCACTTTTTGTTTGGTTTAGGCCAGACAAATTCCTGTTTGAGCACAGGAAAATACAGTATAAGAGATAAGATAATAAGATAATCCCTTTATTAGTCCTACATGGGGAAATTTACAGGATTGCAGTAGTAACAGATAGCAGCATTGAGAGAAACTGATAATTATCATGGATGAGGGGTTAGAAAACATAACATTATAATGTTCATAAACCATGTTGGGTATTGATGTATAAATACAGTTTCATTCTGTTTACACAGTACATTGAAAACTTACTCTACTTAAAGTCTACCTTCCATGTTGACTTGTAATGCCAGGGTGGTCCTGATAAAACAGGAGCCTATGATTCAGTCAGTGATTAGACTATTGCAGAAACGTATTGTAGCAGCTTACCACAGCAGACTCACCAGTAAAGAATCTTGCACCACTGGTAGTTATACACAACTTCTTCTAAGGTAACAAAGGCACAACAATTCTCATGTTCCAACACTGAAGAAAAAAAACATGAATATAAAATTGCATTTCCACCAAAAGATCTACCTAAAGGCCAAACACTGCAATTTTAAATACATAATTCAAAATGTCAAAATATTATTAAAAACCTGAAGCATTAATTTGAGCTGCAGTTTGACAAAGATTCATTTGTAATTGTTATATTGTTTTGGGATTGTTGCATATTTCCTAGACTGCATGCTTTTCAGGACATTCAGACCTGTGAAACAAATGAATGAAAAGATTTTTTAAAAACCCGAGTGAAAGAAATACATGACTGTATACTGTATATGACAACACAGTTGAAGAAGAGTCCCTCCATTTGAAACTAATGAAAGTGATACAGAATGACCAATAAGTTCCACTTAAAGTGTATGAAGACTAAAAAATACTTATCTGCTTGCATTTGTCCAGGTGATTCTTCACTGATCAACTGGGGTGAATTAGCTAATGATATGATGTAGTTACTTAATTTTGAGAGTGGACTCTAAAGATTTGGAAACTAGACATTAATTACTGAAAATGAATTTTTGCTTCAGGCTTTTCCCCATAGTAAACAGTGGGAAAACACAAGTGTAAATTAAAAATATATATTTATGTACTGAATTTAACTTTCTCTGGTTGGTTTCAGGGTGCTAGAATAATGCTCGTTGTGTTGGTCACACTGTCATGGCCTATTGGAACACTTTAATAAAGCAGAAGGACAGTGTCAGCTTTGCTTTTGCTTATTTGGCAATACTGTAAATCAAAATGACTGCTGTTGAAAAAGTTTATTATTATATTAAACCTTTAATTAAATCACTGTTGACATATGGAACAATTATTATGAAAATCAATTTCCACAAAATAAATGGTACCAGAGTTTAAAGGCATAATTGTTTTGTGAAGAAAAATGTGACCATTGCAAGGCAAAGTCCAAGGGAAACATATCACATGCCACTGCGACACTAATGGTGACTGATTCTGTCTGGGGGAATCTCAGCTAAAACAGACGTGCTGATGCCAGTGTAAGCTGGAAAAAGAAAAAAAAAAAGAAGTCATCTCTGTAAAGTGACTTGCAGGGAGTGTCTCTCAGCAAAAGAGATAGGGATGTCAGTGTTCACCAGACCAGTTCAGAGAGGACGGCTCATATTGTCTTCTTTTCAATGATGAAGCAGTATGAGAATTCCCACTTCCTGCTCCTCTATACATGCCAAGACTCTTTGTTAGACTGAATGCAGAGCCCATTCATCTCAGAGTGCAGAACAGAACACAATAATAACACAGTCAAGAGTTTTGACTGATGTCGGCGAGGAGCAGGGCTGCCTCAGTAAGCAGGAACCAGAGCTGGTATACAGAGCCCCTTAAACATCTCACCATCACTGGTCTGCTGACCCCTGCATGGCCCCACTCCAACTCTGACGCTGCTGGGTCTTTTACAGACTCTAAAGACCCAACAATAACAGCTGGGCTGTTTAATACTAAACCCAGGTTAACCTCCTGGCCCTGCTTGCCCTTTGCCTTCTGTGGCTGAGCGAGACAAGGGTCAATGTTTCTTGGAGCTATTTTTTACAGCTAATGATGTGGAATAATAACGCTATCACTAGTCGTGTGAAGCATCAGCAACTTCATTTTTACTTAGCAGTGTTGATTGTCACATACAAACAAAGAAATTACAACTGCCCCAATTCCTCCTCATATACTCTGTGCCACTGTGCATTGTATTCTACTGTGTTTTCTTGCATAAATATGGCTGTACAGCAGAAAGGTAGCAGATGTTGTGAGCATCAAACAATACAGAATGGGTTAGGAGCTGTCATTACATGGGAACTAGGTCACCATTCAAGCCCACTCGCTTGCATTGACTGTTTCGAGTGACTATTGATTTTCTGACTAAAGCAATGACTTCATTAATATCACCATTAGTCTGCCATCTGACACAAATGGGGAGCTTGGCTGCTAGGCCAGACAATAATTCAAGTGGATATGAATCAGAGATTGCATGAATTAAACATTTAGTACATTTCATAGCAAATGTGCATTACACAGTAAAATTGGAAAAAGGTTGTAGAGCTCCTTCACTCAACCATGTTCATACAAAAACCACCAGTAAAAACAACAGTGTCAACATTACCTCTTCCTAAGCCTAAGCATGCACAAACATAACCAAACATTACCACTAAATTCTCCTTTCATCGTTCATTTTAAACTTAATCTGCGAAAGATGAGAGAAAAATCAACAGATCGCTTTTCAGCAGGTTTTCAAAACAAAAACAACAATGAAAGAAGGATTATTTTCCCTTTAATCCGGGGGCACCAGCTTAGCTAAAACAAAAGCAAGACCATGGGAACGCATAGTGGAATGAGAAGGCTTGCTCTATCCACCAAACCCAGCTCTCCAGCAAACCACAAAAGAGGAACAAAGAGTGTATGTGTGTATGCATGCGTGTGTGTGTGTGTGTGTGTCAGTGTGTGTATATGAGTGGAAGAGAGAAAGGGAAACGGGATTTGAGATCTATATTAAAACTGCAAATAGCTTTTAAAGATTAGTGATGGGCAGAAGGAGGTGACAGCAATGGGATGTGTTAAAAGTGGATTTCCCCTCCCTACTGTGACTATTTTGATAGCAGAAGGGTTGACAAGCATCGACTTGATTGTGAGAAGGCAATGTGCGCTGAAAAGCCTTGACAAGTTTCTTTGAGGCATGTACAGATCTTTTGGTGACTGAAAGGAACACAAATCAGGATTATGTATTACACAGCCATATTCAAGCATCTGGCATTAGGAGCTCTGAAGTGTCTGGCAAGATAGTGTTGTTCAAGGATGTGCCTTCCTCTCTGTGTGTGCACTGCAATTACCAAGATCCTGGCTTTTAGAAAACCATTACTTACGAAGGCATGCAACCATGGCCCAAATGCTCATATTCTGTACAACTAAAATGTTTCACAGACCATTAAGCAAGACATTTTCTAAATTTGTCAAAAATGTAACTTTGTGATTCTCTTTTTAGCCATATTCAGTTTTTCTGTGAAGACATGCAAATTTGCATCACAGCATGCGCATCTTTTTGTGTTGTGAGTGCAGGAGAGTCATCTTGTACCCTGCACTTATTTGAACCGATCACCATGGTCATTGCAGGCTGTGTAGATGCTCTGTTGTCAGAGATGTGTCTCACTCTGCAGCATTTGTCAGGATTAGACAGAAGTAATCCCTAACCAAACTCCAGAGGATGTAATTTGGAGATGTGCGCTGGAACTGAAACTGTGTCGGCTTACTCCCACAAACCCCATCTCCTACTCGATCTGAGCCATCTAACTCCTTTTTGCAAAAACTCAGACACATCCAATATTTTGAAGGGGCTGAAAATGTAAAATACGGAGGCAAAAAAGCTTAAAGAAGTGGAGCTGCCAAGTGCCCTTCAACTCACTTTCTAGTTCCACTCCTGAAAAAAAAAAAAAGAAAAACCTCCTCCAGGCAGGTGAGGTGCTCATGATGTCAGGCCCCATCACTGATATCTGTTCTAATATCCCTCAACACTTGGCTGTCACATCACCACCCACCATTAAGTCATCGCTTGTGTCCAACACGGGGGCAGATCTGTGTGCTCTGGCCTACTCCCAGCACTGTGCCTTTATCATACCCCAACCTCTCTGTGACAGACAGAACTGATCTCCCCTGCAGCAACCCTCCACCCTGCCAGTAAAAGGACAGCAGTGGAAAAAGCCCCCAAGGGACCCACTGAGGATGGACTCATGAATCAAACATGCGCCCGAAGCTTCCTTCTTATCACCGAGGTCAGCCCAGGCATTAATACACCATGGCTCGAGGGAGCTACCTACTGTGACCTCCCCCAGTTTCCCTGAACAGAAGGGCACAGTCCTCAGGAGCCAGACCAGTGAGAGAGGGCCTCCCTCCAACACAGTCACTTCACATTAAGTCTACATACTGAGAGAGGGGGCGACAGAAAAAGAGAGAGATGAGAGGGAAACAAAAAGAGGTGCAGAAATTAAGCATGAGATCACATAGACAAAGAATGAGAAGAAAACAATATTCCTTGGTGCAATACCGGCCAGGGAGTAACACGTGGGTAAAATCGACTGTGTATACAGACCCTTTCAAACACCACCAATCTTCATTGGCCAGACGGGGTGTGATATATGTGACTGTCTGCCAGCGTAAATTAGGCAGTCCAGCCCGCTGTGTGGTAAAGCATGACGGGGCCGGACAGTGCACTAACTCAGGCGGCCCGGTGCCATGCACACCAGCTTCTTTCTGCTTTGCCGTGCCATAAATCACCAGCTGGGGGAAATGAATCGCTGTCCGTCCGAGCTGGATGCACCAGCTGGCACCGCCATCACCTGACCAGCAGGAGCCCATGCCGACACTAGAGTGGCTGAAATCAAGAAAAATGAGGCATGGAGGCAGACGGAGCCATACCCCTGCGCTCGCTCATTAGTCTCCTCTGGGCTTCCTCCACACTGAGCTCGTCTGAAGTGAAAGGGCACACAAAATATATTTCAGAGTGTCACCTGAGGGGAGGAAAAAAGGGGGGAAGAAATGATCACCCCTGGTCTCCTCACAAATCTATGTAGGACTGAACTGGCAGACAGCATTAGTGTTTCTAAAGCAAGAGCTCTGAGAGACAGCAGGCAGGTCTGCGGCTCGGGGGAAAGTAGAAGGCAGCATGTGGGGGACAGCTTTGTGTTCACTCTTATTTAATGGAGTTATTTTACTGAAAGTAATGACTCAACCCCATTGGGGATTCCACTCTGCATTCAGATGTAGTTAACGGGAAAACATGTTGATGAATAGATTTTCACTTTTCAATATTGCTGAGTTGCTGGTGGAGAGCCCACTTATATGCTGACCGCTGCGATTATGAGAAGCAGTGTGGGCGTCAGAACTGAGGCACTCATCAGGAAAATGGGTTGAAATTACATCAATACAGCCACACAGAGAGTTGGAGAGATCTAAAATAATGTACACTTGATCCTCTACCATGGACACAGGGTTGCTGTTTACCTCTGATGTTCTGAATTATAGATATAAAACATTTAGCATTAATCTCTACATTCTGCCGGAAAGAGTCTCAACTTTTTTGCAGTGCAAGTCAAAGATGGATGCAACCACATCATGAAAGCAGGAAAGTGTAAATGAGCAGGAGCTGGCTGGACTGACATTAAATTTTAGGCTTGCAATTCCACACTGGGTCTCCACATATGATTGGCAAGGCCAATTTCCTGTGACCCCCCCAGTAGTTCCAGGCTAAATTTCATTGGACAGTCCTGCTGAGCAGCAAGTCCATCACTGTCTCAGATATAGAGGATTAGCTCTTCTTTCCTGCTCAGATGAATTTGCCGGTCATGGTGTGGTGATGAATGGGAGGAACGCTGAGGAAATGTACTGCAGGCTCACCAGAGATGGCAAGGTGAAATCTGGCCTGGCAGCCTGCCCCAGGTTCCAACCTCTCCATGGCTGTGACCCACCACAGATGTCCAGGTATACCCTCGCATATCCACAGCCAGCTCATAAGTCGGCCGGTCAGTCAGTAATTGATCACAGCATCAGTTTGACATCTGTTTTGACAGAGAAACATCCCTTCCACCAGCATTTCTTGGTCTCCCAGGATGCAGTGACCACTGATTTTCCTGGATTCTTATCTAAAGGCTATGTTTAAAGGTCAGCATGGTTAAAACAACATTCTCCCCTCTTTCATTTCATTTCCTGCATAATCATTTTGAAAGAAGCTTTGTTCAACTAAACCTGTATTAAAACTGACAAAAGGTAACAAGTGATGAAGGCAAGTGAGTTTTTATTAAAGCATCAACACACTGGTGGCAATGTTCTTTTTCGTGAAAGCATTTGCATCATCTCTGTGGATATGGCTCAGTGGCAATAAAAACAACTGCTCTCCATTTCCTGTCCTCCTTTCTGCAGCTGTCATTGTCACCACCTTCCACCCCCAGCCGTACCCTCACCACACCTCCTCCATTTCAGCTGTAATCATGTAACCATGCAAATGCTGTGCACTGAGAGGTTCATGTTGCCTTCTCTGGGACATCATTTCCAGCTGCCTCGGCCCTTGAGTTGACCACCCAGGGGAAGGGAAAGAGGAAGTCATTACTGCTATCACAGTCAGGCACAGGCCCTACACTGCCAGACAGCCCCTCCAACTCATAAAGTCCTTGACAACTTCCCTAAAACATCCAATTTTAGTCGGACCCCATTTACAATGACAAATAGAAATCAATCACTCTAACCATAGCACTCTTTCCGAATCTGCCTGCTTATTTGACCACCCAAAATGGCCCAGGCAAAAAAAAAAAGGAATCCTTTCCCCGAGCGCTGGTATCCTATCCACATCCCCGGGATATTCATAATTCATCATCTTCGATTCCTGACATCTGCCACTGATTGTGCCGACGGGTTGGCTGGAATTAGGCACTCCTGGGAGCAGCGTTAATGTGCTGGTGGGCCAGCACATGCACCCCGGCTGGGGAGGGGTTGCGGATTGGGTGGAGGATTGAGGCCGAAGCGGCAGGAGCCTTTCACACTCCTAATGTGTAATTAGGAGCCATTTTGGAGTGCTGCCTTCCTCCACTGAAATTAGCTGCCTTTTATTAATCAGGCAGGCCAGTTCTATGGCACGATGGGCCTCCCTGTAATCCAACACAAAATGTTGCTCTTAATTACAGAGGGGGAGAAACAGCACTGAGAGGTCCTGGTTCCTGCATGATCCCCATCGGTTCAATTTCTGAGATGCAGAACACAAGCAAATTAAACATTGCAGCATAGCAGTCCACAAGCTTTGCTAAAAATAAGAATCAATAATTTATCAATCATTCTTTCAACTTGAGTATAACTGCCTGCATTTGGCATGCTTTACATAATGGAACTATATATCATAGCAAGCATACAAAGAGCAAATCTCTCTGAGCTGCATTGTCCATGAAATCATTTGCATTTGCCAAATGTGAGCTCCACTTGAATGAGAGATCCTACACATTATGTGATTACAAGCACTGGTCCTTCTTTTGAGAGTTAAGTGCTGTGACCCTGACCACAATCATCAGTGCTGATGCTCTGATGACTACTGACAAGGGCTACATACTTCAGCATTTGTACTTGGTGTCAGGGTTTTTTCTTTTTTTTTTTTCTATTTATTACACGTTTAACGGAAAAAAATCACAAGGGCTTCAAAAGCAGCCAAGGCAGGGAAAAGTGATTGCTGTATTCCTAATGTACCACACAACTGTTGGAGCACAATGCATGAAAGGAAATTCTTCACATGTTGTGTTATTGAATTTCCCTTCTGGGATTAATAAAGTATTTTTTTCATTTCATTTATTTCATTATGCTTAATTCAAACCTGAAAGGGGGAAGGATTACTACAACCTTTAAAGTTATCTGAATTTATTACCACTTTAAAAAAAAAAAAAAAGTCAAAGAGCAAAAGAGGGGAAAAACGGTGATGTTTTACAAAATGACAATAAGTTCTCATCAAACGCACTCTCACATTAGCCGTATTGTCTTCTAACTCTTTCATAACAGTAACAGATTTTTTGGGGGCTAATCAAAGTGTTTGCTTGTCTCACAATTCCTTAAAATTGCTTCCTGAATAATATTATCATCCTGTAAGTGAATGTAATCACGCAAAATGACCACTTTGTGTTTCCAGCTTTTCACAAACTCCATTGCATATTTATGGACATTGTTGTAGAGCCAACCATCCCTATAATTTTCTGGAGGAAAGCAAAAAGTGAAACCCGGCTAAATCTTTAAAATGCCAGCTTGAGCACAGTTTCTTTAATCACTGAGGACCCTAGTGCTGATTAACAAACAATGATCACACAGAGACACTTCTAATGTGCAGCTGATGATAAAGACCCCCTTCTTAGCTCTTGTTAACAATGCTGCAGGACAATCACAAACTCAAAGGCCAAGACCACTTTAGCATTTGGTATAGAGGCTGTGTGAGAGGGTAGCCTGCCACTCAGTCATTACTGAGGGAATCCAGGACAACAACAACTAAATCTGATGCAGGGTCAATGAGTGAAGGTCTTGGCTTATCTGTGCTCAGTTTAAAACTGTGTCTGTAGTGTGTGTGTAATGTGTGGAACATTAGCTGTCAAGAGCTCACACAAGCATGGATGGCAATTCTGAGAAATAGAAACATGTCAGCACAATTTATAGATATGAAAGAACTGAAAGCCAAAATGTAACTGAATTATACATCTACATATAAGAGACACATGAAGGAAGCAAGGAGGAGGCATTTCATTTTGGAACAGTTATTTCAGATTAAAGAAATATTATTTGAATAAACAAAGTCATGCAAAATTAACTCATCATGAATATATTATAGAAATAGAAAACTAAATGAAGGTTTGAATTTTCTTTTCCTAATGGATGAGATAAAAGCAATGTGATAAGGTTAAAATTACACTGATAAAAAGCTGAAAAACAGCTTTACACAAGGAAATGATTTTTTTTTTTTTTTATAAAGTGAGTGGAGGAACTCTGATTCTTTATCTAGTTTTACTGAAAAATATTGTAATAATAATGATGGTATGCAACATTTTAAGATAATTTTTGAGGAGAAAATGGTTTTAAAGACCTCACAAAGTGGATGTTTTCTCTTGCACAAAGGATAAGATGAGCTGACCATCTGTTTGTATGCAATGGAGAAAGTGAGACTTTCTAAATTAAAATTAAGGCAAAAAAAATAAGAAGTAGAAGAATAAAGCTTTATCTGCTTTCTGCTCTAATGAGACCACTTCATTGGTGTGGGAAAAAAAACCCAATTCATATTAGTAGTCAAAATAAACAATCTGTGATGTAAAAACTCAACGTACACTCAAAGTTTCTGACTACAAACTTTTCTCTGGACATATTCTTGAGCAGCAAAGGCTTAAATATAGAGAAAAAAACAAACAAAAAATTACTTGCAACTTTAAATTTGATGCATTATATAAACGTACATAATGGAAATCAACTACCGTCATATGATGAAAAATAAATAAAGGAATTAATTGATAAATAAATAAATAAAATCTTTCAAAAAGGTTGAAAAAAGGGGGGGGGGGTACAAAAAAATCATAAAAGTAACATTCATAGATTGTAACTTGCTGACATAGTAAATGGTGCTAAAATGATCCTACAGTGAAAGATGGTTCCTAAATCTTCTAATTGACGATGATAATGTCAAAGGGAAGCATTCATTGCTCTGATATGATTTGAAGCTATATCAGTAAAGTCAGGGAGCAACATACAGTATGTCTTTTCACTTTTTATTTTTTTCCGCTCATTGCAAAGTGTACAAACTATACATTTTACTTAGCCTAGCTGGGCCCCCTGTCATAGTTCTGGGCCTCCCCTGGGGGCTGCCCCCCAGTTAGAAACCACTGTTGTAAACAAACTGCTTAAGGATGCTGTTCACTTCAAAGTCCAGTAATCATTTTCTATGGGTTAATCACAGCAGGTATTTCAAACAAGTGCAGTCTCACATATTTAAACTGTGTTAAAAATGTATTTAAGATATAAAAAAACAACTTACACGCACCTTCTTCATCTGAATGTGAAGATGTGATTCTTTCTCTGGTAAAATTGTAGTAGAAACAGTATCATGGCAGAAGCAGTACTGTAGCAGTTGGAGTGTTATAATTAGCATTCAGAGTGAAAGCAGGATTATGTGACCATTGGCAGAGTTTCTAAGTTCTGGCCCAGTGGACACAGAGAGTGAACTCCACAGGGGACTCCCCAGGGAGTAAGACATGCTGGGTTAGAGAGGGGTTATTGGACTGTGCTGTCTCTCTGACTGTGAACCACTGGGGACCTGAGTAGAGGTGCCTGATGGTGCACTGAAGCCTGAGTGTGACACCTGGGCTGTCTGTCAGGGCCACAAACACTGACAATGTGACATTTGACAGGATAGGAGTTGAGGCAGCAACAGCAGAAGTCAAGACCTGGCTGACAGTAAGGATGAAAGGCGTGCAGTTCAACTCAATAATTTCTCCGACACACTTAAATCCAAGCCCGTACCCCTCCCCCACCTCCCTTTCCTCTCCTTCTTCAATGTTCGTGGCCCTTTAAATAAATCAGGGTCCTGGAGAGGCTGAACCCATCAATTAGAGCCATCTGATGAAACTGTGTGTATTAATCAACAGTGTGAAGCGTGTGACAGTCTGGGAGGAGACAGGAGGGAAGGCTGCAGTGCCAGAAAGCTTTAAAAGTAGTTCTGACAAACAGGCTCTTTAGATGAATTTCCCAGTCTGCATCGCTAAACTAAACTGATATCCAATTATGTTCCCAACATCGACAAGCTAACGGAGCAGCTGTGAGCGGCGAAAGCTCACAGTGTCAGAATTGTCCAGGCGCGAGGCAGAGAAAACCAGGACCTTGAAGGAGATGTCACAAGGAGGCCGGAGTCAGCCGCTTGAGTGAGCGATGGTCCACACGCTTGCCTGAAAGCATGACATTGCCGAAGGGGGAAAAACACCATTTTATCATTCAGTGCGATTCGCACCCTCTCTCCCTGTCAAACATGCCATATGTCCCCGTCACAGGTCGTCTTGCTGGCTTATCGAGTGTGACAGGGCTATTCACACACTGCTCCCAATCAGACACCATCTCCTGCAGAAAAAAATCACCACTATAGCACAGTGACGGGCTGTCAGGCAGAGGGCACCAACCTCCACAGGGCCTCGGTTGAGAGTCTGCCCATCTGGGGAGGGAGGGGGGCAAAGGCCAAGGGTTACACCGGGAGACAGTGCAGGCATGCACACATGCAAACACTTCATGCGCACTCACACTTTACTGTCATTACTCAGTCTGCAACAAGGCAGTGCTTTCACTTCCATCCCTACAAGTATGATTGTCAAACAAAGTCATTAATAAATTTGCTGTTAAAGCTTCAATGCATGAAAACTACTTAATCCTGTAAATAAAAAAGGAAGCTAAAGGGGTGGCATTGTTCAAAGTGTTTATAAAACACCCTTTAAAAACTCTGTTAAGTGCATTTCACTTGGCACACCACTGGATGATGTGGATCATTGTGAATGTGAAACAGGTTATTTGCCTGTCAGGAAACAGAAGAAGTATGTAAACCTCACCTGGGACTTCACACAGGGATCTGGTCACCAGACTATTTTCCTAACCACTAGACCATGCAAGTCCCTCATGTGTTATCCTAACGTGTGGCTACAAGTCAGGACAACCAAAGGTCACTTAAATCCACAGTAATCTCTGAGATTTTAAGATTTGCTTCTGTCGACACACTTGTGAAGTCGACAAATATCTACTTTGCTGCTAAAGAATCTCAGTGGTACTTAGCCACTTGGCTTCAAACACAATAACACTGCAGATGCTGAATATATTCACTAAGTGAGCAATCAGTTGCAAAGTGGGCTGAAAATTACACTTATCCCCCCCATGATGATATGCATAGAGAAATAAATCAGAGAGCAGTAGAAGGAGCCGAGGGGCAAGAGGGAAAAGTGGTATCACCTGATCTGTCTTATGTTAAAAAGCAGCAGGATGTGGCAACTCTTCAGAAAAAAAAAGAGCTTGAACCACCCTGGCACATTTTTATACCAGAGATTTCTGTGAAATGATTGCTAATCTATGCAAAAAAGCAATCAGTGACTCATTCATAATGCATGAGCAACGAGATACCACTTTTGCTACGCTTTCGGATTATTAGATGTTATCATAAATGCAGCAGATGAAATATGAACACTCCTACCTGTTCCATTGTAATTGCATGACTGCAGTGGTCCAGACATTCTGTACACTGGGGGAGGGAAAATGTGAAGAAAGAAACATACAGAGAGACAGACCATCAGACTGAACATCCATTACTATCTGACTGCAGATATCTCTAGATGGGAATATTTGTTTCTAACAGCTTTATGTATCCATTTGTGCCATGATTTATCAACCTAAAAGCTGCTGTTTTAAGTACATCTGGCTGACATTTTAATGGTCCATCAATCACATGATGTCACGTGACAACATTTTGAGATCATCCTCCTCTGAGCTGCTGAGAATGAAAAAAAAAACCTGAATCCAATAAATTGGCTGCAATCCTGGGGAAATGATGAGAACCCATTTCTAATTCCAAGCAAGTTCAAAGTATGAATGTTAGATAAGCTGCTTCTCAAATTAATGCAAATCAAATTTGATTTAGGATGTTTTTGTTCTATATTAAAGTCCCTCATACACTGATTTTTTTTTTTTTCTATGCCAGTATTTAAGCTGCACTTTAAAGCCTGCCCAAAGGAAGAAAAAAAAAAAAAAGATCCTGTTTGGATTATTGGATTCAGATTAATGCTTGACTTTATGCAATGTAATGTGATCTATTCTTTACAAGAGCCCTGCAACTTAAACAAAATAAACTCTTTAAACCTGTATAAGAACATTGTAGTAAATTGAGGTTTCATCTCTAAAAATACTAGATATACTTTTCCATCTCCCCCAAAAGTATCACAAAAAAGCGGAGCTCAAGAAATTAACCTCAAAAGTCTGATTACCCTCACAGCAGTTCACATAAGAGACAGGAACAGAACATCGTTCTGCCTCTCTTCCTTTTTTTCTGTTTGAATGTTAAAAAAACAAAAGTCAGACTTTTCTTGAATTGAGCATTAAAGTGTCTGAACAGCACCTGGAAGGCTTGTGAAAAGCGCTGACAGATTTAATACGTTTACATTCGGGGCAACGTCGACACAAGGGATTTGCTCTTAACACTGAACACAGCAAGGATGAAGGGTGGAATAAAAATCAATGAGGCTTTTCAAAGGCAACATGAAAAACCAGCACTTTATTCTGCAATTAAACAAGAGCGCTCCTGGCACTGAGGGATGACGGAGAATGTTGCACGTGCCCTCAACTTCCCAGGATCAATACCAAGCCATGATACAGTTCTATGATGGAAACCAGGACATAGTTTGGTGGTCCCATGTGTCAGGTGTTTTAGATATTTACAATTGTGCAGGTCAAGCAGGTCTGTTTGCTGTAGGGTGGTTTGGCATGACAGAAGCCCAGCTCTAGACCAAACAGACCCCCCAGGTGGAAACCTCTTTTGAAATGTTTTGGCTACATTGGGAACAGTTAAGGAAATATCCCAGACCGGCAAAGTGTTTACAGCTAAAAGCTTCTTAGTTCAAGCCTCAGCTGGGGCATCTCTGTATGGACTTTGTATATTCTGCTTGTGTATGCATGTTACCTTAAATGGTGATTATAAATGATCTCTCAGAGTGAGTTTGTTGTTTGTTTCTGAGTTGACCTGTGAAGGCCTGGTAAACTGTTCAGGATGTGCCCTGCCTCTCACCCAATGGCAACTGGAATAGGCTCCTGCCCGCTTGCCACCCCAGCCAGAATAAAGTGGGGATGAAAAAATAATGAAGGAAAAGTTTCCAGTGTGGGGGAAAATTCAAACCCTCTCAAAAAAAAAGGAAAAAAAAAATCCCCAGTGAAAAAAGAGATCATTTTGATGAGGGAATATAAAAAAAACAGAAAACTAAAACAAGTAAACAAGCATGATGGGGCTCCTGAACTAAAATTTTGTTGAGCGACACTTTGAGGCAATCACTGCAATCAAGTGTTTTCTGTAATGTTCAAAAAGACTTCCATACCTGTTGACAGATGTTTTGGTCCACTGTTCAAGAGCAAGGTGCTGTTATTGGTCTGGGACAGTTTTGTTTGCTTTTTAAAAAATTATTCATTTCAACAACACTTTAAAAACCATATTTTATTTCACTAAATTGTAATTTTGTAAATTTTTTCGTTTATTATTATTTTTGTTAGTTTCTTGTTACATAAATTACTATTGTGAATTTAGCATTTTCTTTAATTGGAGGATATGAAAAATTTTAAAGATGACCGTACAGTTGTACTTGAAATTTTATATACACTGACAT
Organism: Atherinomorus stipes; assembly: GCA_023101725.1. Classification (NCBI taxonomy): domain Eukaryota; kingdom Metazoa; phylum Chordata; class Actinopteri; order Atheriniformes; family Atherinidae; genus Atherinomorus; species Atherinomorus stipes. Next base: position 1,059,287 of record JALJCO010006760.1, read on the forward strand.
TCAAGACAGAAAAAAATCAGCTGCCAGTGAAATAATTTGAAATTCACAAAGGTAGTAATTAATAAAAATCTAATTAACATCATGATAGATTTTGTATTGTGATTTAACAGAAATATAAAAAAAACAAACAAAAAGTTTAAAAAAAAAAAAAAAAAAGTAAATAAGCATGATAGGGGTTGTCAACTAAAATTTTGTTGAGCAACACTTTGAGGCAATCACTCAGTGTTTTCTGTAATGTTCAATAAGACTCCTGCATTATATATTATGAGAATCCCCCCCCCCCCCCCCCCCCCAAAAAAAAAAGCTACAAAAAAACACTTTATTTAACAATAGGTTTGCATAAAGGTTTAAGAAACAAATCTGGAATTTCATATTAACTTCTTAATTTACTATAATGCACAATAATCGCTGAGTCACATTCAGCCAAAAGACCATTTTCAAGGTGTAAAAAAAAAAAAAAAGTTAGATTAAAAACATAAAGGGGGGACAAAGGAAAGGAAAGGGAGAGGGAAAAATAAAGAGTGAGAATGAATGTCTCTTCTTGTCGTGGTGGGGGGGGGGGGGGGGAAGGAAGAGAAAAAAAAGAAGAAAAAGAGGACAAAGATAAGATGTATTATATTTTTTTTTTTTTTTTTATTATATTATTATAAAGAAATAGAAGAATTAAATATATAATATATATATATTTTTCTTTCAGCATTCTTTTCAGGACTTTCTTTTCTCTCCTCCTGTTACCTACAGAGAGAAAGTGAAGGTTGAAAATTGAGGACAGAGGAACTACCACTGCATTTAAAAAGAAGAGATTTACTTTCTTTTAAAAAGGATTAAATGAAATTATATAGCTGGGACAGAGAAGTGAAAATGAGATAACCAGCTCACCAGTGTCTGGTGTTTAAAAAAAAGTTTAGCAACAGTTGCATGCATCTGATATAAAAACCCACTTTTACCATTCTGAAGTATTTCAGTACATTAATAAATAATGATAAAGATATAATAAAGAAATAAATAATAAAGAAATAATATAACTAAATATAAGATTTCTTCTACACCATCAACAATCTGCAAATTGCTAAAAGGGCTTTAATGTGTTGTGTCTTTTTGGTTTGAACCATCTGATAATGGATGAATGTTACTTTCTCACACCCCTCTGGACTATATCAACAAAACAAATAAAAACCTATAGCATTAGCAAATGCATTTAAAAAAAATTGCATATTCAAGGCAGATGTCATATCACATAAGACTGACGTAACAAAGTCCGTATGCAGGTGTTTCTTTCTTTAAATTAATTACTTTACTTCAAGTACTGGCAAGTTAATCTCATAGAAGTCGGTTCCCTCTTTTAAAAATAAATAAATACTGCTACTGTATGAGGAGCAGTGATAAAAAGAACAGACCCTTCTTCAAATGTTGCAGAATGCAAATTAAATCCTCCAAGTTCTTTGACAGGACCCCTGTATCCTGCTGTCTTAATCGGACCCCTGCTAACAACACTGGCTGCCAACCCCCACTTACTAAAAGGGCAAACACCCCCAAGAGGATCATAGAGCTCATCATGACAGAGAGGGGCTCATGATGTTGACGTTTCCTCTGTTATTGTGTTCTTATGAATGCTGGGAGAAGATGGTCCCCCAGATCTTTCCTGCCTCCGCCAATTCCACGTCCACTTTTCACACAGATATTGTGTCAAAAGACAGAATATCGAAAACTTCCGTTTTCCATAATAGTAACTAATGACAAATCGTGATCCAGCAGCATATATATGTGGATGGAAATGTGCACTGTAGGAAGCAAATCATACACCAGATCCCTATTAGCAAAACCACTGGACATCAGCATCATGATATCTTGTCAGCCAGGTCTAATTCTGTATTCAAACTTAATGGCTCCTGACAAGCATTTCACCAGTCGACAGGGGACCAGAGGGAATGTGCCACAGTGAGGAAGACCACTCAGCAAATTCACATTTAGCATTTCAGTCCTCCTGCTTGGACAAAATGAATTATTCATCCTTGATTCACTCACATTGATCCATCTGGACAAAACTCCCTAAAACACCCAAAATGTTAAATGATTTGTACGTGCTCCTCACCACTGAGCTAGCATCCCCTTCTCACTGCATCTCTCCAATTCTCCCCCATCTTCTACCCCTTTCCTCACTCCCTCAGTTATCAGAAATAATCTCAGGCCCTCCTTAGATTCTATTTATCAGAGCAGAAAGAAGCAGCGACTGACATTGATATAAAAAATACCATCTGTGCCTTGCAGGGGTAAAAGGAGTGAAAGAATGAGGCAGAAAATAAAAAGAGGGGCTTGAAATAACACTGGCTCAGTTGTAGCCTTCTTGCCTCCCCCACCCTCACCCCCGCCCCATCCACCCTCGTCAATGCCATTTCAATTGAAAAGCGCAGTGGTAATTAAATTCCAGCAGGGGTTAGGGGCAACTGTGCGGCACGCTGACGGGGGGGCTGCCCTGACATAAAGATGACACAATTCCAGAGGACAGAGGGGGCGCCAGCCAGAAAAGGAGGGAGGGTGACAAATGCCGTTTATTCACGTACTCTGCCAGATTTGGACTACTCAATCTTCATGACATTTAAAAAGTACAAAACGAAATGGATATTCAAACTCCACTGAATCCCACACTGACCTTTTCCCTAAATCAGGGATATTCTAGGCAGATCTGTCGTCTGCATCTGCGGCATTTGCAGCATATTTTGTCATGCTTAGGAGAATGAGCGATTAGGTGAAGGAGAATTTGGGAAAGCGGCTGTGTGTGTGTGTCAGCACAAATGTGTGACTCAGAAGGATGCTGGTTGTTGTTTATTCACATTATTGTGGTGCTAATCCAGTCTCCAGAGAGGCCAAACACTCCTGCTGTCCCCCTTTCTTCACCCTCAATTAGCAAAACAACACAGCCATTTACTCTTTAACTGCAGACATGAGCAGAACAAAATACTCTTATTATAAACTGGTTCCTGTACAATTTCAAATGCCATTGTCTATGTTTAAGCAAGAGATAAACTAATTATCAATGCAACAACAAATAAGTAGCATACTTAAATAACTGAATTTTATGTGACATATGTTAGCATTTGGTATTTATAAATTTATGATTGCTTAATTGTGATCATTTTGATTTCCTCACTTTTTCTTAATAATTTAATGCAAAATAAATCTGAAGAGATTTATTCTTGTAGATATCCAATGTCATCACATTGCCATGCCAACAGTAAAAGATAAAAGTCTGTTATGTTATTCATTAAGACAGGTAGGTTTTACCAGTTTTAACATTTGAAAGGAACTATAACTTAATCTGTCAGAGCTTCACTTGCATGTCAAAGTTATCAGAGCACCTCTTTTAAAGCAAATCCTAATTTATAAAAAGCATTTGTGCAACTGTGATGCCACCTAGTGGACGCTGAGGTCAGTATACATCGCATCACACTGATGAGACGCTTCACTCAAAACACAAAACTTAGTTAATTGTTAATAACAAAAAAATGATCTCTTCTTTTCCCTCCATTCAGGAAAATCTGTAATTAACACTGATGAAAGTAGAAGGTCTGATCCAGCTCCAATCATTGTTAAATACTCTTTGGTTATCTCAGCCCATGGAATTAGTTCAGTATAACTCAATTTTGAGTTAAAAAAAAAAAAAAAAAAGAAGAAGAAGAAGAAGAAAAAAAGAAGTTAGACATTGCATCCATCTTCTTGTTCAGTCAAAAATGGGTCTCAGTAACGGCTTAAAACCTCCAGAACTTCCTCTTTAACAGAGATAGGGGCGTGCTGCTGCACACCAGGTCCACCAATACTTGTTTCCCAGCAGTCAAAGCCGCAGTCTCTCAAGTCCTGCACTGTACTCTGGACAACCAAGGAGTCAGTTTCTGCAAAAAGAACAAGTCAGTTTAATGTCATGTTAATATGGTCAGACCAAAATGGGCTAGAAAAGAAAAAAATGTAACACAAACACTTGCTGCTGAATGCAAAGACCGAAATTTTGTTTCTACAGGGGCTTGTAGTCTTGCCTTTTCTATTGCAAACAATAACGAAAAACAACACAGAAAAACCTCTCCTAATCTAACTTAAATGCAGAAAAACAAGGACTTGATCTGTGTGACAGTGTCAAATGCCTGATACATTCCTGCTGTTATTTTCCTCAAACAAAGAAAATGTCCAGCGCAAATCACCAGGACACAGCTGCAGTTCAGTTTATTTACAGTATATAGCACCAATACACAATAACTCATCTCCAAGCACTTTTCAAGATGCAAATTCCAATACATCTGCACAGTAACAGGGACACTAAACACATCCAGCTGAATTGTGAAAGCTTCAGATGCAGGCGCAGCTTTAAAAGAAGCAGATGAAAAAGTTTGTGCCTGACTCAAAGAGCATTACTGTAAAGACTCCTTTAAAGCATTAGAATAAACAGATACTTGGAAATAGCTGCAATTCACACAGAAAGGTTTGAGATGAAAACAAAAAAAAAAGAGCGTTTAGAAATCTATTTTGGGGGATTTAGGACTTATTAAAATTCAGTATGCTACAGGCTGTAGGCATAAACAAAGACTGAACTTGCAAGTTATTTTCCTTGTTTATTTTGTCAAGGAGAAGTTCACACACAGCACCCTCCCATCCAGCTCCACTGTTGTACCCGCGCACACACACTTCATGTACAACACTCTCATCACTTCCTGCCACTCAAACTGTTAAATCAGAAACTAAGGGTGCAGGAGCTTTAGAGGTAAACATTTGCTGCGAGCAAGAGTCTCCTTGGCACATCAAACTTCCCTCATCCATTACCTACTGACATGCAAAAGTTTGGGCACTCTGCAGCAGAAAGGGAGCTGCTGTAAATAGTTACAGCAGAGAAAATGAAGAGATCACAAAACATAAAGTCACTGATGAAATAATGGTTTCTTACACTGTTTTTGCAAGATTAGTATGTTTCTTTTAAGTTTGTGTGTGTGTGTGTGTGTGTGTGTGTAGGTGCGTTTATGCTACATTATGGGGACCATTTCCTGTAATTTACCATCACCGTGGGGACATCTTGCCCTCGTGGGGACATTTTCCCAGTCCCCACAGGTCCAAACCTCATTTTGAGGGTCAAGATTAAGTTTTAGAGATTAAGTTACAATTAGGTTTTGGTTAGGATTAGGGCAAGGGTTAGGTTTAGGCAATTAGTTATGGGCGTTAGGTTTAAGGTAAGGAGCTAGGGAAAGCATTATGTCAATGGATGTATCCAACGGGGATAGAAAACCAGACTGTGTGTGTTGTGTGTGTGCGTGTGCGCGCGCGTGTATGTGGGGGGTTGAAAAAAAAGGTACAACGGGAAACATCTGAGCATCCCACAAGATTTAAGTGCTCTGATGGTTTTTATCTTTATTAGCCTCTAAAGACTGGATTCTTCATAATTATTACTAGTAACTGCTCATGTCTCATAGAAAGGCAAAGCAATTTCCTAGTTTGACTGCACAAGACCTACAGAAAGACTTCTTAGAATATGAAATGATGGTGCACTTTTATACTGGACAAATAAACTTTATAAAAGTGCCATTAATAGAAAAGCATGGAACCTCATCAACACCACATATTAGTAAAGAGACACCTGAGAATTTAAAGGAAACTAACATATTTCCGACTGTTAAACTGTTAAATGTTTTGAACTTGTGTTACAGCCAGTGGTGTGGGGTGGATTTCACAGATAGAGAAAAGCATGGATCCAATCAAACACCAGCAGCTTCTGGAAAAAAAAAACCCACACACTTTGAGTGAAGAACAGAGGATGAAAAAAGATCATTTCCAAAGCAGGGGTGTAAAAGTGGGTCCAGAAAGGGCTGTGTGGCTGCTGGTTTTCTTTCCAACCAAGCAGTAGCACGTCAGACTCCACTCATCTCATCAAATGAGTCCAGTCTTAACCTGAAGACTTGATAAGATGAGAGGAGTCTGTGTGCTACTGCTTGGTTGGAAAGAAAACCAGCAGCTACACGACCCTTCCTGGAACCACTTCGCCACCCCCGTTCTAAAGCATGACCTCAAAATCCACAATGGATAAAAAGCAGATTGTGAATGTTTGCCATGGAAACATCATGGAATATCTGTAGATGACCCTCTACAGAGGAGGCCAAAGAATCTTACAGAGCTAGAGGTACAGAGGTGGGAAAAAACCTCTGCAAGCAGCCAATGGAAGAATCATACCTGCTATAAAAATAAAAGCATCTACAATCTGTGATACCTGCCAAAGGCGATGTGGATGAACACTAACCGAACAGGAAAACCAAACATTAGCTTCAGACCTTTTTTCGCTTTTTGTTATTTTGCTGGCTTTTGAGATTTAGGTAATATTTGACTCACTTCGCTGATCATTAAAGTTTTGTTTAGTTTAATTTCCCAATTTACTTTTGCAGCAATCCATTTGTTTAGAATGTCCCTTTCATTAAAAGAGGGGAGAGAGAGAAAAGATTAACTGCTCATCATTATGACTGTAGAACCACTGGCCTGCAGTACCTGGTCTCAGGAGTGTGATGCCACAGCCTCCTCCACCTGCACCTGTTAGCTTGCTGTGGAGCCCTTTAGCCAATGTGACGCGACAGAGTGTGTCCAGGGAAGGGTGTCCCACACCCATCACATTCAGATGGTGCTGGTTGATGTCAATCAACTCCTTTAAATTAAAAAATACATTAATGAGACTTAACATTTAAAATTACTATACAATATTGTATTTTAAGTATCACAATAAAATCCAATGCCCCCGATTGAGAGTGAAATATTTTACACAATCTACTGATAATTTGTACCTCGAGGATATTGTAGTGCTCTCCTGTGATGGGTTCAGATGTCATCTCTGAGAGGACTTTCTCACAAGTGCAAGAAACGCCATCAACTGAGTCAAGCACGGGAGTCATGATGGAGGGAAACTGCAAAAGGACAAAATGAAGACCAAACAAAGGGAACAGTTCCAGCATTTGTGAAAAACAAGGATTTCAGAGAGAAAAAGTGGAAATCTCGGCTCTGAGTGAGCCATCTTTGATGGACAGGCTGTGTGCAGATTGCACATTAACATGTTTGACTTTGATTGCTTCAGCATTGCCACAACAGCACACAGGCCAATGTCTGTCTGAGACAGAAATCCTCACACCTGCTGGTGTCACCAAGGCAACAGCACACAGGGGTGCTGGCTAAGAGTTTAATTTTAATATTTTATGGAGGCACTCAACCCCATGCTCTGGAGTATCTGCTACGCAAAAGCACTGCCTATTATATTAATTATGGTGTCAGCAAGTTATACATGGGGGAGGAAGAAACCATTTAGTACCTTGTTAATTCTGTCCTTCACCCTGGCAACAAGTACCTTGGTGCTTCGCGGTACTTTGGTATTAGTGAGGAGGATTCTTAATAACGGCACCCTGGAAGCAAGGGAGATCAGAGATTTTATACATCTGCTGATGCACCAATCCACACACACGCTTGGTTTCAACAAGGACAAAAATATTATTTCATTAAGGGTTACTTCAGTTCTTCATCAGCAGCTGTACCTGCTCAGTGGTATTATCTTCCCAGCTAAAAATCTCAGCATGCCACCTACATAAAATGAAAGCAAAAGCATTTAATGGGTATTTGTCAGCTGATAATGGACTGTAATGGCGCAATTCTCTGAAGGTTTAATTAGTGTATTGTCAATAAATGAAAGAGAACAAAACACCACATGTGTTTGATCATTCCGTGCCTCACCCCACGTTCCTACGGCGTTATCTACCCCTGAAGGATTTCCATGGATGATCATCTCCCCTTGGAAAGCCCAACTGTTGATGAGCTCCAGGTCCTCCTGGCACCATCTGCAGAGATTTCAAATAAAAAGAGGGACTCTGAAGGTAAATAAACTCGCAAACAATGAGAAACACACCTGTGTTTACTTAATGTTTATTAATGTTTTGGATTATAGTCTGATTCTAGACACACAAACTTGACCGTTTCTGAAATGTTCACTTGATAAAATGGGTTCAAGAAAGTAAAAGGGCCGTTATATTCTTCATAAATGTGGTTTCTTGAGTATTTAATGGTTACTGCGGTTTGTATTATGATGTCATTTGAGGTTTTTAATTTTGACCTCTGACCCCTGCCATGTGCAAGTGTTTTTACAACTCTTTTTCCCAAAAATTTAACACTCCTTTGCAAAAGTTGTAAATAAAAATAAGATGCAAAGATTAACAACTTATTTAAATTCTTTGTAATTAAAAATCATACAAAATACATATTAAATGTGGAAACTAAGATTTTATTCATGCTCTGTTCAATATGAATCTGAAACCAACAAAAATGGCAGAACCATCCATGACGGCATGAGAATGCATTAGCACACACAGCATGGTTAACTTGTGCAGCTGCAAACTGGCTTGCATGCAGTCTAGACCCATCAATCACTTAAAACAGCTGTTGAAACATTCAAGAAAAAATTCTAGAAAATAATATTACCCCAAACTATGGAGCTGTTAAAATCTGACATCAATTACTCAAACACCAACAGCTGATGAGTTGATAACCTGTGCAGCTTTGATAAAGTTGCATCATTGGTTTAATGATTGTGTATGTAAACTAGTGACCGACACAAACATCATATGCAGCTCAGGATGGAGACCCTTTCATTCATGCTTAATTCCTTGTTATGACATTACCTGGCTGTGTGATCCATCTCTTTCAGAGGAGTGGGTATTACTCCACTTGCACAGAGCAGAGCTGCAGCTAAACACACCGAGTAGGCAGCACTTGACCCCAGTCCCGCTCCGGTTGGTAGCTCTGACCACACAGACAGGGTCATGCTGGGCAGCTCACTAAGGAAACAATCATAGAAACTGAGCTCCTGTTTGCATTTCATTTAAATACTTTGAATGTGATTTTAAAAAGTAATTTAACAATAAATACTACCGAATTGGTCATTTTCAACTGCATCTCCCAAACGGAGAAAAACCTCATAACATACATGAATTATTCTGCAGCTATATCACATCAGGCAATTTCTTAAAGGCAAATACCGTCATATTCCCATAAAACACAGTAACAGGTAGTGTTAGATTGTATTCACATATATGTAATGTACAGTAATCCAGAGACAAGTTCAAGCAGCAGAAACTTGCTTGACACTTCTGTCAGTGTCTGTCAGAGGGGCTGCTTTCAGGCAGAGAGGAGAATACTCTAAACTAATTGTCCAGTTCTCCTCTCGAGGGAAAAGTACATCCAGACTTGTTAAAGGGTGCAGAATGGCCCAGTGCCAGACTCTCATTAGTGGCCATCCTGTCAGAAACCCTTCACCTCTCTCAGACACGCCAGCACAGTGTCAGCGCCGATTAAACCCTCCAACAACCTGCAGCTCTAATGTTCCTGAGCATCCCCCCTGTTCAGAGCTGCTGGAGCCGCTAACGTGCACCTCTCTGTCTGTCTCTCGTTCTGTCTTCATTTCCAAGAGGAAAGGTTTTTTTTCCTTCCATGAACCACTCCACATCAATAAGGAGAGCATTTCTGTAAATTAAAGATTGAATTAAGAGCTGGAAAGAGTTAAGAGGTAAAACCTGCTGACTGCATGTGAGCAGTGAGGCAATAACACCAGTGTAATAAACTCTCAGTTGGTACTTATTACCTCCTGCTAGCACTACTTTAATATGATTTATTTTACACAAGAACTGAACAGTACAGTTTGTTATATAGTTTTATACAGCCATCTATGTTAGCACAGAGCAGCTGGTGTGAAAAGGATATGACTGCAATGACCAGGTAACACAGTGATTCCTAAACTGATAAAAAAGATAATTGATCCTCCATCAACACCATATCTTATGTTCTAATATGTGTTGCTTTTATTTTTGCCTGTTCAAACATGTAGCATTTAATTTCCATACTGTTGCAAAGTCACTTTTGTTACTTGTTTTGTCACTTTACCATTAAAGAAAAATACTTTATACCTCATCAAGCCACTTTTACTCTTTTATTCATTGTCTGCAGCTGTTGAGACAATTTTCCATTCAATTAGAATTATAATTAATCTAGCAATCTATGTTGACCTTTCATAAAATATTTTAATATTGAGCTGAACATTTAACCATTTAGACAGGTGTTTGAGTTTTAGCTTAGCATTTAATACAATACATTCAGCTGGTTGCTTCCAGTTATCTACAGAATTTCAGCTGTTTGCCCACTATTAGGCCACCTCGTTTTCACAACTCAATACTGACATTTTCTTTTTTTTTTTCAAATTAAAATTGATGTTTTCTCTTTTTCTTCAAATTTTTCCAGAGACCCTTTGCAAACTGCAGTAATATATGGGATCGAAACACCCAAAAGCGCTGTAGTAAAACATGATAACATTACAATAATGCAACATGCTACATTTGAAAAAATATACAAATGGAGAGATTTAAACAAGGTTGTAGCCAATTGATGCACAAACCCAGCACTGTATCATGACATTTTCTATCTAACAACTGCCCAATCAGAGCAGACTTGTTTTTTTTTTTTTTTAAGGGGAACTGAAAGTGACATGAGTTGCAACATGTTTTGTTGGTGGAAAGAGCTTCTGCAGAATCTCAGAGTATCAGAAAAATGTTTCCTTTTTTGTTACATAATAGCCTGTAAATATTTTCTATGGAACAGCCTGCCAGAGAATCTCAGGGCTGCAGAGACTGTTGATGCTTTTAAGAGGAGACTAAAGACCTACCTTTTTAATAAAGCATTTAATTAATTTGCCATTTATATTTTTGACTGTTTTATTCATTGATTTGCTTACCTATTTTGGTTTTGATTTTACCAAGGCATGTCATATTAGTTGTTTTTAGTACTCTTTTGACCATATTTTAATACTTACAGTTATTTGTTCTTATTGACATTCATTTGATTTACTCTTTTAACATCAACTCCAGTGTTTTCCTCATGGGAGTCTTCCACGCTGGAAGCTTTGCTTTTTTGGTCTGTGGGGTCATTGCCATTGAGAAGCCCTCTGTCAGAGTGGCTGAGAGGTCCTGCTCTGCAAGCACTTTGTGCTACTCTAGTATGAAAAGTGCTTTACAAATAAATTTCATTCATTCATTCATTCATTCATGAAGTAGCCTACATAAAAAAGTCCAATACCCTAATGAGCTATATGCACAACCCCAGTACTTCCTGAACTTAGTGGTGCTTCTTTGCTTCACGCTTTCATAATTGGACAAATTGATTAATCCAGGTGCGTCTGGCCATTGCCATCATGGTAACTGAGATCAGACACACCTGGATTAATCAGCTTGTCCAACAATGAAAGACAGGAAGCAGAGGAGCACTACTAAGTTCAGGAAGTAGTGGAGATGTTCATATAGCCCATATGGGTTTGATAAATACTAGAAATCTTATTCTGCATCAGCTAAACAGAGAAGAAATTCTTCAACCCAGACGAGGCTCTTCCATCTTCTCCTTCATCCTCCAAAAATCACACAGAGGACAAACTTGGAGCACAGTTAACTCTTCTCAGCACTTGGCAAAAAAATGTTTGCTTTGATAAAAAATACAATATTTCACTCACAGAAACACAATCAGCAGCTGTTTAATAAGAGAGATGCAGTTGCAACATTAAGTTATTTAAATGATTTATGAAAAAAAAAAAAGTACAGAAAAATGCTAATGTATCAGAATTTTATAACAGTTTCTTTGTGCAGGGACACTTTTGTTCCGAGCATGTGCAAAATTTTCTACGGAGTATAAAAGACGTTTGAGGGGAAAAGAAACTGGATTTCAAAAATATGGCTAAGAAGAAGAGTTACTGCAAAAATTCATGCCCCTTGCTGCAACACAGCTGAAATGATCACCACTTCTTTTTTTTTTTTTTTTTAAAGTGACCAAAATGACCGAAAGTGTCCCGAGGAGGGCATAAGGGTTTAATGCCGGAGGAACGTGTCACATTTATAGGCACCAGTGATTTTCTTTGTCTGCAAATCAACTAATCATTTCTCAAATGCTTCTGCTTTCCATGAGAAATGTGAAGGGGATTAGACTTTAGACATAAGCGAACAGCTTTCCTGCTTGCATTTGGCCTGGTTTCTATAAGAATAAGGAAACAATGAGAAGAACAGTAGAAATTTCTCACCTGGATCCAAACAGTGACAAGTATATGTAAAGGAAGGCTAAAGTGGCTGTATTGCAGCTGTCCAAGTTTCCATTGGTTACACCCAGAAATTCACGCAGCCTCCTCACAAGTTCAGCATCCAGACGAGGAACTTCTTCTTTCTTACCTAATAATATCAGTTGAAAGGCATGGGGGAAAAAAGATACACACACTTTCAGCATTGGATGTATGAAACAGATACACGTAAGAAAAAAAAAAGGTCTGAATGAAGAATTTTTTGTCAAGATGGTAAAATGATTCATATGATGTTCATTTGGCTAAAGATCAATACAATAACATGAAAATAACCTCCATATAAAGCAACACTTTTTAGAGAGCCCACTGTAACCTAGACATTTGTAATACTTATTTAATCTTGCGGTTGCCGTTTGTGTGTGTGGGTTTTGTTTTTTGTTTTTACCTCAGGGAATGCTGTAAACTGAGCACAGAATAACTTATGTTTGTGTGTATAGATGAGTGCATGCAAGTGAGAGAAGCTGTGTATTTTAAATTTTGTTAGTTCTTCACACAAACAAGTAAAAGACCTATGTTTTTAAATTGTCTACATTGCATTGTTACTTCCTGTATGAAAATTGTTTAATAAATAAAATAAAATAAAATTTGAGTTGAGTTGATTTGATTTGATTTGATAGACAGTTGCAGCACACTTTGTTTTGGGTTTTGTCAACAGACAATGACAAAAGTAGGAGAAAAAATATAAAAAACAAAGTTATGTGATGATAAATGTAAAAAAAATATAAAATTAATGAAACTTCTAAGACATAAAAGAACACATGTAAATGAAAACACCTCTACAAATTTGAATGATCTTACTAAGAGTGAATACATAAATATGAAAAAATTATCACTTTTGTTTGTATTACTAATATATCTACTTGCTTAAATAGCCCATCTGTTATTTCTCTTTACAATACCTTATCCGTTATCCATCATAAGATTGTTTCACACATACTTATACAAAATGAAGGTGTGTGTAAATATTTGGGAGGTCCTGTATGCAACTGATTGTGGGATGCATGGTGCAGGAGTGTTTGAAGGAGCATATTTGTACATCATATCTCACCACGAAAATAATGTGCAAGCTGCTTCAGTTCGGAGAGGTCCCAGCAGATAAATGCGTCAATATTAGGAAGGTTGATGCAAACTTTGCAATTAGAAGTAGCTTTCAATCGCAAATATGTTCTCAGATTTAAACTCACAGCAAGAGCCACCTGTAATGAGAAAACATTACAGCAAGCAAAGGATAAATAAAGCATTACAGTTTGTTTATATACAGTATGCAGATACCAACTTAAATTAATATCAGGTCAACAAGATATGGGGAATATACGAATTACAATGAAAGCAAGAGCATGAAGCCAAAGTGACGCCGAATCTGATATTTAAGCTGCGTGTGGCAGTAATATGCCTCGAAAAAAATTGGTCCAGCAATATAGATCTCAGTTCTGTTTCACATGTCACAATTCAGTTTACCTTCCCGTGAACAACAGCATGCTCCCCGTGGAGGATCGCCTTCCCAGGAGCAGAAATTAGGCAGTCCTTCACTTGCATTGTTTTATGAATCTTCACAGTGTAAAATCTAACTTCAAATTCAACTTTTCACTGACAGAATTAACGCTGGCTAATGTTAATCCGCTGAAGCAGCAACCGCAGTAGACAATTCGTCCCACACTTATGTGCTGCAAACGAACGACCGACAAACATCAGGAGTTTAACGAAGCATTTCAACTCAGAAGCCGCTGATATTCTCTTTACAGAAACTGTCTTATGTGCTGCGTGATTGTCGTGCTAAAAACACAGTTAACACAGCGAGGAACGACCGTGTATTTGGCTTCCAGTATCCAATCAGGAGAGCAGACAGTGGAACACGCCTCCTTCTGACCAATCACCATCTCCCAATCTACTACGACGCGATGAGTTGACCAATCATGCGATGAAAACGAAACACCCATAAGTTACGGATACCATAGAGGGACAAAACGTAACAGCAAGCAACAATCACCTTTAGCTGCTACCTTGTAGCTTAATATGACATCGCTTTTCATCAAACCTGCACTCCTTCGCTCCGCAGTGCGGACCCGTAGGCTTATATCCGAGCATCGAACAGAGAAAATATTGTATTCAGAGAGAAGGTATTTATACATCTCTGTTATTTGCCAAAGTATGTGTATAAAGTGTTGAGTTTATGTTCATGTAGCTGCACATGCACTGTTACAAAACTCCTGACGAGGGTTCGCATTGAAGCTGCTTCCTCAGAAAAGGAAAAGACCCAGTGTAACCAACTATGCATGTCAGTTATTGTGTTACGATAAATGTTTTGCAAACCCTCCATTTAAATTCTTGTCTTTTCCCTCAGCAGTTATTCAACTGGAGATCATAAAGGACCCAAAATATACACCAAAACTGGAGACAAAGGTTAATTAACTTTGAAAATAACGTCAGATCATTTCACAGTACAAAAAATATGTTTAACAGTTGTCTCTATTCTTTTTGTACAGGTTTCTCCAGCACATTCACAGGAGAGAGAAGACCAAAGGAAGATCATATTTTTGAAGCCTTGGGGAATACAGATGAGCTGTCATCAGCCATAGGGTACATGGATGTTCTTTTAATCTCATGTTCCAAAACATTACATATACTGTGGCATAGTGGTTTCCAACCTTGGATCCCTGACCCTCAAGAGGGTCACCAAAGAACACAGGGGGTTTTGGGGGCTTTGACTGTGCAAAGCCTTTGTAATTGTTCAAATTAAAGCTTTGTTCACACAGACAAGTTGAGGTGTAGCCACTTAACCATTTTATTATTATTTGGACTTTTTATTTAGGACACTTAAGAAAAATACTATATTTATGCAATTTTTAACAATAAACACAGAGAAACACAGACATTATCACTGCCAAAAATAAACACACATATGGAGCCAGATTGGGGCAGAGAGTCCAGGTGCTATGGTTATAAGACACCATCTTTTAAAACCAGGTCCCATGATGACTCCCAATAAATGGGAGTCATCAAAATCTGCTACATAACAATATTTAAAACGTCTGCCATTCGTCAAAAATAAAAAACAAGCTAGTTGAGGCGCATTCACACCAGCCTTTTTGATTAAAATCCTCGTCTGTTTGCTTGAAAAGGTCCTGATTGCAGCTCGCAGGATGAGAGGGAGTCTGATATTGGGTGGGTCGAACTTCCGACTTCACCCACAAAGGACTTTGATTGGATTATTCCAACCCAGCCCTAACCCCCTAACCAAAACCCACCTATCTGGTCTCACCCAGGGTTACTGGTTTGCTTGGAAAGTCTGCTTTGTTTTGGGAATTGTGAACATACAAACAGCCTCTGGATCAAAGAAGCAGATGTATGGTGCATTCCAGTTGTCTCGGAATTCATTTTTCTGAGGTAATATAGGCCAGAAACGACATCAGGAACTCATTTTTCTGAGCTGTGAGCTCATAATATGCAGAGGACCTCCAGATTCCAGATTTAAAGATGGCTGCGCCCAGAACCATTGCTGTGTTTGTTACAGTTCTTTATAAAAATATTTCTGTCCATTAAGTTTTTAGTATAAACGGCACCGAGTTGTTGTTTTTGATCATTGTTATGGTGGTCTTTTTTTTTTTTAATGTTGAATGAATATATGTTATTAGATATCACACTAAAATTAGCTGTGTTGCTGTTGTTTAATCAAAATATACATGGGTGGGATAACAGGCGGCTCTGGAAGGGAGAATTGACTTGCCGTCAGACATGGAAAACCTCGGTAAAAGTATGTAGAAGTATGATCAACCCAAGACCACTAGGATGTGATGCAGCTCCATGTTTTGTTGCTCTGTGGCAGAAGCAAAAGTTGGGAACCACTGTGTAGCACTGATTAATTTTAAGACCCTGACATCAAACACTGGGAAGATAAAGAGCTTAAAAAACATATGATGAAGGGAAAATGACACATCACATATTTAGGTAGAATTATGATCTCAAAAACAATTTTTGTTATAAAAATGTAAATTAACAAAACAAGCTGAAAAGAAATTTCTCTATGAAATAAATAAAGTAATGCTTGATAAAAGCATAGTAATTACAAGCAGTTGGGATGAAAAGAACTGTCCTAACATCATTTTAAGGGTCCAGTATTGGATGTTGTTACAACAATTATCTGTGACATACCTCACCATTTACTTCTAAGATATAGAAAAATATATATATATATAAATATATATACATATATATTAACCTGTATAAAGAATATTTATCACTTGAGATGCATTTAACAAATTGCTGTAGTGCATTATGTCAGCGGGAATGTATTAATAGATGTAGAGAAATAAGGTATTGAACTCATTCTTATCTCGGAGTGGGAGGAACATGTCATTTTAAGATTGAATCTGATACTGAGTGTGCAGCTGTTTCTTGACAGTGTCTCTTTGTAAAACATAAAAAAAAAAATCTGGTCATATCTTTCTCTATATGCATGTTTTGGAACAGTCCATGGTTATCTCTTCAGCTACTGTTACCCTGTGCTAGCACAGCGAAAGCCCTTACAAATGACTCAGAACATGGCAGTACATCGGGTGTTTGATCAACCAGAAAGGACTCATGTCACTCCATTCCTCATTGAACTCCACTGGCTACCCATGGCTGCACATATCCAATTTAAGTCACTGAGCGACTGCAGGGTCTGCACCCAGGTAGCCTAATGATGGCAGCAGTGTGTAGACTCATTACATTTCTTTAAGTATCTGCAGGAGAATTTTTTTTTTTTTTTTTTTTTTTTTGTCAACTGTGAAAATAAAGTACGAATACTATTCAAATTTTCTGTAATGTCTACTGTTGGGAGGTGGGACTGGGTTGCTCTGCGTAATACAGAGTTATATAAACAGTCTTTGTGAAGTTAAGTTTTCCTTGACCTGCTTTCCAGAACTGTTCCTTTAGATTTGATATTATTGTGGCTTTTCTCAAGGATAACTTGTGGTTTTATCCAAGGCTTCTAGCATTTGTAATTCAGATTGATCAGCACTTGGATGTAAAGACCTTACTTTTGTGACTTTGTTTAAAACAGATTCTAATAGCACATAATTTGTAGATATATTTAAGTAAAAGACAAATGCAATAATGAATTAGAGATGTGTTATTTACAGGAGACAGGAGGACTATTAAGACCGATAACTGAATCAAGTCTATGACCTCGGTGTGAGTTCAGTCAGCTTAAAAGTAGAATGTGTGGTAATAAGCTCTTTAGCAGAGTTGTTAGGATTATAAATGTCAAAGTCACCAGTTGAACTGAATAATGAATAAAAACAAAATTCATATAATTCAGAAAGCCACTAGTAGTAACTAAAATGATCTGTCTTGTTTGTTGTTACCATTTTATCTGTCCTTTCATTGCAGATTGGCCAGAGAATTTTGCCTTGACAAAGGTCACACATTCACATATCAGCTGGACAAGGTTTGATTTTTCATGTTATATTTATTAATTCTCCTCAGAAAGGACTTTTTACATTTGCTACAAATATGATTTGATCATTTTGTTTATCGCAGATTCAGTGCATTTTACAAGATGTGGGCTCCAATGTTGCCACCCCTCGATCATCTGCGAGAGAAAGTCACATAAGTATGCAAATACTGGCTGGTCTACATGAAAATTTGATTTATTTAGCATCTGTTGATTTTTGACTGTTGGGGTGGGTATTTTCTTCCGTTTTTGTAAGAGAGGACAAAATTTACCAGTCAGCCAATTGCAGACCTGGAAACCTGGATCGATAGCTTTACAGAAGAACTCCCTCCACTGACCAACTTTATTTTACCAGTAAGTCCATCTGCATTCCTGTGTGCATGTTTTTATGAGAGTCTAGATCTTATGCTTGTTCTTTGCATTTCACAGTCTGGTGGGAAGAGTAGTGCTGCCTTGCATGTGGCTCGTACAGTCTGTCGGAGAGCAGAGCGCAGGTCAGTTTCAGCATGTTCTGTGATTTGGAAAATTTATTTATTTTTGTCCTGTTTCATCGTTACTTTGTTTAGACAGCTTTGTGCTCTTGTTATAGTGTTGCTCCAATTGTGCGCTCAGGGGAGGCAGATCCAGATGTTGCCAAGTTCCTGAACAGGTCAGTTTTGTTCTTTAAAAGTTAACATAAAAACCTTTCTCTCTTCTACTGATCTAAAAAAAAGTTTTCATATTTTCATTCAGGCTGAGCGACTACCTGTTCACACTTGCCAGATATACAGCCATGAAGGAAGGCAACGAGGAGAAAATCTACAATAGACCTGAATGAATACTTTCATGTGCTTAAAGAAAAACTTTTTCTTTCTTTTTAAAAAAAAAATGTAATTTTTTTTCCTTTGTCATTTTGATTAAACTTTCTTAATGTGAGATAAAGCATATTAAATCACAAACTGTACATGTACATCCAAAATATTTGTATCCAGTTACTGATTTTTGCACAGGATAACATTTACAATTAACTAAGATCCAGTTAAAGTGGATTTTCCGTAGAAAATTTTTAAGAATTTTAGAAAATCTATGACTTGTTGATTCCAGATCTGTAATATCTCATTGAAATGAGTTATTTTCTATATTTTCCATTGGATTAAGAGCAAAAGCCATATTATTTTTTTAACACATTAACAGTTGCATATCAGTCCTGTCCGGTGGGTGGTTTGTTTTTCTGGTGGGTGTGACTGTCAGCCTCCCACACAGTCACAGGATTTGGCACCAGCCCTGGCTCTTCTGGGACAGGGTACAGGCCCATGTCATTAGAGAGAGGTTGCGGTCTTCATAGGGTGGGTATCGCAGATAGGTGACGCACTCGAACCGTGTACTTCTTAAAAGGCATGCTTTTCTGTGAGAGAATGTATCGAAGCTGTAGCGCCCATGAAAGTACCCCATTCCACAGGCACCTTGCAAAAAAAAAAAAAAAAAGCAAAAATAGATCAGTTGTAGGCATCATCTTTGCTCTATTATACATTTATTTAATGTTACAGACTTACCTACTCCACCAAAAGGCAGAGCCACCATCAGACTCTGAAGGATGCAGTCATTGGAGCAAAAGCTTCCACTGGAGGTCTCACTCATTAGTTTAGAAATTATCTGCATAATTACAAAGGCCATCATAGAAGCATGTTCACGGACTTATCCAGGAATAATAATGGATATAATGTCTGAATATTCGTTTTTGTTGTTTACCTTACTGTTGGTGGAATATGCATACACGCAGAGAGGTTTCTCTTGCTTATTAATAAAGGCAATAGCCTCATCCACATCATTTACAGTCAGTATTGGAAGAACAGGGCCAAAAACCTCCTGTTGCATGATGGGGTCAGATTCAGCCACCTCTGTCAGAACTGTCGGGGCTTAAGAAATAAAACAACAAATTAAAATCACATATACTGCATCTGTCAGTAGCTTTGAGTCATTCTGTAATGAGTCTTACCAATATACTTCTCTGCCTCTGTCACCTGTCCACCAACAACCACTTTGCCAGATCTCCACAAAAGCTCTCTCGTACGGTTGAAAACCTCCAGATTGACCATTCGACCAAAGCTGCGGGACTCTCTAGGATCTGGACCATAAAACTGCATCAGACAGCACTTCAGGGCCTGCACCAGGCGCGCTTTAATGTCTGTGTGGCATAAAATGTAGCTTGGAGCCATTAAGCCCTGTCCCGCGTTGTGGAAACGTGCCCAAGCAATGCGCTGCACAGTGGTGGCAATGTCGCAGTGCTGGTCCACATAACATGGGTTCTTGCCCCCCAGAATCAATGTTACAGGTGTGAGAGTGCGGGCTGCTGCCACAGCAATCTTGCTTCCCTCTTCTCTGTTTCCTAAGTAAGTAGTAACAGACATGTTTAATGCATTTTTTTTACATCTTTCAATTAGTACAAAAAGAATGTTTTGATAAGTTTTTATGTTTACCTGTAAAGAAAACATGGTCAAATTTTAGCTCCACAATCTCAGGCAAGTCACTGATGCCTGCAAGAATCACATGGAAGCATTCCTTGAGGAAAATAAGAATTTAGTATCAGGTAATTCATTTTATTTGTCATTCTCATATTTAAGCAGCTAATGATAAAACACACAAACACTAACAAGATTTCTATCCAATCTTGTCTTTGATGACAGAATATGCACCTTATAATGCTGGATCTGAGTTTCACACCAACTGATAAGTTTTCTACAGTAATTTTCTCTTCAGAGATTTGACTATATATGACTGTAAAAATGTATCTGCTAAAGTAGATTCTTACAGCTGTTGGAATCTACGGAGACCAAGTGCGGTCCTAGTCCACTGCTCTTTTTTTTTTTCCCCATCGTTTTCTCGAGAAGAAGAAGAATCATTTCCTTGTGAGAACAGGATGGTTTATCTTAGGGCTGGGCAATAAACCAAAAATTTACTGACAACAAAATTTACAGCAATAGCCAGCGTCATTTTGCCCATGCCGGTATATTTGGGGTTTCAATAAAATGAAAGTCTTTTTTGGCTGTTTATAGGTAGGCTGTGCTCATGTCCCCTTAAAGGGGAACTTTTTTTTTTTTTTCAATCTGGAATTATTTTCTAGCATGAAATACACTCATTTACTCACCCAGACAGTTTTGGTGTAACTTGAATTCCTTCGGGAGATATTTAGATCCACTTGAGATCAGCGTATGTCCAATATAATGTAAGTGATGTGTGTGGGAAACCACACGCAGCCTCTAAATAAGGCATTATCTGCCACAAACTCCTTCATTTTACTAATGTTTTGTCACAAAACATTGGTTGGACCCCTCTCCGTGAGCTCGAAGTGGCATTAAGTGGCTTTTTTTTAGGTGATTCATCCTTATTTACAGACATTTTTACTGGAGTGGCTTTGATTACCTCACTGTTGTGCGACACCATTGCAAGTAAATGTCTGTAAATAAGGACATCACTTACATCATATTGGACATTCGCTGATCTCGAGTTAATCTAAATATCTCCAGAAGGAATTCAAGTTACACCAAAACTGTCTGGGTGAGTAAAGAATGTTTATTGCTAGAAAATAGGTCCAGATTTAAAAAAAAAAACTAACTTCCCTTTAAGACGCAGAGCTACATGTACCATCTGTAATTACGTGACTCCACCGCATCCAGTCTGCAACGAGTTATCGTCCTTTTATCGTTACTGAGGTGAACTGCTGAATATATCGTGATACTGATTTTAGGCCATATCGTCCAGCCCTAGTTTATCTCGTTATCTTAAGAAAACAAACTCGAGATAACGAAAAGTTCATGTTTACTGTGTTACACTTGATTTTATTGATCAAAATAGACCCGATGGCAGCTGGGAGGGCTTAAGTCATGGCGTAATTCTGTGAAGAAATGATTGGTGAAACATCTCAATTACAGACTTTACCAGTCTTGATAGAAGTAAAGTCCAATTTATTGATCAGTGATGGATGTTTCTTGATCTGAGGTCAGCTTGCATCCGTTGCCCGCTTAACTGTACAGAAGCATCCAGTAGGCTACAGAACAGCTCTGTACTGCGATGCCCGTTTGACTCACCAGTTGAGGTGATGGGAATGAAGAGGATAAGCCTACTGGTTTATATTCGCACGACACCTGTGTCAGGCCTGCGTCTCTCATCTGTGAGGACAGCCCGCTGCCCCCTTCTCACTGCCCCACACCCCCTCAACACTGACAGCACCACAGAGCAGCGACAAGCTGCTGCATGTAAAGTGTGGAGCCTTGATTCCTGCAGCAGTTAGACTGAAAACCAGCACTGCTCCCAGTAGACAACAGACACACTTGATAAATCCCAATATAACTGATTAATGTACTGTGACAGTGTGAGGTCCTGTACTGTAACTATGCTTCCAGTTGATCATGCGCCCTGGATACTTGGCCACAGAAATAAACCTTTGTCAACAGGTTAGCATGCTTGACTCTTGCGTGGGATTCGAGCGTTCAAATCCTGCCCAGGGCACACTTACGTCCAGCTACTGGAAACATTTTTTCCAAATCTATTTTATAATACTTATATTAACGACGGATAGGGTTTCTGTGGGGAACTTGCATGATGTCTGCATGTTCTCCAACTATGCGTGGGTTATCTCCCAGCTGCCTCCTATGGTGGAACTTGGTCAGCAGTCCTATTTCCATCCCTTTTCAGCTTGCAAAGAGGTGTAAGGACTGAAATAATTATTTTAAGCTTTACAGCTTATTTATTTAATTGTTATGAATGTGAGTTTTGTCACCAGCCTTTTTCTTTATTTCTTGCAAGTCTGAAATAAATATATAAATGAGAAATGAAATGAAATGGTCAAAACACGTGATGTTAGGCTGATTGAGTCTCTAAATTCTCACTAGAGTGAGCAAGAGTCTGAATATTTATCTCTCTGTGTTGGTTCTGTGATGGACCAGGATCAGCTCCAGCTCCCTCATGGCCCTGCACTTGAATAATCCAGTATCTCAAGAAAATTGTTTTTTGGTTTGTTTTTTTTGTTTGTTTGTTTCAAGATAACAAGATGATGAATTTGTTTTTTGGCGATGACATAATTGTCTTGTTTTTGTGAGATAACAGCATAAATTTTTTTTAAAAAAAATGCACCAATGACCTCTCTCAGTCTCCATAGAAAGCTACAACTATGGAGGATGATTTTGCTTTGCAGTCATCTCAATACACTAAGTCATGCATTACCTGAGATGAACACCACTAGTACCACACAATACTTTTACTCAAGTACAGCAGTGGAGTCCACTTTATTCAATTCTACATCTTCAGAGAGAAATATTACACTTAATACTCCTTTAGATTTCAATGACCAGCTGGATTCCTCAATGCCTGCTGGAGATTTGACATAAATGTTCAACAGAACATATTTCTTATAAAAAAAATAACACACTGTAAAATTACATCAGAAGTTTCCTTCTGAACTACTTCACTACATGGTGAATTTCAAATCTTTCAAATCAACAACAATATTTCCATCTGCTCACATCAATCTTCTCATAATAACTCAGATGTAACCAGCGTCTGAATTCAAGAAAAGTCAGCAGAAACAAACATTGGCACTTTTTCTTCTGTAAAAGCTTCCAATACTTCTGTCACCACTGTCTAATATCAGTGGCCAGCCATTCTTTTAGAGAAGCCCAAACACTAACTAGTTAAAACAGCCAGCTTTCTTACTTACATTGTCCAAGTAGAAGGGAATGAGACGATGAAGAAGCTCTGCTGTGTGTACAGTGTACTCTGAGGGGCTGATAAGTGCACAGTTTCCTGCAGAAATGAATTAAACATCAAGCATTTGAGAGAGCCCCACTATGCCTACGAGTGCGTATTACCTGAACAAGCTAAGTGAGTAATGCACCTGCTGCAATGGCCCCAACCAATGGCACAAGACACATCTGGACAGGACTGCACCAGGTTCCCATGATGAACACCACCCCCAATGGCTCATTGATCACCAGACACTCGTCCAACGTGGTAGACTGCACCAACCAGACAAGCTCAAAATTAGGTTACAGGTGAAGTAAAATACAAAGCGTTGACTAATGAAGATACCAGCCCACTGAATTCTTAAAAAGGTCAATGCAACTTAAGTTTACCAGTAATCTGCTTTGGCGGCCTCAGTACAATACATTTCTTTGTGGCAGCCAGACTGGAATGTTCTCCCAAAAAAAGTTGTGTAAGCCTTCAATAATCCCAACAATGTTATTAAGAGTTTTGGTAAAAGGGTGTATTACAAACTGTAGATTCACCAGATTTTTTTCCACAGATTGTGGCTCCATCCACTTCTTGAGGTTGCTGATGGCATGAAGAGCCTCATTCTTGACCATGATCAGTTCAAACACAACTGTTTCAAATCGTGGCTAGTTGTGTAGAAAAAAACACCAAGAATAAAAACATCTGAACTGTTATGTCTGTTCTTGCAGATTAAAAGATCACAAAAATTCAACGTAAATACTGAAGGAGACAGCATGAACCCTAACCTTGTGAAGGTCCCTTCCAAGAGCATCTACAAAGT
Source organism: Atherinomorus stipes (assembly GCA_023101725.1). Classification (NCBI taxonomy): domain Eukaryota; kingdom Metazoa; phylum Chordata; class Actinopteri; order Atheriniformes; family Atherinidae; genus Atherinomorus; species Atherinomorus stipes. Next base: position 1,083,407 of record JALJCO010006760.1, read on the forward strand.
CACACTCATGTTCCTCCAGCATCCGCACCACAGCCTCGAGCTGGGCCAGTCTGAAGTCCTCTTTGAGGGTACGTCCAGCTTGAAAGGCGATTCGTGACCTTCTCAGAAGATCCACACATTCCAGAGGATATGTCTTCAAACAGGGCTCCCCCAACCTGGTCCTGCAACAGTTGTTAAATGTTAACACCACAAGGCCATTCTCTGGACAAACACATTATCCATCCATGCATCATCCCTATACCTTCTGCATGTTAACCGACCATTCCTCTGGCAAACATAGCAAGCCCTTATTTTTCCACTCATCTTTATTCCAGTTAATAAATCTGCAGTGTTGGCCTCTCTGTAAGGAGTAATGTGAAGTTAAGCCTGGGCAGCCGCTCAATAAAAACCCCAGAGGAAGGGAGGATAGTGGAAATAACTCCAGCCAATCAGGTGATGCTCATGAAACTAACCGCTATGAGTTACAGGAGAGTCATGTCATTCCTTTCTCCATTCATTTACAGACACCAAAAACGTTAAACACAGGCCTACCAGACACGGAACGTGATTTTTTGTTTTGTAGGCTAAGTTCAGACTATCTATAAGCAAACAAGGGTCGAATGATGCGTTTACCTGCGCAGCGCTTTGAACCATCGGGTTGGAGACGGACTCGGAGGACTACTCATGATGATCTTGAAAGTCCAAGTTTATACGCAATCACCGCTGTGGAGATCTTCACAGAAAGCACCGTCTGCCTCCTCACGCAGCGCAGGAACTGAACACAGCGGAGAATTTGACTCAGGCGTGCGCATTTGTAACATAATCCGCCATGCACGGTACTTAGGAAAACCAGAAAACGTGAGGAAAGAGGCTTCTGGCCTCAAGATTGCTGTCCACTACCAGTGGCTCCACTGTGATGCAATTCAGTAGGTGTTTTTAATCAAGAATTTATTAAAGCTAGGGGGAAAAAAGCACCCATTATGTGTAAATGATTTAAAGGATTTATATAATACTAGTACATGATTTGACATTACAGGGAATGGTATCATACACATGGACAAAGCTTAAAAACACTCCAAATTTCAAAGACACTTCAAGAAGAGATTCCATTTTCACAGGAGGGTGGGGGGCGTTTTCAGGATCATTTTAATCATTTCTTGTACTAAAAGAGTGGATAGTCAAAGCCAGTATCAGCAGTCCATTGGTACAATGAAAATCTTCTCTTGACATCATTTCAAACAAATCAGAGAAAAAACAGGCATGTGAGGTATCTTCCATCTTACGGGCATTAGCACAGTCATTGTAGTGTGTTGAATAAATCCATTAGCAATGTTTCTAATTCATGCTTGACTGAGGAGGAAGACAGATCTTCCTCTGATTTGTCACATTTGGAAATTTTATAAGTAAACTGGATGCTGTACAATTAGTGTTACTTTTATATATGGTTGCATTTCTATTATAAATCACTTTTGTTACTGTTTTCACAGAAGTTAGTGGCCATAGTATAACTACTTAAAAAAAATTTTTACGAACAAAAGTATCCATACTCATTCATGACATATAACACTATTTTTTGCATCATAAAGAACTTTGTAAAGTTTGCTGTCTTCTTTAACCCTTTGTTTGAATAAAAGTTGCATTTATTTAATAATTTATTTTTTGTAAATTACCCCCCCAAAAAAGTTTTATCTTTTACTTTCTAATTGAATTTTACCCTGTGTTAATAGTTAGGCTTATAAGGTCACATTTCCCTCTTGTCCCTTTTCTGGCCCAACAACCACAAAAACATGTTTTCAAGGGAACATCCTCAAATCAATCAGTTGCATTTGGTTGACAAATTAGTCCATGACATCATTTTAAAAAAGGTTTTGGACCTCAAGATCTTTTCTGCATGGCTTAATAAGTCCACAGAGTTTAGAGAGCATCATAGGTAAGCCCTCCGTGGTTGTTGCGGTGGTAGCACAGAGGCTGGTGTACTGCTCTGATTTTAGTAGGAGAAGAGAAGTCATCCAGGACCACAGCCCCCCCATTTCTATGGCTTTTTTTTTCCAACAGACGTAAATATTAATCAGAACTGTTATACAGTCACAGGGGTAATAGCGAGGGGTAATGGTAATACATGAGGCACTCAGCATTAGTCAAAGGTTTTGTTAGAATGGTTTCTTGGTACTAAAACAGACTAACATGGCTGATCAACTCTACTCTTCATGTTTTTAAGCACAGGTGTGTGACATTTAACAGTTGGATCTGCTCCTCTGCGAAGATGCAAACACTGACAAAGCTTTTCCTCTTCATCTTTTGCCCAACGGTAATCGATGCTTCAGCAAGGACATCTTCTTAAAATGAAATAACAGCATGGTCCAATTTTCAAAACAGTCTGTACTGCTTCACCAGAACTGAAGCCAAAGTTCGGTTCTCAAATGTCCTGAGAACATAAAACCCAGAAGCCCAGAGTCTCGTTGCTGGAGTGTCTTTTAGCAGGGAGAAAAGTGTAGAGGTCAAATGATTTGTCTCTGAATGGGACATAATGTAATCTACACAGGATCACTCTCATGAGCCGCTTGTGGAGACTGAACACAAGACATTGATTTGCCTTCCACTTGCAAAAGATGCACTATGCTCAGCAAACATTTAAGATTCATCCAACATCAGCGAAAAGTTGTCTGATTGATGGAATCCAAACTTCTGAGTACATTAACGATGAATCATCTGGTTTTACACAAGTGAGTCGGCCACGTGTCTAATGGCTTGCATTGCATCTGTATTGCTTTCCAGTTTGCTTAAAATAGTAGTTAGATCCAAATATGATTCCATTAGGCCTGAGAAACAGATCTAACCACTTTACATCTGTTTTGATCAAGTTAAATACATGACATATTCACTTTATGGAGTGGCAGAGGGAGATGTTGAAGATTTTATCGTGCTGTCGAAGCAGTATCCCCTTTGATAGAAGGTAAGAAGCAGTAGAGCTCACTCCATTAGAGCTCATCCAGTTTTCATAGAGTCAAAAGGATCATAAGGAGACAATATAATTCCCTCATGACCTTTCCTTTTGTGTAGATGATGCTCCTTAAATGTGACAGGCTCCAGTCCAGGAAAACCAGGCCTCTTGTTGTTTCACGCTGATTAACACAATCCTTCATTGCTCTGATGCAACCGAGTTAAGAGAGCTCAAATCCTGTGTTCATACTGATGGCGTAGCGCAGCTTGTCACGCAAGATGCTCTTTTTGCTGTAGTTAGGGAGCTTGAGCAGGTTGAAGCATGTAGACGAAGTAGGAAGTCGACCACCAGGCTCCTTCTTCCGGATGGTGAAAAAGCCCCTGAGGACACTGCCAAGGGTGTCTCCAGTGTCCTGGTCACAGCAGGTGAAAGGTTAAAAAAAAAAAAAAAAAAAAAAAAGGATGGACAATTTATTCAAACGTACAAACAGGTCTTAATTTAGTATTTGAAGGCTAAGATAATTCTTACAAATTTAGCTGTTCATCTAAATAAATTGAGGTTTAGTTATGTAATAAATAGGGGCTTAAACTGCAAAACGGCAATTGAGGTTCTTTAATATGATGACTCTTTTTCAGGGTCTTAAATGTAATTGGATAAAGGAGTACAAAGGAGTTTCATGCAGTCAGAAGAGCTCCTACTGTAAGTGATACAGACCATCAATAGGGTGCAAAACCAGAACAAATTAGTCAAAGATGGTTTGGGAACATTCGGAGTAGCCAAGTTTCTGTGCGTGGCTTCCAGCATCGCAGATTCACTACTGTTCATTCATGATGTGACTGAAGACAGAAGCAGCCGATTGAATTCTTAAAAACAAATAGAGACGCAGCTTCTGCTCACATTCTGCAAAGTTAACAAGGCGGCTCTCCACAATATAGATAATGACCCAAAACATGCTGTGAAATATACCAGGAGTTTTTATAGGCAAAAAAACTGCAACATATTGCAAAAGCTGAGGTAATGACTAGATATCAACCTGATCCAGCTGCTTCACACTTTAAGGCATAATTAAAAGCAGAACCACAGCTGCAGTAAAGGCCTGACAAAGCATCATTGAGGAGGAAACTCATTCTTTGGTGCCATCGATGGGTGACGCACTTCAGGATTTTGTTGCCTGAAAGGATCTAAAGGATTAAACAGCAACTTTTTTATGGGTTATGTTTGTTTGCCCATTTGTTACAACTGAGCCCTGGAATATAAAAGTCATTTGTCTGGTAAAATGCAAACAGCGGTTTGTCTGTTTGATATTATTTTTACCTGATCATCTGAAACTTCCACACAGCGGATGGAAAAAGGTGGTTTGAGGTAAGCAAAACCTAGAAGAGGTGGTCTTGAGCAGCTGGTGACAAACTGTAAGAATAAAGTTAAAAAGAAAATGAATGTTTAAACTGCCCCCCCAAAACTGGCGGTGCAAAATTAAATTCAACTTACTTTAAGGAACATGGCCCTCTCTTCAGCATTAAAGTCACTGGACAGGATGTCCCACAGCCAGATGATGACACGGTGGCTGCTGTGAAAACCTCCATAATACACTGTGTGTTTCCTGAGAAAACGAGGAAGAAGAAAATTATGCTCAAGTTAAACTGGCACTACAAGCAGAAAGCAAACTGTATGCAACAAGGGATCTGGCTTAGTTATTTGAAATGTACAGTGTATATTGTTATAACTTAATAATTAGCATATAATTGTGATAACAAACAGGTTAGCCATTGTGCTCATTCAAAACCAAGCAGCTACATTTATTAAATGACATGCTGTTAGAATGACAATAGAAGACATAAAAAGAAGATGAAATGCTTCCTACTTGAGGTCATCAAGATCGATCTCAGCATTGTCGCCTGAGACAAGCCGCTGAACCTCAGGTGTGGAAAACATGTGCAGCCACTCTGGATTAATGATGCTGCGGAAACCCCGGATGAAAGCAGCCGTTTGCTCCTTAATCTGCGTGTGCATCCGGAAGTGAGCCATGAGGTGGATGTAGCTGATCCTGCAGCAGATGGGGAAAATAAAAATCAGAGAATGACAGCAATTTCTGCTGAGGTGTTAATCAGTAAAATAAACAGTTAGTAAAAGTATACTTGTTTTCATTGGTGACAGGCATGGTTTTCCCCCCAGGTATCAATTCATGGCAGACAAGCTGTAAAGGAGCAAAATGAACTTTTACAGTAACTTGTAGATTTTATGTATTTAACGACATTTATGTCATATATTTAATAAACTCCATCATCACCTGCCCCATAACATCCTCATCATAGGACAATGTCAATCCAAGATCCCCAACATCTCCATCATAGCGCTGGGGAAAAAGAAAGGAAGAAAATTAAAATAAATAAATAATAGTGTGTGATTTGTGGGCCACAGATAAAAATGACAGACACATATTAAATTTTTCTGACCTTGATTGACGTGAGGTTTTTGTAAAACTCAGAGTCCAGCGATGGAAGCTCATCAATGGAGCTGTAGAAGGTGCTGTGGTGATGCCCCAAGACTTGACTGAGAAAGAAGGAGGCAAACGGGACATCCACAACAATGCCCTGAATGCACACACAAAACAATTACTGAAAACCATCAAAAAGATACTTAAGAAAAAGTATCTTTAAAATCAAATATACCTCATAAACAGCTTTTCCAAGCATCTTCCCCACAAACTCAAACAGCTGCAAATGATTCTCGTGGATGTACGACGTGGGTGAAGGATACAACCTTTCATTTCCGCTTGTGGTCTGTGGAAAATAAACAGTTTTAAGCAAAGAAACGAAAATGACAATATGAAGTGTGACCATTTCAAAATGGCACCCTGTTTTTCTGGGTTACCTTGAACAGATTGAGAGCAGGATTGAAAACTTTCTTAATGATCTCCTCCAGAAACTCTTTGAAGACACCATCCTGATCGATTCCAGCCTCATCTACGCCCAAGTCATTCACAAACTTCACCCGAATTACACCTTTTATAGAGTTCACCGGTAACCTGCGGAGCTGGTCGTATCCATCCTTAGGGTGGTGGAAATTCAAGTGTTATTATGGAAACACTCAGAGTAACACACTATGAAGTCATTGATTGATGGGTTGGTCGACTCCATACCTCCAACATCCGTGAGCGACGTATGGTAATGTGGGTGACATGTGGTGAAGCAGAGCTTGTTTCAATCAATCCTAAGCTTTCTTTTTCCTTTGTGACAATGTTCCTGAACAACAGCACCCTCTGTAAATTAGAGGGAAAGTAATTGTAGGTCTAGAAATGGGCGTGACATCAGCACAAATGAAAGAATCTTATTTACTCACGTTTTTATGAGGAATAACGTGTGGGATGTACTGCAGTAAAAGCTGAGCTCTTTTCTTGCCCTTCTCCAGCTCTTGGAACAACAGACTAGGCTTCAGATCCCTGAAAAACAACAACAGAAATATTCATTAAAAAAGGTAAATACTTAAACTGAAAGCCAACATAATACAGAGAACAGCAGTCAGTATTCTGAGACTTTGTATTTACTTGCGCAGCCAGTGGTCATCGGGGGTGAACCTGCGTCTGCAGTCGCGTTCATAAAGCACCATCAGCCAACCATGAACGCTGTGGAACAGCTCCAGTTTCTCTCCTTTTGCATTTTCTATTCACACACAAAGACATTTTTTTAGGGATGCATGATATTGGTAAATCGATAACCGATCTACCAATATTTTACAACTTCTTTGGCCGATAACCAATACAGATATTACAGCTGAAAATGATGTAACATTCATTGCTTGTGCAAAATTATAAAACTACTTCCACTGCATCTGCTGCAGATTAGATAGTTGCCCGAGATGTCATAATGTTGCACGTTGGGTGCGGCCTTATGTTGTTCCCATGCCCCACAGACAGAAAAAAACAGAACAGGGTTCTGCACATTCGTCACAAAACAGCAACTGTTAAATATATTGGTTAATCATATTAGTCGATATTCTGCAGATATCGCCCCATATAAATATTCAGTTTTAAAGCCAACATCCAGGCCAAAATTATTGTGCATCTTTATATTTTTTACAAATAAAAGACCAATTTTTCCAGTAAAAGAACAAAAAAAAAAGTTAAATTGTATTTTTTAAGATTCCTTGAGGTCACACTCACCTAAGATGCCATCCCAAATCATCTTGTACACAAATGTGTTCAGAAAAGAGGAGATGGTGATGAGTTCTTCTATCTTGAAGGATGTTTGTTCTTCATAGACTTCAATGTCATCCAGAATTCTGTGAAAAAATTAAGATTAAAAATCAGTTCTTAACTTTGTGAGCATCTCCATGTGGTGTTTTTTGTAAAGTAGCATTACTGCAATATCAGCCTCTCGTTTATCATGGAGTAGCTCAGTCTTTAAGCAGAGTAAAAGAAAGAGCAACTGCAACAGAGTAGCACTGATAGCAGTGGGGACTACAACACATATTCACAAATCTGTAAATATTAAATGAAGCAAAGATGTGGGGTTACAACTAGGAATTATTTACATCATCACTAAGATGGAAAAAAAACTTCTTTTACAAAAATTTACAACACAAGTTTTGAGTTTTTTTGATTACATATTGTCCTTATATAAACAATAGGACGCAAAACACAGTAAAATTCTGTAGAATTACGTTATAAGGTGCCGTGAGCAGTCACAGAAGAGCATAAGCATAGACAGGAGCTGCTTAGACTCTTCAGTGTCATTGTTGAGACACTCCATGAAGAGTTTGAGACCGCCCTGAGGACCAAGCTCACAGATGAAGGCCCACAGTTTAGGTAAAAGGTCGTCAAGGTGTGTCAGACCTGGAGAAAAACAGAATGTGTGAAGATGCATTTCATGATGACCCCAAACACTCTATGTTTGTTCAACGTGAAAAAGAGAAGTCAGACTTTGTAACTGACCAGTGAGTATCTGAAGGCGTATTTGCGTCAGTGTTGACAGGGCAGTCTGGTAGAGCACACAGATGCTGCACACCTTCTGAACTTCAGCTGAGTCAACTCGCTTCCCTCCGACTGGTTTCAGGATGTTCCTCACAGAAGCAGACTTCTGAAATGCTCTCTTGAAGAGGTCTGTAAAAACACACATACAGTGGGTATGGAAAGTATTCAGACCCCTTTAAACTTCTCACACTTTGTTTCAGTGCTTCTGCACTGATTCACAAAATAATGGTCTGGTTTGGGATTCTAACTTACTTTTAACTGGTATGTTGTTTTGGGATGTGCTAGGTTGTGGGGGTGGGGGAGTGGGCTCCTGGCTCTCCAGCTTTTTAGAGAGGACGTCGCTGAAGAGCGTCCGGATTACAGTTACACCCCACAGATGCTGAAGCTGTTTAGTGACCAGAGGCATCGACTCATTAAGACTGAAAACAACAGAAAACAAACGACAGAGACAGGAGACAGAGTCAAGTGCATGTATGTGACATTCATTAGTTTTTACAACAAAGAAAGAGTACTAAACTACAGTACAAACAAATCCAATTTAATTCAGTAAAACCAGATGGAAAATATAGGTCTATATGCCTTTTGAACCTGATAGCATATCCACTTACAACAACACAAAAAGTAAAGTCATTCACTGACCCATAATCCACAGTCTGAGAGAACCAGCCTAGAACAGGATGCCAGTGGGTTAGATTAGACTTCTTTTGTGAAACATATCTCTGGCAGTAGGACAGCATGTCAGTCAGGTCCTTCACAAAATGACTGGCTTCTTCTTCAAGGATTTTCTCATTTAGGTAACCCAAGTGAATCAGATTGCCTGTTAAACATGAGAAGCGGTGAAATTAAACAAGCCACAGGACAGGATGATCGTTTCATTTGCAAACAAAATTTCACTGACTGAAAGTGCAAGAACCAAAATACTATACCAAGTAAGCAGAGTGTGTGGCTGCCCTCAAGACACACGCAGATGTCCAGACACTGTTCTTCCCGACTGAGAAACAAAATGAACTTCCGTAGCAAGTCATGCGTCTGGACAGATGTCATGCACTGTTGAGTCAAAACGGATATTAAAACCAACTCTCTTCATTTCAAATGATGACAAACAGTCCCACTGTGCAACAGCAACACACAGCTGAGGGCTTTTACCTCTGGAGTTAGCACACTGAGGTGGGACGTGATGGCAGGAACTGACATGATGTGGATGAGGAATGATCGTAGCAGGTTTTCTGAGAAATGAGCAGCAATGACTGGCCTGTAAAAAACAGATTCATATCAAAGACAGAATGGAGATAAGACTATATAAATAGAAGGGAAATAAAAAAAATGCAATAAGCACATATGCTCTACTTAAGCACTGAAATACTAACTTACCTTAGTGACAAAGTGAAAATGGCAGTCAGAGTGCCTTTGGAGAGAGACGGTTTAGAGCGAGCCAAGCCATTGGTCAGCAAGATCTAAGCATAAAAGGTTGACATACAATGGGATTTTTAATTAAACAGACAGCTGAATGACACTATCGAGAAAACAGATGCCACTTCTTTTAACTGTGAGCTGTAATATAAACCTGGAGTATTGAATAAAACCCCATTTGATTGAGATGCCCCATGATGTTTTCACAAATCCTCATCAAAGCAGGTCTGAGAGCTTCACCTGCCGATATAGAGCAGAAAATATTACATTTCTCTTTGAAGAATGTAAGTTGTGCAATAACAACAGATGTGTTTATAGTAAAGACTTACCCTTCCCTCGGACTATCCGCCACATTGACGTGTCGGTGAAGGTTACCAGCATGGTGAGGTACAGTGTTACCAGCTTGTTTTCTTGAAGTATGTCTGGCTAAATATCGCAAAAAAAAGGCAAGTTATGTGTTGTGCATACAGACACAATTATGTTCAGTAACACAAATAAAATAAGATCAAAAGAACATCAAAACCTATTTTCCAGATTTTAATTCAAACTAACCTTTAGGTTTTTCATGAGTTGACAGCAGGTCCACAACACATCTTTCACCTGTTTCAGCCAGGGAATAGTGAGGTCTTTGGAAAGAGCCAAAGAAACATACCAGACCTGAGGATCAAATGTAACAACAACTGAGACAAAAGTCACATATCAAAAATGATTGTTATGTGGATTCTATCAATATATGTAACCTCACCTTGGGTTCATTTTCAACCTCCATGCTGGCCAAAATAGCACGACAAAGCTTCTCAAATCTCTGACAGACAAAATTTATCAGTTAGAGTTAATCAGACTAGAGCAAGTGTTCAAATCAACATTTTAAGACAGTCTCAAGAACATTTGAAAAGTTTGGTAGAGGTAAATATGAAAAGAAGTACCCTTATTACAAAAGTTTAAAAAAAATAGTTTTAGTTGCAACAATTGTTTTTTGTTTGTTTATTTTCACTGTGCAATGACAGTGTCACAACATATTTTAGTTTCAGTGTATAACTGAATTTTTTTTATTATTCTTTCATCAATTCTTATTATTTACAATTTAACAAAAATAATTAAAACAGGGTTTTATTAGCTGAAAAAAATGCTTAATTATTGGTGATGTTTTGAATCATTTAATCAAGATATGTCAGTGTCACAAGTGAACAAATGTAACAGCCTGTCAAGAATTACAATAAACTGCCACGTGCCACTTAGATTCTCAGTTCATATCCAGTTCCAACATTGTTTACTAATAAATGTAAATCAAACTATTACAATCCCACAAAATTATTATATTGCATGTACTATATAAGTGTTCATTGTAGATTAATAGTAGGTAACTCACCATCTTATCCTCTTGGCAATATATGAATAGTAACTTCCGAGCAATTTTGAAAATTGAAAGTGCATTTCTCTTTACTGTCCCAGTTTCAGAGGCTTGAAAATAGTCATCAACTTCCTTCCTGATGGGACAAAAATTTGAAATGCTGAGCAATTTAAGACATAAAAGTGAAAAAGAGGAACAAACAGTTCTGAGGACTCTACAAGTTAGGACAAAAAGCAGTTAAACGTTAAAACCAAGTAGTTGGGATTGGGATGGGCTATTAGGGTGTATGTAAGAGGTCCCATAATTGCTATTTATGTGCACTAAATTAAACAACTTTTTTTTTTTTAGTCAAAGCGGTTTCACCTTATTTGCCTCTGGAGTCTGCAGCGACAGAGGAATCTCCTGACCAAAGCTTGAATATGGATTGCTGCTCTTTCCTTCTCCTTCTGTCCCTTTCTTTCCTCTCTGGCCTGCCTGGCCTTGTCCAGGAACTCGGACTTTGAGCTTTGAGGCACACTAAACATTGTGCACCCTACAAAAGAAGAATACAAACCACTTGGCTGTTATACTATAGAATTATACCCCGGCAGCCTGTACGATGGTATTACTGATAATGCTTGACACAACTGTCAGAGCCAGCATTCGCTTATTACATGGCACATGACAACATTGTTTTGAGTGAGCAGTGAACTTACCTGTTATACGAAAAACAAGAAAACTCTGTCTGGCCTTTAGCCTCACTTGTCGTTATACCGTTTTGATCATTTGGCTGTTCTTGACACCCAAGCAGGGGGAGAGTCAATTCAAATATGAAGACTAACTTGCCATCTCTGAAGCAAAGAGCGACACACTGAAGATGGAGCAGCGATAGTTAGCTCACAGGGCTACTTCGCAGCTTGTAGGTATTTAATCCTATGGGCAGATTTTTACGTCAATTAATAGATATTCAGCGTAGTTGTAAGGTGATGTTTGATCATCTATCCATAACAGTGTCTTTAACGCAGTGAACACACCGTTTCAAAATGTAAACAATGAGAACGGACCTGTACATAGACTGCAGCGATTAATCCCTTGTGTTGCATATAATGATTCCGGGTAGTAGTTATTCTCACGCAGAGATAATGATACGAAAGCACAAATTAATAGTATGTTTGCGTTTTTAAAATTAACCTTTTTGTGTTGTAACAACAGCGACTTCGTGTCTCCTTGCTCTAATAAAGATTTGCTCCCGTGTATTGGGTGGGCGGTGGAGGGGACTCTTTTTACTGTTACCCCATAAACGGAAACGTGAAGGCTAGAGTTATCAAAGGTACATACGTAAATAAATATGTGAATATGTGAATAAATGCCTATACAACATGCAATGTGATACGGTACTGTGCTGCATATTTAACTGATATCTCACTTATGACTGGTTAAATATTGTAATATTAAACAACATAATATTATCTGTCACTTTAAACAGCGCTTGCCAGCCAGAGTTGACGTCATTTTGTAAGTGCGCAGCGGTAAACCGGAAGGAAGTGGGTGTAGCTCGTAGCTGACTAACGTTAGCGAGCGAGCAACAACTACGAAGTCAGCTGTGGGTTCTATGGTAAGTATATGCTTCAGAATATTGACAGATCGATTTTTTTCCACCAACGTTTTCAATAAAAAGATATGTTTTGATATGTTTAATATATTCAATCATTAGTGCTATAGTATGTAATCGTTTGGTATAAGTGGAACACTTTTGGAAGAATTAGCTTATGCTAGCTAGCTTACAAGTGCATTGACCGATGTAGCTAACATCGGTTAGCACCATCAACTTAAATAGTTCATGCTTAAAGATATTGAAGAACAGCAAAACATACAAACAAAAGATGTTAAATCACACTAATCCCGATTATTTTTGCTGTTTAAAAAAAAGAAAAGAAAAGGGAGGCGGGGTATAGCCACCGGATTGTAAAAGTCCTAGAATTGACTGCTCCCGTTTTTTCCATCACCTCACTGATGGACTGAACGCCAAATGTCCAGCGCGTCCCGGTGTATGAAATTAAACTGGAAAAGGGACTCAGTCTCTGTAAGAAAAATTGTAACCCCCCCCCCCCCCCCCCCCAACAAAAAAAACCTAACAAACAATAAACTAAACCCTGTTTTTCCAAAACAATAAATACGATGGCCTATCCAGTCTCAAACAAAATTACACTTTAATATTATTATTATTATTATTAAGGATGACAATGTGCTGACTGTTGGGCCGACGGCTCTACAAGTCGGGGTGCAGTTCAATAACAATATGATTCTAAAAATAAGTTCTCAAATAGGTCAATGCAACGTCTCGTGTATAACACATGAATAACCAGTGTGCGGAAAACTAAGTGCTGCTCCCCATGATTCAGTAGCTATTGGCAGATATAACTTGATACAATTGTTTTCTGAATAATACAGCCAGTCAGATTTCATCATATTTTACTGAAATAGCTCACATTCCACTCTGTGAAATTGCAACTATCAAATCTAGCTGCTACTTAACCTATTAATTCCTTTAGTATTTGGAAGGGTACAGTATATTTAGTTTTTCTGTGGACTGCTTCTGCATTTTGGCTTTGTTTTTGTTGAATTACCAATCAAACTGTTATCAATCATATGTCTGTTGTTTATCTGAGAGTGTGTTTATCTAGTTTTAAATTTTGACAAGGACTAGATGATTTGTCTTGTTATATGTTAATCCTGAAAGATTAACATATAACAAGACAAGGTCCTGTTTCACAGGACCTTGTGTGATTTGTGAGGGACTTTATTATGTCACATTAAGAGGACTGCTGTTTAAGCCTTTATTATGGTACTCACAGTTGAAACTCTTCCTCGCACTAGTGCTATAAGAATGTATAGGTTAATTTATAATTAGAATTTTGAATTGGGGTGTGAAAATAATATTCTAGATGCACCATACATGAAGTCAAGCACATGTCATTGTGTATTGGATATTTCAGGTTTTTGGCTTTCGTTGTTTTCTTTTTCCTCAGACATCGGATTAGCATATCTTCAACAAGCCATGAATGTCTAGACAGCTGTACCACAAAGCTAAAGATGAATTCAACCCACATTGGACAAATACCAGTTCCGAATCAATGCTTTTTTTTTTTCTCAAATTGTATTCAAACATGCAAGCTGACTAATTCGTTGACTTTTTGTTGTATAACAATATTGGTTTCATATATCACTTTATTTTATGTTATGTTGTTTCAGGAAGAGATGTCAGGAGAGAGTGTGGTGAGCTCGGCAGTGCCAGCAGCTACAACACGTACTACATCCTTCAAAGGATCCAGCCCCAGCTCTAAGTATGTGAAGTTAAATGTGGGCGGTGCACTGTACTACACTACAATGCAGACACTAACCAAGCAGGACACAATGCTCAAAGCCATGTTCAGTGGCAGGATGGAGGTGCTCACAGATAGTGAAGGTGAGATGAGGGTGAAAACTTGAAGCTGTTTCATCATTATTTCTGTCAATGTGATCTGTTACTTTTTAATTGCTTATCAATACACACATTTATATATAATTTATGAATAGGTTGGATCCTGATCGATCGCTGTGGGAAACATTTCGGAACAATCCTTAACTACCTCCGAGATGGGGCAGTACCACTCCCGGACAGTCGTCGGGAAACTGAGGAGCTGCTCGCTGAGGCCAAGTATTACCTAGTCCAAGGCTTGGCTGATGAATGCACAGCTGCTTTGCAGGTATCAACATCAGAATAATTATTTGTTTGTTTGTTTCACATAAATTTAGAATGGTTTAGAAAACCATTTAAATCCATCAGTTTTTGCAGTTATCAGTAATGGTTAAGGACTGTAAAAAACTTCCTTTCTTTTGAACATTTTATCAACAAACCATGTGCAACAGTTCAATTTGCTTATCAGTCTGATCTGTCTGGGGTTGTTGACAGAAACTAAAAACAGGAAGAAGATTCTGTTTATTGTAACAGTGTATGTACTGTCCAGTTTAACATGGAGCAATGCTGGAGTCAAATTTGTGTGGAATATTGGTAACAATATGGGAGCTGTATTGGAATATTGTGAAATGCACTTTGAGAAAGATTAAGATACTGTACAAACTTACACTCAAGCGACCTATTAGATCTATGGAGTCAATACTGATCATGTCACATAACACTGAGTTGAGTCAAACTGAAATTGGATCCCACTTGCATCACAAATGATCTGCTCCAGAGTTTCTTTAAAACCAAAATGAGACCTGCTCTTCTCACAACCACTGATGTAGTTGTATGCTCTTTAATGGGGGTATGTTTACATTTAGCCAAAAGATTTTTGGACTGTGGTACTCTGTAAAGAATGATTTACTCTAACTAATTGGCATTCCTTTATGTACTGTCTATTTCACATTATGTTAAAATATTGAATTTTCTTTACTTTTAAATGTAAAAAAAAAAAAAAAAAATCTTTCAGAACAAAGAAACATATGAACCACTTTGTAAAGTGCCTCTGATGACATCATCTAAAGAAGAACAGAGACTTATTGCAACCTCAAATAAGGTATATTTTTATATATATATATATATAAGGTGCCACACTTAATTGCCATTTTCTTTTTTAACTTTTTGATTAAACAACCTTCTCATTTTCACAGCCTACTGTGAAGCTGCTCTACAACAGAAGCAACAACAAATATTCATATACCAGGTGGGTCTTCATCTAGTCACACAATTTCATATGCCTACTTGAGGAAGGATCATAAGTAGTGAGTTCATGATAGTTATTAATAAATTTCCATTCATTCTTTCATTTCTGTCCTTTTTCCTTTTATAGCAATTCTGATGACAACATGTTAAAAAATATTGAGCTGTTTGACAAGCTGTCCTTGCGGTTTAACGGTCGGGTGCTCTTCATCAAAGATGTGATTGGGGATGAGATCTGTTGTTGGTCGTTTTACGGTCAGGGCCGTAAGATTGCTGAAGTGTGTTGCACTTCCATTGTCTATGCGACAGAAAAGAAACAGACAAAGGTAAAAAATAATTAAGTAAATGTTGACTCTTTGAAGTACTTAACACTCAAGTTTTGTTATTTAACTCAGTTTCTTGTGTAACTCATAGGTTGAGTTCCCTGAGGCAAGAATCTATGAGGAAACCCTCAACATCCTCCTGTATGAGTCCCATGATGGAAGGGGTCCAGACAATGCCCTTCTGGAGGCTACAGGAGGTGCTGCAGGACGGTCTAATCATCTAGATGAGGATGAAGAACGAGAACGAATTGAGCGAGTTCGTAGGATTCATATCAAACGACCTGATGACCGCACACACCACCACCAGTGACCTCTCCCTTCTGACCTATAACCCTGTCTTTCGGACCCCCAACAGTCTTTGCACCACGCCTGTGCCTTACAACACCCAGCGCCTCTCTTTGATTTCCCTCTTTATTTACCAGCTTCTCCAGTAGACTTCTGTTTGAGGAGTGACATACAAATGTGTAGTGGTGAATTGGGTATGTTCTTGTGTCCTGTCTAACTTGTTGTGCTTATAACTTGTAGTGTATTGTTTGTTTGTTTGTTAGCCATCATATTTCCTGTCACTGTTTTCTGCTGTCATGCAGAAGCTCATAGACATGGATGTTTGCATTCAGCACTGCAAGCAACAATAACATCACTATTTTGTATGTATGGGAGGAAGAAAAGAGATGAGAATGTTGGTATAAATTTATTGTTGGAGGTCCTCATTTTGTGAGTCACAAGAGAACAAAAAATATTTCATTTATTCAAATAATAAAAATTTTTTAAAAGTAGCGTAGCTAGTTAGGCTTTTCTTTACCTGATGGGTCCACTGTAAAATCATCGGTGGATGATTCTAGTGTTGTACATAATGGGCCCACATGGTGGCACTGTTTTACTCTTCTGTGTTACCATGGTTATATTAAAGCCTGATTTATTATAGAAGTGAAACCTTTTTAAAATTAGAGTTTTTATATGAATATAATATCACAGACGGATGCAACATTTCACTGTAGTATTTCTGCTATATTTAGTTCTAACATTGCGGCATTTTCCCTTTACGAAACAAATCATTATTTTCAGTGGAGGGAACTTGAGCTGTGACCTGAGGTGTTAAATGTACTGAGTTGATTGAATGATGGATACCGAGGTTGAAGTGAATGACTGTAACTGGAGATCTTGTTGGCAGGAAAGGAGCCCTGTCTACATGCTTTTAACAGGGAGAGAAATTAGACCTGTCCTTCATTGCTGCATTCATCAGAGAATGTACAGTTTGCACACAATAGGTTTAAGTAGAAATATGTCAATCACATTACTTATAGGTCTGTTGTACAGAAGTGAACATACATGTACGTATTATATTTATATATACTTTATCACAAATAAATTTCTATAAACACTCTTGTTCCGTCTTTAATTAACATATCTCCATTATTAGTGAGCATATAAAATTATGATACATATGGCTTTGTCATTCAGAATGACATTCATTAGTGATTTGTAGTGATTTTAAATTGAAAATAACAGATATTCAAGTGTTTTTGATTGAAAGTCAAACTGCTTTGAAGTGAAGTACTTGAAGAATGAGTCAGTGTTTTGCATTAGTTCAGAAAGACTTAACATTTGTAACTTTATCAGAGACATACATTAATGACAAGTTTAATTATATCCATCAACACTTGACATCTTCATGGGCTGCATCTGTCTCTGGTCAGGTGTGTATCCTATAGACATGTTGATCCTCTCTTCAGGGGTCTTGTTATGAAATATGCAGAGGCTACTTGTGTGTCTTCTCAGCTCCTCACTACCGTGGCCTTGCTCGTGTGGCAACCTGCAGTGAAAACAAATAGTCATGAGGAATCTCTTTTGTTTGAAGATTAGTTTAAATCCAGAGCATGAAATAACACATCAGTCCTTTCACTTTATCACAAGACTCGACTTACTACCATGAGGTGTCCATTCTTGGCTTTGTAAACCATGGGTTCCTGCCCAGTGCTGAAGTCCACTGCACTCTCTTTCCCAGCTTGGATTTCAATCTTTATACTAATGATCAAAAAAAAAAAAAAAAAAAAGAGGGAAGAAGTTTTAGATCAATGTTTGTTTCAAATTACTCTAAAATTCAAAGTTTAAACTCACCTGCCCTGAACCACTTTGATCGCATTCTCCTTTTTAGCAATGACACTGAGTTTGGTCAAAAACTCAAATAAGTGGTCACACTGCATTACCAAATCCCCCTGAATAAACCAGAGTAAAATTATGGAGAGACAAATGGACTATATCAGTTTTTGGTCTTAAAAATATGGATGTGTTTTTGTATAAATGAGCTTTATGCCTCATTCTACTAAAACATTAAAAGTCACACTGAGGTTTGGAATTTACTCCAGATCCGATCATTTCTATTTATTATGTTCATAAACACAGCTTCTTGTCCATTTGTGAAAAATAAGTAACTCTAAAAAGCCCACATATCTGATGGATTGTACCTTTTGTTTGGGGTCCTCGCATGTAATATGGAATACAATGATGCCATCAGTCAAGTTACTGACCGAAATACCTGCAACAAGTCAAATAACAGTTTTTATACAGTACAAGAACATTCATGATTGCTATTAATACATATTATGTTGGTTAGACCTTTGAGAGAGGTGTACAGCACTCTCTGTTTGATCTTGGCCTCCTCTATCAGATAAGCAGCAGTCTGAGTGAGGATGAGCTGCCTTGGTCTTGGTTTGAAGCCGTTTCTGTCATACTTTATCACTGGAACACTGTACTGTAGAATATACAAACCAATCAGCTGTGGATATGATTCTGAAATACTTGAGTGATAATGGCATTTTATTACCTTTATCTGCTCGTTGCGGATCATTTGGAGAACCCTCATGTTTATGTCTTGGTCACCTAGAGACATTAAATAATGTAAACATGAAGGAGTTTAAGAAGAAAATGGCCCTGTCAGACTTTATCTGTGACTTACTAATTCTTGTGTCCACAAAAGGCTGAGCGACACTTTGAGGATAACTGTCCTTCTTGCCTTTAAAGATGGAACTGGTAATAACCTTCAGTTGAAGCTGGAAGCACAAAAATGCCATTGAAATAAATTGATTCCACTGTCTTATAAGAGGTATTTGATGTGTCTTACTTGTGCTTTCCTCTGGGGTGTGATTCCTCTCACATACTTTCGCACCATCAAACGGTAGTGAAGCTTACGCAGTATCTCTGATGTCTACATGAAATAATAATAATTATGAAATAATACTAAATCCAAATAAAATCGTATAAGGTTGATGGTGATCGGCCTATACAGTATGTTGCAATAGCCTACCTCTGTCAGCACAGGTGGTGGTGTTAACCAGCTTTTCTTATCCAAAACAGTCTTAGGCAGGTTGCCTTTTAATCTATTCAGGTAACTTTGTCTCACAAATTGCAGGTATTCAGAGTTGTCTGTGGTTTTTGCTTCTCCTCTGGTCATGTAACCCTTGATAAATCTTAAATAATTGGTGAAATATATTGTAAGTAAAAATGTTACAGCAGCCTTGAGAAGGATGGTGCTGTGGTTACGCATGACCTTTAACTTCTTGCTTACTTCTTGATGACTTTTACAGCCCAAGCTCTCTTCTCTCTCTCCTTCCTAGCCTGCACTCCTCTCCAGCAGGTTTCAATCTTGGTGGCTGCAGAAAAAAAAAAAAAAAAAAAATCCATGAAGGTTTCATAATTTCTTTTCATTACACAGCCATGTACATCATGATGTGGTGCTTGACATTTGCAAACAGTAAAGAAGTAGCTAGTCTGTACAAATGTGAGCCAAGCATCATTGCGTTTTCATGCATGTGCTAAAAGTTTCCAGAGAGAATTTAATTAACAATTAAAACCAGAGGTGCTTTCTGAACTTGTGCACATGCACATTCTTATGTTGCAACGGGACTGAATTTGTTCAAGTGAGCGTCTGAGCATTTTGTGTTTTATTTCTGGAACAGGGAATGTGGTACAAACACAGGAAGTCTCAAAGGTGCCCAGACAGCTTCTTACCAAACTGAATCCACCATTGGGATAACAATGAACAACCGAAGAGGCCATGTTAGGGCTTCTAAGAAAGCCACTGCTCTCCAAATCTCACATTGCTGCCCTTTGGGACCTTGCCATAGATCGATTGTTCTCAAACTGGGGGTCAGGACCCCCCTGGGAGTCCCAAGATCATTTCATTTTATTCATCACCACATCCTTGAAAATCGTGTCCTGGTTATTGTTTCTCCTAAGCTCTTTTTTTTTTTTATCAAAATCTTATCAATTGTACTCAAGCCTGTTAAAAGTGTATTTATTAAGTTTTTGCTGCAGGACCTTTTTATAAATTTTAAGTGATATGTGCTCCTGCCTAGTAATCCTGTATTTGGGTCCTTTCTTTTTGTCTTGAACTGTGCTTTATGACAGAGAAGTGTTTTGTTTGAAGAAAGTAAACCACATCTTCTGTGTATAGAATATGGTTGAGGTTGTATCTTTGTTTCAGCTTATTTGTTTGCCATTAAAATTGGTACAGTAATCTCTTTCATATCCCAGAGAATCATTTTAAAAATGACAAAAAAAAAAGAAGTCTTGGTCTGAACTGAACTCAGTAAAAAGGTCTATGAAGCAAGATGATAATCCTAAACACATCATTTTACCAGAGAGTAGTTATAGAAGGATACAGATGATGCTAGAGAATGTGCAAGCAATTTTTTTCTGACTTTACTCCAACAGAAATGTTGTGAAAAGACCACAAACTAACGGTTCATATGAGGAAACTAGAACTGCATATTTAAAACTCCTATGTTCAGAAGAATGGGCTTAAAACTAAAAAGGTACAGTAGGTCAGATAATGAGATCAAATGTTTGTGTCAACCAAAGATTTGTAAGATGTAAGATTATTTCCTTGGTAAATTAATGACTGGATTTATTATCTTTTTTCAAGTTATAATGGGTTTTTGTCATCCATTTTCAGATATTGTGTGATAATCTTTTGATCTACAGTATGTGATGTATTTGTAGAAGTTATGAAAATTTCAAAGGAATCACATACTTTCAAGCACCCTCTGTGTTATGTGTTGTTGCATTTACCAGCTTCCTTCTGCTTTCGGAATTCTCCCTTTGCTCTGTAGCCTTTGTATTTGGCCTGAAGTCGTGTTGCTGCAAGTGCAGAGCATAAAACTAAATCCTGTTGCAGCAACTGATGATGAGGGATTTTAACATTTTATTCAAACTCACCCAGGTCATGTTTACATTTCTCATAAGCATCTTCTGTGGCATAAAGTGTCCTTGGGTGACGGATGAATATTTTAGTTCTATTTTTGAAAAAAGAAAAAGAAAAAAGGAATCATTCTTGTTAATCATGACTTGCACTGCACTAGCTAAGTTAAATCAGAAAGCTGTACTCACCGTCCCATTTTGTACTCATCTGGCAAGTAGCCCAGATGTTGCGCCAGCACTTCCACTCCATCAGCAGGCACTCCTCTCCAGTGTGGCCAGGTGGCTGGGCACAGTGGTTTGTATCTGTGAGACGAGCCAAATAACACACACAGCACATTTTTTAGTTGAAAAATCGAACATAAATGAAGACAGCAAAGGACAACTGTCAAAATACCTCTTTAAGAAAACTTCATATTTGCGTCGGTAAGCAAAACCAGCTCGTCTGACTCTGAGATGCTCTATCAAGCCCAGATACTTCACCTGGTGCCTGATAAGTGCTTCATCAAACTGGCCTGTGATTGTGTGACAGATACAATGATGGTTTACTCAAATTCACACATTTTCATCTTCTTCACATGAGTTGACTCTCCATTGATGTACCTGGCTTCTTGGACTCATTTGACTTCAGACAGCGTATGTACCAGGCCTCTTTTGCTGTAAGCATCTCCGTTAGCTTCACCAGGCTGCTCTTGAATTGAGTTGCCACCTACAGAAACAAGATGAGGGTCATAGTCCCTAACAGCTCATCAGTGAGCGACTGTAGCTGTTTAACTGTTGCTGACAAAAAAAAAAGGGGTTTCTGAGCAAATAAAGAATAAAACTGTGTCAGATGGTAGTGATGGAGGATGTAAAGAGCCAAACATAGATGAACTTACGGTTTCTGGTCTTCTCCTGTTGTCTAGATCCATGATGGAGAAACATTCTCTGACTATGGCATTTTTCGACTGACACATCAGCTATAAGACAAAGGATTTACACATGAAGGTTAAAAAAGAAAACAAATTTATCCAGCACAAAGCATTCTCTTCTTTTTTATAACAATAAGCCTACAACGTGAACTGATAAAAGACTCGCCTGTCAAGCACATAGCAGCTCTGTCTCATTGAACAACAAAACTTCAAACTTACATCTTTTATATTTCTGTATAGCAGGTCGTTATTTTTGTCCAGGAAACCTGGAGTGTAGAAGAACAAATATAAATATTTGTATCCATGAAGTGAATGGTTAGGAATAAAAATGTAAAGATGTGTGAGTAGAAGGGCCAAAGACTGTGGTTCTTTTTACCCACAACACAATATGTGACCTCCCCGGCATAATGCAAGAGGCGGAAATCTCCCCTCTCCAGAGTCTTGCGTGTCATTTTGTCAGCCAGTTTGTGCCTGAAGGTGCAGAGACGGAGACAAGGGGATGAAGAGTGTGAAGTTTTTTCAGATTAATCCTAATCCTCCATCTCTATCTCAGTGTTAAGTCCCATCAACAGAGCACTGATTAATGGCTTAAGCAGTAAGAAAAATCTTTGAATTGTGTGCTTTCAGTTAGACGGACAATTTAATGACTTTAGGTAATTACTTTGTGCAAGACTCACAATGATCATGTTTAGTGTTTAACTGCCAAATAACTTAGTAAAGTTTCAACATCTCATTGTTCATGGAATGCTCCATGTGATAACTGAACTCACGTCACAAAGTGAGGATGATTTCCCATCTTTTTCTTCTAACCTTTCCAGGAAGGTGAGATCTGTGGTATCACCTGGCCTGAGACACTCTTCATCCTGCAGGATAACCAGAAGCAGTTTCATCATCTGTTGTGTGTTTTTTTCTTCCTCTCTGTTTTTCAATATATAAGTGTATGGCGAGGTACACAACGGAGGGCCCGGGCGGGATTCGATCCCCATGGCCTGGCCAATACACACCAGTATTGATATTATTCCTGTGTGTTTCTCCTCAACCAGGTCACATATGATCTTGTTGTTGAAAAACTGAACAGGTTCCCACTGGAAAAATAAAATAAAATGCTGTTTAAAAAGGAAAAAATATGTAAATACATGACTTTTCCAATTTCACATTAAGTTACCTCAATTCCTTCTGCTTCATATTCCTCCTGCTCATTTTTGAGTGTCAGCTGGATGAAAAGCTGCTGAAGCTTCTCGTTACAGTAGTTTATACAGAACTGCTCAAAACTGACAAGCAGAGTTAGGACAAAGAGCCAAAGCTCAGTTAATATGTTGTTTTGAGACTATATTTTTTTAAAAAAGAAAAGAAAAAAAAAAAGTCTTCAGTATTTCCATTAACAAGGGCTAAAGCTTTCCTCCTTTCCTCCAGCCATTCCTCAACTATTCGGTTTTATCCAGCCACAGCGATTGTTGCTCAACCTAGTTCACAAGTCCATCCCAGAGCTAACTCATAGAGACAGAGACTCTCTTTAACAAATCCAGCTAAAATTCAGTTGGACAGTGAGAAGGACCTGCATTTTAAAGAAACCCATGCAGAACGGCGTTGATGCAAACTCCACACCAAAATAGAAAGCCCAGCCCATCTGCAGGTCCAAACCCAGAACCTTCATGCTGCAAGGTGACAGGGCTAGTTTGCAAAAATATAATAAGACACCATGTACCTGTTTACGTAGAAAACCTCAAATCCATAAATGTCCAAAAGTCCTATAACAGTCTTCTGTGAGGAGTCCTGTCAGAAAGACTTAATTAAAAACATGTTATCAACCAGGATTTGTCATCTGTAGCAAACCCGTCCCGTGTCTTCACCTTGTTCTCCATGGACTCATTGATCCTGTTTACCAACCAGGTAAAGGTCTGTCCATATATGGCTTTAGCCAGGGCATCTCTGGCATAAATGGCATGATCGACTGTGAATGGAGTAAGGACCTGTAAAGTGCAAAAACATGGTAAGGTAGAAGAGAAAAATAAATATATTTAACACAACTGAAGACAGCTTTAATGTGCATGAACCTGATCTTTTTTGGCTTCAATCTTCCTGAATGTAAGTCCCTCATGAAGACTATGGGCATCTACACCAAGCAGCTGTGAGGAGAAGTTATATTAGAAGGAGAACTCCAGTGCATGCTGGATTTATTTTGGTTATTTTAAAATGAGCTTTTCTGTTTCCTTACATTTGAAACCCAGTTCAGTTCTGTGTTGTTATTCAGAAGGGCATTGCCCTTATTGTCTGTGTCAAACTGGACATTCCCCAAGTGGAGAACACTGGCAACAACCCCAAACAAGTGCTGCACAGAATTATGATTTTAATCGTATTGCAAAGAAGGTAACCATAAACAACTATTCCACTGTCATTCGAGGCATCTGAGATGCCATCCACCTTACGTTGGTATTAATTTCTTCAAAGTCGATGACTTGCAGTGCATTTTTGACTGACTTCCAGTCATTTTTGTCATTGATGGATGGTACAATGGCACACTCCCCCTGTTAGAAACAATGAATAGAAAACAAAATGTCAAGCATACAACTTTGATACAGTTTTGTTAATACAGTAGGAGCCTCACCCAATCATACGCACCTGTGTTAGATAGTTGTATTGCTGGCAGTTTCTCTCCAGGCCCAGCTGCTGCAGCAGGTCATCTGATCCCCCCTCTACCAGCTGAT
Source organism: Atherinomorus stipes (assembly GCA_023101725.1). Lineage (NCBI taxonomy): Eukaryota > Metazoa > Chordata > Actinopteri > Atheriniformes > Atherinidae > Atherinomorus > Atherinomorus stipes. Next base: position 1,107,873 of record JALJCO010006760.1, read on the forward strand.
AGAAGATGTGGAAATTCCTCTCCCCGTGATTCTGATGCACAACCCTTGATTTCTCCAGCAGGTAGTTCAGTATGTGGCCTCCAACAGCATCCCCCTAAATCATGAACAACGTAAGAAGAGCTCTACTACTTCCAAAAACAAAACAAATAAACAACAACAAAAACATCAGGGGAAGTTCCTAACCAGTCTAATAATTGTGACATTTTGCTAAGTTGTCCTTTTGTTTAAACTGTATTTCCTGTTTTGAAATTAACATTCAGTCAGTTCTCCCTTTTTGCTGATATGAAAATGTCCTTATAACTTTTCATTTTTGTTCAGTGTATTATAATAAGGAAAGACAACAACTAACGCAACAATTAAAACAAAGTGAACAAAAAATTCAAAGCTTATTTTTGGGTCCCCCCACCCCCATTTGCTCTATCACTTGTGTGACCCTTTACCTGGCTGTTAAACTGAATGTCCATATACTTCCCAAATCGACTTGAGTTGTCATTCTTTAGTGTTTTGGCATTCCCAAAAGCCTGCAAGAAAACATATCAGTCAGAAATATCAGTTACTTTCGTCCACTTTTAAACATTTAATTACAGAAGTAGTGGTCTGACCTCCAGGACAGGGTTGGACATGAGCATTTTGTCCCTGACAGTGTTCAGTAAACTGGTGCTGGGACAGCTGACAGCATAATACTGCAGTATCTTCTTGGAGGCCTCAGTTTTTCCTGCTCCGCTCTCACCAGAGATGAGAATGAAGTGATTGTTGAACTCTGTCAGCATGGTGTGGTAGGCATTGTCTGCTAAGGCATAGCTGTAATGATGCACAGCAATCATTAGATCTTATGGTTAAATTGTGGTCAACATAGACAGCGTATATGACAAAAGTGACTGCTACTTGTGAAATATCACAAGTGTTTGGACTGACCCCAACTAAGACCACTACGGTGAGTACAGTCCTGTCAGTGAAGCACAAAGGTGGGATAATATATAGTTGCATGCTTTCAAAATTATTATAAAAGGCACCATAAATGCCTGTTAAACAAAAGGAAATATTATACTGAACACTAAAAATTCCCAGTTAACTTAAGACTGACAGACAGATAATGAATGATCACTCTGCCAAGCTCACAGAAATTCTAAAGTTCAAGTGGTTGAAAAAACATAACCCCTCATTTTAAACCATCAACACTACATAGGTTTTTGTTTTTTTGTTTGTTTTTAAGGCAACACAGTTCCCTTGACAAGAAAGGCAGAACACCACCCCAGAGATTTGACACTGATATCATCAACACTAGGGAGGATTGAGTCTATCCTGTAACATAATTCAAATTCATGGGAAGAAAAACATTGAGTCGTAGTAATGAAAAGTAGATGAAATCACATTAGTATAATGAGGCCTTCATTTTTAATACAGAAAATCACTTTATTATTTTAATTTTTTATTTTCATAAACAGAAAAAAAAGAGAGAGAATAAATGCACTTCAGAGGAAACTGTTTTAAATCATTTGACATTCGTGAGACATTGCTGTGGTGTCTCATACTTTTTCCTCAACTGTTTAAATCAATTTCATACTTTTCTCTACAAACTCACATGTGTGGTGGAAGCTCAAAAAAGTTGACACCCATATAGATATCCATCTGTTTCTTATTGTAGATGTCCAGCTCCTTATATGGATTGACAGAAACTAACAGTGTGCCAATGTAGGTCTAAAAGGACAACGAAATGAATCACTATTAGGTTTACTGCAAAAATGTCATACATTTGTTGAATGCAGGGTTTAAATAGTCCTTTCTCAGACTCACATAGATGAGATCTTTGCTGAAACGTTTCTTTAGGTTGCTGAGAAAGGCCACCTCTGTGGTTTCATCCAGGAGGACGAAGTCCTGGATTCCCACCCGATCCCTGGCTGTCAGGGCACCCTCCATGTCTAGCAGACCCTGAGCAACAAGTGGTAAAAACCATATGCTAAATGCTTGGCTCCAGAGCACCGAGAAAAGCATTTTAAATGACAGATCTTTCTAAAAACAAACAGATATTATAATGCTACTTTGTCCAACACTTGAATATTTATGAGAACATTTGATAAAAGTTCAGTCATGTATATTTACAACTTCAGCTGGATGAATGAATCTGTGAAAAAAAAATGGCTCCATGGGAGAGAACAGTGTTTAAAAAAAAACACAGAATAAGGACAAACATAGTGTTTGTTAGTTCTATTGGAAATGAGGGGTCTAGAGATCCTAAATGTCTTTGAAGCCAAGTTGTGTGATTGTGCAGATGAACAGACAGAAGATAATAATTGCAACACAACACACAAGGACCCTGGCTGGCAGCCCATGGTTCCCTTGAACTACCACACAAACCAAACACAACACAGTGTGCAAATGGATGGCGGAGCCTGCGGCACATTTAAGAAGCATAGTGGGAAAAAAATTCCACCAGTCTGTTTTGCATTCGCAGCACCAACACTTAGACCAAAGGTTTTCACAGCTTTTGTTGGTTTTGTATTTTTTCTCTCTCCTTTGGAAGCAAAAGTCCTTTGATTCTCAACTCTCTCTGTAAAAACATTAAAAAAGATAATCCATTGGATCTAATTGACACAAAGCCCTCCTCACCCCCCCTCCCCCTGCTCTGTCCTCCGCCTATGGCCCTTATTTCTTCTGAGAAAGGCCAAGTGTTTTTGTCCTGTAAATACCACGGAGCAGAGACAAAAAAGACGTCTTTAAAATGCAGTCTACAATCCATTACACATATTCCCCCTGCATATCTATTCAGTAATTATTCATTAGAAAACATTTAACGTCACAGTGAATTTCACACTAGGCAGTCGAAACACAATAGAGGAGATTTGGCCTATTTTGGGGTGAGGAGCTGGGGAGGGTTAGCTGTACAGAGGAAGGGTGAAGGCGAAGGAGGCGGGGGAGGAGGGGAGCAGTATTTGTCTGATCTGAGAACCTCTGAAACGGGGCCGTCTTGAGACAACGGGACAGACTAAATAGTGCAGTAACGGTCTGTGCCCCGCTGCTTGCTGTGACACTCATTTAGTTTGCTTTAGTGCGCCCCGAGGGCAAACAATAGAGGCTTGTTCTTAGCAATCCTGTGCTGTAATTTGGACTTCATTACTTTGCTCATACAGGGCCCCATGAAGGTTGGAGGAGGCTAGTCAGATGAGTGTTTTTTTTTCCACCTGTCAGCACTGCACCCCCAAGTCCTCTCACCCCTCTCTTCAACAATACTCCTCACCCCGTGTCCCCACCAATAACCCTCACACGACCCCCTTCCCAAAGCAGCCCCTCCCTCCCACCCACTTTAAGCCAATGAGACAGGTGAACAATATCATTGAAGAAACCCCTTTTTGGACGTCAGAATCAATCTGCCGATGTGATGGTAGCGGTGCTGGTGTGGGGTATCTGTGACACCCCCTTCCTTCATGGGAACAAACTTCTCTCAAGGCAGCACAAGCAGACAATGTGCTGGGACAGCGTGACTTAGGGATCTGCCATACGGTATTACAAGTAATAACATGGACAGATAAGCTCCTGTCAAGGGAAGGATTAATGAATTCAGGGGTGATAATAATGCTAATGTTTTTAGTTTTCTGACTAAATCTAAAAGTTTGCTGTTTTCCTTTCAGGTTTCTTTTGGTGCCCTGCAGCTATTTCTTTTTAAGAAAGCTGTCTGCTGCAAACAGAACTGTTTCTAATGACACTGTGCCTGAAAGGCTGAACACTAAAGGGGCGTTCTCAGTCCAGGAGGACAAGAGGTCCTGAACTGAAGAAAGCACCTGACAAGTGAAAAGGTTGATCCTTATGCATGTGTTATTTGTAGTCTAACATATCTAAGAAACTAAATTAGCTAGATTTTCATTCCAATCATAATTAAACAAAAAACAACACAGTCTGATGCAATTAATCCTGAAAGCCACGGTCAGATCAGGTGAATTGACATACTACCTCAGAGTACAACCAATTGTATTTTAATTAAGAGATGGTCCCTCATCTTGGTCTAGAGTGTCAGTGTTGCCTGAGACAGAGTGACCTCATCTGTGTGAGAAGTGGAGGTAGCTTTAGATGGGGGAGGGAGTAGCAGCTACTGGGCTATTTGAATGATTTACACACAAACAAGAAAATTTAGCTCCCCTTACAAAGGATTATACCCAATCATTTGACCCCACTTGTAACTGGGCCTCACCAACTAAAAGCATGTTGGAGAATTCAACTTTTTTGTTTAGAGCTTATTTACTCTATAACTAAACAATGAAGAAGACGAGGAGGGATAGTCTCTGACGTGTTTGTTAAAGCTACTCCACAGCCAATTAGCTTAATTTTGGATATACATGTCAAGCAGTGACAAAATTTGCCCAATATCACCTCTAATGCTACTTAGTTAACATTTAAATGATATTTTAATTTGTTTTGTTTTGGGGGGAAGCTTTGAACATCAAATTATAAAACAATTAGTGTCAAAATTTACAAATTCTCAGATGCAATAATGCAAATGAAATTTTTTCACACTTTTTGCTTTTTACATACTGTAAATAAATTTGATCAAACATTTTAATACCTAGAAATGCCAGTAGGCTAATTTTGTTGACACTTACAATAGTTAGACCTAGCTTCACATTATTAACACTGATATTGATCGTGCCATCTAATTTTCTGCTAAAAACCATGCTTCCAAGACATGAATCATCCTACCGAGAGTGAGATTATCTTAGCCTCAAGGCCAGTTTTCTCAGCACCACTCACAACATATATACTCTATCACTCTACCACACTTATTTAACCAACTTTGAGACTGATAATGTGGTATTTGAACTGTGGTAAGATCCTTTAAGTAAAAAAAATATATATATATATATATATATATATATATAAAAGAATAAATGGTATTTTTGCAACAAAGTAAAGCCAAACCTGCATTTCCGAAGGTAAGATTGTCTGCTAACCAGACGCAGCCTCTCAGTCTGGATCCAAATATTAAAAAAAATTTAAAAAGGCCTCCTCGCCACCGAAATTAGACCAAAGTAGTGGATCCTCCTGTGTCTGTTTGCATGGAGGCAACCGGTTGAACCACTGGATTCTTGGCAGTTTGTTGGCAAAAGTCAGGATTATAATGTGCTATTACAGCAACATATTTACTGTCTTCTATGTCCAGTTGCTCATTGACGCAGTTTGTGCTGGTAGTATGATGTTAGAGATGCATGGAGGCCAATGCATACATATACCACTGTCTTTACTCAAGCTCGGGGCTTCATGGGCTGAGTGCTTAATCATTCATGTCTGGAGGTGGAGAGATAAAGAGATCTTATTCAGTGCTTACCTGGGTATCTACTGCTCTACTGAGTGTAACGTAACAACACAGAAACAAGATCCAAACCTCACGATTCATCCCCCCTTTACTTCTCTCTTTCTTCCTGGTATCTTCTTCTCTTTTTCTCTCTCCAGGCTCCATTACATCACTGCCACAACGAAAATTCCTCAGTCACATTCTTCCAGCTGGCACATTCAGGTCTGATTACTGATCTTTGATTAGTAACCAGACCTGACTGTATTCATGATTGCAATGTTGGTCAGAGGAACACTGTTGTTTTGAGACAATTTGAGCTGCACTTGAATTAAAATGCCACAAGCCTGATGCACATATACAACTAGCAGATTTAGTTCTTAACTTAAGTTCATATGCTCATGTTTAGTTGTTTTATTAAGGAGCGAAAAATAATGAAACAACAGAATGTCATATGAAAGGGAGATAACTCATAGCTACACTGTAAAATTACAGTTGCTTAATCAAGATATCATTATGTCTTTTATATTGTAACTGTAAATTTTCTGTGAAAAACAGGTTATGCTGTCAACAGCAGGTGCCAGTTTTTCAGTATTTTACTGTTATATTTGAATTAAATTAAATTAAATTAAATTAAATTAAATTAAATTAAATTAAATTAAATTAAATGAAAATGAAAATGAAAATGAAAATGAAAATGAAAATGAAAATGAAATGAAAAATACTGAGATAACTAAAGTATTTTTATATCATTTTCATTTCATTTAATTCATTTTGCAGAAAACAGCCATGAATAAATAACAATTACGTACTGCTTAAGTTCCAGTTTCCAAAACGGCATACCATAATAATTTATACTTTTCCACTGTAATTTAGGGTCATAAGCTGTAAGTTTTTCACTGTAAATTTAATTTTGGGGGGACAAAATTGTATTGCTTTTACTGTTGCGATTGCAAGAAAATATTGTAAATAAGTAACAGTTGTGTAATGCAAAGTTTATGGTTGCCAAATAAAAAACCTGACAAATAAGAAACCTGCCAATCTGGCCAGATTATGTTGTAATCTGTTTTGATCTCTTAAAATCTATTGGTTGCAAAGTGTCCCTTTGAGGTGAAACAATTTAAACAATTAATTACAATAGTTAATTAACTAATAGCAATATTAAGTCAAGACATCTGTTGATTGTGTAGTAAAGGATTGAAAGACGTTAGCATGCTAGCTAGCTGGTGTAGCACCATAATTTTGTGACAAAGCATGATAAAATACAATTGCTTTGTTGTCCCTTGTACAAAATCTGACTTAATTCTTTTCAATAACATAAAGAAGTGAAAGCTGACTGAAGGGCTTGTAAAACGACCACCGGAAACTAAGGTGGTTTTCAAAGAAAAATCCGGGTTGAGCCATTTGCAGCCGCAGCAGTAAAAAGTATACAATGTTTCAATTTTCAACAAACAGGGCTCCATTTCACACATGCTTTTTATCGCCGCACCCAAGCAATCGCTCTACAGGCTGGAGTGTTACTGTATGTATCCATGCCATGTAGATGCGCTCCAGCCGGAAAAGAAGCTTTGCTGAGTTGTAAACAAAACGCACGTGAACGATGTACAGCAACACCACATGATACTGCTATTGGCATTCTACATGGTTTGTCTGTTTCAATGTCAGCAAAGTATTTCCTTTGAATACTATTCAATTCCTGTCTAGTCCGTGAGCGGGCGACTTACGTCAGCTACAAGTGCGAGTGACAGGTCACACTGACTCAGTCACGCCATGTTCACTTAGGTCGACCTTAACAGGTCCTCCTGTGTGAAAACCCACCTAGATCATCAGGAGACAAACGAGCCAGCAAGGGAAGTTTAATGCAGATTCTTTACTCTCATGTTCCAATTGAGTTTTCATACACTTTCATAATTTTCAGTTAAAAAAAAAAAAAATCCTGAAGAGGCCATATGCTCATACAAAAAGCCAATGCTGCTCCGATTGCTCTGCCACAGTGGCCTCATCAGACTCCACCCGCCATAAGCTCTGCTCGAAATAAGAATTTTACTGTTTTTTTTTTTTTTTCAAATTATCATTATGTTACACCAATTACATCAGAAAGTCTCAAGACTAATTTAAAAGAAATTCAATGTTGAATGCAATCAGACATGCTAGCACGACTCACATCAGTGTATCAGCTATGGGGGGGGGGGGGGGGGGGGGGGGGGGGATGAAGTTGAAAGAAGAAGGGAGAATAATTGGAGAATATGAATTTTGTAGAATGATAAGCTGTTGTCTGTATCAACTGTTTTTGAACAAAGACACAAAGCTGACCGCCCATGAACAGGGACTTGATATTCTTTTGGCATTCACATGGCCTCCTCAGTGCACAACAGATCATATTACATCCCCAAAACTGCAGAAAAGTGAAATTTGATGTCATGGCACCTTTAAATAGGCTAATATTGAAGAAGCGAGAGATACCCTGATCTGCCTCTGCCATCAAGATAAGAATAGTACAAACAGAGATTATCGTTAACTCCAGACCTCTTGGGCCAGAGTCCTGCAGGCTTTCCTTCAACACACCTCGATTCAAGTAAATGGGTCATTCAGAGGCTTGTGCATGTAAATTTTATAGTTTGGACATGTTGTAGATAGGGCTGTCCTTTGTCCCCACTGTTGTTTGTAATGGGGGATCAAAGTCCTCACGGAAGCTTTCAAGATCTAGGACAGAACTAGATCAAGAACAAGATTCTGTCGTGGTTGGGTTGGATGCAGGTGAAAAAAATCACATAAAATGACACTATATGCAGATGATGTGCTATTGTTCTTGATAAACCCCTCTCTGTCAGTCCCTCTTTCTTATTTAGATTATTGCCTGATATTTGCAGCATTTTCTGGATGCAAAGTAAATTTCTCCAAATTAGAGGCAATTCCTCTGGGTAATTTGTGGCCAAAGCCTGATGACACCAATCCTTTCGCATTCAGATGGTCCTGCATGTTTCATATCTATAAGCATGTATATTTTACTACTAAATTTGATCAGATGTTTCAAGCCACCTTTGATCCATTGTTTGATAGAAACAAACAAGATTTGGAGAGGAGGTATAATCTTCCCATATCATGGCTGAGCTGACTTTCACTTGAGATGATGAATATTCTTCCACATTTTCTGTATCTGATACAAATGATTCCCATCTTATTTAATCATATAATACTGAAAAACAAACTGAATGGTTGGTTTAGTGCTTTTTTTCTTGCCTCAACAAAGAACAACAATTAGGATGTCAACATTGCAGTTACTTTGTGCTACTATGGGTTGGCTAGATTTTCCAGATATTAAAGGTGTTATAGAAGATGTTTCTTTCAACAATTTTTGCAATATTCAGTAAAACTGGGTTCACTACCCCATACACTATGATTAATTAAAAGCTTTAAATATAGAGGTTATGGGGCGGTGATTAGCTCAGTTGGTTGAGCAGCCGCCCCATGAACAGAGGCTACAGTTCCTCAGCGCAGTCGGCCCTGGTTCGATTCCCGGTCGAGGACCCTTTGCTGCATGTCACTCCCCATTCTCTCTGCCCCTTTCCTGTCACTATACACTGTTGTATAAAGGCCACTAGTGCCCGAAAATCCTTTAAAAAAAAATATAGAGGTTATAATATACATCAGCTGAGAAAGTACTGGGGCTGAAAAAACATCTGCCAATCATTTCTGCGTTCTTTTACTTTTTCATTTGTCTACTGGCTTGTCAATCACTTTTACTAGCGTAGTAAGAGTTATTGACGGTCAGTCAGTTCAACGGGTAGTAGACGAGACTGATCAATGAGAGTGATTGATTGGCAAGAGTAATACTGCGACCCGAAAGCTGCGTGCACTCGTCTGATGTTTACAGCAGGTAGCTAACATCATTCTGCTAGCAATTATCAATGTTCAGACAATGACATTCTGTTTACTTGAGCTTGTGACATGATGGGAAAAACTGTACCTGCTGTCTGCTAAACACTGGAGTGGCTCGTGCTCATGTTATTCTGCAGGAGGAGTGAACTGTGAATCTAGCAGGTTGGTTTTGCACATGTGCATTATTCATAAACTCGCTAACAGTCTCTGCAGTCTGAAATGCCGAAAGATCTTCTATTGCGCCTTTAAGAGACATCAGTTGAGTGCCCATCTGAGATATGTAGTCAATTGGATGGTTCCTCAATCTGGCTTGAGAAGTCCCTGTCCAATTAGTCCTCTTAGAAATCTGCTTTTTATCAATAAACTGAGGTGCATCAAAAAGCTCTGTAGTAATCCAGTTATAATGAATGCTATTAAAGCATGGAGATTCACACAGCATACAGTATGGAAAGCAGATCAGGGCTTAAGCCACTTTTCACCCCAATCACGGTAACTCCGACTTTCTTCCAGGGACCTTGGAGAGGACTTTAAATAATGGACAGTTAAGGGAAGTTTTTTCTTCCGTGATCTTTTTTGATGGCCCTATCCCCAAGACTTTCAACCAATTTAGGGATAGATACGGCCTATCGAGAAATTATCTTTTTCAATACTTTCAGATTCAATATTTTATTAAAAAGAAAAAAAAAAGGAAAAACACACTTCACTTCTTGTTGACATGAAGGACACACAGATGGGGGATGCTTCCAATAAAGCCTTCTATGGTTTGAGGGACTGTTCAAGTGTTGGTTTTTGAGGGCTGGTTTAGAGCTGGGAGTAATCTGGCAGAGGGAGCCATGTGTTATGATATCTTAGGAGATGTGGGAAGACATCTGGAATAATATTATAATAAATTGTAACCAGACAAGGTGTGATGCAACTTAAGATGCATTGAGTACATGCTACTCCAAACCTTCTCTGCAAATATAGGAAGGATGTCTCTCTGCTCTGGCTGTTACATACTCCGCAAGAAGCGAGAACTTTCTTCTTGTTCTCGGGGCCACAAGAACAAAATTACTTCATTTTGTTCTCGCGGACGTGATTGAGGATGGCTTACAGCATGTTCTTGACCCCCCGGCCGAGCAGGACTTTTTCTCAGGGACCTCCGAGAAGTATTGTGTAATTGGTCGGACATTTGAAGCGGGCAGGGTTTACAGAGAGATGCTTGAAACAGAGTTGTCACGTCCGCATTTCCACAGATGTGCCGTTGAACTGATCGTTTTAATAAACAGCTGATCGAGGTGGTGAGAGAGTACGAAAATATAAACAACACACGTGGCATTTGAATAAACAGACACCATCGCGTGCGCAACTCAAGAAGTTTATTGCAAATGTGTTATCACTGGATGAACACCGTCACCTGTGTGGCAGTTGACGGTCCTGTCACTATGCCGCCGACTGATCATGCGCCCTGGCTACCTGGCCACAGGGATGTCCCTTTGGCTGAATGGTCAGCGTGCATGACTTTCACCTGGGAGTCTGGGGATCAATTCCCACCTGGGCCCTCTGTTGCATAACTTGCCACACCTGCATCTTGTCAGATTCAATAAATGAATCAATGCGGCACTGAGAAAACTACTAAAAGTTCCATTGTGTGTCTTTAAAGGCATATGCCACCCCTTGGTGAAATTTAGCCTCCCCCCTCAGTCCCCTAAGTTGGACAAGTGGGCAGAAGTGTTTTCTAACCAACCCAGTCATTCTCTGAATCTGGCAGCATGACTTTAGCTTAGCTTACCGTAGTCGCTGTAATCTGGCGGATCTGACTAGCACCACTTGGCAAAAGTGAACTAATTCACTCAAGATTTTTTCCAATTATGTTTTGTAACCCACACATGCTGATTGAGTACAAACGTGAAGCCGATTTCACATCAAAGGACTGACTAGGCGGCATTCAACAGGGGAACTATATGCCGCGGAAGTAGGACAATCAAAGGCGAAGCACCGCGGATAGTAGCAAAGGCAGCAAACATGCGCAGCATCCCCAACTTCCGTAAACAGTGTTGCCACCAGATGCTACCTTGGTGAGAGAGGTAAAGAAGAACCCAAAGATCACTGTGGCTGAGTTCCAGAGATGCAGTTGGGAGATGAGAGAAAGTTCCATAAATTCAACTATCACTGCAGCCCTCCACCAGTCCGGGCTTTATGGCAGAGTGGCCCGACGGAAGCCTCTCCTCAGTGCAAGACATATGAAACCGTATAAAGTTTGCCAAAAAACACATGAAGGACTCCCAGACTGTGAGAAATAAGATTCTCTGGTCTGATCTGACCAAGATTGAACTTTTTGGAGTTCATTCTAGGTGGTATGTGTGGAGAAAACCAGGCACTGCTCATCACCTGCCCAATACGATCCCAACAGTGAAACATGGTGGTGGCAGCATCATGCTATGGGGGTGTTTTTCAGCTGCAGGGACAGGACGACTGGTTGCAATTGAAGGAAAGATGAATGCAACCAAGTACAGAGATATCGTGGACGAAAACCTCTTCCAGAGTGCTCAGGACCTCAGACTGGGCTGAAGGTTCACCTTCCAACAAGACCCTAAGCATACAGCTAAAATAAAAAAGGAGTGGTTTTGGAACAACTCTGACTATTCTTGATTGGCCCAGCCAGAACCCTGACTTAAACCCAATTGAGCATCTCTGGAGAGACCTGAAAATGGCTGTCCACCAACATTCACCATCCAACCTGATGGCAGAAGATCCCCAAATCCAGGTGTGAAACACTTGTTGCATCATTCCCAAGAAGACACATGGCTGTACTAGCTCAAAACAGTGCTTCTACTCAGTACTGTACAAAGGGTGTGAATATTTATGACCATGTGATATTTCAGTTTTTCTTTTTTAATAAATTTGCAAAAAATTCTACATTTCTGTATTTTTCTGTCAAGATGGGGTGCTGAGTGTACAATAATGAGAAATAAAATTAACTTTTTTTGATTTTGGCAAATGGCTGCAATGAAACAAAGTGTGAAAAGTTTCAAAGGGTCTGAACACTTTCCGTACCGACTGTATTTCTTGACTATATTTTAGTAAACATTTCTATTATAATGAAGAAAGCATTTGTATTTCTCTTATTAATCTTTTAAGCTCCTATTGTATTTCACACTGTATTTTGCAATGTACCAGCCTTATTGTACTGTACTTTGTTTATTTGGAAAATTAATTAAAACAAAAAATAAAGAAGCATAATACTTGCAGCAAGTCCTAAAGTTGGACTAATAATGTGTTACTTATGTAACCTGGCAACCGCTGTTAGAAAACACACTCTCTAAGGTAACACAGGTGTCCATTTCCTCTGCTCCAGTGACCTATATGTGAGAAAAGCTCAGGTTTCAGCCAGTTTATGAACTGATTAATGTTCGGAAAGCTCTCAGTCAATTGGCTATGATGAATGATTGGTTGAGTGTTCAACATATTTAATTATTCACTCGCTACTCAAGAGAAGTTGTCAAGGTTACCTCTGCCGTCGGCCCCACCTCTCCCCCGGCCCAGCAATGCTTGTCCAATCTTAACAAGCTTTGTGCTACCCACTGGGCTCTGATTCAGCACGAGACCCGGCAAATCCAATTACACAGGAGTCAGAGAGGTTGATTTTCCCATTATGGATTCCATGCTGAGAATGAGAGCTGATGATAACACTCACATCACACCATCGCTGCACCTCTCTCTCTCCCTCTCTCTTCTCTCTCTCTCTCTCTTCTCTTCTTATTATTTTTTTGTCCATTTCAGTGTTCCCCTCCCTTTATTTCTCTCCATCTTCCTATCTAATTCCTCTTTTTCCTAAGGCTTTCTTTCTTCTCTGTTCTTTTCATTGGATCTCTCGTGCTTTCATAGTCCATTATTCTAATTTTTCAGGGCAGCGTAACGAAGGTTGGGCCTGTCATTACTTCAGTCTCCAAAGTGATAGGTCAGTGAGGTTACTTTTTACCCCATACTGGACAATTTGCTGTTACACAAAAATATTCTGTCTTGATTAAGTGGCATGAGGAACAGAAAAATGTAATTGAATCTCCTTTAGATTTCATTCTGCCTTTCTTTCATGTACAAAATGTCAAATTTCATCTCACTTAGTTTGACAAGGTTCTTAACCAATTCCAAAATGAGTGTTTTATTTTTTATCAGCCTAGATAATCACTGAACAGTAAATTCTAAAGCAAAGTGATTGAAACAGCATGACTTTTGAGTGTCTGTTCTTACAGGACACACCATGCATCGGTTGTGCCACATAAACACTGAATAAAAGCTCTTTGGAAATGAGGCTGTTTTAAACTCAGTCATCTGTGACAAAGAAGGACTTTTGCTCCTTCGTTTCCCTTAAGGCTCCTGAAAAGGCCTGACATCGCCTCAGACCAGTGGTTTTGGTGTTGAAATAGGCCACTCAAAGGTCAAGACCGTTGACCTTTCTGATTCAAGAAAGGACTTTCTCTGATCCTTGTGGACAACAGGATTGGGAAGTCCAGCAGTCCATCTGTTTAGTGGGAGAAAAGAAGATGGTGTGACAAGACCTGCAGAGGGGTTTGTGTGACAATACTGACCAATACTCTGCCAGTGCATTAACTGATTATCTGATCAAACACGTGGCTGAGAGTAAAAACTTACTGTCATGAGGCCTGACAGTAGTGATTAAAGTTTGAATATATGTAAATATAGAGTGAAATACAACAAAAATTTTATTAAGTAATCTTAACAATTATATTGTCCAAAGTAAAAAACAAACAAGTACCATTTGGTATCCAAAAGCATTTCCAATTGAAAAATTCATTCATACCCTAAAAATTATTCATACCCTAAAAGTGAAGAAGGAAAAAAAAAATCATCTCTCAGTGAAATAAGATGAAACTGACTAAAGTAATAATAAATAAAAACTCTATGAAAATAATTACATTGATTTTGAATTGTGGTTTTAAATAAATATAACAAACACACAAAAAATAAAAGAAGTAAACAAGCATGACACTTTGAGGCAATCACTGCAATCAGGTGTTTTCTCTAATGTTCAAAAAGACTTCTGCACCTGTTGACAGGTATTTTGGTCCACAGTTCATGGGAAAGGTGCTCTAATATGTCTGAGACAGTTTGTTTGTTTTTTCATATTATTATTTCCAATCACAAGTCAAAAGCAATATTTCATTTCACTAAATTACAATTTTGTAAATTTTCATTCATCATTAGATTCTTTAGTTTCTTGTTATTTGAATTACTGTTGTGAATTTAGCCTTTTCTTTAAATGGAGGGTATGAATAATTTTGAGGACGACTGTATATATTCAATAAACTAGCAACAAGAACTAACGCCAAACTCCACTGCATTTCTTTGTTCAGTTATGGGACAGCTGCAATGATGAAATAAAAACATGTCAAACTAGAGTAAAATTTAAAAAAATAATGAAATATAATATAATGAAAGGATATGTGGAAGTGAATAAGTCCTAATAAAGACCATGTATTATGTATACTGTAATTCATTATTAGAGTATTATCATTGTTAAGTATTATATTGTGCATTGTGATTATAAAGAAATGATTATGATGATGATTATTATTGAGTATTGTAAGGATTATACTGTGATTACGAGAATTATGATTTATAGTGAAAACTTTGTAGTATTGTGATTTACAAAAGTGAGTAAAGTTATCACTGAGTATTATCAATAATCATCATGCTTTTATTGTGGACTTATCTTTTTGAGTTTTGTTCTTGGTAGGTACGGTTCTACTGTGACAAGAATTTTTGTTAAATTACAGTGAATGTAAAGTTTAAGTTGTGTCTGACTGGGTTTTGGACCTGATAAGTTTTTACTTCTTCCAAAACTCCTTTTCAAACCGTTTTTATTTTTTTGATTTATGCCAAATGTGAGCGTTTGTTTTTAATTTCAGTTAGAAATAAAAGAGATAAAAAAAATATTCTGCCGTATATCTGCAACATTTTCTAAATCAGATTGTATCCAAAATTTTGATTGATGAAGTCATCCATAGTTAGAGAAAGCCGAGGAAAAGGTGCATCATGTTGAATTTCTCATTAAGTGGAAATGCTCAAATAAGTGTGAGCACTTCAAACCTGCACCCTTGGCATTAAGTTAATCTACAGTACTTAATTAAACTCACTGAACTAATTTGAGTGAATAAATCAATGAAAAATTAACCCTTTCTTTAAATATATAACAAGAGAGTTTTTACCATATAATTACTGAATATAAACTTACTGGTACTGTTATCAGTTAATTATCATATTTCTTCTGTGAAGGTGTACCTATATCTAAGTCTGAAGTCATCTGGCTGACCTTTGATGGGGCAGCCTGGTCACTCTACTCCATCTAGGTTGATTCTTTATTGGGGAAACAGTTTTTGGCAGGACACTGATGCAGCTCCTCAGTTAAGTATGGCTGACAGCCGCTTCCTCTGTGTGACCAGTGGGTCACTCTGGGTGACACGCTCTTCTGGGGGACACTGTGTCTCTGCCTGCAGAGGCGATTATAGGGGCGAACTGACCTCGTTCTCAGAGGGGGCCCATGTGTTTTGAGTAAACATTTGGTGCAAGACAAAAACACAGGCTGCAAACACAGGCCAACCCTCCGGTGGTGATCCCATTGTTTCCCCATTGCTCTTGAACAGGCATAAGGGACAAGAGCCGTCACTCTGTGTTCCTGAGCTCCAGGGAGTCCTTATGCTTTTAGTGATACTGGGTCTGCGTGCATTACACTGAGCCAGGTCACGCCAACAGGTCACTGCCATTACCTCAAGAGTCCTACACATATTAGCTCTTGGACATATATACATTTTTCACCTATGATGCAGCACAAGTTCACAGGAACAGCATAAAAAAAAGACTTCATTTAACAAAAAAGAAGTAAGTGAAGTTTATTTATGTAGCACCTTAGATAAAATTCAGTGCCTCAGAGTAGGATACAAAAAGAAAAACAAAGAATACTAAGACTAAAAAATGTAAAACCAAGAAACTTGTCTTCATTCTAAAAAGAACAGGTCACAGGTGGAGAAACCCTGACTCAGGAGTCATGTAGGCTCTCCAAATGGAACCAGTTTTGGGCATCGCTGCAGCCTTTTGTGCTGTCCGTTGGTGATCATAGGATTTCAGTTAGCAAAGACAAATGTGTCTTTGCAATCGATACAAGAAGAAATAAAAAACATGGATAGTAATTTACAAATCAGATTTTGACACCAGGTTTCTTCATTTTGAAATATTTCTCAAGTGGAAAAAAAAAAACATTTAGGACTGTGTGGACTCGTATTTTAGGTGTAAACCGGTCTAACATTGTATAAAATTTTGCAGCCATGACTGGACAGAGAAGCCTGAAGAGGTGATTGTTTTGTATTGATACATTTGCTCAATGCGCCATTGAAAGTACTGTACAAACATGTTGCTTTCACAACTTAATACTCAGTTAAAGCAACCATCGTTTCCATTTACCAATGCTGCATGCACGTCATACATTATGTACAACAGACAAAAAAAAGTTAGCAACTTAGCCTTTGGTGATAATGTGGGAATGTGTAAGTATCATTACTTCTCTAAATTAGATCCTGACAGCAGATCATTCGGCCTTAGCTGGCATTTTACCAAACCTCCAAATGTACACCAATTAACACAGGAGAATACAAAAAAATATGCATTTGCATGATGAAAGGAAATGCATCATAAGCCACACAAGTGAAGGGACTGGTACCTACAGAAAAGATGTCCTGCTGCCCTCGTTGTGGTGGTTTGTTTTGTCTACCTTCATCTTCTGGATCCACTTCTGGCTCAAACTATGGCTTTATTTGAGGAGTTGCCACAGAATAATATATTTGTCAATTTTTTCACTAAATTGTGAGTCAAACCCACCAGAAGAGACTTAAGCCAAATCCTTTCATACTCAGGGCGGATGTCTCCCCCAGGGGAGGGAAGTAAAACAACTCATTTGGAGTCACGGTAGGTGTATAGCTAATATAGAGGCATCTAAATTTAAGAGTTGGGTAACTCGAAATTACCTGGTATGCACTTCAAACTGCCTGAAATGCCTCACTGCCTTATTTGATGACATCCCCCTGAAACAAAGGCTAGTTTAGCACTGCTCAGACAAAAGCTGAGTCTTAAACTCATTTTTTTTTAGCAACCATTTGACCAATCAGAGCAAACTGAAACCTGACTGATGTTACAGTATTTGGTCAATTGCAATCTGTAACTTTGCAACTGAATTTATGCTCTTAAGATTAATCTTAAGGTTAATTTTGTATGTATCTGTTTAGAAAAGGCAAACACTGAAGCCCATTGAGACAGAAAGTCACTTTCTGCAGCAAATTCTAAAGAGCAGCAGTGAAGATACAGTAAGTCTAACAGAACTGTGTAGTCACATGAACAATGGTTACATATTTTCTACAGTGCTTCTAGATTGCATTACAGGATGAAAGGATTGCACTTTTAGCTGTTTTCTGAAATGAGAACATGCCAGTTAGTTTTTCAGGCAATTAATAAAATATAGAGGAATACTTTCCTCATTTAATCTCTAATCTGAAAAGCTAACCTGAACAAAAGCAGAAATTACATTTGAGAAGGTGAGACTATATAATGTGCGTGCTTTGTTTGACATTTGAGAAAATTACTGATCACATAATTAGTAACTCGTCATTAGACAGGAGTCTGCTTACCAATTAATCAATTCAACTGTATTAAGGTGTTTCCGTTACCTTGTCCATCATCTGTTGCTTTTGTGTCACAGTCCTACAAGCAAATTTTGGAGTGTTAAATCAACATATAAAGGGAAAAATAAAACATTGTATTTGGGGGTATTTTGTTATTAAAAAAAAAGGGGTTGATTAATTCTTTTATATTGAGAAAAAAAGAGAAAAAAAAAAATAAAAGAGAAAAAATATAAATGGAATGTAAGGAAAAAAAAATAAAAGTAAATAAAAAAAAGGGGAAGAAAATTAATTAAAAAAGAAAAAAAGATTTTGGGATGAGGAAAAAAAAAAGAAAAATTTTTTGTGTGATGAGTAGGAGCCAAAAAAAAATAAAATAATAATTAAATAAAAAAAGAGAGAAATGGAAGAACCAACGTATAAGTTAAGAATTTGTGAAGATGGGGAAGATGGTATGGTAGAAGGTGGTGGGGGGGGGAAAAAAAAAATAAAAAATAATAAATAATGATAAAAACAGAAGAAGGCAAAAGAGGGCACTATCTTAAACAAGGAGTGAGGGAATGAAGGAAGAAGGAGAAAGGAGGGAGGGATGGGGGGGGGGTAGGTACAGGGGGAATAATATATAAAAATAAAAGATTTCGTTTTTGTTATAATAAAATACAGCTGAACACTGGTTGCTAGGGTCAGACTGTCGGCTTTAAATCTTACCACCACTGTCCCCATCCATCATCATCATCATCATCATACTGATCAGTCCTTGAATCAGGCCTTTAACACAGTTTAGCCATGAATCCTGCAGTGTTCAGCCTGTTTCCAGATTATAACCCCGCGGGCTTTAGGACCTAAAGGATCCACTTTCTGAGGACGGTCTTGTTTTTGTCCGTTACGTTCATGCATGTAATCATTGATTGTGCCTATTGTGACAGGCCGATTTACCATCTGTAGGGTCCCATGGGGCTGATAATGCTGATACTACAGTCTCCCTTAATTTCCAGCCACAGTTTAACTTCAGACTGGTTTTTACATCTTTTGCCTGGTAGCTTTAAATGATCCAATATTTACTTATTGAGTTGATATAACTGTCCCACAGATATCTTCTCATGAATTTGACAAGGAAGATTTTTTTTCATTTGCTTATTTGTTCTGCTAAAGTTTGACACAATATGGAAATATATTAATAAGCTTTTACCACGGGAAGTCTCTTCTCAAAAATATTCTCTGGGATTCCTGACTTAGACATCTGGCCCAATTATTGATATTCATTGAGATGATAAAAGAAAAGAAAAGAAAAGAAAAAAGGAGGTAGCGCTGCTTTTGCAAAGTAAGAGAAAAGTAGGCTAAGAGAAACTTTGTCACATATTGAAGAAAAAGAAACATATAGAAATTTCTGTTGGTGTTTTTTCTTTCCTTGGTGGGGGGGCTGCTCTTCAGACAAGTGTGAGCTTTTGCCGCCTCCTGCTGAAGCCCACCCGGCCCCCTGCCCTCCCTGTACCCGCCTCCCTCTCACTGCTGAGAGGAGCAGGACGCGGCCTCTGCGGCGGGAAGCAAATTATCTACAAGCACTTCCTCAAGAAAAAAAAAAGTTCACACTCACATAGATGCCACCACAAGTTGCGACTCACAACGTCTTAGATGTGAACCAGGGAGTTACTCTGAATAACCTCGCTGGAGTACAGGAGGAGCAACTTGGATATCTAATTATTTTTCTCTTTTCAAAATATTAGGGTTGGGTTTTTTTTTGTTTTGTTTTGTTTTTTGAAAGTTGCTTCTGCTGACTTTGTCTGGATCAGTGATTTTGAAATACATTTTATTGCCATCAAACTGACGTAACCCGAACAGAATCTATCCTGTGGTGATGCATTTCGTCTCCTATTAGGACCCTCGGGGTGCGCCTGTGTGCTTGTGGAGCGGCACAGGAGGGCAGACTGGGACCCTCTGAGATATACGGTCTCGTCCCTTTTAGAAACATACAGTGCTGAGACTATGATGTCTGGATGGATAATGGCCTGACTTTTAAATGCAACAAACGTGTGTTTGGTTGCTGTGGATGCACGCGAAGGGGCTTGCCAAAAGTGCATAGCCTACAGTCCCCCCAGAAAGGAGAAATTAAAACCGCAGCCTCGCTTCTTCGGTGTTTGCTGCTGAATTGCTGGATGTTGTCGGGACTGTTGACAGGCACTACATTAACAACAGCTGTCAAACTCATGGGATTCTCCTGCCCCCCGGGCGACTGGGAGCTCTGCTGAGGGGTCTCTACTGCGCATGTCAGAGCGCTGGACAGCTCCAGAGAGGGAAATTTAAAAACGGTTTTTTGGGAGAATCAAGTGCAACACAGTGGAATACAGTACAGGGGCTCCCGACCTGCTCTCACTTCTTCAATATCAACTAAAACAGGTGACTGACTGATTATTGTTGTTGTTATTATTGTCACTTTCTTTCTTTCTTTCTTTTTTTGTGAGGATGTTAGTTTTGTGGAACAAATTGTAACTTCAATGATTTTTAGACTTTGACTGTAAGCTCTCAGTGACAAGGCTTAATTCTATGACATTTAAATCTGATCAGAGAAAATGTGGCCAAACTATTATGAAAGCATTCTCACGTGAGACTTTTCCATGTTTAATTAATGGTAGTTGTATTATTTTGTTCTGTGCATTTATAGATGGAATTTAATCTGTAAGAGGGCATCAATAAAACATACAAATTGTAAAATAGGACTGAACAACAACAAAGGCCAAACAGGAATTGTGTGCACTTGATTATTTCTTAAATTAAATTCTCATTAAAACCTTAGATCTAATTTTAAAATGTTTTTTGTCTTATCATGAAGCACTTCTGTATTTTGTGTTGTTCTATTATGTTTATTTACTTACAGGTAAAGGCATCATTTGAAGTAATATTCTGCATATTGTGCAAGCAATGTCTGAATAGCTTCTTTATATTAGTGGAAAGATTCACCTAAAACATGAATGCTCATGTGCTGTTTGTGGCAGATATACCACATATCCCAGGAAATGATAGAAGGTGGAATAACTTCCAGGATGTCAGGAATAATTGAGAATGCTGGGCATCATCCATCACCACAGGACTACAGGTGGGACTTTTACTTTCTTCAAATCTATCATGACAAATTTATTTTATCTGGCAAAAACAAAGTCTTGTTTATTCATCACAAATAGTCAAGAACACTCAAGTCCAAACAATTCAAGAAGGAGAAACCATATATTTTATTAATCAAATCGTTTAAGATGTTTCCCTAAAAGGCTGTGGAGCAAACTGTCTAATCCACTATGTTTAACCTAATGGTAGATGGACAGCTCTTTTTGTGCATGGGGGGGTTGCATGAAAAAGGAGAAAGAAAAAAAATCTTGAAGAATAAATGATTTTCAGTCTGAATGGATCTGTCAGAAACCATCAGCTCTGTTTACACTCCTGCTGTCGGCACACGGAGAGACTGAGCTTCTTGGCTGGCCGGCTCAGGGGGAGTCGGGGCGCTCTGGGTCACCAGTGTGCACAAGTGGTTCCCAATTAGAAAAGGAGGGAGGGAAGAAGGGAGGGGGCACAATATTTAGAGTTGTTGAACTCCCGGAAAGGCTTGAATGATACATGGAGACACCAGCTTAACATGTTTTGCATCAGTGAGCAATTTCCATGCTCTGCTAGTGAGAGAGAAGGGGAGGTGGAAATCCCTCTAATGTGTCATTTATTAGAGTTACCATCAATACATATTCGATTATAAATTATCAACACATTTAATTTGCTTATTGTGTATTTGCATGCAACATGAAAAAAAGAAAAGTTGCTGCGGTTACATTATTTTAGGGCTACAGCATTCATTAGGTCTTTAAACATAAGATATGTATAAATCATAAATACTGACACTGTTACACTTGGGCGTAACCTCTTTTGTCTGAGGTAAAATAGAGCTCACAGCACAACAAGATATAAAACAGATCAGACAAGGAGTCATTTTCTTTAATTTTGATTTTAGGTATAAAATCCTTTTTTTTAAAAAAAAAAAGCCCCAGCAGCAATGTTGTCATTTGTTTCCAAGATATATGAGGACCTTGGCTGCTGATTCCTTGCTGCAATGATGTCACTTAATCAGACGGCCGACACAGAACCCTGACCTCAAACTATATTCACACCCCCTATTTGCCAGAGGCTCCGTTGAGCTCTCCGTTTAGTGGAAATTGAGGGGGTGTGGTGGTGGGGGTTGGGGGCCGTGAGGATGGAGGCTGGAAAGGGACAGGGAAGCAGATGGCATCCTATTTGTCCCTCTTATGTGAGGGCTGTCATTCCAACAGATTAATGCAAGGGTCGGGTAAAGAAAAGAAATGACAGAGACAATCAAGGAAGGGTCTGGGGAAGACAATAGGGACACGTGCCACTGGGCAGATTTGTCGTTTGGGACACAATAGGTGATCATTTTTCAATAGACGAGGCCAACTGTTTCAGGCAACATGTGCTGCTGTCCCATGTTTCAAACGATCTCATGTGTTGTTTACTTATGATTCAGCCAATGGGCAAGGCGAGACTGTGGTCACCTGACACAGGGTTGATTTTTTATTAGAAGATTTGTGTGTGTATGAAGGGGGGGGGGGGGGGGGGGGTCGTGCTTCTTCACTGTCCACAGACCCAGTAAGTAACTGAATTGTATGTGTTGTTATAGCAACCCCAATTATGGTACCCTGGGTGTTTAGAGAAGACTGGAGAGGATTCAAGAGGATTCCTCTCTTTTCTTTCTTTCTCTTGAAGGCTTGCCATTTAAAAGACAAAATAACTGGAAGTTGATTGGTACTGGTGGCGCACTAATTATACAGACATCTCTGAGCTTGGGTTTCATCTTTTTTAAAAATCCTCACATTAATGGCAAAATGTTAATCAAAATATTTTATTATGCAATCTATTAAATACTGAATGTTTTTTTGTCTTTTTTGTGCCCTTCAACAAAGCAGAAAAAAAATCATAAATGTGCTAAAAAGCACACACACATCCAATTTTGGGGGGAAAAAAAATCATTTACTCTGAGTTAAAAGTTTTTTGTTTTTTTAACTCCGTTGTTGTTGATTAAAACTGTCACTGTTAAATAACACTTGTGGTTAATCTTCTTAAGCTAAATCCTCTATTGCTAATGCACAGCTTTACCCGGCAGCTTTCATCTTTATCTCCCCTCATTCAGACTCCTTAAGATGGTTTTGTCTATTAGGGATAAAATCTTCCAT
Organism: Atherinomorus stipes; assembly: GCA_023101725.1. Classification (NCBI taxonomy): domain Eukaryota; kingdom Metazoa; phylum Chordata; class Actinopteri; order Atheriniformes; family Atherinidae; genus Atherinomorus; species Atherinomorus stipes. The sequence continues at coordinate 1,130,918 of JALJCO010006760.1, forward strand.
CCAGAGTTTAGATTTAAAATTCCTCTTGTGATCCATGTGTGTCTGAGCTGACAGCCGAGTTAACCCCACAACCCCTCCTTTCTGAAGGCTTCTGACCACAGACCCCTCCCAGCTGAGGGTGGAGGACCTCCCTGGGGACCTGCAGTCGCTGTCGTGGCTCACCTCTGTGGATGTGCCCCGGCTACAGCAGATGGCTGATAGCAGAGGCCACAGTAACGGGCCCTCCCAGGGCAGCTTGCTGGAGCAACAGACAGGTGAGGTGACAGGGAGGGGACACTGCAACATTCAAAAACCAGAAACACTCTCTGATTGGATAAAATATGACCATTATATTCTCCTGGATTTATTTTTGGTCCACAGAAACCCAGCTTTAGAACACTACCCTGACAAATATGAGTCTATGAAAAGACATTTCTTTTGTTGTTGTTTTTTTGTTTTTGGAAATTGTTGCACACTGACATAATAAGTATTAGATAATAATCAATTTGTATTGTTTTGGTGGGATTTCTTTGAGTTTTTAGCACTTATTTACCTTGATATTGGGATAAGTAGCCTAGATCTGCAACCTATGTTTTGATCAGATGAAAAAGTGGTTACTAACAAAGTTATAGTAGATAAACACCACATGTAGTCATATTACAGTATGATTAGAAAAGCTTTTTCTAATCTTTTCATATTTCCCCCTTTGGTGTTACAAGTACCACCCAACACATTTTACTGAACCCAATAGAAATGTCATCATCTTTAATCTCCACAAACACCTGGATAATAATGTGATAATGATGTAGATGAATATGTATTTGAATGCTTTTGTTGTTGCTCTTTCCAGCTCAGCTGAGCAGCATGACAATACCAGTGAGTCAGGGGTCCATGCTGCACCTCCAGAGTAACATGCAGCACAGTCCTCTGGGAATCAGCATCATCAACACCCACAGTGGAAGTGTGAGTCTGCACAACACAGCAAGAAGAAAATAATCTTCTATGTTTTATTGTCTTCAATTTGATGTAAAATGTCCCTGCATTTGTTTCACAGATGTCTCCATTCTCTATGAATGGGCTGCCCTCACCGGGGTATCAATGCCCTACCTCAGTCTATCAATCTGCACCCCAGCAGGTGTACTCTCTAACCCAAACTGGACAACAGGTGACATGTTTATAGAAATAAAAAAAAAAAAAGATTTTATCAGTAGGGAATTGGTTAGAAATAAGGTCTTCACTTTTCTTTCCTCTGTCTCTTAGTGCTCAGCTGGTGGGCTTTATAGCAATGTGTCTTTCAACAACCAAAGTCTTTTCACACAACCTCGCCTGGCTCCACAAGAACAGGAGCTGCAGCCCAAGTCTTTTCCCAAGCCAATCTACTCATACAGGTAGGTGTAGAGATATCTATATGGACTTTTTCATTCATCAAATATGTTGCAAATTGTTTTCAAAACATTTTTTTTTGCCTTTTTTTTTTTTAACTTTCAGTTGTTTAATTGCCATGGCTCTGAAGAACAGCAAAACTGGCAGCCTCCCAGTCAGTGAGATCTATAGCTTTATGAAGGAACACTTTCCTTATTTCAAGGTATTACATTCTGTTAATGTTACAGAATTTTTTTTTAAAAAGAAGGTACATATAGATACAGAATGCTGATCATTCACTACATTTTTGCCTGCAGACTGCACCTGATGGATGGAAGAATTCAGTCAGACACAACCTTTCCTTAAACAAATGCTTTGAGAAGGTGGAGAACAAGACAAGCAACTCATCCCGTAAGGGCTGTTTGTGGGCACTGAACCCTGCCAAAATTGACAAGATGGAGGAAGAGATGCAGAAGTGGAAACGCAAGGACCTCCCAGCCATTCGCCGCAGCATGGCTAACCCTGGTCAGAAATGTATTTTGTTGAAGTAAAAGGTCAGACAACATGTTTTTGCTCTGCAGTCTGACAGTCTGTCTTGCTTCCCTACAGATGAGTTGGACAAACTGATCACAGACCGCCCAGAGAACTGCAGAAGAAAGGCTTTAGAGCCAGGATTGACCCGACTTGCAGGATGTCCAACTGGCCTTCCACTGCCGGTCCCGACCCAGATGCAGCCTCAACCTATAGTCACACTGTCCCTGCCATGTTTGCCCATGCACCAACACCACCAGCTTCAAGCTCAGTTTCAGGCTCAGGCTCAGGCTCGACTGGGCCCCATGTCTCCTGCCCCGGCCCAGACTCCTCCCCTCCACACGGTACCTGACCTTTCCCACAGTCCACTCACCCAGCAGTCCAGCAAGCCACCTGATGATTTTTACAGTGTGCATGGCGACACACACACAGAAGTGGATGCACTGGACCCCAGCATCATGGACTTTGCTCTTCAAGGTAAAGAGGTTCTATAAAGGTCATATCAGAGTTTGTTTGCTTTTCTCTCTCTCTCTCTCTTAGTTTGCTATATTACATTTTGGTCTACAAATTTAAAAAGCTTGAAGTACCCAACAAAGGGATTCATTTACTGGTAAAAAAAAAAAAGTTTCATAGTTCTCATTTTTCCAAGTTTACGCACTGCCCATTTGAATAAGGCCTGTCTGTTGGCAAACACCTCTAATAAAAGCACTTTTTGCATTTGTTTGCTTTAGCTTGTTCATACTGACCTGGCAGAGGTGCCACTTCCATGTAATAGCGTGCCAGGACTGTAGAATAAGAGGAGTGAGAACAATGTTGGAGTCGAGTCAAGAGCAGCATACTCTGCCATGCCAGCTCCTCCTCTAACACGCATGCAAAATTTCTGCACCTCATTCACATCAACTCTGATGCATCCACTCACCCTCCATACTTAACTGGCACAAGAGTGATGTGCAATGAACAAGTTACAATCCCATTCTGAAAAAACAGTGTGAAAAAAGTTCAGTAACACCAGTGCTGTTGCATCAGAGCACTAACTCTTCCATTGTCTGCTCAGGTAACCTGTGGGAAGAAATGAAGGACGACAGCTTTAACCTGGATGCTTTGGGCACCTTCAGTAACTCGCCCCTCCGACTATCAGACTGTGACTTGGGAACAGCAAGCCTTCCTCCAGCCTCCAGTGAAGCCAACCTACCACTGTCAGATATGCAAGTGACAGGGCTCTACACTACCTACACCACCCAGGATCCCCTGTCCTCTCAGTACATGGGTGCCCCAACCAACAATAAACCCATTGCTCTGCTTTAAAGGAGCTGAAGTGTTTTTCAACAGATACATGATTTATTCGGCAGTTTGTGGATGCCAGCTGAAGAAATCTGATGTCTGGTTTCTTTCATGCTCCTAAAGAAAACATTTGGACAAGAAAATTTAAGAGATGATAATGACCATGTAAGACTTAAAATAGCTTTGCCAAGCAAAGACTGAAAGCCTGTATGAGTACAAAGACTTGGTGGAGAATGACATGTAAGTTAGCACTCACCTGTTCTACTATTCACTGTGTTTTAAAGCCTTTCCATAATGTAGCTTGCAATCTCCTGTCTATTGTATTGTGCTAGACATTATTGCTGTGATGTTTTATTTATATTTATAAAAGGCAGCTGGAGAAAGTGATGACTCCATCAATCTTTTGCTGTGTATATTTGAATGTTTGAAACTGCTATTGCCACAGAAAAGCTTTCTTTTCACTGCATTTACCCTCATCATTCCAAAATGCAAAAAGTGCCCCAAACACTTCCAGTAATCTTTCTTTTACACATTGTTTTACACACTGCAAGTAACAAGCATGAGGGTCATATGTATATTATGCTCATTAACTTGATCATAATAAAAAGAAAAATGGGTAAATAAAAGAAGCCTCTTTGTATTTAAAATCCATTTTTATTAACAAACAGCCCATAGTGATAAACAAGACACAGGAAAGACTTTATATACATTCAAATGAAATGCCAAGGCTGAAGTTTGAATAGAATTAAGGCAAATCAAGACATTGCTTGAGGTACCAATTTGGCAATTAATGTCTGCTCGATTATACCTGAGTTTTGGGAACTACTGCTTTATATTGGACACGGCAAGAAAAGTAAAATAAATAGTCAGAAGCATCACATACAGTGTCACACTATCTTCTATCATTCAGACCCATCATATCCAGGACATGAAACACAGCAACTAACACCTGACAAAGACTGAAAGTGATGGTGAGAAAGAAGCTGGGCAGATGTTAACAGTGAAATGACAAATATATCTCCACTCATGACAAAGCTAATTAGTTGTTTTTTTTAAAAAAACCAATACTGATGAAAACATGTTTCATTGCAAAAGGAGACAGATTAAGTCAATATCAATATTTCATGGTAGCTCTATTCAACAATTTGTCAAAGAATCAACTAATCAGAGCTTGTTTTTTACCAAATACATTCAAAGACCAACAAAAATGTCTGTTTTACTTTTAACTAAACATGATAACTAGCACCCAAATATCAAGGGTCCCATTTTATGAAACCTGATGCACTCATGCCTCAACAAATTGCACGGGGTCCAGCGATGTAAGTTTAACATGGACTTCTGTTAAGTACAAACTGAGCAAAGTGAAGTGTGCTTTACAAAACAGCCTGTGGATCTGAGACAAAGGCTTCCTGGACTGAAAAGCTGAAATGGCTGAACATTTGGCTAAAATAACACTTTCAAACCTGTGTGGTTCATGACACATGGTAAGGCAGCACGGCAAAGCTGACACCGGACAGATTTCTGTCCTTGTGCGTGTAATTTCATATTTAAAAAAAAAAAAGAAGAAAAGAAAACCCTCAACTATAATCTTGAATCCAAGATTGTGTCATTTCAGCTTTACACCTTTTAACACTAAAGCGATTCTGTGCTTATAAAGTTTAACAGTACAATTGACTACAATCATTTTTTTTTCTTTATTCATATACAGTAACCTGGTAAAGTTACACAGCTTAACTGGTGTTGGTGCTGTCCATAGTTGCAAGCAGATGCGACAACCTGGCTCTCTGAGAGGGTGTAATGTTCTGGCTCATGTGGATGATGCAGTCCATGGCTACATCAGGGTTGGCCTGAACCAGGCTACACACAAAGAAGAAATTGGAACAAACACATTAAATATTCTCACAAAAGGATTATTAAGCACATACATGTTCAGACTCACTCCAATATGGAGTGAGTAAACTAGAACTGGCAACAGCAAAACAGCTACAATGCAGCTCAGAGTGGGAATTCTTGTTTTTATCACTGACACTGTCAAACCACACATCTCTATCTACCAGACAGATCTGATAAATAACTAATTCAGCCACCCAAATAAGTATTCTGTGTTGTTTAATAATGTACAAGCCAACATTGTATCATCACTGATTTATAAAACATCAATATGTTTAAGCTGGTCTACAATATATTTGTGTGCTAACATACCTGCGAATGTGCTTCAAAGTGTTTTCTCTTTTCAAGTACTTGATGTTCTCACGGATGGCCGATCGGGTGCCGTCCTCCTTGGACAAATGCTTTTCAAGCCACTCAACCACTGCTTGATTATTATCCCAAAGGTAAGCCTGAAAAAGTAAACAAGCAAACATTTAAATCACTGATCAGTTCGGTGTTTAAGTGAAGTGATAAAAAAAAAAAACTGGCTCATGATTTTTGATCCACAGACTTAAAGTGTGATCGATAAAGGAATAACAACCACACTTTTGATAATGAGATAAAAACGATTGTCTTCAATTTAAGTCCATAGGGTTCAGATTTGATCTGAATATTCTTTGTACTTATTTTTATGCATGTTTAAATTGCTTTGTGTATTCGCAGAAGCAGCAGCTCCGGTTGTCCTCACACACCTTGACTGTTCCCTCTGTCTCCACAAACCACCTCCGAAGCATAGACTGCATGTGCCCATCGCTGAGATCCTTGTTTGCCTCCAGAATCTCACACTTCACCACCTGCTCCAACAGGAGGCGACGCAGGCGCCAGTAGAAGAAGTTACGTGCATTCTTCCAGTCCAAAATATCCTGTTAACAGTATCAAAAGTAATTCAGTTTTAAAACCTTCCTCCTCTCTAAATCTCACTTTAATTTACTGTCATAACTCCAAGTTGCTCATGCAGAGCACACTCACTGTGATGACCCCTTTCTCTTGCATCCTGCCTGGAGTATCATGAAGGTCCACGAACTGCACTGCCACCTGGTGGTAGATGGGTAGCAGGAATTCCTCCCTCTCCTTGAGCTTTGCCTCCAGCTCTTTACTCTGTTTATCAGACAACTCTGGGGAAGCTGATGGAAACAAAAGAGTAATGAAGTTATGAAAATCTGAGCAACTCTGCAGTGATTCATAGAAAGCACTGCAATTTGAGACAGATAGAGGGATTACCAAGCTGCTGAACCAGACCGGCATAGACTGAATCTAGTCTTCGCATGGTTTTCATTAGGTCCTTCCTCCTGAATTTTATCTCCACTGTGCCCTCAGCCTCCAGCACACCACCTCTGAATCGAGAAAGCAGTACAGAAGACACAAATGACAAAATTTATTAGCATATACTGTATGTCTGTTGCTTGGGTTGGAAACACCATTTAGAAACTAAGACAACAGATTCAAGCACCTGCTCTCCCTGTCAGCATACAGCTCCATACACAGTGGGTTGATGGTGGGATCAATCACTACCCAGGACCCCCCTCTCAGCTCAGCCTGTGGTGGGATGTAAACTAACACTGGCTGGTGGAAACCATGCAGGGCATCTACAATGTAGGCCCCAAACTTCAGCACCTGGTCATACATATCTAAAACCAAAAACAAAACAAGTTATAATTTAAATATAACACATATTTACAGAATCCAGGCATATATTTGCACAGTTACACATTTTTATGATGCCACTGACTTTTCTGGAAATCTGAGGAGACAACCATATATCCTTTCTGCTGCACATCGAGAAAGGACTTTGTGATCAAAAAGATTTTAAAAAACCCTTGAGCACTATAAAAATGATTAAGGTCAGGTTGCAACTAACAAAATCCTGGCAAAAGGTAAACCTGGAGTAAAAAAAAAAGGAGCCCCCATCAAGAAAACCAACCAAAGTATTATGCAGGATGAAGATCCAAGGCCATGGTCCTCACCCAGATATAGGTGGAGTGGACCCTCCAGGTCAGGAGTGGGGTCCTGCCCCAGGTGGAGGAATTCAAGTATCTTGGGGTCTTGTTCACAAATGGGGGAAAAATGATGCAGGAGATCAACAGGTGCATCGGTGCTGCATCTGCAGTGATTCTGACTTTATCGGTCTGTTCTGGTGAAGGAGGAGCTGAGCCAGAATGCGAAGCTCTCGATTTACTGGTCAGTCTTCGTATATAAACCTCACCTATGGTCACAGGCTGTAGGTAGTGACTGAAAAAAATTAGATTGCGGGTACAAGTAGCCAAAATGAGTTTCCTCTGCAGGGTACCTGGGCGCTCCCTTAAAGATAAGGTGAGAAGTTTGGACATCTCTGAGGGACTCAAAGTAGAGTCGCTGTTCCTCCACATTGAGAAAAGCCAGATGAGGTGGCTTGGGCACCTGGTTAGGATGCCCCCTGGACGCCTCCCATGTAAGGTGGTCCAGGCAAGCCCCACTGGAACGAGGCCCCGGGGAAGGCCCAGGACACGCTGGAGGGACTTCGTCTCCAGGCTGGCCCGGAGATGGGAAGGGAAGTCTGGGCTTATGTGCTTAAGCAGCAGAAAGAAGACGTATGGTACGGTAAGACCTGGAATATTTTTGAGTCATTTACGTCGTCTGAAATCAAGGGAGCTTCATCTTATTTGTTGAAAACTAAACTAAATTAGTGCATAATAAACAAGAACTAGGGGGAGTGGATAGCCTAGTGGTAATATCACAGGCTTTGGTCCAGAATCCCGGGTTAGAGTCCCCGAACCCGGGCATTCTGGATGGCACAGGTGGGCCATCCAGCAAGGCCTTGAGCAAGGTCGTCACTCCCCACCTACTGCTCCCCAGGCGCTTTAATTAGCAGCCAAAGCTCTCTGGTTAATCCAGAGATTAATAAAATGCAGAGATCTAATTTTCCAATTGGGATTAATACGTTTTTTTTTTTAAAAAAAAACCTTAAGGTGGATCCAGTGGTGGTGAAGAAGTCCATCATCAGTGGAGATAAAGAAAAAACTTTTGTAAGCCTGTAAAAAAACATCTGTTCTTTACGTCCTTGGACGATAAATAGAGACATGTAGTGTACGAAAACATTTAGATCAATGTTGAATAATTTTTTAAAATAAAGATTAAAATGGAAAACTGGCCTCAACACCACAACAAAATGTGCAACTGTCCAAATACACACAGTCTGTACGGCATGTCATGTAACATCTTTGCAAAGTTTAGTACCTTTCATGCCCCCAGAGAAGCCCCTCCAGTTGGCAAACACCATGAGCGGCAGATGTTCACGGTTGAAGTCACAAATGGCCTGAGCTGTTTTAAAAGCAGAGTCTGGAAACCACACCTGGCCAGCCTGCTGCAGAACCTGGTGTAATCACGCAAAACAAAGGAAGAGAAGCTTCTTTAATTACAATGACGGCTCATATCCAGGAAAATATGTAGATCGATCGACTCACTTTAGATTCTGAATCAAGGTTTGCAGGATCTGCTGGGATTGTGACCTCCACTGAGCGTGTTTCTACAGCGATGACACCAAGGGGAATCCCTCCTAACCTGAACTCATGCAACAGCATGATTTCAGTTCATAATTTGTGTTTTAAGCGTTGCATGCATTTAATCCACATATGAACTGTTTGTTTGCACTTTTATTTCAACAAATTTACCTTGCTCTTCCAACAACCACAGTCTGAGCCCAAGACCCCATGATCTCCATGAAAGAACCATGGTCAAAGAATCCACTCTGCCAGGCACCTCTCACCGCTGTCAATAAACATGAAATATCATATTGATCATTCCCTAATGAAAGAAAGTTGCTGTAGAGATTGGATTGTGCAACTCACTGGGATGAGGTCTGCCAGCAAGCATCCAGCGAGGGTCATATGGGGCTTTAGTGGGAATGAATTCTATCTCTCTGTCTACTGGATCTGTAGTGCTTATAACAGGTGCAGGAGAGTGTTTGTTCTGTAGGGACATAAAGGAGCATTAGTGCATGATCTCAAGGACTGATATGACCGATGATCATTTAGATTTAGACAGCAGGCATCCAGTTAGACCTTTGGCATGTACGAAAGCCACTGCAGGATGGTGAAGACGCCCTCAAAGTCATCAGGAACAGAGGTGTGTGTGACTCCATTATTGTACATGATCTGGACTCCTCCCAGCTGGTTGTTGGAGGTGTAGACTTCTCTGCCCAGAACCTGGACAGAAACACACACTTGAAATTCCACGGGATTTGTAAAATCCTGTCTCCTCCTCCTCCTCGGCTCTTCCGCCACTTGCACACAGTGACACACCCCCTTTTAAATCTGTAGCAGGCACAGAATGCACATACATGGGACAGACAGGAGGTGGATTCACAGAGAAAGGTTAAAAGTAAAACATTATTGGCCATGCTTTGCATGGGGCTCGGGAAAAAGAGAAGACATGATATATGGACACATTTTCACTGCATTTAAGTGGAGAAAAAAAAAACTTTTGCTTGATTTTAGTCGAAGGGAAGGAATGTGTGCACAGGGTGGCTGGAAAAAACACAGTTCTGAAGAGACGGGTCGCAGTTCACCACAAAGACATCATGGTGAGTTAAAGGTGCATTGCACAAGTTTAAATGTTAAAGGTGTCATCACCCGGAAATCCCACTTTTTCACGTTAAAACGTGTACTGGAACGGGACCTCAGTTATAACGTGCCAGAAACTCCGGAAAGTGAAAGTAACTTCGTTTTTGAGTGCGGGCTCTCTCTTCTCACCAGAATCGGCCACAAGCATGCGCTCTCCACAGTACGCGAATTGGATTTCTTTGTCCCAATGACGTGAACGAGAGAGGCTGCTAGCTGCTAAGCTAGCCTCTTTAGCGCCACCTAAAAGCAGCTGATTACCTGCCGTGGAGTCGTTATGATCAGCTGTTATGACGTGAACTAGAGAGGCTGCAAGCGAGCTGCTAAGCTAGCGTCTTTAGCACCACCCGAAGGCAGCTGATTACCTGCCACGGAGTAGACCAGCTTTGTCTGAAAGGACGGCGGCGACAAGAAGGAGGAGGAGGGGTAAGATTGCCATGCTGAGCTGCCTCGGCAGAAATTCAGCAGTTTTCAGTGCTCCAACAGGACGGACAGCTTTACCAGGGACCAGTGGATTATATTTATCAGTGAGGATGTGCAGTCGGTAAGTGTTGCTGCTTGTGTAACTTATTATCTTTTGTGTTAGAGACCAGAAAACGATGGTTGAGGAGCGGACAAGCTGCTAATGTAGCTACAGAAGCTAACACTGTTTGGTTATCAGACGTCCGCTCCTTATATTCATCAGAGTCCAGCCCTTTTACTCCACGGATCCTCTCCATCAACTGCACCGTTACGTTTACATCACGTTTTTCTCTGTTGGGACATCATTTCCTTCACTTGGTCTGTCCTGATAAAATTTTGTTTTGGCTTTGACGTTTGCCTCATGAACGCGCTTACAGACAGGTCCAACTCTCGTGCGTATTCTCGCGACAAACAATAGTTGGGGATAAAAAGAGGTTAAAATGAGCTCATTAAATTTTCCTCCCACCCAACTATAATTAAAAATTCATTTGAAGATAATTTAAGAAGGATTGTGTATGTAAAACAGCAGGTTATGACACCTTTAAATACTATTATTTTCTTTCCTGCACATGCTCTTACAATTGCCTGATGTGTAGAATAAACTGATCTTTCTTCACTGCAGTTGTCTCTATAGTACTGTTTCTGCATGCTCAATGCGACTGTTTCAGGTACAAAGCCTCTGGGGGGCGCTTGTGGGGGAGAAGAGCTGTGTTGTGCTAGAAAACACCCCCCACGGCAGGGGGACGTTTTTCGGCACAACAACGGTACCGGAGAAAGAAATGGGGTAAAACACCGTGCAGCTTTTTTTTCCTTTTCTTTTTTAAATTGAAGGGAGCTACGATCCACTCCAATATACAATATACGGCCCACAGTTGGCTTTCTTCTCGCTAACAAGGTAAATGTGATGAATGACAGAAATAAGGATGCATAATTTTGCAATGCTAAGTTTTTAGCCTTTAAATGTGGCAGTATGACAGCCATGACTGTTCCCGGGGAAGATAAGCACTCTGGTCACTTGTTAAATTTAGTTGATGAGGTCATTTAATAAGGTAATCGTGGTCTCAGCCTCTGAATTTACATATTGGATCTACAACCCAGCGTTAGCCTGTTGTTACCGTTAGCATACAGTCCGTCAGTTTACTCAACAATCAAACCGTAAACAACTTGAAGATTTGTAGATTTATTTCTTCAGTAGACGTGGTGACTCTAACTCTGGGCTCAGACTGAGTGTAATGTCGGTTACATTAGAGACCAAAGCAGTTGAAGCAGCTCATGCGTGTGCATGACATTGGCGTCACTTCCACTTGTCGCGAGAGGGGGCGAACTTCTGGAAAAAAGTTGGAACATGTGCTGTACTTCTTTAACAAAAAGTTTTGTGCTGTTTGTTTATAATGTAACATTAAACGTTAATGTTCCAACAATAACATTAAACTAACCACAAACTAATGCTGGCTAACTTCCTAGCTTCCTAGCATGTAGCGACCATAACCACTTGTTGATAGAATTGTGTGTGAAGCTGAATTTATACAACATTGGTATAATAATAATAATAATAATAATAATAATAATAATAACAACAACAACAACAACAACGTGTCCTCGCATTACTGATGCATCATGTACAATGTCTGTATGTTTTTCAAGCAATCTGTGACAAATCTGAACATCACTGAAAAACCAGTATCAAGCAAACTGGCATAGACTGCAGATAAGGAGGACTGGGTGGACCTAGGCCTGGGACGATAATCAATAAATCAATTAATCGCATGATAAGTGATTTTTACGGCATCGATATATCACCATGTACATGCTCTGCTTTCCACGTCTCTCGCTTCCAAACATGCTAGATGACCAGAGGGGTTCACTCTGTGCATCTGTCTAGGCACCTGGGCACATTTGTGGCTCAGCAAAATGAGCTGAAAGGAGTGAACCATCTTGTCAGTCATTCAGGATCTTTGTATCTGTGGGAGGAGGCGGAGCTGCAAGCACACATACATACACAGTGGCAGTAAATGAGCTTTGAGGACCATGGAAATGCTTATTGCAAAGCCCGAGTCCTTTTTTATTTTTATTTTTTGTTTTTTTGTTTTTTTTTTAGGAAATGTAAAATAAAAATGTAATTGTTGCAATTGAAAGGATGTACTTGCATAATTATGATATATTAACATTACACGAGTGTTTATTTTGGTGTCAGTAATGTCGACAATAATATTGTTTATCGTCAATGATATGTGGGACAATATATCGTCCAGCAAAATTTGTTATCGTCCCAGGCCTAGGTGAACCCGACATATCTCCCTTATCTGTTCATTTATTACTCTCCAGGAAAAACACTAATAAATTGGACATGTAAATATTAAGATGGACCAAATGAACCAACCTTGTTAAGAGCACCTGCTCCAGTCAGGATGATGTGAGAGTTCTCCACCTGAATCACACGCTGTCCCAAACGGACGAGGTAGGCTCCAATTCCAATAGCTCGGCAAGTCACCTGCAAGGACATTAAGTCTCAGAGTGAGAAACTAACAGACTTTGCTGTGCTCTCACCATCAGAGTCAGATCCTCATTCTCACCATACTGATTGTAATGATCTCCTCATAGGCCTGAGAAGATTCTCCTGCAATGGTGCCTGACCCTCGCAGGTTCTCAACACCAATACCATCATCGTTCCCAATGATGTCAGTGATGATGTATCTGTAACAAAAGGGCACACACAAGAATAAATACAAGGACAAATCTTTATACTCTTTAAAATTAATTTCAGCTCTGTTTTATCATTATTAAGTTTTATTTAATTTTTTTTTTTTTTTACTACCAACAGGTTTTTAAAGTGGTATAGTTCATAACAATGCAGATACAATTAAATCAGCAGTTAAGTTAGCTGCTGCTAACAGTTAGCTTAGCTAAGTTAGCTAAGCTAGTTAAGCTAACATAGCTGCTTTATAATAAGTTGTAAGAAATGTGGTGCACCTGGACTCTCCCCCTTCCTCTACATGGTGACAGTGAACAGAATTGGAGGAGCTGATACGAGTGTAGTCTTGTGGTGTCAGGTAAAGATATTTAAATCCCTATAAGAAAAGATCAAAAGCAACCCATTGTAACGATAAAAACACACAGGCAGTCTTCTTCTTTGCTATTACAAAATAAAATCATGAAGATAAACGTATCAAAGCAGTGACCTTGTAGGGATCTGTGGGGTCTATCCAGGCCACTTGGAACATGTGTTTGAGTTCTTCGGCGAGGCCGATGCGAGCTCCGCTGTTTGCTGCAATGTAAATGCGAGGGATGCCCTCAGCCCGAGCCAACTCAGAGGCTCTGAGGAACAGCTCATCCTCCTGAGGACCAAATGAGCCGATCATGTGAGTGATGTCATTACAGATGACGATAATGTCTCTGCCCTCTGGATACTCTGGAGTCTTCATCTTCATTCTAAAGGCTACCATTCCCACCTGGTGAGGAATGATGACAGTGGGCATTAGAGTTATAACACTAAGAAGTCACAGAAAGTGCACTGTGGAAAGCATCTTACATCATTGTCTCCAGGCAGGCGGTTCATCTGCACAAGGCGGCCCTCTGGATCCAGAACAAGCTCAGTGCACATCAGCACATCTTTGGGGCATCTGTCTCCAAGAGCCCACAGCTTGAATAATGCCTAGAGGAAGAGTTTGTCTGAGGTCAGATAACACTGAAGCAACAAAGACAGAAGTAAGTGCAACTCAGTGAGTTAGCAGTACCTGTCTGAACATCTCAGGGAAGTCATACACGTATGTAGTGCCCAGAGTTTGAGCCTGGAAGCGTTTGGCTTGCAGCAGGTCCTTGGTCACATAATGAGTGTTGATCAACATGCCATGCAAAGGACCTTGCTTGTCTCCATATGACTGAAACGTGATCTACAAAAGGCAAAGATGAAGTATTTACTCAACCACAAGGCATACAGACCAATCTGTGACTATATATTTCAGTTTGTAGTTCTTTTCACAAAACCTTCAGTCCTTTATCCTCACCTGTCCAGAACTCGGATCAGTGACTTCTTTATAGAGACTGATGTCCAAATAATAGCCAGATTCATTGGTAAGGAACAGGCGGATAGGAATGGCATTCCCAGTTGGTGTCAGACGAATGTTGATCTTCAGCTCAGCCTGCAGGACCCGAAGCTTCCAGAGACGACTGCCGTAACGCATCACCATAGAGCGGACAGACTCCTCTATCTGATGGCCCCAAGAGTCACAACAAGAGAAAGTCAACACATTTATCAAAAAAGAGCAAGAGCAAATTTACTAAAATCACAAGTAGCTAAAAATGAGTAAAACAAAGGTAAGAAGCTAAGAAGAAGAAAAAACAAACTGTATAATATCTAAGTACACAAAACTTCACAATAGCCGCGGCTGTCATTTATTAATTAATTTATTTTTACTTGTCGCGTCCAGCATTACACTGAGCAGAATGATGATCTGGCTACTCTGTCTTGTTGAACAGGTTTGCTTTGCCAAGGGGCACTTTATGAAAATAAGGCTCCTCAGCAGGAGACATAACATTTACATGCAACCCTGCGTTATCATTAATCTATGGTAAAGAACGATGGTAAAGAGTGAAAGAGACTGACTTTAGATGGATCCATGATGACGGTGGGGACAAAGTTGAGGAAGATGTGATTGCAGTCTGTGCGGACGCTAGTGTTACTGAAGGCCACCTCCAATTCATCCATGGCTTCCAACAGAAGGCGCTCTCCTTCATTTTGAAGGTATTCAAAAGAAGCTTCCTGGTTACACATAAGAATAATATATCAAACTCTGCTATTCAACATCCTGCAATCAAGACACAAGCAGGCATTTATCTAAACTATGCCTTTTCATGTAAATGAACAAAGTTTGGGTTTAACTTCCTTCTCTCACCTTTGTAATAAGATCGGAGTGGCGGATAATTGCTCGGATGAAGAAGCGGTAGTCGGTGACTTCAGCACCCTCCTGGACACGAGCTGCTCCCAAGTAGAGGTGCATCTTGTGGTTTGCACAGGGAACAGCTGTCAGGTCAAAGTTCCTCATTCGATTGAGCTCAAGTTGAAATGCAAGAGCTGGCTCCAGATTTCGGTAAATACGATCCTCCTGGAACTGAGAAGCAGCAATTGGGGGAGGTTATCACCCCTCTATATAGTCATAGTCACACCTTAGCTCTTTTACCACATTCAGGTTAACAAAAACTCACCCCATCTCGAGCTCTGAATGTGAAGAATTTTGGAAATTCTCTCTGGATTAAAATGAAAAGGAAAATAATCAGTTAGCTAGGGTCTGTTATCAGGCAGCCAGAAAAGTATCTCTTAATGTACTAGAAAAGATGATACTTGACTTGATTTAGTTCAGTTACTGCTAACCTGATTACATCATTTTGTGATCAAGCTGGTTGTATGTGATTTTATTTAAAGATTAAATTAAAATTCAATAGTCTAAATCACGAAAAACAATGAAACAACTAAAATCTATGTATAAAAAATTAAATATTAAACATCATTCACTTCTTTATTCATTTATCACAGCCAATGTAGCGTAAGTGGACTTTGTGATTTAAAAATAGGGCTTTGCATGATTTACCTTCTGTGCAATCAAAAATGTGATTCTCCTGATTCCATACTCAAAGAGAACTGCTTTCTGTAAAAAAAAAAAAAAAGAGAGAGAAAAATAATAAGTATAATGCTATTTTGAAAAACAAAATCAATAATAATTGTAACCTATCATCTTAGAAGTGGTAGCTGACCTTTGACTGAGCAAAAGCAGTGAAGGCTTTGACCAAAGCATCATCGTCCTCTGTGTCTGCTGTTTTTATGGACACATTAATGATGTGGATCGGGTTCTCTCTGGTGTTCTGTAGAGAAATGGAAGAAAAATTAGTGACTGTAGACACTGATAGAGGCACATCTTTTTCCAAATAACAGTTAAAACTTTATCAGCCAAAGCCTGACCTTGATGTTCTCCTCATCATAAAAAGTTGAGCAGGATTCCAAGAATGAAGCCCTCTCCAGCAGTGGTTCTGCAAAACTTGACAGAACTTCATCAAAGTCCCTGAAAAGAAACCAAACATTATCTGACTTGTTCTAACTGTGACCTAAAAACAATATATCTGCCGTGCCTAAACAACTGAGAAAGGAAAAATCATCCAAGACAAAAAGTGACCTTGTGAAGTCATCAAAACACTGGAAAGCCACCATGGCTCCCATGCGCTGGCAGGGAGGAGACAAGGCTCCATCCATGAAGAGCTCACTGCCCTGCCGCCTCATTTTAGACTGGCACGATCCATTCACTGGCACAGGAAGCCTGAATAAAACACACGATCACTGAAGAGTCTGATAGAGAAGAGGTCTATCAACCACATATAAAATTAAATGTGTTGAGATTTGTACAGAGAGCAAATGAAGCCAATTTAGATGTTGAACAAAGAGCAATTATGACAAATTTCACAACCATTTCTAATTACTTATAGTTGATAGCAGAGGTGCCACTGAAGTCTCAAATCAAGTCTGGAGCTTCAACATCCATCCTTCAACATCCATCTGAGACATTATGACATTTGATTAGAGTTTCTCATTAATTTGGAGATTTTCCTTAAGAAACAACAGACACTGAATTGTTAGTTTACACTGATTTTTTTTTCTTTTCTTTTTTTTAGATAGAATGAACTTTATGCACAACTCCACTACTTCCAAATATAAGCCAGCTCCTTTGTCTCCTGTCTTTTGTTGTTGGATAATTTCATTAGTCCAGGTGTGCCTGACCTCAGTAACCACGAGAACAATGGCCAGACACACCTGGATTAATCAGTTTGTCCAATCATAAAAGACAGAAGGCAAAAAGGTTTTACCCATTTTATCTTTCGTGTTTGCCTTAAATTAATAGAAGATAGTTTTTAATCTTATCCTGTTTACTTGTATGTATTAATGTCTTGAATATGATTTTTTTTTTTAAAAAAGCTTGTGTTAAAAAAAAAAAAAAGAAGCAGGTAATCAGGCTGCTTGCACAGCCTGATTATCTGCTGCCAGGTGGATTCAGTGCATCAACTGTATAATTACTAGCTCCACACTTTTCTACATGCTCCTACACATTTTCATGTTTAAATGTTGAAGGTGTAAAATCTTACTTTTAAATGTAGTCATTTGTCACTGGTTGTAAAGTCCAAGATTTATGACCCTATCCGGGTTTCAGTCAAAGCAAGTTAACAGATGTCATACGCTGAATTAAAAGAGATTGTGAAAAGCTTTTATGCAGAGTTGATTTGCTATGATGTCATTGAAATGTACAAATCAGGCATCAATATCTGATACCACAGAATACAGGCATCCCCATTCTGTAGCAATCACAGAAATCTCAGGCTTGATGTTTTTAAGAGAAGCATGAACAGAAAAAAAAAAGTTCCTCTCAAAAAGCTCAGGAATACTTTACACAAAAAGAGAAGCAACAATAGGACAACTGGAGAAGCTCAGCTTATAAAGTGAACAACGTAGGACTTGTTAGAGCAGTCCTAAAGCAAATGTAGAGGAATGGAAAGACATGGTGCATCCAGCATGCATGGTTGTAAGACATACAGGTGATGAGGTGGTTTGGCTGGTTGGGAGGAGCTTTACTCTACCTGTTCAGAGTAGGGCTGCTCCCTCTGAAATAAGATGATTGACAGGTGAATATGAGCAGTTGGTGATCAAACTGTACCGCTACCCTTGTGCATAATGATTAGATTCAAGCATTTTATAAGAACATGTTCACATCCACATTAATAATAAGTTGGAGAAAAACACGCATCCAAAGTTAGCCATATGCAGTTACAGCAGCAGGTTACAGGCTTATCTCCACCCGTACCATTGAGTACAGCTTCAATATTTATAAATTTATTTTTATTGATCCATGAAGCCAGTGTCATAAAAATGACGATGGAGGGCAAAGAGGCTCTTATGTGATACTGATAAGGCCTGGATTTCTATTAAAACTGCTACAAATTGAGGCATTTCACAATAAAAATCCAGTTTAATATATCCCTTCATAAGTGGAAGCCCTCTCTGCCATCAACACAACAAAAAGGTCTCAATAAATATCAACATTACAGCCTCTGATAAAATACTGAGGCTCTTTATTTGTTTAAATCTGGAAGCAGCACAGCCTTAACTGTAATTCACGAGTCATGGTTCAATATGAAGGAAACCTGCTACCTGTTTGGATGCGATGATGGTAACATGAACTGGAAATCTACTGCACAGGTTCCATCCAGCAGCTGGTGATGCTGAATGCTGTTCAGCTCATACGCAATGTAACCTCTGCGAACATACACCTGCAAGTTCAGACATAAATAATAAGCAGTAAGGAAATGGAAATAAAAAATAAAAGAGAGATAAAAAAATTTTTAAAAATCCCTGAGTTAGACTCTGCTAAACATACCTCCAATGCAGCCATGCAGACAACTTGATTGGAGTGATAGAAGAAGTTTGGCAAAACATCAAAAATTGAGGTTTCAGAGAGAATTAGTTTCTGCGGCAAATAAGAAGTATATTATTCACTCAACATTGAAGCTGCAGTAAAAAGACTGAATGAAGTTTTTCCACATAAGACTCACCTTCAGGTTTTCTGGGCAGAACTGGTGGCCATACATGTCAATGGCTGACAAGAAGATGGACTCCACCTGGTTGTGTCTCAGTTCATAGGATGGTAAATGTGAGGCAATCAAAACCTATGAAACAATTACTATACATTACAATAATCTACAGATAGAATAAAATAATGTGTGTATACTTCACAGTATATCTCTGACTGAAATGCAGGCAGGTTTACCTGTCTGGCTCTCAAGGCCACCTTTGAGTTCTCCATCTTACTCAGCTGTGTGAGTTCATTCAAAATGACCATGAGCTCATCTGCCAGAGTTGGATCACGTCCACAAAGCTGGTCCTACAGAAAAAATACAGTCAGTGGGTTTGTCACAAAGTCAGAAGGATGATTTATGTGTTTGTGGAGGCTGATGATGGTCTTACAATAAGCATTGTGACCAGGATGTTCTTCTTGGACACTTGAGCATGAGAAAAGATGTAGTCAAGCACAGGACTCATGTCAGGTTTGTGCTGCTCTCTCAGGTTGATGACACACTTGTCATAGTGAGCTGTTTGGTAAAAGCAGAGCATTTCAGATGGAGCTTGATTCTAGTTATTGTGCAGAAACTGTCTCAATTAAGGGTGCTGGAAAGTGTTATGTTACCTTGTTGAAACTGCATCTCTACCTGCAGGTAGCGCTTCAGCAGATCAAGAACCACAGATTTCATGTAACCACGGATTCCACTGCGATATCTGAACAGAAAATTTCAAATGGGTGAACAGATAAATGCCACTATGATGTTTGAAATGTACAATTTGATGAATGGAGAGCATCAATATTTTGTTTTTGTTTGTTATTCTTTTTTCCCCCTTATTTCTGTCAGTGCATTCTCGCAGTTTACTGGTTGTTATCTGATGACTTGACCCCTTTGTGTGATGGCCAATGGTTTTGGAGCTGAGCCAAGACAATTAGCTTCAATCTCTGGTTTTTGTTTGAAATTATGTGGAAGTAGGAGACACCGTAGTTTGTTAAAGAGTAAGGAAATAAAACATAATCAAATGTCCACAAGACTCTGTGGGAAGCTGCTATGGGGTGGATTTTATGTGAAAGTTCCTTTTTTTACAAAGGAAACATACTTATATGTGTGTGTGAAACAGTAATTTAAAGTAATCACTGCTTTTGACTCAAGCCCTCAGAGCTGTGCAGTCATTGGCTGGTGTTTACACACCTTTTGATAAGAAAAAGCAAGACCACATCTCTGCAATGCACAGACTTATGCTTCCTATAATCTCAATCTAATTAAGGATTGTATTGCATTTAAATTCTCTCCTTTTTGTAATTCGTATTACGGTAACACCAAGCAGCAAAAGTATTTTGGCCAGTCAATATATTTATCCAACACATGTACAGACAGTCAGCTGCATGTTTCATGAAAGAATTGTGAATATTTACCTTTGCACCAACTGCACAATACTCTGAGTGTTCATGAAGAAAACCTCCCGGTCAGCCTTCCTCTGCAACGTTGCTGCATGGCTGTCTAAAATGTTTGCAATCTGAAATTAAATAGAAAATAATACTCATGATGAACTGACAAGACCTGCTCTGTAACAAAGACACATCAAACACCCCATTGTGATTGCACAGCTGTTACCCTTTGACTGGGGAACTGGCAGAGGACAGATGTTATGTTGCTGGCGTACTGAGCCATAACTTTACGGATATCTTTCTCAACGCTTGGAGGAATGCGACTTGCTACACTGGTCATGATCTCCTGGAGTTCCAGCAGCGGCAGTGAGGGGTCCCTTAGAGTTTTCATCAGGGTAGCCACCCATTCTTTTAGCTGCAGAAAAGGACAAGCAAACACAAATATGCTCAGATAATCAATAAAACTAGATGAAGTTTTGAAATTCTGTAGTAGCAGAGTCCCATATGCACCTTAGAGCTAAAATAAGGCTCTTCAAGGCAGTACCCATCCATCACTTTGACTAGATTTTCAAGCACACTGTGGAACACTTGATGAAGCTTTTCCCCAACCATGGGAAGTGGTTGCTGGGGAGGAAGCGTGGCTGTGTTGAGCTCAACCTATAACAAAAGGCAAAATCAGAAAGAACAATCCTCAACAGGAGCATTAATAACAATAATCACTTAAAATGCAGTTGGAAGGTTAGGACAAAGGTTAGGACCATTATAAGCAAAGATGTGAGCACCATAGTATTGTTAGAAATTGGACAATGAAGAGCTCAGTTTATGCACTTTTCAAGCAACCTACCCTATGTATGCTGCTGGGGTCATCCAAGTCCATATGTGCCACAACACAGCCAAGCTGCAAAACAGCCCCAGGCCTCTTTACAAAGTGTATACAGCCAGACTGCTGCACTGTCAGAGTCATCACCATCTTCATCACCTGAATCCACAGCAGAATAACATTACAGTACAATACCAGCAAAAACAATAAACTTGAGAAAATCACTGGCATTATTCTTTTCCCCCCAAGATCTCCAAAAGTCACCTCAATCTCTGCATAAGTCTCTCCTGCAAAAATGTGACCGCCGTCCTCAACCACATACTGCAGCAGTTTACCCGCAGAGGGCGACCTTAGCATCGTGGGATCCTTCTCCTTCTCAAACACACAGGTCTTGTTCCCAACAGTAATGCGGTAGCTATGAGGTTGAAATAATACAAACATCTTTAGAAAACCTAAAAATCAGACAGACAAGCTGATAAGTTTAGAGTCTGCACAGTTAGAGCCTTACCTGTCTATTTCCTCCTTCATGTAGGTGGTGTGGCTGTTGCCATCATAGCACAGCAGGAGGCCACCGTCACTCAGCCTGTGAACGTCTATTTCAATGTGGGAGCCATTCATAATGATGACATATGTTGTTGGAGACTGGCGAGCCACCTGCAAGTAGCATTGCTGGTAATTTATTGGTTGAAACTAGGCAAAACGTCAAGTCAAACAAAGAGTAGCAAATACCTTCAGACAGAATTTGACTCCTTCGTATATCAGGTCCACATTGACAGAGTTGAGCAGACTGGCTGCAGGTAGAACTTGGCCTCTACAGGAGCAGCAGATGATGTTTTTGTAAGTCAATAACATGAATTCAGTGAGAAATACAGCAAGACATTATAGAGGGAGAGTGTCTACTGACCTTTCCAGTGAGTGCAGGTAGTCCGACATGCTCTTTCTGAAGCTGGCATCAGCTACATGTAGAGCTCCACAGACAATACCCAACATGGTATCTGGTCTCTCTGCCTGCAGAAAGCACACATGTACTTTAGAAACTACACACACAATCAGCCACAAAACACTTCACCAAAGAATGAGTAATAGTGTCTGGCTTTCAGTATCCAACCTGCACTTTCTCTGCAATGAGGTGGTCCAACCAGCCAGTGTCTGTGTCATTGTTTCTGAAGCTTTCAGTCTCTAGTAATTTAATGAGGTATTCAACAGTCGTCCTGAAATCACCTCTTATGGACAGCTCCTTCATAGCCACCACCATGTTCCTAAAGAACACATCAGACATGACACCTGATAAACAAGTGCCCTGCTATGGATTAGATTTAGTTAAGGGTTAACCTTACATAGATTTCCTGGACATTTTTTCATATTGCATTAATTGCAAAACCATGCTGCAATCTCGTCCTCTAAGACCTCTTTGTTCAACTGACAGGACTTTGCATTTTCCCCTTTGTTTTATTGCTGCATGGGCAGTTACAACATTAAGACGAATATTGCGTTATTGGCTGTTGCCTCACAGATGAGAAAGATTTATTGCTAAAGATCAGCTACCATGACATCACTGGAAAAAAAAAAAGGAAAAAAGGCTTACGAGATGGCTTCTTCTCGGTTCTCTCCCCAAGAGAAACAGTGTCCAAACTGGGAATCTGCAAATTCATGGAGACCACCAGTTGCCCCCACACTGAAATAACCCCAGACATTTTTACTGCTGCGGAAGTTCAGCTCTTGGACGGTGCCAGAACTGGGCTTGAACCCCTGTGAGTGAGTGCAGGATGAAAAGTCAGTGGTGAGTAGATAGTATGACACAGAAAGTTATGTTATTTACTGTCCATGAAAGAAATGTCGACCTCATCAGGGTTCTCACTGGTGATCCGAACAGCTATAACATGCCCTCTTGGACTTGGAATGCAGTCTGGAGACTCAAAATTGATGAAAGTGTCGCCCCATGGACTCTCTCCATAAAGCAAGCGTATGTCTTTAATTCGATGAAGGGGGATGCCCATTGCAATCTATTACATGAAACACAGAGTTAACCCTTCAGCCTCACTGACTGTGTTCCTGTCCAACAATTTTGCCTCAGAATTCAGGGACGGACCTGAAGCTGGGCAGCTGGCAGATTCACATCTCCAATCATCTCTGTACATGGATGTTCCACCTGCAGGCGGGGATTCAGCTCCAGGAAGTGGAAGCTCCCGTCTTCTGAGTAGAGATACTCCACAGTACCTGCACTCACATAGCCCACCATCTTGGCCATTCGCACAGCATACTGGTTCAAAGAGAGAGATGAGACAAAATTAGTCTCAATCAGAGCAGAAATGAGACATATAAAATAAAATCTAAAAAACACTGAAGAAAACTGACCTGCTCCATTTGCTCTAGTGTTGAGGAAGCAGCTATGGTGGCAGGAGCCTCCTCTATGATCTTTTGGTGCCTTCTCTGGATGGAGCAGTCTCGTCCAAACAGAGAGATAGCATTACCATACTCGTCGGCCAGTATCTGGACCTCAAGATGCCTCGCATGCTGAGCCAGCTGCATGATGAAGATGGGTGATCCCGGTACCTCTGTCTGAACCTGAACTCAGGGAGACATTAAGAATGGAATCACTGTGTAGGACATGGGAACTTCATTACAACAAAGACCAGGCATTAGTTTATTAAAGGATAACTTTTTTTTTTTTTCAACCTGGCCCTTATTTCTAGGAGTTTATACATGCATTTACTCACCGGTAGAATTTCTGCATCACTTTGACTCCTTTGGAAAATATTACGTTGGCGTACATCCATATAATGGGCGAGACAGGGCAGCCTCTCTATAAGGTATTATCTGACACAAAAACTCCTTCATTTCATCAATGCTTTAAGTAGAATGAACGAACGAAAGAGTACAATTGTCCTGCGAGTTCAGAGTTTCGCAAATTGTGTTTTTTTTTGTTGTCTGGGTAGCCAGCTGCTCAGGAACAAACGGCCTCGAAAAGTGTGAAGAACACCCTGATAACTAACGGACAGCTAAATCTGGACTCGCAGGACAATAGTTCTTGTTCATTCATTTATTCTTCTTAAAGTATTGGTGAAAATCAAAGAGTTTTGCTGCAAATAATGCCTTATATAGAGGCTGCCTCGTCTGCCATTATATGGATGTACACTGAAGGGCGACTCAACGTAATATCTTCCAAAAGAGTCAAAGTGATACAGAAATTTTACTGGAGAGTAAATGCACATGCTGTATAAACTCCTAGAAATAAGGTCCAGGTTGAAAAAAAAAAAAGAAAGTTATCCTTTAAATCTTTAAACAGACCTGTCTGAAGAAACTTGGAAAATCCTCTGAATTTTCAACCTTTCGGATGCCCTTTCCACCTCCACCCTCAGAGGCCTTAATAACAACTGGATAACCAATTCTTTCAGCTCCCTGAAAAGAAACAATACATATAACATTTAACAAAACATGCTTGATTGATAAGAACAGTTTTGAGCAAATGTGTAAAAGTTAATATGAAGACTTGCATAAAATGCTTACTGCTAGACCATCATCTACATCATGGACACAGCCTTTCCTGTAGACCTCTGGAGGAACACTGATTACGCTGGCCTGTCTTTGGTCCTCTTCAGCCCACTCTACTTTCAGACCTGGACCACAATGACATGTCACATAAAAACTCACTCCCCTGTGTCAACAGCACAATATTGTGTGGCTGTGTGGGTAGGTTATGAGTTACCTGATCCAGTCCATGGTAGTGTGGGAATGTCAGCACTCTGGGCCACAATGGAAGACGCCACCTTATCTCCTAAAGCCCACATGGCTTTACTGGATGGCCCTGGGAGAGAAAACAGTTGTTACCTGATAATGAGATATGATTAACCAAGAGAACATAGTGCAAAATGATGGGGATAATTTTTTTTTTTTTTTTTTTTTTTTTACCCAAGAATGATATCCCTGCTTTGTTCAAGAGTTCAGGCAACTTGGGATTTTCAGATGCATGGCCCCAACCAGCCCAGACAGCCTGCACAGAGTAATGACCATGTTGTTATGTAGTATATGATCTCTGGGAATATTGTTTATTAATGAAGGGAAAAAAAAGAAAGGATGAAAAGTTTAACCCACAAGCTACAAACAAGGTGGAAAAAATAACCTGTGAAACACACCTGCACTGGGATTCTTTTAGCAATGTCTACTATCAGCTCTACGTTGGCATAGTTGTTATTGTTGGTGCCGCCAGGCACAGGCACATAATGGTCAGCCATTTTAATGTATTCTGGAGAGGGTAAAAAGTAACAGATATCACCAACTCACAGTCTCCAGGGGGTTTCCTCTTTATTTAACCCATATACAGTAGGTTCTTGATGATAATAAATATTTAATAATAATAATAATAATAATAATAATAATAATAATAATAAAAAAATGATCAAGCTCATAATCACCTGCATTAGCTTTCAAGTCTTCGGGGGTCACCATGACCACAAAGCGGATGGTCCTCTCATTGCGGAACATTTCATAGGACCAGCGGCGAATAGAGCGCATACACTTGACTGCAGCGATGCCATTATTTGCTATCAGCACCTGTAACAGAAAATAAGATGACAATATTTGGAAGCTGCAGTTGAATCACTGAATATACATTCAAAAACAAGTGGCAATCATTCTTACTTTTTCTATGACACGGTTGCCACCAAATCGTGTGACGAACTCAGCGGGTGAGGCCACTGTGAAGTCCCTCTGTAGATCCATCTTTCTGTGTTCACGACCTTTTTTCACTAAGTGAGGACCAGACATGCTAGGCCTAGAGAAGAAAGCTCATGGTTAACCTCCCGCACAGCAGTATCAAATCAGAGCTTATTTAAAAGACCGCATGACAGCAACAAGTGAATTACAGCACTGAAAATCAAAAACCCAGTCAAAGTTCAGTCTCCCTTCAGAACAGGAAGAGACAGGCTGTGGGCAGCCTCATCATTTCTGACCTTATCACCAAATACACATAGAAGCAGGCCTTCACTGTACAATCTCAACAGACGGCTGGCAGCAGAAACTAGGCCAACGCTATCACACTTGGTGTTCCTTATTAATCAGATTTATCAGAAACAGTGTGCCAACAGTGTGACACACTTATGCAGAATGTGCCTTTATTTAACTTTATTTCTAGTTGTTAAGATAGAGTAATCATATGTAGCTGGAACACTAATATGAGTTTTGACAAAAACTGCATGGATTTTAATTATCCATTATGTTTTATGATCAAAATACTTTCACGATTGATTTCATCAAAAATTTGATCTCACCTTTATGGGAGTACAGAGCAGAAAAAAATCTTTGAGCAAGGAAATAATTGTAGACAAAACTATGTTTAGAAAGCATAATTCTAAGCATAATTAAATAAATACATTTTAGTGTCATCGATAAGTCTGTCCATAATCTGGCTGCATGAGCAGCAGAGAATGCCACAAAAATTATTTAGAAAAAAAAAAACGGTTGGTAAGTTACAAAATCTATATCTAAAGTTTTAGTTTCATAGCAGATTCCTGCAACATTTACAGTGGAAATGCTTAAAAATTAACTCTGTTGACAACTATATTTTGCCCCGAAAAATAAACCAAAACAGGCAAAGTATTTCTTCCATGGTTGGCGACCGACAGAGAGACTAAACACTGCAAAAACTTTTGAAAAGTTCAAGCACATACCACTGTCATCTGCTGGCTCCCGAGTTATTTTATTGTTGCATTCGCTCCAGTTCCTTATCATGTAAAGTCTGTCCCATGTTAGGACAGAAAAACACCTGCATCAGTGGGCACTACCTTAAAACTGGAGTCCAGTTCTGTCTAGGCTAGGTGAACTTTAACTCTTGAACTCGGGTCTGATAACCGTTTTCTAGCCCTGCCTCACCCTCTCTCTAATGTTTTTCCAGAATAAGAGGCACAGACAAACAGGCAGTTATTTTTTTCCCGTCTTCTTCTTTTTCTAAGGACACAATCTTTATTGTTCAATGAGTGGTAAATGTAATCGTAGTCACGATTTAGGGATTTTAAGAAAACCTCTTGCGCGACAGCATGCCACGCCTCAAAGTTACTCTGGTCGGTTTTACGCAGCCGTCCTAAAAGAAAATTACTTAAAAAAATTATTATTATAAATTACAACTTCCTGGACCAAACGCAATGGTGAGCCGTACAGTTAACAGCGAGGCTACGCAAGCTTCCTGCTTACAAACAAGTCTCCAGAAGCTGCCACGACATTTGTAAAAGCCTGAAACAAAGTATCGGTGTCACTAAAGTTCTCTATTTCTGTCGCCATAACTAACCTGAAGCTAACTGTCCACATACCAAACACTGCAGCTATCAAAGTATCAAAGTACAAAGAGCGACGTTAAATTTCTTTCCAGGAGTTACCTTTGAAGATATGGGAATAAGTTTTTTCCTTCCATTTTACATCCCGTTTCATAGTGTTGTGCTCGATATTCGCAGAAATGGCTTTTTAAAAAGAAAATTCTAAAATCATAACAAAAGAGATCTGTACATTGTGCTTCGTTTTGAGTGGCTGCCTCCTCCCTTCCCCCCTCCCACATGTGCAGCGAAATTTCTTCAGATCCTCAGAGACAGATCGCTGGCTGATCTACACGTATAAACACAAGAGGACCAAATACTTGTCTCTCTCTCTGCAGCCAAAATAGGCTAGTTTGTGCTATCCTGGTAACACAGCATGTTTAAACAAGAGAAGCGTTTTGATCATAAAGTCAAATATTTGAATCCATTAAAAAAAGAACAACCCCCCACCCACCCCCTGCAAATAGATTTCTTGCCTGGGTTGATGTACAGACATTTGATTTGGTTGTAGGTAAACAACTTATTTGTACTACAGCTGACTGAAAAATGCAAAAGAATTAAATGTGGAACTTTTGATGCCACTTACCAGATTTTTGATCATTATTTTGGACTGAGAATAAAGTACATTTAATTAGGCCTTCAGTTGGGTTAGATAATAAAACATATAATGCAAACAACTTACTCTGGCCAGTAATGTTGCTAACAGTCTAATATCTGGCTACAGTAATAAAAGTTGTACCCAGCCTTCAGGTCTGAACAGTGATGCCAATAATTTCTAATTGCCAGCAGAGGGCGATTCCTAATGTTGGAGAAATAAACCAACTGATTTCTGCTTAACATCATCATAGAAGAGTGTGCAAAGTAGAGCAGAAACCACTGCTCAACCCTTTTGAGAAAGAAAGAGAGAGAGAGAACTTACGAACAGGGGAAAAGGGGTAATTACAAGCAGAATGGCCCCAAATTCAAACCAGGAACCTTTATGCTGTTAGATGACAGTTTTCACCACTTTACACTGTGCATCCTGGGAAAATCTGTACCTCAGTTTTACAGTCTCAACCACAGAAATATATAAGACGCCTCACTATGTGCTTGAACGTGTGCATTGTCGCTGCCATATTGGATTGGTCTCCTCAATCGAGACTATAGCACCAGAGTCGACACAGAGCGAGCAACTCTGCCCATATTTTGCACCACCTACAGTTGTAATAACCAGTGTAGTATTGACAGCAGATGGTGGGATTACCTGTCACAAGTAGGATTGAAGAAAAAAATTGTTTGACCATTGTGTTATCATGAAATCGTAACTGACCTTTATAACATACCAAACTGTGTGAAAATCAAGTAGAAATTCGGGGAGTTAACATTTTTGTAGTGGGGAATTCACCTTCCTTAGGAGAACTAAATGCACTGGGATCGCATGGGAGACCCATTTAAGATGGTGGCCGACCGGCGTCTTTGTATATCATGTCTATGGTCTCAGTGGTTTACTACATCAAGATTCAGCTAAAAGGAGGCTGATTTACAACAGGGCTAGTTTATGACTGCAAGTTGCCATGAATGGATATACAGTCGTTTTTGCAGTTCTTAGACACATCCAAAACTTGCTCATTAGGTTTCATTTCAACAGAGAAATTGCAAAATCTATGACTACACAAATGGCTAGGACTGCAGATTAGTGAACGATTAGTGATTTCTTTGATGTTCAAGTTTCAATTTTCTACATCACCATTACATTCTCAAAAGCCTTATTTATGCTCTACGTTAAATACATATACAGACGAAGCCTTTAGTGTGTCATTTGAGTCCTTTACAAATGGATATGAAAAAACACACTTTGTCATACATCATAAAAAATAGAAAAAAAATCGTGGTTTTAAAATCATGAATCGAATCGAATCGTGGCTTTAGTAAATTTTTCCATCCCTAGTAACCAGTGAAAGGAACGGAGAAGAACAAGAAGCCACAACGTATTTAATGGTTGCTTAGAATAATTAAACAAACCATAGACATAATTAAAGAGTATATGTCTATGCAGTTATCTGCCATTCCTTTTATGTCTTCTCCTGAATGTGTATTATCCTGATGTCCGCCACCATCACCGTGGCCGTGTCTCAAACCGCGCACTTGAGCACTTCAAACAATCTTTTTGAGTGTGTAGTGTGTTCATGCTGTCATTTAAGCGAAAAGTCAGTGCACTGAAAGTACCAGGATGTTGCTCTAATAACAGCCCAAAACGAAGTGCAAAACAAAGCACACTACTCGCACTAAACGGTAGTACTGATGTAGTGGAAGAGGCAGGACTTTTGAACTGCTTTCAGAGCTGAATAATGGCGGTGAACAAAGCGGGGGCGACCCCTGCTGCATCAGAGGTGGTATTGTACTGATTTAAGTAACGTTTATAAATCGATTTAGATATAATTACTAATATTGTGGCATGCTACCAAGCGGTTCACTGCCTGATGACAGTTATGATCTGGTGATTTGTTTGAGGCCGTGGTTATACCAGCTCAGTAGAATTAGCTCACGTTAGCGGGCAATGCTACTCCATCACTTCCTGTAAGTGCAGTGCTCTGTTTGGGTCCGCATTTAGTGACAATAGTGTGCACTACAGATGAAGTACACATTGCGCACTACACACTAAATTCCAGTGGACTCGGGCAAGTGCACGGTTTGAGACATGGCTTGTGTTTCTTATTTGTAATTTGGAAATGATCTCTACCTCTGCACTGCCCTCTCATGGATGCAGCGACCGTGCCACTGTTCAGGATGTGGAGTGTGTGGACAGTAACATTTGACAGTTTTTGACACAGATGTACTCATTTGTATACATGAAGGAAGCATAAATGAGGCTTGGGGGTTGACACCAGACTTTTTTCTGTGAGGTATTTCACAGCATTTTTACACATTATTGGTAATTTTATCCACTGTATTATGATCTCTTTACTAATTAAACCCACCACCTCACCAAGACTGTCTAGGCAAAATTTAGTCTGAAATTTGATCAATTATTGAAGGTGTTAAGAAACATTTGTGTGCAAATGTAACAGCTAATTGAGATAAGTTCTTTATGCAATGAAACACTTCAAATTGTTTAAGCATTTGTTTTAATTCACAAACTTTCATACACAGCTATAGACCCCGATAAAGATCCAATTTATTTTAGATATCTCACAACTACATACATCCAAATGTTATATATATGGCTACACTATATTTTTTCAAACATTATTTTAATCATTATTTTTATCACTGGACTTGGCGTCTGTAAATAAAGTTTATTTACTTACTTACTTATGGTCCTATTTTAGCACCATAAATACAGCAAGAAGTCAAACTTTTCAACCTAAAAAGGGTGAAACCCTCATGCACACACAAACACACCAACTTATTTTGCATTACATATTTTTTAAATGTTAAAAAGATCATTTAATTCTGAGGTTTTTGCTGAAGGAAAAATCTTACCTTTTTCTCCTTTATGATTCCCACACGTTCTGCTAGCACACATTGCTAACTGAATAGGCCAGCCCATTAAGAATGTCAAGCTACTAAACAACTCTTCTTGTGCGTTTCTTATCTTAATTCAAGTACTATTCAACACGTACAGAAAAAAGCATATCGCTCCCCCTGCAAATCTATAACAAAAAAAGTGGGGAAAAAGATTGAATCTTAAAATTTCTTTCGGCTTGTTTACTGTGTTGTGACCCGAGTCACACTACCACCAGTTTTCAAAGTCACTGTCTGAGGCTCTTGTTCCAATAATAGAGCCGAGATGTTTGGCAGGGGACAATAACACAGCTTAATGCGGTCAGGTGATAACACACAGTTTACGGACAAGGTGCAGAGCAGCACGTTTCCACAACATACACAATAAACTAATTTTAAAACAGATAAATTCTTCTCCAGACCAAGTATTTATGTAAACGAGAAGCTCTCATTCCTCAAAAGCGTTTCACTTTTGTGAAGTCACATGACAGAGAAATGAGAACATGCCTGACCTCAGGCAGTGGACACTAACTGTAAATAGAAAGAGTCTTACCTGATGACTGAAGAGCTGGGTGGTGGTGCTGCAGGGGGCGCATGCTCTGTGGAAGATTTAAGGGCAGAGGCCGGTGGCTGAGATGCACCGCTTGGAGGCTTTGTGACCACCGCTTCCTCGTCTGAGGAGTTATCCTCTGATGCTCCGAGAATGAACTTGAGTCGTTCCCTCACCTCAGGTCCAGAGCTGAGCATTGGTGCTGTTCTTTTGAAGGGATTCTGGGTGGTCTTTGGCACCAGTGGCTGCTCTGAATTTACCTCAGAGCAGGTCTGCAGAGGATCAGGCTCCACTGTTTTGACGGGAAAACTGTCATGTTCATGTATTGAGTCTGTAGCAGCTGTTGACGGGAAATTTGGGGCTGTATGAGGAGGGGTGTGAGCAGAGTATATGTCCTCAGAAACTGCAGGGGGAGCACAGTCAGATGAAGTTTCCTCTCCTTTCACAGGCATTGCTGCTGTCTTTGTATTAATTCGCCACAGCAGCAATAATATAGAAATGATTAATCCCAAAGCTGCAAATAGGAGCATTTGCAGACATCCTCTTCACACTGCAACAAAAGCAAAGAAGGCATAACATTAATGTAATCACTAACATTTTTCTGCAGGAGCTGAGAGCTTTTAGCATTTTGTTTTGGGACTTTTGCGTTCATTCTTTAAGCATAAAACTTCTAGTGCTGTGTGAGATTTTTTTTGGCCTCCTCTTCATCAGTAAATACTTACGCATGTCACAGGCTACAACATAAACTCCTTTTTTCTAACAACATACAACAATTTTAACGCAGTAGTGCATTTTGATGTTTACTGATAAACTTCTGATGCTGGATTAGTTTAAAGGACAACAATGCATCACCGCTCTCCTCTCAAATGGCATTAGAAGCCAAACTTAGGAAGCGATCATAAGAGCAGTTTTCAGAGAAAGTTGATTTTCCAGACCTCAGCTTGGCCTCAATTGTTCCCTATAATCAATCAGCATATTGCAGAAGGAGGGAACAACTAGCTTTGCTATTTTCTTATTGCTGTCTCCTTGATAGAATGAGTTATGTCCTTTTCAATATTCTGGGTAGCTTTTTCGTGGAGCTCATTGCTGCCGACTGCTGGGGAAATGAATTAGGAGTCAGAGAATTTATAAAGTTTTGATGTAATGTGACTGTGACTAAAGATGTCTTTGAATGAGCCATAGATCTCACAAGTTCATTTTTTGGGGGTGCAAATATTTGTTTTGACCTTTTTTTTTTTTTTTTTTTTTTTTTAACTCATACAAAAACAAAATAGTACACTTTGGTTTTAAATCACCTTTATTCAAAATATAGTGAGGGTGAAAATAACTCGACTTTAGTGTTCTAGGGTTAAACATCTAACTTCATGTGTTGAGGGGTTCAGTCATTTTCTACACATGAAAATTAATAGCTGATTTCAAATTTGTTTATGCCATGTATCAAATAACATGGCTACCAGCTAATGTACTTAAAAACACACACTGTCAGTGAAATTGTGGTCTAATGTGCCGACTCACTGTCTTTGATTTTGATTAACTGAGGAAAATTTGGGTTCTGGGTAACATTTGTGTCAGTATAATGTGAAGACATTACATGGGTATTCTAGATAATTTGAGATTTAAACAGATCATGCTCTCACAGCAGTTAAATCATATGCAAAATGATTACATTGTGCAGACTCATATTTATAATCAGCACAAACACGCTGCCCTAAATGCCAGCTGGACATACCAGGCTACATTTCCCGGCTAGGGTCCAGTAAACAGGGCACGTGTAACAGCTGACATCAGAGCTAAGTGTGGCTTTTCCATGTGGGCTAAAGGTCAAGGCTGAGAAAGTAGGCAAGTTCAAGTGGAAGAGGTAGAAAAACACCCCCACTCACAGCCTTTTACATTCAGAAACTGGAGTGAAGGATATGTTTACTTGCACAAAACTGCATTTCTTGCACAAGTCTACAACTGAGTTACAAATTAAAAACAAGCATTTGTTATCATGCCATCCACGTGGAGGAGGCATACAAGGAGGCATTTGTCCTCTGGAGCCACTTGGAGCAGTACTTCCCATAATCACATCATCTGAGGAGATTTCGCTGTGAAACAGTGTAACTTTTGATATCAAGTTTTATGGCATTATATGTAATATTATTAAAAACTAAAAGAAGAAAATATTTCCAGTATTTGACTCTGCTGATTTCAATTAAAGACTGATAGTGATGAACTGAGGAGAATTCATGGTGTTCATGAAGTTAGCTCCATGCTGATTTCAACCCACTGTCACATTTACTTAAAAAAAAGAGTCTTGGATTAATGTGGTTTAATAGCTGCAATCTGATGGAAATTTAGATACTGATCCTCTCACAAAACAAGAAAAAAAAAATCAAAGTAAAGTTGTACATTGTTTTTTAATGGGGCCACTTTTAAAGGTCAGGTTGTGTCACCTGAGATGTATTAGTGGTTACAGTGAAGTCAGTTCTGCTGAACTGTAAAAACACGTCCAGCTACCCTACAAAAAAACAAGCCGCTTGTTTTTGATGATGTGTTCAGCCAGAGAACTGGTAAACAGAGATAAATTTTAGAACTTGACACCATTTTGAATTGTTTTCAATTTAAAACTTTTTTCCTGCCCATTTGAAAAAGAAAAAAAGAGACCAGAGCCCGTTCAGAGCCCACATTTAGTAAAGCACTGATAGTTTATATGATTTGTAAGCCAGCTGCTGCAGTAAATGTCAAAGTCACCTACCACCACTAGTGCAGTTTCTGTCATCTTCTCACCACCGTCCAACACCTCCTTTTGCTGGTTAACATAGTAAACATACCCTTAGAGGAGGGCGGAGGATCTCAAGCTCCTCCTCCCAGGAAGAGGAAGCTTTCAAAGATCGTCTGTTCATAAGACGTTTCACGCGTAGAGTATTTTGGGTAGTACGATGCCATACCATACGTTTATAACTCGTTCATATCATGCGGGCATTAATTTTGTATTAGCGAGTTTTTGGCGTATACGTATGGTTTAATAGTCTTTCATACAAATAAAAATACTATCTACTTTTACTCAACCAGTCCGGCCGCTTGCTCATAGATGGTTAAGGATATGAACCCCACTTTTTTATTTTGACAACAGTTTTTCTTACATTCATGTGGCAAATCCTGCAGCTTACGGTGTTATTATTGTACAACTGGCATTGTTCAAGTGTCTTGAGGGTGATGGAAACCCCCAAATCTTATATTAACGTAAAGTGGTGCGGAGTTATTCATTATTTCAATAAATTATCTTTGTTCTTCCTGCTCTCGGCTTTGGTCTCGCGGCAACTGCAGAAACGCGCCAAAACAAGAAAACACGATTGGTGTCAGCAACATTCGCAGAGAGCATAAGACAAGCCTTCGATATAACAGTAACGTCTGTACAAATGTTGCTTTACGTGTTTGTTTGTGAAAGCTGAGGGGCTGTATTATTTATTTCACTCCACTGCGACCGGAAAAACAAGGTAGAAGATGGTTTTGCAAAACAGTGGACGGTACAAGACGGACCGAGGACAAAGTGGAGATCAAGAAAACCAGTAAGTTTCCTTCCATTGGCCATTGATGGATTAAATATTCTGGTGGGTGATGTGCAGGTTATTAGATGACGGTAGATAATGGAGAGCTTAATGTAGTTCCATTTTTTTAAACTAGGGATGATGGCTCCTCCATGTCGGCTCTCAAGCGGCTCGAGCGCAGCCAGTTCACCGATGACATCGACTCCCGCTTCGGCTTTGACAGAATGAAGGAGCCTGGAGAGAAAACAGGCTGGTTGATCAATATGCATCCTGTAAGTCTACGCAATGGGTAGCAGATCTAGTTGAGTTTTTGCAAACACTTAACGCGGTTTGCTACTCTGTTTTTGTAGACAGAGATCCTGGATGAAGACAAGAGAATGATCAGTGCTGTTGACTACTATTTCATTCAGGAGGACGGAAGCAGGTTTAAGGTTTGTTTATGTAGATAAGTCCAGTGTTTAGAGACAGCCACTTAAAGAGAGAGAGAGACTATTACAATTACAATATTGAATTTCCCTCCTAGGATAAATGAAGTATTTTTTCATTTAATTTTTTCATTTTCAATTCATTTAATTTCTTACACCCTTTGACATTCATAGTGTACTTACATATCTTCCTGTTTGTCTTTAGGTGGCTCTTCCCTTCAAGCCTTATTTTTACATTGCTACTAAAAAGGTAAGCCAGTATCTCTGCTTTGCTTACATTTTGTACTGTAACCAAGTATAAAAATACATTAAAAAAAAAAAAAAAAAACTATGCTACTTCCAGAACTGTGAAAGAGAAGTCATCTCATACCTGTCTAAAAAGTTCCAAGGAAAAGTAGCAAAGCTTGAAATTCTCCCAAAAGAAGACCTGGACTTGGTGAGAGTTTTACTTTTTGTGTCCTTTTGGTGACAGTTAAAGGGATTAATTATTGATTGTAAAATATAAACAGCCAGATCTGAAAACAATCACATGCTCTCCCTAGCCGAACCATCTTGTTGGCCTGAAGAGAAGCTACCTCAAGCTGTCATTCAACACTGTGGATGACCTTATCAAAGTCAAGCGTGAGATTTCTCCGGCTGTACGCAAGAACAGAGAGAGGGAGCAGTCCAATGACGCCTACACCTCAATGTTGTCAAGGTAACAACACTGTAAATTCCTTCATATGCTGAGAAGTTCATGCTGGCAGCTCCACTTTTCTCTTCATGTCTGATCATTGTTGATGGTGTTTAGTGCTTTATCGGGAGGCAGTGTGACCTCAACAGATGAAGTTGGGATGTTAAAGAGTATTTCAGATCAGTTGGACAACATAGTGGACATGAGAGAGTATGATGTGCCTTACCATGTACGAGTGTCCATTGACCTCAAGATCCATGTGGTAAGCACAGTTTTCAGCCATGCTTGTGTTTTGGAAATTCCCTTTAGGCTCCTGTGCTTGCTGATCTGATCTGTCTTTACTTTGCTTAGGCTCACTGGTACAACGTTCGATACAGAGGCAGCGCTTACCCACCAGAGATCGTACGTAGAGATGACCTTGTGGAGCGACCGGTAGGAAGATTTAGCTGTTCATGTTGTTAGATAAAGATCTATAATTCATTTGTAAATATACAGCAGGATGAGATTATACCAGAACTTTAATTTACTATTTCTTCTCATTTATTTCTCTAGGATCCAGTTGTTTTGGCATTTGACATCGAGACCACCAAACTTCCACTGAAATTCCCAGACGCGGAGACAGATCAGATAATGATGATTTCCTACATGATAGATGGACAGGTGTGGTTTTTTTTGTTTTTTTTTTCTGCAAATTTGTTTACGTTTATGTTGTTTGGACCAGTTTTACCAACTCTTATTTATTTTTACAGGGGTTTCTAATCACAAACAGAGAGATTGTCTCTGAGAACATTGAAGATTTTGAGTTTACTCCCAAACCTGAATATGAAGGGCCTTTCACTGTTTTTAATGAGGATGATGAGGTTCGTGGACTTTATTTTTGGTTTACCATGGCTGTATGGTTATGTTGGTTTAATAATCTGTTATTACATGACTTTGTCTCCAGGCTGCCCTCATTCAGAGGTGGTTTGACCACGTTCAAGAAACCAAACCAAACATCTTTGTAACCTACAATGGAGACTTCTTTGATTGGTGAGTAATGATTTTCAGCTCAGTTTTGATACTTTGTAGCAAATCATTTACCACTAGATTTAACAGAAAATACTACAAAGATAAAATGTCAAACTCTAAAGTCATTGAGGGTTTTTTTGTGTGTGTGTTTGCAGGCCTTTTGTTGAGACTCGGGCTGCCCTCCATGGACTGAGCATGCACAGGGAGATCGGTTTTCAGAAGGACAGCCAGGGGGAGTACAAGTCCAGTCAAGCCATCCACATGGACTGCTTAAGGTGTGAATATTTCTGACACTCTTGAAGTTTTCTTTTTATTACACGTTTCTTACAATATTAAACAATGTTAAACATTTTCACCCCTTCAACTGGCATTCCCTGTGGGACAGGTGGGTAAAGAGAGACAGCTACTTGCCTGTTGGAAGTCACAATCTGAAGGCGGCAGCAAAAGCTAAACTGGGCTATGACCCAGTGGAGTTAGACCCAGAGGAGATGTGCCGGATGGCAACTGAGGAGCCACAGGTACAGAAATGGGATTCATGTCTTACAGCTGGGAAATAAAGAATTCAGTCTATTTAAAAGAGCAATTTTTTTAAAATTTATCACTTTCGATATCTTATTCTTTCTATCAGACCTTAGCAACCTACTCCGTGTCAGATGCTGTGGCCACATATTACCTCT
Organism: Atherinomorus stipes; assembly: GCA_023101725.1. Taxonomy (NCBI): domain Eukaryota; kingdom Metazoa; phylum Chordata; class Actinopteri; order Atheriniformes; family Atherinidae; genus Atherinomorus; species Atherinomorus stipes. The sequence continues at coordinate 1,168,505 of JALJCO010006760.1, forward strand.
ACATGAAATATGTTCACCCATTCATCTTTGCACTGTGCACCATCATCCCCATGGAACCTGATGAGGTTTGTATCAGTTCATGTGATAAAACAAGACTTGAATTCAGAAAACGCATGCATTTTGATGATCATTTTCTTTTGTTGTCCACCTGTTAACAGGTGCTGCGCAAAGGTTCGGGAACTCTGTGTGAAGCCTTGCTTATGGTGCAGGCCTTCCATGCCAACATTGTCTTCCCCAACAAGCAGGAGCAGGTCTTCAACAAACTGACAGATAACGGGCATGTCTTGGACTCTGAGACCTATGTAGGAGGACATGTGGAGGCTCTGGAGTCTGGAGTGTTTCGTAGTGACATCCCCTGTCGTTTTAAAATGGTAATTAAGCTAGCATCCTTGCTGTGCTATCTCTTTATGTTTGAGTGCTTTAGAAGTTACCATTTGTTACTATGTATTTACAGAACCCTGCTGCTTTTGACTTCCTCCTGCAAAGAGTTGAGAGAACAATGCGTCATGCTATTGAGGAAGAGGAGAAAATCCCTCTGGAGCAAGTTACTAACTTTAATGAGGTGTGTTGGAATTTTTACGTGTTGCCATCTTGTATTCATACCTTATTACAGAAATGTCATCTGTATGACGTGGGATAACTGGTATTGTGTCAGGTATGCGATGAAATCAAAAGGAAGCTGACTTCCTTGAAGGAAGTTCCAAACAGGATTGAATGCCCCCTCATCTACCATCTGGATGTCGGTGCAATGTACCCCAATATTATTTTGACCAACCGCCTACAGGTAGGATTTAAAAATCAGAAGTGATTAAGATGATGAAAAAGTGAAAAATAATATTTGATTAAAATGCATAAGTTGGCTTCATTTTCCTCCTTTTAGCCATCAGCTATGGTTGATGAAGCCACATGTGCTGCCTGCGATTTTAACAAACCTGGCGCCAGCTGCCAGAGGAGGATGGCCTGGCAGTGGAGAGGAGAAATCAGTAAGACGCTCTATAATTCAGTCCATTTGAAAATCAAACAAACAGATTCACCTTGATTGTTAAAGAATCTGAATCTGTCTGCAGTGCCTGCAAGTCGCAGTGAGTTCCACCGTATCCAGCAGCAACTCGAGTCTGAGAAGTTCCCACCGTTTTTCCCCAACGGTCCCCCTCGGGCTTTCCACACTCTCAACAGGGAGGAGCAGGCCAAACACGAGAAGAAACGTCTGGCAGGTACTGTCAGTTTTTGTAGGAGATTTTGTTAACAGTCAGTCTAAATCACTGCTTGTCCAAGCGATAGTTGAACACCTCTTTTTATTGCGTCAGACTACTGTAAGAAGGCCTATAAGAAGACACACGTCACCAGGCTGGAGGAGCGAGTTACCACCATCTGCCAGAGAGAAAACTCTTTCTATGTCGACACAGTCAGAGCTTTCAGGGATCGGCGCTATGAATTCAAAGGACTTCATAAAGTATGTTTTAGTAATCTTAAAAAAAAAAACAAACAAAAAGACATTCCTCCCCTTTTGGTGTTCACTGCTGTTATTTTTACATTGCACTTGACTTCAGCTGTTCCATCAGGGTAATTTGCTGTGCTGCTTGTTTTTGTGCTCCTTTTATTGAAGGTGTGGAAGAAGAAACTGTCAACAGCTCAGGACAACGGAGATGCTGCTGAGGTGAAGCGCTGCAAAAACATGGAGATTCTCTACGAGTCTCTTCAGCTGGCTCACAAGTGTATTCTTAACTCTTTCTATGGCTACGTCATGAGGAAAGGGTAGGAGTTTTCATTATGCAATTATCAATTATCCACTTGTCCTGTTATCGGACCCTTTAGCTTTTTCTTGCTGTGAAGCCAGTGGGTCTGCTAACCTAATGTTGTACATGCTGTCTTTGTGTTTTCTTCAGGGCCCGCTGGTACTCCATGGAGATGGCTGGTATTGTGTGCTATACTGGAGCCAACATTATCACTCAGGCCAGGGAGCTCATCGAACAAATAGGGTGAGAGTCATACAGAGAATCAGACACCAGATCACAGAAAGTCTTTTCTGTGAGAGAGCAGTTTAATTTCTCAGTGTTTTCTGCAGATTTTTGTCAATGTGAGTTTGAATCCAACTCCCACATCTCGTGCTCTTTTTATTAAATATATAAAGTTAAATTTACAGGTGTGGAAGTTCAGCAGTCTTCATTTTTGTCTCACATTCTTCTTCCACTTGGTGATTTAGGAGGCCCCTTGAGTTGGACACTGATGGTATCTGGTGTGTCCTGCCCAACACCTTCCCTGAAAACTTTGTGGTAAAGACGAGTAATGAGAAGAAGCCCAAGGTGACCATCTCCTACCCTGGGGCCATGCTGAACATCATGGTGAAGGAGGGATTCACTAACGACCAGTATCATGAGCTGGTCGACCCCGCATCCCTCACGTATAACATCAGGTCAGAGAACAGCATCTTCTTTGAAGTGGATGGACCATACCTGGCAATGATTCTGCCCGCTTCAAAAGAGGAAGGCAAGAAGCTGAAGAAGAGGTAGGCCAGTATTTCATCCTTTTTATTTTCTGTGATTGGATAATTGAGCGGTGGTTTATCTAATAGGCCACTTCCTCTTCTTGGAACGTGTTAGAATAGAGCCTAACATCTCTCTGTTCTTCTTAGATATGCTGTGTTTAATGAGGATGGCTCTCTGGCCGAGCTGAAAGGCTTCGAGGTGAAGAGAAGAGGGGAGCTCCAGCTCATTAAGATTTTTCAGTCATCTGTATTTGAAGCATTCCTCAAAGGCACCACTTTGGAAGAAGTCTACGCATCTGTGGCCAAAGTGGCTGACTACTGGCTGGATGTGCTCTATAGCAAGGTAAATCTCTGGGAAGAGATGCTGGAAAACAGAAGTCTCTGCTGCATCATCTTCATTACAAAAACCTGATTAAATCTGCTTGTTTTTCAGGCTGCCAACATGCCAGATGCAGAGCTGTTTGACCTGATTTCAGAAAACCGTTCAATGTCCAGAAAGCTTGAGGACTACGGAGAGCAGAAATCCACATCCATCAGCACAGCCAAGAGGCTGGCAGAGTTCCTGGGAGATCAGATGGTGAAAGATGCTGGTCTGAGCTGTCGCTACATCATCTCCCGTAAACCCGAGGGTTCCCCTGTCACAGAAAGGTGGTGCAACGGCTTTGGAAATAAGAATTCATATTATTGCACACAGTAAAATGTATTTGCAGCATAGTGTTATTTTAACAAACTAATCTGATACCCCATTCCTGATGGTTGCTAATCAGTGCAGCTGTGGCTTCATTCACACTGCTGCTGCTTTGTAAATTGTGTTACTCATTCTTTACCTTGTAAATATACTATGTGGATTAAGTTTTTAAAGATACTGTTTCAGGTACTAGCATTAGTTTCCTTATTGCATGTCTCCTTACGATATAGGCTAAATATAGGTCCTTAGGTCTCTCCGGTGCTTTCCTCGTGGGGGCCATCTGTCCGGGGTGGCATTGGCCGATTGGATGCAGTATCGCTGGTGCCTTGGTGGGGGTTGGTCTTCCATCACACCTCCCCTGGGCACCTGGGCCGCTGCGGTTACGGTTGCTGTGCCGCCCCGGTGCAGACGGCTCCTCTGATGGGGTTCCCTCACTTTTTCCATCTGTACTCAGCCTCAGGTGATCGATGTAGATTTTTTTTTTTGGGGGGGGGGCAGGGCGGGCGGGATGTTTTTACTGTAGCGTTTGAGTGCGTCTGTGGAAAAGCGCTTCATAAATAAGGATTGATTGATTGATTGATTGATAATAATAATAATAGTGGTAGATATGATGCATTTTCCCAGTAAATGTGAAGAACAGTCATTTTTTGGTATTATCAGGGACAAAAAGCATTTGATCCAACACTAATACGCATGTCTCTCCATCAGAGCCATTCCTCTGGCCATCTTCCAGGCAGAGCCAAGTGTAAAGAAACATTTCCTTCGAAAGTGGTTGAAGATGCCCAGCCTGCATGACTTGGATATCCGCTCTGTGAGTCTGAGAACAGCCTTGAATTTGAAAAGGAAAAGCAGAATAAGGTTATGAATTTGGTTGTGTTCTCAGCCCCAACTCCGAGACTCTCAGGGGGGAACAGGGTCCGACGGGTAAAAAAAGAATGGGGGGGGGGGGAGAGGTTTTTTGTTGGCAATGGAAGGCGCCTTTAAATAAAGAGGGAGAGGGGGGAAAATATAAAATCAGAATATCACTCTCCGGCTTCCCTCCCCCGAGATCTTTTTGGTTTTTATGTGTTTTATTTTATTTTATGTGTTTATTTTTTTGTGGTGTTATTGTATTTATTTTGTGTGTGTTTTTTTTTTTTATATTTTATTTTTTTATTTTATATTTTTTGCAGTTGGGTAAGGGGGTTTTTAAAAGTGTTTTATAAAAAAAAATGGCTGCTTCTTTGATTCTTATGTTTACTTGTTTTGGGTTTTTCCAGATCCTTGACTGGAGCTATTATATCGAGAGGTTGGGTAGTGCAGTCCAGAAGATCATCACCATTCCTGCAGCTTTGCAACAGGTTAAAGATAAAATTCAAAAGTAACAACAGTTTTGATATTAAGGTTCATCTAGACATTAATTTTAATGACTTCTGTTTATTATAAGGTGAAGAATCCAGTTCCCAGAGTGAGGCATCCTGACTGGCTTCACAAGAAACTCCTTGAGAAAAATGATATCTACAAACAAAAGAAAATAAGTGAGCTGTTCACAAGTGAAGGCAAGAGACAGGTAGGTTCACCTCACAGAAAAATTTCCTATCACATTCTTAACACTGAACATTCCCTTTGGTTCGAGCGGTGTCTTTACCCGTTAACCCATTTTGCTCCTTCATTATTCTTCCTTTCAGGTGGCTCATCAGCCTCTAGAAGCAGGCCAAGCTCCAGACATAGAGGACTTTGGGATGCCAGCCAGACCTCTGCAACCAGCCATCCTCATCAGCACTAAGCGGAAGCGGGCTTCACAGGGAGGTGACAGTCAAGTGGAGTCACAGGATGTCGAGCTTACTCAGTCCTGGAGAGAAATCCTGGGACCTCCCCCACCTACAGGAACAACAAAGGTGAGAAAGCAGCAATGCCAATGCGCCAAGCTTTAGTCTGTCCTTGCAGTACAATGTGTAGTTACACAGAGGTAATGTCAGTGTCAGAAAAGGTGCAAGTATTAACAACCATGTTGCTATGCAGGAGGAGCGTCTAGTGTGGCTACGCTACCATAAGAAAAAGTGGGAGTTGCAGCTGAGGCAAAGGAAGGAAAGAAAGAAGAGGAGGAAGCTCCTGGATGGTGAAGCCCAACCTGTTGGTGGCGGGGTGATCAGAGATGGCCCAACCACCGGCCTGGGAAGCTTCCTCCGCAGAACAGCACGCAGCATCCTGGACATGCCATGGCAGATTGTGCAGGTAAAGTCACCAACAGTTTAAATTGATTGTTGAAAATGATCAAATGTGACAGAAAGTCCATTTCCCTGCCTCTCAGATTGCAGAGACGAGTCACCCTGGTCTGTACAAGCTGTGGGCTGTTATTGGAAATGATCTCCACTGCATGAAACTCAATATCCCACGAGTCTTCTACGTCAACCAGAAAGTCCCAAAACAGGAGGAAGGAGCCACATATAAAAAGGCAAGAAAATAAGAAAATGTCATTCATTTACAACAAATGTCGAAATTTCAATAAGCTCATCAATTTTTTTTTTTCTCAATTGTGTGACTGAAGGTGAATCGCATGCTACCTCGCTCCAACATGGTGTACTACCTGTACGAGTACTCTGTGCCAGAGGACATGTACCAGGAGCACATTAATGAGATCAATGCAGACCTCTCTGCACCAGATATCGAAGGGGTCTATGAAACCCAGGTATCTATTCATCTCCAGTGTCTTCATTACATCACTCATATGGGTCTTTGTGTATTCAGTGCAGCATGAATGAGCTTTTGTGTTGACCATCTACTGTATAAAACATATAAAAATTGTAATTAAGTTGAATTCAGCATTCATCCGAGCTCCTCTTCCTCTCAGGTCCCCTTGCTGTTCCGTGCACTGGTGCAACTCGGATGTGTGTGTATGGTCAACAAACATGTTGTGAGGGATCTGGCTGGCAGGGAGGCTGACACATTTGATCTGGATCACCTGGAAATGAGGTCTTTGGCCCAGTTCAGTTACCTGGAACCTGGTAAGCTTTGTTTAAGATACATCCTCCAGGTTGATGCTTTGTTTGTTTTTAATTAGTATTTTGGTTTTCCTCTGTGCTGGTAGAAACTGATATCAAGAATCATTCTGATAGCCTGCATGTGAATTTCACTGTGTAACAGTTTTTGCATGACTGCTATATCCCCTCAGGGAGTGTTCGCCACATGTACCTGTACCATCACGCTCAGGGCCACAAGGCTCTGTTTGGCCTGTTCATCCCCTCTCAGCGCAAAGCTAATATCTTTGTCCTAGACACAGTGAGTAATAAACAGTTGATGTCTTTCAGGCATCTTTATGTGTTTGTTTTGATCTTCGAGACAAAAAAATATCAAAGTTTCATCTTACTAATAATATCACAGTGCCTTACTCTCCACCTACAGAAAAATATGTGAAAGTTTGGTTACTAATATGTTTTTTTTGGGTTTTTTTTAGGTTCGAAGCAACCAGATGCCCAACCTGAGTAACCTCTACACAGCTGAGCGCACCGCCCTCCTGGAGAAGACCACAGAGGAACTTCTGCCTCCAGAGAAACACACCTTTGAGGTCCGAGCTGAAAATGATATGAAGGCTATCTCCCGTGCACTGCAGCGCATCCTGCTAAGCTACAAGGTAAAATACTCCTCTCATTTATAAAACTTTAACATCTGACATTGTCTAATAAGTACTGCTCACTTTAGCATTGTTTTTGGAGCTGTAAACTAAATTTGAAGATGGGAGCTAAATATTAAATGTAGTAAATCAGCATGTGCTTGGTTGTCTGTTGTTTCCAGGAGGAGCGACGTGGGCCTACTCTCATTGCTGTGCAGTCAAACTGGGAGCTACGCCGATTGGCAGCAGGGATGCCGGTGCTTGAAGAGTTCCCAGTTGTTCCGGTACATGTGGTGGATGAGATCAGCTATAATGTGCTTGACTGGCAACGGCATGGGGCCCGGCGCATGATCCGACATTATCTCAACTTGGACAGCTGCCTGTCGCAGGCTTTTGACATGGCCAGGTATGAACAGCTCATCTGCCTGCTTCTCTATTTATGTTCTTACTGCATAGTTGGTAGTTATTAAAACTTATGAAATACTTCTTGTTTTCAGGTATTACCACTTACCTGTGGGAAACTTGCCCCAGGATGTGTCCATTTTTGGCTCAGACTTGTTTCTGGCACGACATCTACGGAAACACAACCACCTGCTGTGGCTTTCACCCACAGCCAGGCCGGACCTCGGAGGGAAGGAAGCTGATGACAGTCGACTGGTCATGGAAAGCGATGACCGGGGTTCTGTAGAGATCAATTCTCAAGGATGTTACTCCACTGGTACAAACACAGCCAGGATCTTTCAGTAGACAGCCGTTTTTTGAAGTTTCCCTTTCTGAGTTTCTATGTTTCATTTGTCTTTCCTAGTATGTGTGGAGCTGGACCTGCAGAGCTTGGCAGTGAACACCATCCTCCAGTCACAGCATGTCAATGACATGGAGGGCGGAGCCAGTCTGGGTGTCAGTTTTGATGTGATCCAGCAAGCATCGCTGGAGGACATGATGTCAGGAAATCAGGGTGCAAGTGCTCTGGCTAGCTACGATGAGACAGCTCTCTGCTCCAACACCTTCAGGTGTGTAACCAGCCTTTGTTTGTTAGAAATCGAATCCATTATTACTTATTTCTGTATTTAAGAACGCATGTTGTTTGATTCAATTCTGTTCAATTCAGCTTTATTTACATAGTGCCAATTCACAATGTTAATCAGGGCACTTTACAGACTACTCAATTTGAGCAAATTCATTATGATCCAATCAGTATTCAAACAAGCCAAGCTAGACTAAGGAAACCAGTGAATTGCATCGAATCTTGACTTGGATTCAGTTCCCCATTCTGAGCACCTGTGGTCTTCATGTTGTCTGAGCAGGATCTTGAAAAGCATGGTGGTTGGATGGGTCAGGGAGATCACACAGTACCACAATGTGTATGCAGACAATCAGGTGATGCACTTCTACCGCTGGCTGCGTTCTCCGAGCTCTCTGCTGTATGACCCAGCTCTGCATCGCACCCTACACAACATGATGAAGAAGGTGTTTCTACAGTAAGTGCTAAATCATTTCTACTTCAAAAATGTTACAAATTTATCAGGCCGCATCTTGAAAGCTTGTTTTTTTCCCCCTTCTTTTTTAAATCCATTATCTTTATATAGCTTCAATTCAATTCAACTTTATTTGTATAGCGTCATTGTTGTCATCGATATGAACATTAAAGTCACCCAAAACGACAACTTTTAGTATTCAGCACTACAACTAAGTCTCAAAATTCAGTCAGAAACTCTGAGTAAGGTCCAGGTGGACGGTACACTACAGCTATCAGAAGTGGTTTCTCTGATTTCCAGTTAGGATGAGATAGGCTTAGAATTAGGTGTTCATAAGAATTGTGACTTTTCTTAGGTCTGGGATTAATTAAAAGCCCTGAATGGAAGATGGCAGCCACACCTCCTCCTCGGCCTGCAGTTCTAGGATCATGAAAATTTAAGTAATCTGGTGAAGTAGATTTATTAATAGTAACATGATCCTGCTGCTGCAGCCACGTTTCTGTAAGACAAAATAAATCAATATGATGATCGCCAATCAGATCATTGACTAACAGAGATTTAGAAGAAAGGGATCTGATACAGTAAACCACATTTAATGGTTTCATTTTTTTCTGTTTTGTTAAGTTTATTGTTTTGATTTTTATGAGGTTATTGTGATTTACCTCAGAGGTGTTTTTGGATTTTATTCTGAGGGCTCGGGGGACAGACAGTCAGTATGAGGTTTGGGGAGACGGCAGGTGGGAAACTGCAAGGTGTGTAAGACTAAAAACTGTGCCTCCTGGTCTCAACCCTGGATTGTCATTGGTTTGATTGACTAATAAAATCGTCCAGATTCCTAGAAATGAGAGCTGCTCCATCCAAAGTGAGATGGATGCCGTCTCTCCTAATAAGACCAGGTTTACTAACTCCAGAAAGTTTTCCAGTTATCTACAAAGCCCACGTTGTTTTACTGGACACCACCTAGACCTATCCACCTTGTTTGTTTGTTGTTGCTTTTTTCCCTTGGTCTTTTTCTTCAGTTTTTTTCAATCTGACCTCATCAGATGTGGATCTGTGTGAAAAAAGTCTGTAGTCAGTTTATTATCTAAAGTTGATGACACTGTTTTTGGTAACCAAACTTATTTTTTAATGATAACTTTAAAGGATAATTTCCATCAGGGAATTAATAATTACAAAGTAATGTGGTGGAAATTTTCTAAAATAAGTGTAATTTGGATTTTTCAGGTGGTTTGAATTCATTTTGCTAATAACCTCATTAACAGCAGTCCATGGTGGTCCTACTGTCTGCTAAGCAACTCATACTCCATTTTATAGAAACTGTATTATTTTTTCTGGAAATCAGCTGCATCTGCAAACTTTTATTGACATGTTTGATTGAAATTGATTCTTTAGATTTTGAGATTTACAATCCTCCGTTGATATTTTTGGGCCAATGTTTGAAAGCAGGAATCCAGACACAAGTAAAGCAACTAACTGGGTTTTTCTTTTGCATGGTTCAAGAAATCATCTGTGTTACTACTTTGTACTACTATAGATGTCTGGTTTTAGATATAATAATTTTATGTTTTTGATGGAAACTTTGGTGAGTGCAAACTGTTTATCAACAACAGCAATATAACTTTTTATATCCAGCTGTTGAAGAACAGACGACATTTGCATTGGCCTTTTCCTTCTTTGATTTGCTTCCCATTCTGCTGTCAGGTTGGTGGCGGAGTTTAAACGTCTTGGTTCAACTGTGGTGTACGGAAACTTCAACAGGATAATTTTGTGCACTAAGAAACGGAGGACTGATGATGCCATTGCCTATGCAGAATACATCACCAACAGGTCAGATTACAGCTCTGTTTTATGATCACAAATATTATGACTTAGCTTTATTCATTTATTGTTTTCCAGCTTCTGATTTATTATTTTGCATGAATGTATGTTGTCTGTACAGTTGAATGTATGAACAGTTTTTGGGCACAGCGACACGCACAGATCAGTTAAATGAAACCACAGCCTGAACAACCTTTTAACGAGCAGCATCTTATTTTAAAATAAGTGCATAAGTGCCCTTAACAATCAAACAGAACTGAATAAACATAAACATTTATATTATAACAATTATTGCAACACAGTCCAGAAAAACTAGCATGTTTACTTTTTCCGGCTTCAACACGGCCTGTTGTGGACCGACTACTTTACCTGCGCTGCTGAAAACCCCTGACAAGATATCAGCGAAGTCACTAACAGGTTTCAGTGCATCGTTCCCAGCTTTCAAGACATCTGTGTCCTGCCATTGCAGGGACAGGTTGCTTCTTCAATCATTAGACAGGACGAGCTTGATAAATTGGGCCTGCTCGAGGATGCGCTCCACCATTGCCAGTTTGGTGCCCCAGCAAGTCCTGCCGATGGATTATGTGTCAGATGTCATTTTTATAAACTTTATGGAACTGAAAATTCAACCCCACATAAGTGCTACTGGACATAGAATAAATTTTAGGCATTAAATGACTTTTATTTAATATTAAATCCTTATATCCAATATTAAGTGCATGCATTTCTTCATGACGGTATTGAAACTGATACCGTTGCTATTTTTATACACTGACGGTATATGGCATTACCGTAATACCACCCAAGCCTAATACACAGACAACTGAGTCAACAGTTGTTTGTCTGTATATCTTCAGCCCTGAAATCAAGAAAAAAAAAAAAAAAACAGTCCAAACAGAGTAGCAACCTATATGAATAAATAAAAAACAGTAAAAAGAAATAATAAATAACAACATAGAAGCAGCAAAAATATATAAAATATGCATAAATGATAATTTATTTATTTAGCCAAAGTCTGGCTAAATTAATAAAATGTTTCTTGAAAGTTGATCTTTTGCATCTTGTCTGTCTCTTGTTACATGTGCTGTAGACCTGAAAAATCACTTTTCTGTTTCCCTTCTAGTATACATTCTCGAGAAATCTTCCACTCCTTGTCCATCTCTTTCTCACGATGTTGGGAGTTTCTGATGTGGATGGACCCAGCCAACTATGGGGGTGTGAAAGGGAAACTGCCTTCCAGCATCTTGTATGGAGAGGTACTACAAACTGAGCATTACCTTGTTTGTTTTCATTAGTCATATACTGTAGTAATCATAAAGTCAGGATTGTCCAAAGTTTGTGCCTGAGGTCGGTTTTCCTGTAGATTTTCTGTGTCCCTGCTCCAGCACACCTGATTAAATTAAATGGATCCAACAGCATATGAAGCGCTGCACAATAACTCATTAATTTGAGTCAGGTGTGTTGGAGCAGGGAAATGTCAAAAACCTGCAGGGTTGTGACCCTCGAGGACCGGAGCTGGACACCCCTAGTTAATGTTAATTATGCTGAATGCTCTCCTTCTATAAATGGCATTTTTAGGAAAAAGCTAAACAGAAGAAAAACAGTCGAGAGGAGGGAGATGAAGATGGCAGCGAGGATGAAGATGAGGACAATGTTGAAGAAGATGGTGGAGACGAAGAAACTGATGAAGTGGAGGAGCTCATTGAAAGCAGTTGGAATATCATGCAGTATCTTCCCCAAGCAGCTTCCTGTCAGAAATATTTCCTCATGATTGTCTCAGGTAAGATGGATATATGATCAATAAAAAAGTAACATCTACACTGTCGGTGTATTCATGTCTTAGCTTTTCCTGTTTTTAAGTGTAACACACATCCTTCTCTTGCCAGCCTACATTGCTGCGGTATACCACAGCATGAAGGAGGAGCTGAGACGTAACACTCCTGGAGCAACGCCAATCAAAAGACGTGGAGGCAGCCAGGCTTCCCAGCAGGCACTTGGGGACTTGAGTGCTCTTCCTGGTATGACGATGCTGTTAAGATGCTACTGCTGATGTACTGTATTTCCCAGGAACTGCAATGCAAACAATGCTAACCACACTTTCCACAAGCAAGTTTTTATTTATTAAACTACTATCAACATTTCCTTCTATAGGAATGATCTCCTTCTCCCAGGAATATGTGGCCAGTGAGCTGACACAGAACATTTTCACCATCACTCAGAAAATTCAGAAAAAGGTAACAGGAACCAGGAGTGTGACCCAGACCTCAGAGATGTTCCCCATCCTGCCCGGGTCCCACCTGCCACTGAACAACCCTGGACTGGAGTTTATCAAATATGTCTGCCAGGTATGCTGCTGGCACCACTTCATAGGCATGCTGTTTCGTACTTGTGGCACTAATCCATTTGAAGTTACATTTTATTTAAATTAAATTTTTTTTCTCAATCTTTTGTCTCTTTAGGTTCTGTCACTTGATGCCAATATTATGAATCAGGTGAACAAGTTGAAAAGAGACCTTCTGCGTCTCGTAGATGTTGGAGAGTTTTCAGAGGAAGCCCAGTTCCGGGATCCCTGTAACTCTTACATCCTGCCAGAAGTAATCTGCCACCACTGCAACTTCTGTCGGGACCTTGACCTTTGCAAGGACCCATCAGTGGCACAGGTAAATACCACCTTATACTAACAGCTACAAGGTTATTACATTGCATTTCTTTTAAAGGGCTCCCTGATAAAATTCAGAGATGTAATGGGGATAAACTGCCTTGTCTCCTTAGGACGGGTCTGTCTTACCTCAGTGGTTCTGCTCAAACTGCCAGGCGCAGTATGAGACCGAGTCTATTGAGATGGCTCTGGTAGATGCTCTGCAGAAGAAACTTATGAGCTACACACTGCAGGACCTGGTAAGTAAAACAGCTTATTAACCTAACTGAAGACGCTGACAGATTGAGCATAAAGATATATAACATTGTGACATTATGTTGGAGCTGAAGTGCAAAACAGTTTTTCATTTGACATGATGCACAACCAAGTACTGTTAGCAGGGCAAAGCAGTTTGTTTAATTTGAATTCAGTTACAAGTATAATCATAGTATAACAATAATTGAGCTAAGTTACACTGAAGCTGTGCTTCATTCATCCATCCAGTTTGTCTGAACATACAAGAAACCTCAAAATCAGTAAAAGTAACTGACAGCTGTTGGATGTTTCACATAAATTCTGTTAAAAACATTTTTCCTTAACTCATTTAGTTCAGGTCAGTACATTACAAGCAATTTATAGCAGCACAGTCGAAATAGATTTCACAAGTAAGCTTGATGAAGTAGACGTTGGGAGCTGTATAACACTGTAGCTATTCCACATATCTACTAATCCCCAGTGCATCCCAATCCTGCAAAAAGATAGTGTTTGCTGCAAAGAAAGCTTTACAGATATGATCAAAATTTGGCTCAGAGTATCTGTAACATGCCAGCTTGCCAAATCATCTGTTACATGTTGGAAACACTGAACTGGATTGTATTCAGTCAACAAAGAATCGCAACACTTCCAGTTAGATATCCTTTCTCACAAGCTTCTAATTTGGGTATTTTCTTGCATTTAAACTGAGCTGTGTCTCGAACAAGCAGCAACCTCCGGTGGCCAACTATGACGCTACCCGGAAGAAGTCATTTTTTGTAGTTCTGCCTTAATCCGCTAGGGGCTGGCTGCAAGAGTGAGCAAATCCCCATAGACTCCCATGTTAAAAACGCCAACTTCACAGCAAAAATAAATATGTTTACAACCTGGTTCAAAAAACCATTTTAGGTTTAATAGGTCAAGTTTACCTTCATGTCAACTGTGAGGGCATATACCTATCTTTCCTCTATTTTGATCCTGAGATATCTCTCTAAGCGTTTACTAGCTTGTTGATGCTACTTTACTGCGTTGGTAGCAGCACCTCGTCTCCCTCTGCTCAAAGCAAAGTCCTGTATCTTCTGAAACGGGACGTTTTATCCGTGATTTGTGGGTAAATATGCGGTGGATTATATTTTTCTCTGGTGTTGGCGGGTAGCAGGTAAGACTCAAGGTTATTATAGTTAACTAAAACTAACAAAAAATGAAAACTAAAATTGAAAAAACATTTCAGTTAACTGAAATAAAAATAGAAACGACAGTTTTTAACAAAACGATAACTAACTGAAACTGTATTGTGTCTTTACAAAACTAACTAAAACTAACTAAAATTATTGCAGAAACATCATTAGTTTTAGTCTTTGTAAATTAATATAATACATCAACCTTTTGTGTTGATTTGAAATCTATTTCTATTTAATCTTTTTACTTTGCTCTACTGGTTTTACTCCAAGTGGCTTTCTGATGATTTTGAATGTCACATCAGACAAACACCTATAATTTACTGAAAAGAAAACCCCAAAAAACAAAAACTAACACTGAAACTAATTAAAAACTAAACTAAATTTTCCAAAAATAGAAACTAATAAGAACTAGCAAATATGCTGAAAAAACTAACTAAAACTAACTGAATTGAAAAACAAAAAGTCAAAACGAAATAAAAACTGAAACTAATTAAAAATCAAAAACTATTATAACCTTGGTAAGACTACAAACTTTTATTTACTTTTTGCGGACGTGACAAGTGATTATTGAGCCTGAAGCAGTGATGCTTCACCCGGCGCCCAGGCAGCGCAAGCTACGTGAATCACTCTGGTCCAGCAAAGAGTTGGTTATGAGAGCCAGGAGCCGTGTTTAGGTGGTGTGAAGCTAAAGAAATGTTTTCTTCAAATTAGCGGTGGTAGTCTGGTTCAAATCAGAGCTGGAAGCAGCTCGGTAGATAGGGGACTTAAGTACCGTACAGCGGTTTCTGTTGTCGCAAGTTCTGCTCGGGTCGGCGCAGGCAAAGTTGCATAGAGCTGCTCACAGGCCAGAGGCACCGGGGGGAGGGGGGGAAACATTGAATGGCTCCGTAAACACTTTGTTTAGCCCCACGGGGATTCCGAAAAGCATTTATTGAGGTAAAAAAGTTACTGAGTTTCCCCTTTAACCCCGCCGCTTAGGGGGCTTATCTCTGTTCGCTCCTGTTAGTTTCGAGTTAGCTCAATTAGCATTTAGCCCAGAGTACGTAGAGTACGTAGTAGAGTACGTCAGCCGTCAATCATCACCCGTTTTAGTATTTTCCAGGAGTGACAACACACGTGACACGGCAAAATGGCGACGGTGGGACACGCCCAACTGGCTTCATTTTTAGCTCCTCAGAAACCAATGGGTGACGTAGCAGAGAGTTCGTCCCTCTCTCTTAACGGTCTATGGTCTCAAACCTGAAACTCTTTCTGGTTTTCAGATCTGTACCAAATGCAAAGGGGTGAAGGAAGCAAACATGCCCCTCTACTGCGGATGTGCTGGAGACTTCGACCTCACTTTCTCAGTCAAGGTTTCCGCTCAAACATATTACATGATTCAATTTGGCAATAAAAGCATATGATGAGTTCCATTTGCCTCAACTCCTTTTTTTCGTCTTCTATTTAAAGAGCTTCTCTGAGCAGATCGCTGTGTTTCGAAACATAGCGTCCCCACTACAACATGAGATTCCTGGAGGAGACCATCAACTGGCTGCTGGTGATGAGCCCTCAGATCAGCCCTCAGAGTGCTCAGTGAAAACTAAATGTGACAGCGGTAAAACACTTCCTGTGCAGCATCAAGGAAACATAATGCTGAAGCCTAATGTGGTTAATCAGCAGTAATGTCTTTGAGCTTTGCCATTACTTATGAGGACACTGATGAAGCAGGCTGGATGGGAGATGTGTGCTCTGTATATGTGTTTGATTTTGCCACATTCCAGCAATGTATTGTATGAATATTTTCTAATTTTGATGAATAAATGATACATGTGTTTAAACTCCCCTATTCTTCTTATGACTTATTTGGGGAATGGGTATATCTTAAAATTTTAATTTTATATTTTTCTGTTGGATTTGAACTGAAGTTAGCTGAACTTTGTCCTTTTAATTTATACAGTTTCTAAACCCATAGCTGTCTATTGTTCATTATAGCATTGATCCTCAAGCCTTGACTGAAGTCTAATTTCACCACTGACATTTATAATGCTCTCAGGCACACAGATGGATTCGCACTTCCCCACAATCTTGTTAGAGAAATCGTTTTATGGGAACTGTCTGCAGTATTTGATTACTGTTCACTGCTCCTCCATGCAGCTCCTCACAGTTTGGTCCTGCATGTCCTCTCATTATGCTGTACTCTTTTCTGTTTGGCTTCTTTTGTCTTTTAGGTTAAATAATTAAAGGATATATTGCAATATAGTATTTGGATAATTTAAGCATAAGATGCAGATTTATCTAAAATTAGTAGATTTTAGTGTTTCACACTATTGTGTATTAAGGAGATGTTGTACAAATGCTATCTGGGAGTTTATAAAGAACATTTATTATTGGACTGAACATTTGCAATACATAGACATGGTTTTTATGACACATGAATCTGATTCTTAATTATTTTCCTTCTGGAAAATCGATTGGCTCTTCTCATCCTTAGAAAATGAACATTCTCTATATGGTCCTATCATTATTCTAAACATAGAGAAGCAGGTGTCGCTCCAGTAGTGAGCAACTAAAGTCCATTAAGTCTAAAGACAATATATAAGCTGAACCTGCTGTATTTAGTTACACTTATAGAACTACAGTAGTTTCCCAAGGGCATCTGGTCCTGTCTCATTTTATTCCTTCTGTTAACAGCACAACTTTATGATTGCATCAATGAGCTGTTGCAGACACCTCAGAAACCACTCAGAGCTGTTGTGGTTGCGGCTGTCGTTGAGGAAGTGAGCTCATGTATTTGGTGACTGATGACTACGGAGGCTCTGTAGGCATCAGAGTGGTACACCGTCTGACAAGTCCGAATGGGTTGAGCCATAGCTGCTGATGTAGAAGAGATCTGAGGAAATGTGAACTGTGGGCTCCTTAATTACCTGCAAAAGACAGTTATGCCACAGATGACCGCAGATGTGTTACATCTCTCAATGTGTGACTAAAAATTAATAGCATCAGATCAAAAGAATCAAGAAAAACTGGATAGTTGTAAACTACAGCAGGGGTTTACAGGTTTGGAGTTAAGATTCATCTTAGCTTACCTCCTACCATAAGTATGTAAAAGATCAAACCTTCAATGATGAATTAAGGTTTAAAATAGGGTGCTCTTTACTCACTTCATCAAACTTTCTTTCACTGTAGACTTCGTTCTTGTCAATGAAAGTCAGCATGATCCAGTCACAGATAATGGTACACTACAGAAGCCGGAAAAACATCAAATTAAATTAATAATTTGTGGTACAAAGCCCTGCCACTTCTGTCTTAAAACTCTTTAAGTTGTGTAGCGATAACTCACAATCCCAACTGAGGTCAAAGCAGTCACCGTGCTGATGATGGTTGGAATGGGACTAAATTTACCAGCCTGCACAGAATTAACACAGTTACACACTGTTATTACCACAAGAGGCAGCTGTTAATAATAATAATAATAATAATAATAATAATAAAAAGTTTTACTTGTCCATGAACTATGATATCTAGACGGATGCCGTAGGCCTTGATGAGTGTCCGAGACTCTACTCCATCCTTACTGTAGTATTTGGCAAACCTGGACAATCCCATAATAAGAACAATCAGACTTAGTGCATAACACGATTTTAAAACTGAAGGTATAAAAGTCAAGCGTTGGGTGTTGGTGCAGCTAACCTGTAGTAGTAACCAGAGTTGTCCTGATCCTTTCGGAGATCGAGGCGGCGGAATGAATATGTAGGTTTACAGTGTGAAGGATCCATATCCAGGTTACAGTCCCAGTTAATAAAAACACCAATCACTCCTCCCTGAGCGCAAATAGCAAGACAAATATCTGAAGCAGCCATACAATATATCTGCATGCCCTTTTCTATGTTGCTTTTCTATGAATGAATATCTGAAAAGAAGGTAAGAGGATGAGTGCAGCATCAACATTCACAACCTTGCCAATGACAAGACAGGGCATATAATTTCCTCCTGAGACTGAAAAGGCTGAAACAAACTTGATTGCATGACAAGAGGAAACACTAAATTAATGTGGTATCACACCAACTTGCATTATGTACAGTGAACAAAATAGCTCAAGAATTACATCTGAATGGAAACGCAACAGAATTCATTAAACCCTTTAGAAGCCAATCAAGTTATTGCTTTTACGGATAACAGATTCATAGCAGAGGCCAAATATCTATATGCTCCAAACAATTGTAACATCAGTTTTTATGGCAGTCTGTAAATAAATTTTTATCTGTATACATGCTGGTTTGTTGCTTACTAATAGAAAAAAAATGTGACAACACATTTTTCAACCATACCTCAAGCAAAATACTGAAAAAACTAAAAGAATCTTCCTCTTAAATGTAAAGTACCCTGGGTAGTTGTGATGACATCGGTACAAAATGTAGAAGCTGTGGCAGAGTTTATACATCTGGGGATTTTCAGTTTCCTTAAAGGCCCTAAATATTTAATTTTAGTTGAAGTAAACTTTGATTCAATATGATGATTTATTTATTAACAGCTTCCATTCCCCATCTTTTACAACTTTTAAAGCCTTTATGAACAACAGTTTAGTTTTTTCAGTTATTTCAACTTTTTAATCAGCAATTCTGCCATGTTGGTCTTTATGCATTAAGACTCAGTTGGCATCATTTTCATTTTTGCTTGTCTGGCCGGCAGTTTTCCCTTCTATTGATCAAGGAAACTGCTTTATCAATAGTGAAAACTGTGATCAAAGAACACCCTCCCTATCCCATGAAAAAAAAAAGAAAGGGAATGGAATAATTAAAAAGAAAGGGGACACATTTTCATCCAACAAACAATCATTATTACTTAAACCACAGACATACTTTATATTGCAGGTCTCACACTTACAGTCCTGCAAAGCTCAGTGAAATTCTCTCTGGCTTGATTTGCAATGTAACCCAGGTGGAAGTTTGGACAGTACGGATGATTCTCCTCATGATAATGACACTTCTTGAGGTATCTTTTTAGACTCTTTAATGGTAAATTCTTTATATTTCCCCTGGAAAAGAAAAGAACATGATTATCATTAATGTCTGCAACTCAAAGGAACCAAAAGTATTGACTTCTTCATTGTGTGCAGTTACTCTACCTCAGTACTTTAAATTTGGGAAAGTGGATAGAGTTCCTGATTAACACAGTGAAATTGATGGCCTCCACTAACGGTGGTTCTCTGTTGAAGATAATAATCAACAATTTCGTCAAAGGCATTGTTTCCTCACACTAACCTAACTAGTCTGATGAATATCATTGAAGTCTATTAAAACTAAAAGGTAAAGCTTCAATTTTTTAAAATTCTTCTTATCCACATAATTGATTGCATTTGCCATTACATTTCCCCCCTACTTCGCTGTATTTATTAAAATATCTGGATTAAGCAGAAGTCAATTTAGATCTTTCCTGGATTATTGAATGATCCAGTAAACTTGTCATAAATTATCAATCATCTGCTTTACCGTACAGCAGCATACTCCTCAACTGGACACCAGGCTTGGATCTCACAGGTTTTGAAGGTATGATTGTAGTACTGAACACATCTTCCAGTCCTCCTACCTGTAATAATGTGTTTAAATGAGAGAAAAAGTTCAATTGAGTACAAACCAGCCAGGTGTACAGGAAAATGATGGTAGATGTCATAACAGTACCATGGCCATCAAAGTTAACCTCCCCCTCGACACAGTCAGAGTCTGTTGTACAATTGGCATTGACAACATTGAAATACTGAAGAGAGAAAAAAAAGAGTGAATTATTTGAGGGTGAAAGTTTTTGTGTTGCTGCTATTATGTATAGTCACACTGTTATTGAAGGGACTTCAGTTGACCTCTAACCTCAGCACAGGTGCCTTGCCTCTGATCAAAAGTGAATTCTCTTCTCAGTATTATACCGATGACATCACCACCCTATATGGAAAAGTAAAAACAAACAAACAAACAAAAAAACCTTAATATTCTTTTCTTAGAAACGATAAGGTATGCTGCAACATTTAATCTCAGCTCACCTCTGAGGGCCAAGCGTACTCCACAGTGTCCAGGATATCATCTCCATGAACTGCTATGCCTTTCATACGAGTATAAATAGAGCTATCTGGACGGGTTTCCCTCTCTTGGTATGTTTTTTTACTTATAAAAACATACCTTGATGGATGATAGAACAGACAGAGGCTATATCACATTTTCTGCCACACTTTGAAATGTCATTATGGGTATCATGTTACTCAAGAGCTGTTCAACCCTCTTTGCTAAAGTGAAAAAAAGATGATGCACTTCAATCCAAGACACATTATCTATTAAAAAAGATTTATGCTCTGAAAATCTTAAATAAGTGATACAATCTCTAAAAACAACTGAAATATTCTCTTTTGATGTTCATTTGTTTCCTTTGGTTATAATGGTATGATGGTTATTTTGGTTTTCCATTGCACAAAACAGCTAAACACGTTTTTCTTTATCTTAACTTATCCAGCTTTAATACACAATGAAATACTGATGGCAAACAATATAAATAAAAACAATATGTTTTTATTTAACAATCTTTTACATCAATTTGAATATATCTGACAGCAAGTTATGTTTAAAAACCAATAAGCCTCTGAATGTCATGCAATTTTCCTGGTCATGCACTTATACAAACAGGCTGATAACTTACCAGATAAAATAAGTGATCACAAGAAACTGAACTCCCCCTGTAAATGACTCCAAGAGTTCTGTTCTTAACCACCATCACTTTGGGGGTCTCATAGTCCCAGAAACTTTGGAAGTAATCTTTTAAAAAGCCACGCAGTCCCATGATAAAAGTTTGAAATACTTGACTCATGTCTGGAAATGTCCTTGAGTCTGTTTTCAATGATTCTGCTTCAGCCTTTTTACATTATTTCTCTTCTCACTGTTTGTTCCTGCTCTGCTCCAGTCTTCATTTCACCCAAGCATCCCTGGAACTAGTGAGGGAGGGAGAGGATGAGGGGTGGGGCTCAAAAATGGTTGAACTGTGAATTTCATGATGATTTTGCTGAATCAGACAACATATTTATTTTTTTTAAATGAGGTTTTTAAAATTTTACACTGGAACTTACTTCATAAGTTTAAAAAAAATGTCTAATATTTACACCCAGTCCTATTCTTTTACATTTCTGACAAAAGAAAGAATGAAAGAATAAGATAGTGATTATGAACCCTGTTTTCAGAATACAATGAAACACAAGGTTGTGTATGGCGTTACAAAGCAGCACTTTGCTGCATGTGTACCAAGATAATGATTTAAGGCCAAGCTATGGATTTAAGATTATAATATACTGAGATGATGCCAGTGGCTGTTTTCAGGGTGTCCCTATTTGCCTTAATTTGAAGTATTTACTATATTTCAACATTTCCAGTGCCCCAGCCAGCTACCTTAAAAGATAAAAACAGTTAGCACTGTAAGTGCTGTCTGAACCTAATGTAACCGATTGATGTTTATAGTCAGCTGGTACTTCTAATATTCTGTTTCAGTTTACAGTAATGCAATTGTTTCCTGTCCAAATGGTTAAGATAGTAAAAGTAGCTATGTAATGTAACAAAAAAAAAAAAAAAAAAGTGATTGCCCCCTAAACCTAATAACTGGTTGGGCTTCCCTTAGCAGCAACAACTGCAATCAAGGGTTTGTGATAACTGGTATTGAGTCTTATACAGCGCTGTGGAGGAATTTTGGCCCACTCATCTTTGCAGAATTGTTGTAATTCCTGGGAAGGTTTACCACTGTTCCATGTTTTCACCATTTGTGGATAATGGCTCTCACTGTGGTTTGCTGGAGTCCTAAAGCTTTAGAAATGGCTTTGTAATATTTTCCAGACTGATAGATCTCAATCACCTTGTTTCTCATTTTTTCCTGAATTTCTTTGGATTGCAGCATGATGTCTAGCTTTTGAGGATCTTTTGGTCTACTTAAATTCGTCAGGCAGGTCGTATTTTAGTGATTTCTTGATTGAGAACAGGTGTGGCAATAATCCGGCTTTGGTGTGGCTAGAGAAATTGAACCAAAGATGTGTTAAACCGCAGTTAATTTATGTTTTAACAGGGGGGCAATCACTTTTTCACACAGGGCCATGGAGGTTTGGACATCCCCCCCCCCCCCCCCCCCCCCCCCCCCACACACACACACACACACACACACACACAAATAAAAATCTTCATTCAAAAACTGCATTTTCTGTTTACTTGTGTTATATTTAACTCACACTAAAATTTATTTGATGATCTGAAACATTTAAGCGTGACAAACATGCAAAAAGTAAGAAATCAGGAAGGGGAAAAACACTTTTTCACACAGCTGTATATGGCAGTTTAAAACAAACAAAAAAAAAATTCACTTTTCTTTTAATTTGTTATTTTTTTAAATTTAAGAACATGCAAGATTTGTGAGATTTGTAGGTTCAGTATATGGCTACATTTATGGCACCCAACCACAGGGTAGTGACAAAGAACTAAGATATTGGGTATAAAATCACCTTAAATTAGATATTTAAAAAGTCGATATACATACACGTGTGTATTTTATTGTATTTAGAAAATAAAATTATACGAGATTGTAATCAGGCAGGTAAATGGTTACCTCTTGGGTCCTAACCATTTTTCAACACGACTACCCTGCGCATGTCAAACAACACGTGCGGCTCCGTGGAGTAGACTGGTGGATGTTATCTATTTGTACTCTGAATATTTATTTAGATATTACATTCCCTTCTACGTGTTTGAAGCGTCTCTTATCATCCATCAATGGGAGGTACGCAAAAGAAAAAGGTAAGTGTTAATGTCCGCCAAAACTCAAGACTAAAGCGCATGAAGGTAAAAGTTGTGAAGCTAAGTAGCTAACAGAGCTAGCCGGAGTTGTTTTTTTCATACACCGAATGTACAGAACCGTTTAGTTCAGGTTTGCATTTACGCCATTTCATGAATGCGATAACCAAGCAGATGGTTTGTGTAAGTTTTTAACACGATCGTATGCTCTTGTCTTTCAGTTTGAGAGGGGCGCCGCTACTAACTACATCACCAGAAACAGAGCTCGCAAAAAATTACAACTGAGCCTCCCAGACTTCAGGTACCATTCGAACTGTTCAAAGGCTGAATAGGGACACGCTTTCGTGTAATTTGGCACTGTATAACTGTCCACCCCTAATTGTCAAAGCGTTATTTTAAAAGAAGAGGGGGAAAAACACGCACAGTGAAGCTGATGTCTTGCATTACCTGAGCTTTAGTTGTATGTTTAACCCCCCACTTGCACACTGGATGATATAGTGAAATCTTCCTTAATTATTTGAAGCTTCAGGGGTGGCCAAGTTCGGACCTTAAGAGCCACAAGCCATAAACCTTGAGATCCACCCCTTCTCCAACACACCGAATTACCTTATGTGAATGTCATTCAGCTTTGCAGAGGCCTGATAACAGGCCATCAGTTTGATGCAGATGTGTTGGAGAAGGGATTGGTTCTAGAAGTTTTTGGATTGTGGCTCTTGAGGACCGGACTTGGCCACCCCTGTAAAAAATAGGGCATTTCATTTAAACTCTGAATGGTTACAGCTAAAATGGAGAGCATGAAGATAAATCAGGACTTCTGTAAAATCTCACAGGTCACAGCAACCTGTTTTGGTTGCACTGAAATATAAGTTAATGTACAGTTGTCTGTAACATTATTCATACTCTGCCTGCCTCTGATTTTCGTGGGGGCTTGGTCACGTGCGCAATCACTCATCACTGATCACTACTCATTCCTCCATCCAACATCTTGTTCCCACATTTACTAACCTGCATGCTGACACTGTGATGTCATGTGGTGTTCATCACCACTAACTACAGTTAGTAGTTAGTAGTTTCCTCTGTGTGGTCAGTGTCTGGTTTTGTGATTATTCTTGTCTGTCCATAAGAGGTCTTAATGATTGTCAGCTTTGTTTCTGCTGAAGATGTTGCAGGTGGTATTTTGTTTTCTTGCAGTGGCGGCAGCTCTCTTCTTCTCTGTTCTCTCTTTTTCCTCCCTCCTTTCTCTGTCCCCTTTTCTTTTCCCTCTTGTCAGGTCCAGCAATAATATGTAAAGTAACAATTACAAACAATAACAAAAACGAATAAATAAAGCACAATATTTGTAGATCAAAAGGAGCCTTATATCCATAAAGCTCCTCTTGGCAAAGCAATTCTGCTTGGCACACAACAGAAGTCAGATCCCCATTCTGCTGCTATGATGCTGGACAGGACATGTTAAAATGTATATATATTCATATATACTGGCGACCTGTCCAGGGTGTACCCCGCCTCTCGCCTGATAATAGCTGGGATAGGCTCCAGCAACCCTGAATTGGATAACGGTACAGAAAATGACTGTCTGATATTTATGTATGTATGAATATTAATATTCATACCTTACCATTAAATAAGAAAAAATTCTGCTGTCAGTGAAATAAGTTGAAATTGAAAACAATGATACAGAACATTTTTATAAAAATCACGACATTGATTTTAAACAGTCGTTTAACAGAAATATTAAAAACAAACAAAAATAAAACAAGTAAGCAAGCATGATTGGGCTCCTGAACTAAAATTTTGTTGAGCAACACTAAGTACATTTTCATTTTTTAAAATGTATCGTTATATGAATTACTATTGTGAATTTAGCAATTCTTTAATTTTAGGGTATGAATAATTTTGAGGGCAACTGATGGTGTGTGTATATTGCCATTCAGTTTTCTGGGAAGTCCAAAAATCGAAGAAGAAAGCAAATGCATTGTAGCAATCCACTTAATAAACATAAACTTAATAGTTTCAATAATTAACCTATTCTCTCACAGTCCTGTGCATTCTTGTGCTGCAGGAAGGGTCTGTAAACAGTTTGTACAACTAGTTTTCTCTATTTTAAATCACAGTTAATTGAACTGTCAACTATCATTATATTCAATATTTTGTCAACCTACCAGCCTTAGCCTAAGAATTCTTCATTATACTATCCAAAGGTAAGCCAGTAATGCTGGTTTGTTTGAGGTTCTTGGTGGATCCATATATACCATGTCGAAGGCAGATAATTTCTTTTATCTTTTGTTTTCAGACGGCTATGCATCCTCAAAGGCATTTATCCTCATGAGCCAAAACACAAGAAGAAGGTCAACAAGGGCTCCACTGCCCCAAGGACCTTTTACCTGCTCAAAGACATCCGCTTTCTGCTGCATGAACCAATTGTTGGCAAATTCAGAGAGTACAAGGTACTTTAAATAGCAACAACTCACTCAAAAGAAGAATGTCTGTCTGTCTGACAGATTCAGATTAGTCTTAAGTAGTTGCCTTAAAGATCAACAAAATCTTAATTTCTAAAGTGTTTTTGTATCATATCAACAGATATTTGTCCGCAAGCTAAAGAAGGCTTATGGAAAAACGGAGTGGTCTGCAGTGGAAAGACTGAGAGAGAACAAGCCAACATATAAATTGGATCACATCATCAAAGAGAGGTGAAACTGTTATTCTACACAATCAACATAAGAGGGCAGACTTGAGCTGGACAGATTTTTCTGTTAAGTCAAATGGGATGGTGGAACTTAATCAAAACAAGATATGAGCCGTTCATTCTTCTTAAGGGTTTGAGATTTGAAAAATCATGTTATGACAAATTGCATTACTGGTGTTCTTTTATGTGGCAGGTATCCTTCCTTCATCGATGCCCTCCGTGATATCGATGATGCCCTCTGTATGTGCTTCCTTTTCTCCACGTTCGCCAGGACAGGAAAATGCCATGTGCAGACAATCAAACTGTGCAGACGGCTCACGGTGGAGTGGATGAACTTTGTGATTACAGCTCGTGCTCTACGAAAGGTGAAAGTTTGCACTGCACACAGACTGGAAAAGGAACTGGTCACAGTGTGGCAGTATGTGTTTAACTTGAGCTGTTCTGTAAAAACATTGAACACTTTCTGTTTTCCTGATAGGTGTTCATCTCCATCAAGGGAATATATTATCAAGCTGAAGTGATGGGACAGCTCATTACATGGCTGGTGCCATATCAGTTCTCCCATGATGTAAGTACAGATTGATGAAATGTGGTCAGTGGGGATTATGTTTGCAATCACTTCATTATTACTATGGGATTAGAATGAAGGTTGGTACAGCCCTCACAGCTTTGGGACCTGATTCAGCAAACAGCATTGCTCTTATATGCACACATACTTCAAGAAAAAAAACTACAATTACATCACTAACTGCCTTCAAGCTGTCAGCATACTCCTGTCATATTTATCATGAATGATTCTTGCAGACACTTAATTTTTTTTTTTTTTTTTTTTCTTTACTAATTTTTGCTGAAAAGTCATACTGATGGTGGTATTTTTATCTAGAAAACAAATATGATGTTCTACCTTCTGCTGTCATTAAGGCCAAATGCAAATACAATGATAAAATACAATGCTTTTTCAAATGTACAACTCCACAAGGTGAAGCAAGCATTTATGCTTACAGGATCCCATATGTACTTATTGTAAAATTTCCTAAATATATTGTACTGAAAACTAGAGATAAAGGATAATACTTTATTTTAAGCCTTTATCAACTATCAACATCAGTGTGCATTAGGGCTGCCTTAAACGATTATTTTGATAATTGACTAGTCATCGATTGTTTTGGCGATTCGACTGATCGGATCATACAAAAATTTTAGCATATTTACGGTACCAGTCAAAACTTTGGACACTTTCTCATTGAATCTAATGGAAAAATCTGTCCAAACATTTGACTGGTTATGTATGTGTTTATTTATGTCAATTTACAATTCAAGAAAAGCTGACCAGACAGAAAAGCAGATAAAGTAGTGGGAGGTACAGTGGCAATATTGAGAGGAAAGACAAACCTTAAAAACAATAAATGATTAGCGAATTATGAAATTAGCCTATATGAGACTGTTTTGATAGCCGATAGTGTGCATCCCTGATTCAAAAGAAATGTAGATTTAATCAATTTGTATGAATTTAAGAATGCATACAGTTGAAGCATTATAATCTTAAGGGTTTTTTTCTCTCCTCTGTTAGCACCCAACAGATGTGGACTACAGAGTAATGGCAACTTTCACAGAGTTGTACACAACTCTTCTGGGGTTTATCAACTTCAGACTTTACCATTCTCTCAACCTGGTCTACCCACCAAAGGTATCTTGGAAAATACTTCAGATATAAAATATGGATGTTTGGTCACTTGTTGGCATACCAGTTCTCTGTAAATGTCTCTTTCCTTGCAGCTTGACAGTAAAGCAGAATCGGAGCTGAAAGAAGAGAATGAGGAGGACTATGCTATGAATTCAGAGAGCTACTCAGAGGCAAGTCTCTTTTAGTATAAACAGCCAAAGGACGCGTTAGATCAGTGCTTCTCAACCTTGTTTGAGCCAATGCCCCCTGCCCAATATCCAGGTCCCCTACCGCCCCCCCATTAGGCCCTAAACATGACCCTCCATTAGGAGGTCATGTTTAGACTGTTTTAGGCAGGGGTTTTTTTTGCACTGATATTGAACGTATCTAGCAGATGGGGACCTACAGTGTTGTACATGTTTTACTCGTGTGTTTGCACAGTGCCTTGCTGCTTTCAATTGCAGAGGTATTATGAAGTTAATTGGTTGCCAGAGGCACTTAACTGTGAGGTGGTACTTCAGGTTTTGTAATGGAAGACAAGGCTATCATTTTCATCTGATGCAAAATGTAGCTTTACGTTGAGGCCCTTTTTTAGTGGCAATAAAATTACTTTTCTTAAAACAATACATGTTAATTCAAAGCCTTTGTTGGATGTTGCACTTCTTTTTTTTTTTTTTTTTTTTACTTTTAACAAGGAAAAGTAGCTTAACTTTAACCAGCTTCTATTGTCAGAGTAGTTTTTTTTTTTTTAAAAATCGGATCTCTATAATATTTATGCATGGCAGTGGTTTAAAAATAATAATTGTTCCTGTTGTTTTTGTCCACACAGAAACTAGCTGCTCTGAGTGCCAGTCTTGCACGTGTGGTATCTACAGAAGAGGAGGAAGTTCAACTTGACCAGTTTCCTGCTGAAGGCGTAAGAAACTTGAACTCTTTGATTCACTGTATCTGTTTCAATTGTGCTAAAAGAATAAAAGATATTGGGACATATCAAAACATTCATAAAACAACTGTTGATAAACTAATTAGTCTCTAAAGGCAAAGGTGAAATGTCACTTGTTTGTCAAACCTTTGGTGGTATGCAACTTGGGATTCACAGCTATGTTTGGTTGCTACAGACAATGTGTTTCTCTCTGGAGAAACCTATTGTAATGGTCTGGTTTGATGTTATCAACCATGGGCACAGTTCCATGAAAGAGACTTTCCCAGTAACATGATAAACCTTTTTAGGAACCATGAATCCTTGTTCTACCTTCCTTGCAGCAATTTTAGCCTAGTTTTGGCGCTCAAAGAGTGTAAATATGCTGCCACTCTGGACTCTACCTTTAATTGTTGTTATTACAAGTCTTTGAATTTGGGGGTGGGATGAGAATTTCCTGTTGATTTGAGAGTTTTAAGAGTTTTCTTAAAATGATGAAAATGGTTTAGTTACCTTGAGTTTGTTGGAAACTGGCTTTATGGCATTCTCTATCAGGTTGGGACAGAAATTGATGGTTTTCCATTCTTACATCCTGTGCCAGGCACATACATTTATATTCATACTTGTCAAATTTTTTGTTAACATCTATTATTTACCGACCTGTAAAGAAAGCAGGTGACTCTTTCAACTGTTCTCTGGCAAGTAGAGGTATACCTGACCAGAAAGTTTTAGCCCACCAAGCACTGATGATAAACCTATGACTGCAGGCAGCAGGAAATACTTTTTCAGCAGGTTTGCCCATGTTTACAAAAACCTGTTACAAGGTTGAACATGGAATACGGACAGAACAGCGACATCATGTGTGTCTGGCATTGACTAGCAGGTCTTGCATGGACTTGGTGTAGAGTCTGCAGCAAAAACTTCCCTAAAGTTTGTTGCATATACTGTAAGAACAGATAACTTTGTTTTTGTTCTCAAAGTGGCAAGATCGAGAACAAAGTTAGTTTTCGTCTCATTAATTCATGCTTCAAAAGGAACTTTGTCCTCAGGGAGATTTAGAGCTGAGCGGTGTTAGTGTCTTTATATGCCACATGTATAGAGTTTTAAACTTTCTCACTGTTTTGACTATCTGTTCCTAAAACTATCCATTCAGCCTGGATGAATCTTTGCATCAGCAGAAAACAGAAATGACAGAAAACTTTTGCTTCACATTTTTCTGCATTAACCAGACACACTTTAAACTTCCAGTCAATCACACAAATGTTCTTGAACACCACATGCGGAAAAAATTCTGCTGGGGTAATTAATCAAGAACAAGCTGGCATAGCGCTCAAACCGCAGCTGCTTGCACAAAATGACTTTACTTTGTTCTCGGAGTCTTGAGAAGAAGAAGGAAGTTTTCTGTTCTTGCAGATTGTGTGACAGCCACAGCCATGTAGTCATAAATTCATGCCATCAGCATGCCATCAAATGTTTTATTCTGTTCAAGTCAAGAGACCAGATTTTGATATGAAAACCATTTTTTTAATGCCTCATTAAATTCAAGGTTGTATTACTTGCAGCAGACCAAAGACTGAATTGAGTGTCTTCTTTGGTTTTCACTAGGAAGACATGGAGAAGATGGAAGCCAGGGAAAAGGAACAAAAACAACTGGAAACCCAGAAGAAAATTTTTGAGGGGCTTAAGTTCTTCCTCAACAGAGAAGTGCCCAGAGAGTCCCTGGCCTTTGTCATCCGGTGAGCGGGACATGCAGAGGCTAATACTGCTGGACAATTAGAAATAACCATATTAATTACTAATGCATATGTCTGTTTTTGTGTCTTCAATTAGCTTTCCTGGACTTTAATCATATTTTCTGCTTCCTTTCAGGTGTTTTGGTGGTGTGGTGTCCTGGGACAAATCTGTTTGCATCGGGAGCACATACGATGTAACAGATGAGACTATCACTCATCAAATTGTTGACAGGCCCAATGTTGATAAACAGTACATCAACAGGTAGATAAACATCTTTGGAATTTTAAAACATTTTGTATATTTCAGCGTAAAGAACACAGCAAATCTTGCACAGAGATCTGAATCCTGAACACAGGAAGTCTGCTAATAGTGATCCTCATACATTAATACACCCTTTACAATGCTTCCTTTCACAATTGACTCTGCTTCCTCAGAGCAGCACTGTTCCTCAACTTGTTTGACAGACTTGCCTCTATTTCCTGACCAAACACACAAATCCCACCGAAAATCAAGCATATGTTCTGACCATTTCATACGTGACTGACTGCCTTAATAGAAAATTCATTACTTGTTGTTCCAGGTACTACATCCAGCCCCAGTGGGTGTATGATTGTGTCAATGCCAAAATGCTGCTGCCAGTGGAAGACTATTTCCTGGGAGTGACTCTTCCACCTCACCTGTCTCCATTTGTGGAGGAGAAGGAAGGAGATTATGTGCCTCCAGAGAAACTGAAGATAATGGCCTTACAGAAAGGAGAAAAACCTGGTGCGGATTAGGCATTGTTCTGATATGCGCCCCTTTAATAAAACAGAAAAATAGCTGTGAAATTAGTAATGTTAGATTTTTGTTAAATGTTAATTTATTTACATTTTCAAGGGTTCTTTCCTGTCCTCATTAGTCGTTTTTGTTTGATTCAAACCATGAACAGTTTTTTCCCCCTCTCCCCCCCCTTTCCCCACACCCCACTATTATAGCTCAAGACCAGAAGGAAAATGAGGAGGAAGAGGAGGAGGATGAAGAGGAGGAGGAGGAAGAAGATGACGAGGAGGAGAATGATGATGATGAGGAGGAGGAAGAAGACGAGGAAGAAAAAGCAGAAGAGAAAAACCTTCAGACAATGGAAGGGCAAAGATCCCAGGGCAAGGTGGGAGATTAATTTGTTTCTCTTGCCATCTTGTTTTTATGATTTTTGGAATTTCTGTTGACTTGTCTGTCTTCCTGTTAGTCTTTGCAAGTCAAAGTAACACCTGGAAAAGTGAAGGCAGAAAATCGGGCACGCTTGGAGCAGGAGGAGAAGGCGGAGGAGAAACGTCTTGCTATCATGATGATGAAGAAGAAAGAAAAGTACCTCTACGACAAAATCATGTTCGGAAAGAAAAGAAAAGCCAGAGAGGTGCTTCTTGTTTTGTTTTCCATTTAATTCTCGAAAAAGTTCAGCTGTGTGACATTTGTAAATGTTTAACTTTAGCTACTTGATTATTAAAGAATGTTATCTAAGAATGTTACTGCTCTGTAGGTGTTGTGTGGAGAACACACAAGCCCAGCAATGACCTCCTGAGTTCACTAACCTCAAACATGCTGGTGTGAC